>CM038679.1:525292326-525892326 GCA_021605205.1 Aegilops longissima
TTGAGTCCTTCTTCCAGCTCAGTGATCCTTGTCTTCGCCTTCTTCAAATCTATCATGTCTGCACACATCCGATTCTCCTGGCGTCGAATGTGCTGGTTTAACTCCTGGATGAAAGCTGCAACGGATCTGTCCTTCTTGGTGCTGATTATCTCCCATTGCTCATCTCGGCGCCCACATATCTGGTAGATAGTGTCCTTGAGATCCTTGCTGTAGACTTCTCCAATACGTCCCATGGCAATGTGGGCTGCCATGCTCTTGCCTAGACTCTAGGTTGGTGCATCAATGGAAAACTCTATGGGCTCAGTGATTGGTGCGAACGTCCTTCCTGGAACTTGAACTTGAATCATCCAGCGCTCCTGTTCTCGTAAAGTGGCGTTGTAGGTCCCGGTGAAGCTTGGTATTCCGATGTTCAGGTACCTAGTGGCTTCCTTCAAGTGTCGTCCAAAGGGTGCATCTTCATCCGGTTGTGCAAACTTGTTCCTCGAATCCGCCATCCTAAGAGTAGAAAATGGAGAGGAGTCAGAAATGAGTAGAGAAGAGTGACCTATGGCTTATCTTAGTGGTCGTGTCCTACACTCAGCGTGTGCTCTGATACCATCTTGTAGCGACCCGACCTCAAACGGTCAAGTCTTTGTGCTTCCGTGTCATCCCTGGATCAGTAATGTTGACACACACTGTACTCAAAGGATTTATAACAGAGTAGCAATCACACACTTATTACATCAAATGTCTCAAAAGAGAACTTATTACAATAAATATGGCATAAGGCCATCTAATACGATAACAACGGAAGGCTTGGAAGATAAAGTGAGTCCATCAACTCCTACAACATAGCTGAGCTGCACGACAACGACCTAACGAACCTTACTCCTCGTCTGAAAAGTCTACAACATAATACGTTGCAGCCGGAAAACGGGTCAGCACATGGAATATGCTAGCAATATAACACAGTAGAGCAAGAACAGAATAATGCTATCACAACATACATATTTGGCTGGTGGAAAGGCTCTATGGTTATAGTTTTGCGAAAAGCCAATTTTTCCCTACAACAAAGGAATAGATTTTATTTAACTATCATGGTAGTTGAAACATCATTTAGAAGCTTCCTCCAACTCAATCCCAACTAAAGTAATTATCAACCCAACATATTAAATTAGAGTGATGGGATACATATGATAATCCAAGTACTAGATACTCAAGATGTCCATAACGGTGGACACGGCTAACCATGATTAGATTGTACACTCTACAGAGGTTTGCGCACTTTTCCCCACAAGACTCGATCTCCTCCATTGGATTTCTCGCACTACATGGTGTTTGAGAAACGGATGACCGAGACACGCCTTTCGTAAGCATTAACTCTAACCCCGGTAGACAAGACCAACCAACATCCCTCTACATCTGCTAGCCTACCACTGGAAGAGGTCACGCAACTTACTCAACTATGCTAGAGCCCATAATAGCTTGCGGCTGCACACGGAAATTTCTAGCATGAAATATTTCAGTTCCCTTTGAGCCTGGGTGGCGGACCTTAGGATTATCACACGGGTACTCCGGGATATCCTAGGACAACACTCGATTCTCCAGGTGCCCGACAAGCAATCCACCCAGATGTGTATTAAATTTGCCACCTTAAGTAGAACCATTAATTAACAATCTCACATCTGTAATGGATTCACTCACCCGAACCACGTCTACGAGCATAGCATAGCAATATAAGCAATACGTAGAAGTAACTCCCAAGGGTTTGATAATAACAGGACAATAGGTCCTACCTCATCAACTACTTCCCAATACCCACAAGTTAATCACATCCTAATCATGCAGCGTTTGAGGATTGGAGCTAATGCATAAAAACTGGGTAATAATGGGATATGATCAAAATGTTACTTGCCTTGCTGATGATCCGCAAAACCTAGAGACTCGTAGTAGCACGCTTCGCACTCCTGGAATTCTATCGCAAACAAACAATAGCATACATAAGCAATCAAGCAAAGATGCACGGGTAAAACTCAAATAAGAAGATCTAACCAGAAGGTTCAACTTAAGAACTCCGGTTTGCAAAAAGAATCAAATCAAACGGAGCAACGAAACTCAACTACGAGAGAAACAAGGTTCGTTTACTAATATGGACTAAAGTCAAATTTTACAGTACCAAAATCTTGTTCAAGTTGGCTAAACAGAAAGAGGGCTTCGAGACGAAGATCTAGGCGCTTGAATCGCCTGATTCTGACAAACGAGCGAAAAGTTAAACTAAAACAAAAATCGGATCAGAAATCACGATCGAGAATAATCGCGAAAAATCCAAGAAAAAGAAAAACTAACGAACTGGCTAACGAATGAATGTTCGCTGTCTGCGGGTAACGGGTGAAAATCGTTCGTTAAAATGAACGAACGAACAGACGTTCGCTAAATAAATAAACCAACGGGAAAAACCGACCTAAAAGAATAAACCGGAATTTTAAAAAACCGGATCTAGATCTAGGGTTTACCGAAATAAATCTACGAGGAAAGAAACGGCGACGGCTCCGGCGAAGTCGGCGGCGTCGCCGATCGGCGCGCGACGACGCAGCGGTTGGCAAGGCGGCGGGCGATGGTAGCGACCGGACCGAATGGATCAAGTCTCGTGCTCGGTGTCATCCTCGGATGAGTAATGCCGACACCACACAAGATTTTTGAAGGATTTATAGCGAGTAGCAATCACACACTTATTACAGCGATGTCCACAAGGGAACTTATTACAATAATACGGCTTAAGGCCATCTAATAATAACAGCGGAAGGCTTGGAAGATAAGTGAGTCCATCAACTCCATCGGCATCACTGAGTATAGAATCACGACCTAACACCTTACTCGTCGTCTGAAAAGTCTGCAACGTGAAAGTTGCAGCCCGAAAACAGGTCAGCACATGGAATATGCTGGCAAAGCAACACATAAAGAATAATGAAGGAATAAACCTATACTACATGCATATATGGCTGGTGGTAAAGCTCTATGGTTACAGTTTTGCATAAAGCTAATTTTTTCCCTACATCAAAGGAATAATTTTGTTTAACTATCATGGTGGTTGTTTAACATTGAGAATGGTTGACAGCATCGTCAATCCCAATTAAAAAGTACTCATCAAAACCCAATAACATTTATTAGAAGTAACATGTTGAGATTCACATGATATTCAAGTACTAGATACTCAAGACGTCCATAACCGGGGACACGGCTAATCATGATTAGTTTATACACTCTGCAGAGGTTTGCGCACTTTTCCCCACAAGACTCGATCGCCTCCGCTTGGTTCTCGCACTACATGGTGTTTGAGAGACGGATGACCGAGACACAATCTTTCAGAAGCAATAACACCTTACATGTGGGTAGACCGTACCAACCTACATCCCCTACATCAGCTAGCCTACCCGTAAGAGTTCGCACTACTTACTCAACTATGCCATAGCCCATATTGGCTTGTGGCTGCACACGGAAGTTTCTAGTTTGAATAACCTTATGATCCCTTAGAGCCTGGGTGGCGGTCCGAAGAAATACAAGCAAGTCCTGATAGAAACCAGGTGCCTCAATCCACCCAGATGTGTGTTTAGGTTGCCACCTTAGATAAACCATTAATTAACAATCTCACATCATCATGGATATTCACTCACCCAATCCACGCTCATCGGCATAGCATAGCATAATAAGCAAACGAGAAGTAACTCCCAAGGTTTCATAAGCAAAACAGTAATAGGTACTACCTCAATCTACTTCCCATCCCACAATTTAATTAGATCCTAACATGCAAGTGTTTGAGGGATAAGGCTAATGCATAAAATTGGGTAGTAGAAAAGGTATGATCAAGTGTTACTTGCCTTGTCGATGATCCATGAGACCTAGAGATTCAAGTAACAAGCGGCGCACTCCGGGTGATCTAACGCAGACAAACAACAAGCATACAATAAGTACTCATCCAATGCACAGGGAAATCTCAAATAAAAGATCTAACCAGAAAGTTCAACTTAAGAACCCTGGTTGCAAAAGAATCGAATCAAACAAAGCATCGAAAGTCGAAAGTCGAGAGAGAACGACTCGGTTTTAGCAATTTGAAACTAGGTCAAAATTTATAGTAGCAAAACTTTATTGAAGTAGGTTAGTCGGAACGGCGGTTTCGAAACGAAACTCCAGGCGCTTGAATCACCTGATTCCGATAAACGAGCGAGAAAATAAACTGATTTGAAGATTGGATCGGAAATCGAATTCGGAAAATAACGGGTTAAATCCGATTAAAATAAAAACGACGAACGGTTAACCGAACGGACGTTCGTTAACAGAAACTAACCGACGAACACGTTCATTAAAACGAACGGGTCGGTGAACGTTCACTAATTAATAAAACCGAAAAAAAAACCAATCTAGGTTTTTTTAAAAAAAACCGAACAACGAAAGAAAAACCGGATCGGTTTTTTGGAACAAAACCGGACCGGGGGGCACGGTGGCTACCTCCGGCGAGGTCGCCGGCGGGGCTCCGGCTCCGGAGGCGGCGGCGGGTCGGCGGATGGCGGGTCGGCGTGGCAAGGCGGGCGGCGGCTCGGGTTGGGGCGGCGGGCGGGTTGGGTTGTAGAGAGGGGGGGGATGGAGTATATAAAGGGAGGGGGTTGCTTGGGGAGGGGCAAGCAAGGGAGGAGGAGGAGGTGGAGTCCTCCTCGGACTCGCCATGGCGAGGCCTTCACACAGCCTGAGGAGGGAGAGGGCGGTGGGCGGCATGGCTTAATGGTGGGCCCTTGCCCAAAGGGCGCGCACGTTTTTTTTAAATAAAACGAAACGGATTTAAAATAAACTAAACGAACTCCAAATTAAATAAAATTAATTTTCCCCGACTCTTAAAAATGAGTCGAACAAAAAGAACTTTAAAACGGGGCCAAAATGCATATTTTTAAAATACTCATTTTTTTTCCTAAAGCAAATAAACTTCGAGAAACCAAAATTTGGTTTATTTATTAAATCTTCATTTTTCCTAAATGTTGGGAAAGTCATATTATTCCCTCTCTTAATTTTTTTATCGGAAAAACTTTTGAAGATAAATAAATAAATCCAAATGATCCTATTTTTAAAATTTGAGAAATCCCAAATATGAAAATAATGAAATCTCCAACTCTCTCCGAGGGTCCTTGAGTTGCGTGAAATTTTCTAGGATCGGAAAATGCGAGAAAATATGATATGCATGATGACTTAATGTATAACATTCCAAATTGAAAATTTGGGATGTTACAAACCTACCCCCCTTAAGGTGAATCTCGCCTCGAGATTCGGGTTGGCTAGAAAATAGGTGAGGTGGTCCTTGAGCAAAACTTCCTCTCTTTCCTGTGTGGCTTCATCTTCAAGTGTGGTGGCTCCATCGAACCTTGCAAAACTTGATAACCTTGCTGCGAGTAACTCTCTGGCATAATCGAGAATCTTGACCGGTTTTTCCTCATATGTTAAATCATCCTTCAATCAATTGCTTCGGTGGCACTGTGTCTCTTAACGGTATCTCTCGCTATCTCGGAGTGACATTTCTTCGCTTGAGAAACGTGGAATACATCATGAACTCCCGACAGTCCTTCCGGCAATTCCAACTTATAAGCAACTTCCCCATGCGTTGCAAAATCTTATACGGTCCAACAAAACGTGGTGCTAATTTTCCTTTAACTCCAAAACGCTTAACTCCTCGGCGGGATACTCTAAGATATACTCTGCTCCAACTTCATACTCAATCGCTGGCGCTTTGAATCCGCATAGCTCTTTTATGCGGACTGGGCTACCTTGAGCCTATCTCAATCAACTTAACCTTCGCTCAGACTCCTTAATCAAATCTGGTCCAAACAATTGATTTATCTCCGGTTTCGTCCCATGACAACGGTGTCCTGCATCTCCTTCCATACTGAGCCTCGAAGGTGCCATCTTCAAACTGGTTTGGTAATCTGTTGTTATAAGAAAATTCTGCATACGGCAAATTATCATCCCAACTAGATCCATAATCTAGTGCACAAGCTCTCAAGATATCCTCCAAAATCTGATTGACTCTCTCGGTCTGTCCATCGGTCTGGGTGGAAAGTCAGATCAATTCCATCGGTTCCCAATGTTTCGTGTAACCGGTTCCAAAATTTTGAGGTAAATTGGGTTCCTCTATCCGATCGATACTCCTCGGAACTCCGTGTAAACACACAATTCTGGTCATGTATATCTTTGCCAACTTAGCACTTTGCTATAGGTAGTCTTGATCGGAATGAAATGAGCTACCTTCGTCAAGCGATCGACTATAACCCATATCGAGTCATATCCTGAACGGGTCTTTGGCAAACCTGTGATGAAATCCATGCCTAACTTATCCCACTTCCATTCGGGTATCGGCAATGGTTGTAACAATCCTGCTGGTTTCTGATGTTCTGCCTTTACTCTCTGACATACATCGCAAACTGCCACATACTCCGCAATATCCTTCTTCATTCCGGTCCACCAGAAAGTATTCTTCAAATCCAAATACATCTTGGTATTTCCTGGGTGAATCGAATAGGGTGAATCATGTGCTTCTTGCAAAATCAACTTCCTGATCTCTGGGTTATTTGGTACGTAAACACGGTCCTCAAACCATAGGGTATCGTGCTCATCCTCACGAAATCCTTTGGCTTTTCCTTTGTTCATTTTCTCCTTTATAGAGGCAACTTCCTTATCTGCCTTTTGGGCTTCTCTGATTTTGTCCATTAGTGTTGATCAATCTCCAATGCTGCTACATAGCCTCTGGAACTATTTCCAAACATAGCTCTCAAGGTCCTCGGCTAACTCGTTTGGTATCCCTCCCATTATTAGGGTATTGACGTGGCTCTTACAGCTCAATGCGTCACCTACAACGTTAGCCTTTCCGGTGATAATGCAATCTCATATCATAATCCTTGATAAGCTCTAACCATCTCCTCTGTTCGAGATTTAATTCTTACGTGTGAAGATGTACTTCAAACTCTTGTGATCCGTGTACACTTCACAATGATTTCCTATGAGAAAATGTCTCCATGTCTTCAACGCATGCACAACGGCTGCTAACTCCAAATCATGTGTGGCATAATTTAACTCGTGAGGCTTAAGTTGTCGTGAAGCATACGAAACAACTCTTCCTTCCTGCATAAGCACTGCTCCAAGTCCTCGACGTGAAGCGTCGCAATACACCTCATAATCCTTGGTCTGATCTGGCATATTAAAACTGGTGAGGTAACCAATCTTTTCTTCAACTCCTGAAAACTTGCCTCGCAGTCCTTAGTCCATATGAATTTGCTATCCTTCTTCAACAATTCTGTCATAGGCTTTGCAATCCTTGAGAAATTCTCGATGAATCTTCGGTAGTATCCTGCGAGTCCAAGGAAACTCCGAATCTCTCCAACTGTCGTTGGTGCTTCCCATTTGGTTACGATCTCAACCTTTGTGGGGTCAACTGCTATTCCTTCTCCGGATATAACATGTCCAAGAAATCCAACTTCCTTTAGCCAAAACTCACATTTGCTGAACTTGGCATATAACTGGTGTTCCCTCAGTTTCTCCAAAACCAATCGCAAATGTTCCTTGTGTTCCTCTTCATCCTTCGAGAAAGTCAAAATGTCATCAATGAACACCACAACGAACTTATCCAAAAACTCCATAAACACTTTGTTCATCAAGTTCATGAAATAGGCTGGTCCGTTAGTCAGTCCAAATGACATAACGGTATACTCATACAGTCCATATCTCGTGGTAAACGCTGTCTTGGGTATGTCCTGCTCCCGAATCTTCAACTGATGATACCCTGATCGTAAGTCGATCTTTGAAAACACTTTAGCTCCTTGCAGACGATCAAACAGATCATTTATCATGGGTAGTGGGTACTTGTTCTTGATTGTTACTTCATTCAATCCACGATAATCAACAACCATTCTTAAGGATCCATCTTTCTTCTCCACTAACAGTACGGGTGATCCCCAAGGTGAAGAACTTGGGCGAATAAAACCTTTGTCCAACAATTCCTTAATCTGCTTCTTGATTTCCGCCAAATCTTGTGCGGGCATCCTGTACGGTCGCTTCGATATCGGGCCTGTTCCTAGTAACAGCTCAATCAAAAACTCAATGTCTCTATCCGGTGGCATTCCTGGCAACTCTTCCGGAAATACATCAGGAAAATCCTTTACCACTGGTACTTCTTCCTGCACCACTCCTGATAAGAAATTTACTTGCGCTCTCCTCGGCTCGTGTCGTGATACATACTTGATCCTTCTTCCTTCTGGTATGGTGAGCAAAATTGACTTTGTGGTGCAATCAATGTTCCCTCCATACTTCGATAACCAATCCATACCTAATATCACATCCAATCCTTGGGATTCCAGAACTATTAGGTCTGAGGGGAAAACATAGTGTCCAATCCGTAATGGCAGTCGATCACACCATTTACTAGCCATGTATTCTGCTCCGGGTGAGGTTACTAGCATGGGTGACCTAAGGGATTGGGTCGGTAATTTGTACTTATCCACAAATCCCCTTGATATGTATGAATGCGATGCACCAAGATGTCGAAAAGAACAACTGCGATAAATGACTTAACCAAAACTTACCGATTACTCCATCGGGCTGATCTTCAACCTCCTCCACATCAATGTGGTTCACATCCCCCCGTTGAAAGGGTTGGGCTTCTTTCCGATCTTCCATTGCCATTTCCATTCGGCCTTCGGATACTCATTTGCATAATGCCCGCCTTGCGGCACTTAAAGCAAGTGATGTGACTCGGTCTACCTTGGATGGTGTTGACGGGTTGGTGCGGTTCATCCATTGCTTCCTCCATTCCCGTTCCCATTCTTAGTGCCATTATGGTTGTGCGAATTACCTCCTCCATGGGTATGCTGAAACCGAATTCTGATTTAGGGGTATAACGAGGCTTCTGCTGAGCTCCGAGTTATACTTTCCTGTCCATACTTCCGCTTGCAGTTCTCAATTCTTCTTTGCTTCCTTCAATCATGAGGGCTCGGTCTACCAACTCCCGGTAGTTGTTGAAACTTGCTACCATCAACGCATCTTGAACTCATCATTCAGTCCTTCCAGAAACTTCTCCTGCTTAGCTGCATCTGTAGCAACGTCATCTGGGGCATAACGTGCTAACTTGCTGAAATCATCCACATATTGGCCAACAGTCCTTCCTCCTTGGCGTAAGTTGCGAAACTCACGCTTCTTCATGGCCATAGCTCCTGCTGAAACATGGGCAGTGCGGAAAGCTTGCTGAAATTGATCCCATGTGGCGGTGTCTCAGGGTAAGTGGTCGTAAATTCTCCCACCATGTCTGCTGCGGGTCCTTCAAGCTGGTGCGCACAAACTTCACTTTTCTCCATCTGCATCCCGCAGTGGTCAACTCCCTTCCTATCTTGCGGAGCCAATCATCTGCTACAATTGGCTCGGTGCTACTGGAATACACCGGCGGATTCAGTCTAAGGAAACAAGTCAAGTGATCCGCAGGTGGTGGTGGTGGTGGGTTGTTGTTGTTGTTGTTGTTGTTGTTGTTGTTGTTGTTGCCCTGGTTCTGCACCAATGTTTGAATCAAGGTGTTCTGCTGCTAAATCAATTGGGTGATCTCTGGCGGGAAAACAAACCCGGGGTCGCGTCTCGGAGGCATCTGAGGGTTTAGAAAAGACGAGAAATTAAGAATAGAATGAGGTCTAAGGAGAAACACTACCCAAATGCACATGAGCAAATGCACACAAAATCACTTCATTCAATCAAACAAAGGGCTTACAACGATCTAACTATCGCAAGAGTGTGTGTACTATAATGTTTACATGGAGGTAATACTACTAATATGTGGGGGACTTCTACTAATTTGAACCGGTGGAAGACTCCATGATGTCTGCTCCAGCTTCGTCTTCAAAGTCGGGTTCACTAGGATCCGAATCGGTGTCGTCGATGATGATGTAGTTGCTTGGACAGCCGACGTGTTTGTCTTCATTCTTGAGCGCCAACTTCTTCTTGAGTTCTTCGATCTCGTACTTAAGATCGTTATTGTGTCTTGCTAGAGCTACGATCTCGTCCATGTAGTCCTTGCGTGTAGACTTTAGTTCTTCTTCAAGTTCGATGATCCTTCCCTTTGCATTCTGCAACTCCAACATATCATTGCACAACTGGTTCTCCGGCGTCGAATGTCTGGTTTAACTCTGGATGAAAGCGGCAATGGATCTATCCTTCTTGGTGCTGACTATCTCCCATTGTTCGCCTCGGCGTCCATAAATCTGGTAGATAGTGTCCTTGAGGTCTTCTTGATAAACTTCTCCAATCGTCCCATGGTGATATGAGCTGCCATGCTCTTTCCTGACTCAAGTTGGTGCAATCAAAACACTATCTATAGGCTTGGTGATTGGGGCGAATGTCCTTCCGGAACATGAGCTTGAATCTTCAGGCGCTCCTCTTGAGCAGAGTGGCGTTGAAAGTCCGGTGAAACTTGGTAGTCCAATATTCGTGTACTTGGTGACTTCCTTCAAGTGAAATCCAAAAGGTGTGCCTTCATCGGTTGGGCGTACTTGATCTTCGCGTCCTCCATCCTAAAAGAGTAGAAAAGATGAGGAGTTAGAAAATGGGAAGAGAGTAGTGATCTATGGCTTTAACTTAGTGGTCGTGTCCTCTACGCGTCGTGTGCTCGATACCATCTCAGAGCGACCGGACCGAATGGATCAAGTCTCGTGCTCGGTGTCATCCCCGGATCGATGAATCGCCGACACCACACATACTTTGAAGGATTTATAGCGAGTAGCAATCACACACTTATTACAAATATGTCCACAAGGGAACTTATTACAATAATACGGCTTAAGGCCATATAATAATAACAGCGGAAGGCTTGGAAGATAAGTGAGTCCATCAACTCCATCGGCATCATCGAGTATAGAATCACGACCTAACACCTTACTGTCGTTCAAAAAAATGCAACGTGAAAGTTGCAGCCAAAACGGTCAAGACATGGAATATCTTGGCAAAGCAACACATAAAGAATAATGAAGGAATAAACCTATACTACATGCATATATGGCTGGTGGTAAAGCTCTATGGTTACAGATTTTGCATAAAGCTAATTTTTCCCTACATCAAAGGAATAATTTTGTTTAACTATCATGGTGGTTGTTAAACATTGAGAATGGTTGATGATCCTCAATCCCAATTAAAAGTACTCATCAAAACCCAATAACATTTATTAGAAGTAACATGTTGAGATTCACATGATATTCAAGTACTAGATACTCAAGACGTCCATAACAGGGACACGGCTAATCATGATTAGTTTATACACTCTGCAGAGGTTTATGACTTTTCCCCACAAGACTCGATCGCCTCCGCTTGGTTCTCGCACTACATGGTGTTTGAGAGACGGATGACCGAGACACAATCTTTCGTAAGCACTAACACCTTACATGTGGGTAGACCGTACCAACCTACATCCCCTACATCAGCTAGCCTACCCGTGAGTTCACACAACTTACTCAACTATGCCAGAGCCCATATTGGCTTGTGGCTGCACACGGAAGTTTCTAGTTTGAATAACCTTATGATCCCTTAGAGCACGGGTGGCGGTCCAAGAAATACAGTAAGTCTCGATAGAAACCAGTGCCTCAATCCACCCAGATGTGTGTTTAGGTTGCCACCTTAGATAAACCATTAATTAACAATCTCACATCATCATGGATATTCACTCACCCAATCCACGCTCATGGCATAGCATAGCATAATAAGCAAACGTAGAAGTAACTCCCAAGGTTTCATAAGCAAAACAGGTAATAGGTACTACCTCAATCTACTTCCCATCCCACAATTTAATTAGATCCTAACATGCAAGTGTTTGAGGGATAAGGCTAATGCATAAAATTGGGTAGTAGAAAAGGTATGATCAAGTGTTACTTGCCTTGCTGATGATCCGCGAGACCTAGAGATTCGAAGTAACAAGCGGCGCACTCCGGGTGATCTAACGCAGACAAACAACAAGCATACAATAAGTACTCATCCAATGCACAGGGAAATCTCAAATAAAAGATCTAACCAGAAAGTTCAACTTAAGAACCCTGGTTGCAAAAGAATCGAATCAAACAAAGCATCGAAAGTCGAAAGTCGAGAGAGAACGACTCGGTTTTAGCAATTTGAAACTAGGTCAAAATTTATAGTAGCAAAACTTTATTGAAGTAGGTTAGTCGGAACGGCGGTTTCGAAACGAAACTCGTGCGCTTGAATCACCTGATTCCGATAAACGAGCGAGAAAATAAACTGATTTGAAGATTGGATCGGAAATCGAATTCGGAAAATAACGGGTTAAATCCGATTAAAAGAAAACGACGAACAGTTAACCGAACGGATGTTCGTTAACGAAACTAACCGATTTAACACGTTCATTAAAACGAACGGGTCGGTGAACGTTCACTAATTAATAAAACCGAAAAAAAACCAATCTAGGTTTTTTTAAAACAACAACGAAGAAAAAACGGATCGGTTTTTGGAACAAAACCGACTGGGGCGCGGTGGCTACCTCCGGCGAGGTCGCCAAGGGCTCCGGCTCGTGGCGGGCGGGTTTGGCGGATGGCGGGTCGGCGGCGACAGGCAGCGCTCGGTGATGGCGGGCGGGCGGCGGCTCGTGCGATGGCGGCTCGGGTTTAGAAGCGGGGGCAAGGGTTGGGAAGGAGAGGGGTGGAGTATATAAAGTGGGAGGGGTTGCTTGGGAGGGGCAAGCAAGGGAGGAGGAGGAGGTGGAGGAGTCCTCCTCGGACTCGCCATGCCATGGCGGCTTCTTGTGTGTGGCCATGAGGAGAGGCGGCTGGGCGGCGGCTTGGGCAGTGGGCCCTTGGCCCGGTGAGCGCACGTTTTTTTAAATAAAACGAAAGCAATTTAAAATAAACTAAACGAACTCCAAATTAAATAAAATTAATTTTCCCGACTCTTAAAATGAGTCGAACAAAAGAACTTTAAAACGGGCCAAAATGCATATTTTAAAATACTCATTTTTTCCCTAAAGCAAATAAACTTGAGAAACCAAAATTTGGTTTATTTATTAAATCTTCATTTTTCCTAAATGTTGGGAAAGTCATATTATTCCCTCTCTTAATTTTTTTATCGGAAAAACTTTTGAAGATAAATAAATAAATCCAAATGATCCTATTTTCAAAATTTGAGAAATCCCAAATATGAAAATAATGAAATCTCCAACTCTCTCCGAGGGTCCTTGAGTTGCGTGAAATTTTCTAGGATCGGAAAATGCGAGAAAATATGATATGCATGATGACTTAATGTATAACATTCCAAATTGAAAATTTGGGATGTTACACGGCGCGGGGCGGCGGCGCGACGACGGCTGCAGCTTTCGAGGCGGGGTGGCGGCGGTGGTGGTGTGGGGGTCGAGGTGGGGGCCGCTCGGCCTTTAAAGGGCTTCAAGAGGCGGCGGCTTGGGCAAGGTGCTTGGGAGGAGGAGTCTTCCCAGACTCGGCGGCGGCGTGTCAGGCGGACTCGGTCGAGTCGGTCGAGGCGAGGTGGGCTCACATGGCTGGCTAACCTGGCCTCGGTCCAGCCGGTCCGTGAAAAACTTTTTAAAATAAATTCCGCGTAGAAAAACACCGAAAACAAATACTAAACGGACGTTAAAAATCCCGAAATAAATTTTCCCCGTCCTCTAAAAATCTATCGGACAAGGTGAACATTTACTTGGGCCTAAAATGCAATTTTGAGAAACGCGTATTTTTCCTATGCAAATAAAATAGCAATAAAATCCGAATAAAATCAAACATTTGATTTTAATATTTTTCCTCAATATTTCATTTATTTTGGAGAAGTCATATTATCCCTCTCATATTTTTTTATGAAATATTTTCGGAGAGAAAAATAATAAAACAAATTGATCCTCGTTTCGTTATTTGACAACATTCAAATATGAAAACAGTGAAATCCCCAACTCTCTCTGAGGGTCCTTGAGTTGCTTAGAATTTCGAGGATCGCGAAACGAATATGCAATAAAAATATGATATGCATGAATGATCTATGTATAACATTCCAAATTGAAAATTTGGGATGTTACATCCGCTTAGCGATCTACAAGGGTATGTAGATCCAACCTCTCCTCTCGTAGATGGTCATCTCCTAGATTGGATCTTTGTGAGCGTAGGGAAATTTCTGTTTCCCATGCAACGTTCCCCAACAGCTTCCTTGGTATAGGGGGTCAGTCTCTGGCCGTGCTCCCAACTTGAACCGCAACAGAGAGAGAGGCCACGCCCTGCTCTATGCCGATTACTTTGCGAATACCCCGCTCTTCAAACCGAATAAATTTCATCGCCGTTTTCGTATGGCAAGGCATGTGTTCAACCATATCCGAGAGGGAGTGGTTGCTCATGACCCATACTTCAAGTGCAAAACGGATGCCCTTGGCAAGCTTGGATTCTCCTCTTACCAGAAATGCATCGCGGCCATCCGCATGCTTGCATATGGAATTCCAGGTGATCTGGTGGATGAGTATGTGCGCATGAGTGAGTCGACATGTCTGCTGTCACTGTACAACTTCCGCAAGGCCGTGGTGGCAGTGTTTGGCCCTGAGTACTTGAGGCAGCCAAATGTCGTTGATACAAAAAGGTTGTTGGCGATCAACGCCGCTAGACGCTTTCTAGGCATGCTCGACAGCATAGATTGTATGCACTAGGAGTGAAAGAACCGTCCATTTGCTTGGCAGGGCTAGTATAAGGGGCATGTTAAAGTGTGCAATGTCATATTAGAAGCGGTGGCTTCGCAAGATCTTTCGATATGGAATTTTTTCTTCGGCATGGCAGGTTCTCACAATGATATCAACGTGTTGCGGCGTTCTCCAGTCTTCTCAAGGCTTGCAGAAGGCCACTCCCCACCTGTCAAGTTTGAGATCAATGGCCACAAGTACAACAAGGAATACTACCTAGCTGATGGTATATATCCTCAGTGGTCAACTTTTGTGAAGACAATCTTGCCCAAATGCAAGAGAGTGCTAGAAAGGATGTGGAACATGCTTTTAGTGTGCTTCAATCCCGATGAGGTATCGTTCGAAACCCTGCACTGACATGGGATGAAGGGAAGCTTTGGGAGGTGATGACTGCTTATGTGATCATGCACAACATGATCGTCGAGGATGAACGTGATAACAGCATCTCCGACCAAGGATTTGATTTCAAGGTGAAAATGTTGAGCCCCTGCACCAAGAACCAGCTACGTTTGAACAGTTTGCCCAGTTTCATCATGAAATGCGTGATTGACACACTCATTTGGATCTTCAAAATGACTTGGTTGAGCACATGTGGAATTACATTGGGAACCAATAGATGTATTGGTTCAATATGTTCATTCAATACAATTTCGATTTGGTTGAAAATCTATTTTATTAAAGACAATTTCGATTGGGTTGGAAAACTATTTTTATTTGAGACAATTAATATTTGGACGTGCAAACTAGTTTTAAACATTGAAATATGAATATATGGACATTTTAACCGTGGCGGACTGGAGGAGACCAAAAGATGCGTCCGCGCGTTGGGCGCACGGCTACCGCATCTTAAAAAGTCCGTACACGATCTTATTGTCCTATTCAAACAGACAAAATGCAGGCTAAACGAATGTCCGTTTGGAGTCATAAGCTGGAGTTGGCCTAGCTACGAGGACACGGTCCCGGTCGCTGTGGATATCTGACAAGGGCTCAGTTTACTGGTAGACAGTATTATACATGTGGCGAGCGTGTCACATGACCTGCCAAAGTTGTTTCTCACGGAGGTCAAGCAGCAGCAACCGCAGCAGAGGCAGCACATCAGGGCAAAAGGAGCGCCTCTATCGAGGTGAAAAGACGACAGATTCACCGCAGTCAACAGTGGACGTGTGCCTGCGCCTGCCCATTTCCTTGGCCGCTTTCTCCGGGGTTTTGGACTCGTGGGCTCTTGCTCCCTCCCCCACTCTCTCTGCGATCTCCACCGTCCACGCTCTCTGCTCGCTCGTGTCTGGTGCGTAGACACATAGGACGACTTCCATCAATTGCCTCGGCAGTGAGCAGCGTAGCGTAGCGTAGCAGAGTCTTCACATTCACAGGCAGGTCAAAGAACGGAGCCATGCATGTTACTGTGCCTGCCTGCATGCTGACTTGCTGCGCTGTTTTTTACCTCCCCTGCCATATCAGCTCATCATTACCGTCCAGGGCTTCAGGCAAAACCTGCATAATGCGTACGAAAATGCAACCGTATCGTCCTTTTCATCGAGAGCAAAATTCTTGAGTTATTAGATAATCCAAGCTAAGGTGATAGGAAAGATTCAGTTAACATCTGACGTAACAAGAGAGTAAAAAGGCCAGCAGCCTTGCACGGAGCAACATAGCATGTGGGGATAAGTAAAGAAAGAGTTTCCAGATCTGGATAGAAGAGAGTTCCCCGCCCGGAGCCCTCACCTCACCTCACCTCTAGTCCAGTAATAATAATAATAAAAACTTTGCATAGAAAAGGAATGAAGTTGGTAAGTTTTTGGTCAGGCATAAATATACATCAACACCATAAACAAAGCATCGGAACAGCCGGGCAGAGCAGAGGACCGATCGGAATAGGCGTACGATTCCTATAGGAGCAGCGGCAGTACCCTCCTCTAGCACTTACCCGCACCTCCCTCAAGTTCATCCGTCGCCCTCATGCTCCACGCACACGGCCACCGAGAGAAGAAGAAGCAGCTCCGGGACAAGGGAAGGAAGACATTCAGAAGGCAGTCCAGCCCAGTGGTTCCGTTGGTTAGGTGATCAGCTCCTCGGCAACAACTCCGAGAAATCCCGCCCCCTTGTGCACGATTTTTGCGTCAGGTGAGATTCCTCTCCATTATAGGAGGGCGCCTCTCATCTCCCGCCTCCCTTTCCTGTGGGTTTTCTGGCCTGTGTGTGATGTGCCTGCAGATTTCAGGTTTTAGCTTGGCTGGGTTCACCTGTGGGATCAGGCCGGAGGAGAGGAGCCGTTCTTGAGCTCGGCTGCGCTGACCTGCTGCAGTGGAGTGGCTCAGCAATGAACCGCAGCAGCTCCATGAGGTTCGCACCATGTGGCATTATGCGGTTTCTTTACAGCACCCTGTTTGGATTCTGGACTGGTCTCATGAAATGATTCTGCATTTCTTAGGTAGAAGAAGCGCTTGTCGGCGAACTCGCATCGGCAGTGGTTTTATTCTGCAAGAACGAATGCTCAGGATGGAGAGCGTGGATTCGCCCTCCCCGAGGTGCCATGCTCAGCAACAGCAGGTAAATTGTCAGTTGCAGAGATAAAATGGCGCCATCGTTCTTCCTCTTAATGTGCATAAGCAGAGTCAGTTTTCCTGTTAAATTGTCGCAGCAGGTAATCCAGGGATATTTTTCATTTTCCCCTCCTGTGCAAGTTCTCCATCTCTGAACCAGTTTGTTCTGTCAAGGATCAAAGCCGTCTTGGTTACTGTATTTGCTAAATGCCTTGGGGTGTATGTGTTCTTACTGCAAATATCTCATATTTTCTGTGTTTTTTCTTTTCTTTCTTTTTTGCAAGAATGCCGGCGAACCGAAGGATTATAACAGCACCAGTAAAAGGCAGCCGCACACAACTGAGATTCCATGCTCCTTGGTACAAGAGGTAAATGATTGAAATCAAGAAAAATAAATCTCATTTTGGCTTACTACTAATATTTCAATAGCATATGCCCCATGTCAGACCTCTTATTAATTGCTTTCGGCTTACTTGATTGTTTCTTAGTTGCTCGTGATTATGCCTTGTCCTTTCTCTCTTAAATGACATATCCATGGGTAATTGGGCCAATTATACGAATTTCTGTAGGATAATGCCAATTATCTGAATTTTGAGATTCAGTTCATGTTCATCACTTGTTTCTTGTCCATCATTGGTACAATATTACATGAAAAAGCTACTCAGTTGCCCTCTGTAAAAGACTAAAAAATGAATTCCAAATTTGAGAAATTTAAGGGGTAGGGTAGACATTGTTGCCCACAAGCTCGTTATACCAGTACAGTATAGGACCAGAGAATCAGTTCGACTGTATGTTTGTTGACATATATGGTTGTACTTCAATCCGGTTCTGATGCTCATGATGATGTTGCTTCTGCAGGTCCAACACCTCGAGAAGCGACTAAATGATCAGTTTGCCATGCGGCGCGCTCTAGAGAAAGCATTAGGTCACAAGCCCTGTGCCATCCATTTATCGAGAGACTGCTACATTCCAAAGGTAAATTCTTTCCTGATAGAGTGATGCCGGAAGAATAAAAAAAATTCAGAGTTAATGTTGTATGCACCTTTTTTGGAGGGCAGTATGTTTGAATTCTTGATTTTTTTTCGAAAAGGAGGATTTCCCCCGGCGTCTGCATCAAAATGATGCATGCAGCCATTTTAATGTTTGGATTCTTGATTCGAAAAAACTATCTTTCATGTCATGTCAGCCTACTGAGAAGCTCATAAAGGAGATTGCGGTACTAGAGCTAGAAGTCATATGCTTGGAGCAGCATCTCCTGACACTCTACCGGCAGGCCTTTGATCAACAATTGTGCAGCACGGTTTCTGCTTGTGACATGGAGAGAAGAAACAGGCTATCGACAAGGTCGTTTTCAGGCACACTCTCTGAAACTTCGGCGCACGATTTCTCAACCCCAAAGAAGCACCAATTGGTGCAGTCGAGCCGCATGGTTCAGGCACGCAGGTCGACAACGGCAGCGCTTAATAGTGAACCCGGCATTTCACAGCACAATGACAGCAAGACCGCTATCGGGCGCAGCCATTCCTCGCTCCTGCCGCGTTCCATCTGCTCAGCTAGGGTATCTCCTTCAGCGAACAATCTTGCTAGAGCTCTTAAACCATGTCATACTTCGCCTCTTACGTTTGTTGAGGTACATAACGATGTCTGAATACTCTTTTAGTTTGTAACCACTTCACTATATGATCTTGGTTGCTGTAGGCTTGTAGCAATGTTGGTACTAACATGGCTTTTATGACCAGGAGGGCAAGTGCATGGATTCCAGTATCGTAAGCTTAGCAGATATCCTGGGCACCAGGATTGCAGATCATGTTCCTCAAACACCTAACAAGATATCCGAGGACATGATCAAATGCATTGCTGGCATATACATCAGGCTCAGAGATGTTGGCGCCGTGCAACGCTCCTTCTTCCCCTCACCTTGCTCGTCCTTCTCATCGGCGAGTGGGATCTCTTCCAAATTTACAGGGGATATATGGAGCCCCAGATGCAGGAAAGAGAGCTTCATCGAGGCATGGCAGGACAGTTCATTCAGTTCAGGTGATTTGGGCCAGCAATGTGATTCTGTAATTGAGGTGTCTGCTCTCTGCAAGGGGGCTCAGAGGTCTGCCGATGTGAAAGACATGTTGTGTAAATACAAGTGAGTGCCTTTTTTTCATGCCATATCTATGTGTATCAGTCCATATATTCAGCAAATTATCCACATAGCTATTTGTGTTTGACAGATTGTCATGTTGTCACTCTGCAGATCACTTGTTCAGCTGCTAGAAACAGTTGATCTCGGTGGAATGAAGAACGAAGAAAAGCTCGCCTTCTGGATAAATGTTCACAATGCCATGATGATGCATGTAATGCAACTAGTTCCTTAGCCTGTAATTATATATCTGACCACTACAAGTTATATTTTTCAAATTGATTGAATGCTGCACTTAAATCCTAACATTGTTACTTTTTTCAGGCCCATATTGAATACGGGATCCCGCAGAGCAACAGCAAGAGAATGCTGCTTACCAAGGTCGTAGTCCACATCGAACCGGAACTGTTTAGATACAAACAGCACCTACTCATCCCCTCTCAAAAATTTAACCTGGCAAACATTTCTGCACCACAGGTATCCTACATCATCAGTGGGCAGAGGGTGAACGCGGAGTTGATAGAGTACCAGATCTTGTGCTGCCGGGTGCACTCTTCCGGACAGGTCCAGAATTCGACCTCCTCTTCTCAATTTCCAAACCCCATTTTCTTCTGCTAATTGGCATTGCAAATAATGGTTCTGATTTTCTCTGCTTCCCTTTGAAATTCTGCAGTGGTTCAGGCTGCTCCTGTACCCGAGATGGAAGCCCAGGGACAAGGATGAGCTGCAGGGGTTCGCCGTCGACCGGCCCGAGCCTCTGGTGCACTTCGCGCTGTCCTCCGGAAGCCACTCGGATCCAGTGGTACGTACGTGCGCACATAATTTCTTGTGTGCAATGGCGCATGGAACTGACGGATCGCCTCGTCTCGTCTTGATCGTGGTCAGGTGCGGCTGTACAGCCCGAAGCGGGTGTTCCAGCAGCTGGAGGCGGCCAAGGAGGAGTTCATCCGGGGCAACGTGGGCGTGCGCGGGTCGGGGCGCGGCAGGAGCAGGGTGATCCTGCCCAAGGTGCTGGAGTCGTACGCGAGGGACGCCGGGCTGGCCGCGCAGGAGTTGCTGCGCGTGGTGGAGTCGTGCCTCCCGGAGGGCCTCCGGGCGGCGGTGCGGCAGCAGGGGAGGCCGCGCGGCGGCGGCGGCGTGGAGTGGAGGCCCCACAACATGGCCTTCAGATACGCGCTGGCGCGGGAGCTGGTGGCGGTCGGGTCCCCGGCCGGCGTGCAGCAGGCGGTGACGCCTTTGGTTGCACGATCCCATGAACCATGATGATGATGGCATGGCGTGGTGCTTGGCAGCTTGCTCCGTGCAACAGTCCAAGAGATGCAGCGGGAGATTCAGATCTGCAGTCATCTTCTTCCGGGCGTGATCCTGTTGGATGTATAGGGAGAAGGGTGGATACGGGGCATACGGCCAAGGGACAAGGACTGCATGTATGCGTGTCGACGTGTATGTCTGTTCCGATGTCATTCGTCGACACGCGCTCGCGCTCGCGCTCGCACGGCAATGTACAACATGTTCGGTCGTGTACATGGAGGAAACTCGATTTCCAGCAGGGGGAGCCTCTTTGCATGACTCCTCCCTGAACTTTTGTGCGCTGCACCCCTCCTAACGCCAGCTCCAACACACGTACCCTAAACGGACCTTCGTTTTATTCGGATTTAATCTATTCGGATGACAATAAGGTCGTGTCCGTCTGAATTTGTGGATACGCCAGGCGTGCGCCCAATGCGCGGCCGCGTCTGGTCTGTGTGCATGTAAATCTAAAAATAATAAAAGATATAGCTAAATGACAGCGGTCATAATTCACGCCAGCGGCAGCGGTTCACATCAGTTCATGCCAGTCGGCAGCAAAGCCAGCAGCCTGCAGAATGATCATCTTCCAATTTCACGCCTGCAACAAAGCCAGCAGCCGGCACACCAGTCAGATTTCAAAATGAACAAGTTTTTGACGCCGGCAACAAAGCCAGCAGCCGGCACACCAGCCAGGTTTCAAAATGAACAAGTTTTTGGCGCCGGCAACAAAGCCAGCAGCCGGCACACCAGCCAGCTTTCAAAATGAACAAGTTTTTGGCGTCGGCAACAAAGCCAGCAGCCGGCACAGCAGCCATCCTTCAAAATGAACGACCATAGTCCACGGTCAAGTTCTCACCTAGTTCAGGCCGTCACGGGCGAACATCTCCTTCGGCCGGTTTGTGAACCAAGCCTTCCTCTTCGATGACAGGTTGTTTTTGTCGACGCTCATGATCGCGAGTGCCACCTCTTTCAGTATTTTAGTGTAAACTAGATAATTGCCCGTTGCGACGGGTATGGATATTCTAATATGTTAGTCTGTGATTTATTTGCCCATATTATATATGATTACGTAAATATATCTTTATCGAATCCTGCTCGTGATTAACACTTATTAGCTTACTAAATACACTATAATTTTATGTGGTAGTTTTGTTTTAAGGAAAATCGATGAAACGAGCCAGAGATATGAGGAAAAACATTCAAAATAGAGAGAGGGCCAATAGTAGACGAGGTGGACCATATACCTTACATTCTTTTGGGGTAGAAGAAAAGCCGGGCTTTTAAATTTGTGAAACACCGATGAAATTAAAATCACATGAAAATACATTAGGCTTTTCACATGAAAACACGTCAGTGGTGCTCAATTAGATTTGATAATATATCATACGTAAAATATATGCACCGATTTTGATATCCTTTTTTTAATGTCAATAGATGCATACACTCACATACACGTACGCGCGCTCACCTCTATAAACACACGCTTTATCCCTATGTGCACCTTTGAAAGACTGAACCGCACGCGTCAGAGGGGGGGGAGGAGGCAACATTTGCCCTCCCTCCCTCCCCGATCTTGCTTTTACTTGTATTGAACAATAAATGCCACTCTTCTCACTTAGCTGCCCAAACATATAGTGCTTGTTCATCAAAACAATAAAAAGATGTGCATATGAGTTTAACAATTCAATTTCCAAAAGAAACCAAACGAAGCTACAATGTATGAAGCTCACGAGAAAGAGAGAAGATGCCTTACTCTGGATCTACATACCCGAATGTCCCACGAGCCCCCGGCACTCGGCCAGAAAACTAACAAAATTTCACAAGCATGTTGGTGTTTTCCTAAAAAGCGGGTCAAAAGCCTATTTCGAAAGAGGCTAGTCCTATCTAATTTGGTTGAGTTGGATCAGTTGTTATGTCAAAAAGCATGGCATGTCTAGCGTCATAACTTAGTGAACCCTGACTAAATAGGCCGGACCTTTTTTGTCTTCCTGCCATGGAATGTTCCATCGTCGGCCACTCAGCCTTCAGGTGGACATGAGAGCTCCTTGTTAGCACATAGAGCACGTGATGGCGAACAAATGCGCACGCCTCCAGGCGTCCCTTCGACAGCTCGCCGGCCTATCTATGTGGGCCTTGGTCCATACGGAGTAGAGAAGGGAAAACAGACAAAAGCGAAACTGGAAAAAGGAGAGAAAAATATAAATAATTGGCAATAAAAGGAAAATGTTATCATTTTTTTGCGGGAATGAAAAATGTTTGTGATTTCTAAAAAATGTCCCATAATTAAACGCAATGTTCCAGAATTTAAAAATGTCTCTAAATTCAAAAAATATTCAAGAATATCAAATGGTTTGTGAATTAAAAATTCATTGAATTAAAAAATATTCATGCATTTAAAAGTTCGAAAAAAATAAAATATGTAAACAAAATTTGGAAAGTGCTTATGAATGTTAATATTTGGAAATTCTGAAAATACAGAATATGTTATAAAATGATATTACTTTTAAAAATTGCTTTGAATTTAATGATTGTTCTAAAATTTAAAAATATCTGAAGTTTAAAATTGTCTCGAAATTTTAAATATATTTCTAATATTTGTAATATTCAATTATTTAAAATAAAATAAAAATAAAAAATGGGGAAAGAAGAAAACAAAAGAAGACCAGTAGAAAAACAAGCAAACTGGAACCTTGCGGGGGACAATACTATTTGGTGCTAATTGGTACATAGTGTGCACTGCTCCAGTTGTCATATCCTTAAGTTGGCCGACCCATACTGTTCTTTTCAACTGATTTTGCGAAGCTTATAGAAATTCTCGGCCTTATTTATTTATTTATTTACTTAGGCTTGTCCTTTTTTATTTTTACTTAATTATTTCTTAAATTTTAATCAATTTATTAACATTTCTAGTTTTACTATCAATTGATGAAAATTTTAGTTTTATCAATTCGGGAACATTTTTAAATCAGTGAACATTTTTAAAATTATGATTTTTCTAAATTCGTGAAAAATGTTTAAACTAACGAATATTTTTAAATTTCCGAGTATTTGTTCAAATTTGTTAACAATTTTCCAATTAACAACATTTTTTTCTATTTCCTGAACATTTTCGAAAATTAGCCTACATTTCTTGGGTATAGGAGTTTTCTTTTGGAGGGGAAAAGAACTTTCATTAACCTGAATCAGGGTGATCGGAGCCATACCGCTGTTTTAATACAAGCACAGCCAATTCTAGCTAGCTCGTAATTTACATGATTACTTTCACCTCTAACATCTCTAACCTTCACCTCCTAGTCACTGCAAATGATGGCTTTTATCTCCGGCACCAAGGCTGCAACTGACGACTGGTTAGTAGATGTTTGGATGATCATGACCGCGACCTCCAAAGTTTCTGTCTCGAGGAGCAGCCAGTGGCAGAGGGGGGGGGTGTTGTCGGGGCCCGACCCGGCCAACATTAAGATTTTCCCACTACATCAGTCATTACTTGCTAGTAATATGGCATATTGCCATGGTTTGGTTGGCTTTGGCTCTCCCCAACATGTTTAACAGTACTTGCCCCCCCCCCCCCTGCATTAAGTTTTCCCGGCTCCGCCATTGTGAGCAGCCCCTTCCTCGACCTTCCTAAAATCGGAAGGGAAAATAGTTGTGAGCCGGCCATGTAAGCACAGGCGTGCGCGTTTGCTCGGCACCCTGCGTTGGAGCACTTCAACATATGATGTAAAATAAATCATCAAAAAGTGGTTCAAATAAAATATACATCATTGAGACGTGGTTTTTTTACATCACCAAAAACATCCAACTCGAACAGATGGTGTAAAATAGGGCAACCGCATGACAACCGCTCCAATAGACGATGTAAAATACCTTGTGCAATTTTTGTCGAACACCTTGTGAGGTGGGAAGAAACCAGGTGGCTGCATGTTGGAGTTGGAGTGTAGAGACGGAAGAAGACATGATGCCATTTCTCTTACCGATACAGGAAAATGAGCTATTAGTAGAAACTACCTGGAATTGTCGTGAACCATCCAAGATTAACCGCGCACCCGAGGTGTTCAAACTCTCTCGACTTTGGATCTTAGCACCCAATCAGTCTATCTGTACAGAGGATGACGGCATGTATTCGAAGTTTCCCTAGGGTTGGCAAAGTGAAATGGGGGCCACCCTAGCCCATTGAGTGCTCTACCTCGGGGGCACCGTGAATGAATAAGAAATGAACAGCTGAGGTCGGGCTTGCATGAAAAAAGAAGATAATAAGTTAGATGTACACACCTGAGGTTGGTAAGAACTGAGGGACAATGCCCCCCTCACTGGGCCCATCAGCGAAAGCAACTGCTACTTAATCGTAGGTTTGCTTTCGTGCAAGGCCCCCGCCAGTTTGGAACAGTTGGTGGAGCATGGTGAAACACGCTCATTTGGAGTGGCCGAAAAAGAAACGTACTCGAGAGCTTCTCGTCTTTCGATGGCAGTCGCGCCGGTGACGAGCGGCTCGCGAAACCCCTCCCGTGCCTCCTTGACCCCTGCTGGCTGGTGGCTGACCCTAATTTCGACAATGCAACGGCGGCGACACCGACCGAAGCAGTGGCCGCTCGGCTCGGTCACGGTGGTCACGCGACTACCCGCGGTAGCTCCGGCCGCCCGTAGCCCTACTCTGGACGACGGCCACGAGCTGGGGGAGCCATCACGGGCGCCGGCGCTCTGGCCAACAGCCGAATCACAGTGGGCGTCCGGGCGACTGGGCTAGGTGGCTGGATAGTGGCGCGGGGTCAGGGGTGGACAGACGAGCGGCGGCAGAAGATTTTCCGGATGAAATCACCGGCGACAGTATGCGGGTAGAGGGAAGTTTCAGGAAGCAATTGGGGTTGCGCGCGTTTTGCTTGAGTGGCCCAACCGATGCACTTGATGCCCTATTTTACATCATGAGCAAATTCTGAGTAAAATTTGCATCTACATCATTTGTTGGAGTATCGTTTTTATGTCTTGGTAAAGTTTTAGTACTCTCTCCGTCCGGAAATATTTATGCAAGTAATGGATGTATCTAGATGTATTTTAGTTTTAAATACATCCATCTGTATCTATTTTTACGACAAGTATTTCCGGATGGAGGGAGTACAAGTTGAGTCATCTATTTTGGAAACGGAGGGAGTATTTTTTACATCTACATCATCCACGCCGGGAAAAGGATTGCGGACACAAACGACGATGACTGATTTTTTTGCTTGCCTCTTGGCGTCCAAGAAAGAAGAGGTAAATACACCACAAGTCATAGAAGTTGCACGCAACGATCAGTTTAGTGCATAAACTTACAAAATACGTGTTTTTGATCATTTAACTTGTCCTCTTATTTATATACGGTGCTTTCTACCTATCTGGATGTATCATTAGGCGTGCCAATGTGATGGGGCCTACAGTCAGTGGCTGAGGTGATGGTAATCCGCAAGCACTGTTTTTTAGATAGCACCCTTGCATTTTATTTATTTATATGCAGAAAATTCTCAAATAAAAGTAAAAACATTGTTGAACACAGTGGGATTCGAACCCACGACCGACCGCGATTCGCCCGCATAGAAGCCACCAGACCAACTGTAACTTTGCGTTTAACGGAAAATTTTAGCTTTATATAAGCAGACCATACGGATTAAAGTAAAATCAAAACGGAGACAAGGTAATCCCCGCTTCGAGCTTGAGGGTGCAATCCAAAAGAAACCTGTATGCATTCATTCTGAAGTATATTTTCTTTTATGTACATAATTCACATTCAAACAAAAAATTCGTGGATTTGTCCTAAAATTTTATGTACATTCATTTTGACCTATATTTTCGTATATCTAAATTTTCAAATTTCAAATTATTCAAACTAAAACAAATGATGTTGATTTGTCCAAAGAAATTTACGTACATTCATGTTGCACTATATTTTATTTTATCTAGATTTTAAAATTAGAAATATTCTAATTGAAAAAATAGTTGATTTGTCCCAAAATATACATACATTCATTCTACACTATATTTCCTTTTATCTAGATTTTTAATATTTAATTATTTGAAATCAAACAAAATTATTATATTTGTCCATAAGAATTTACGTACATTTTGCACTATATTTTCTTTTATCTGGATTTTTCAGTTTACATTTATTCAATTCAAACAAAAGTTGAGTTGATTTGTCTGAAAAACATACATACATTCATTCCGACTATATTTCCTTTTATATAAATATAAAATTTTAAATTATTCGTATTCAAACAAAAGTTTAGTTGATTTGTCCAAAAGAATTTGCATACATTCATTCTATATTGTATTTCCTTTTGATCTAGATTTTAAAATTAAAATTATTGAAATTCGAAACAAAATTTTGTTGGTTTGTCCAAAATAATTTACGTTTATTCATTCCGCACTTTTTTTTCAAGAATATATATTTAAAGTTAGGGACTATGGGCAGAAAATGTTGTCTGTGCAGAAAGAAAATTATACATAGTTCGCTAGCGCTGGGATACATAAATTGAAACTATATAATACATAGCATTCTTATCTCTATTTATCACTAATAAACTAAAATCAAATCTATCTTACATAGAAAACAAAGAAAGAACAATACAGAAGATAAATTTTGTTTATGTTGTCAAGTGTCATTGTGGACTGATGGTCGGCACTTATACACAAGGCGAGCTTTTAAGAAGGTCATATTTTCGAACCAGGGCTTCTCCTTTTCAGCACACAATTTTGTCGTCTTGATTTCTATTTTAATTAGTGTGGTACGTGTTCAATAAATAGAACTAACTGTACATTTGACACATCAAACATTAGTTGGTCTAGTCGTTTTCTATGCGAGGCGAAGGGCAGCAGGTCATCGGTTCAAATCCCATCGCGTTATGCATTACTTTTTTCATTTTATTTGAAGATTTTCTACATAAATTAATAGAATGTAAGGGTCCTTTCTGTCAAAAAACCGGCCTCAACCACTCACAGTGGCCCTGCCATGTTTGCGCGCGTATGAATACAACTGGATATAATGGGAAGCACTGTATATGAACGAGGCGACAAGTTAGATGACCAGAAACACGTATTTTATAAGTTTGTGCACCAAACTGATCGTCGCATGCAAGTTCTATGACTTCTGTGTATTTACCTCAAGAAAGAAACGAGCTTTGCTTGGTTTGACTTGGAATTTTAAACCCCGCCGCTGTTTTGCGCGCGCCGAGCCGCCCACGTTATTGACCCACTTAGACCTCCGAGCTAAGACGTCGTCGCGCAGTGCGCACGAAACCACCCGCTTCCCTTTTGTTTGCCGCCGCACATAGTTTTCTCCTTGAATTCAATCCAACCAT
The DNA here is from genome assembly GCA_021605205.1 of Aegilops longissima. Classification (NCBI taxonomy): domain Eukaryota; kingdom Viridiplantae; phylum Streptophyta; class Magnoliopsida; order Poales; family Poaceae; genus Aegilops; species Aegilops longissima. The sequence continues at coordinate 525,320,320 of CM038679.1, forward strand.
CCGCCACCTCCATGCCTGTTCAGTGCTCCGTATGTTAGATTAGATCATCGATGAGCTAAGCGGACCAACACAACATGGCCACGCCGTCCGTTTCTGGCTCACCAGGAGCTCCAAAGGTCGCGCAAGTCGACCTATATAAGCGCCTCCGCTCCAGCTTGGGATCAAATCACAACCAACAGCTACCTGATCTTGACTGACCATACCAGCATTCAGTGCTCGTGCTCACTCACGCATCACAACCAAATTAGGCGGGAAGGAAGGAAGCCATGTCTGCCGCGGAGGGAGCCGTCGTCTTCAGCGAGGAGAAGGAGGCGCTGGTGCTCAAGTCATGGGCCATCATGAAGAAGGATTCCGCCAACCTTGGGCTCCGCTTCTTCCTCAAGTACGTACCCTACCATTTCTCACATGTACAAGTGCAATGAAGCCCCCACGCATCGATCTCTTTGATATATATGCATGCTGCGTGCCTCCAGGATCTTTGAGATCGCGCCGTCCGCGAGGCAGATGTTCCCGTTTCTGCGCGACTCCGACGTGCCGCTGGAGACCAACCCCAAGCTCAAGACCCACGCCGTGTCCGTCTTCGTCATGGTAATACACCATGCATCTCCCAACGATCTACTACTATATACATATGCTTCCATGGCTGACCAATGTGTATGTGCATCCATGTGTTGCGATGAATGGCGCAGACGTGCGAGGCGGCTGCGCAGCTGCGGAAAGCCGGCAAGATCACCGTCAGGGAGACCACCCTGAAGAGGTTGGGCGGCACGCACTTGAAATACGGCGTGGCAGATGGCCACTTTGAGGTATGTTCACTTGCACCGTCAGCCTCGTGACTCGTTATAGGATTATAGCATCGGGTTCGTGTTTAATTTTGCATTGCATTTCAACTTGTCACGCTTCTTCTTCTTCTTCTTCTTCTTCTTCTTCTTCTTCTTCTTCTTCTTCTTCTTCTTCTTCTTCTCACAGGTGACGCGGTTCGCTCTGCTTGAGACGATCAAGGAGGCTCTTCCGGCGGACATGTGGGACCCGGAGATGAGGAATGCGTGGGGCGAAGCCTACGACCAACTGGTCGCGGCCATCAAGCAAGAGATGAAGCCCTCTGAGTAGCTCATCCACTGTACTCATATGCCACGCCACTTCCCTCCATTATCCGTCCAACTTTCGTTGCTTGGCCGGTTCACTCATGCCACCATATTGTATTTGTATTGTGTGTTTATGTGTACTGACGCCTATTGTAAAATGAGCAGTCAATAAATGAACAAATTGTGCATGAGCTTCGCCCCGTTCTTCAGAGTTTTTTTTAGGAAATAGTACTTCAGAGTTTTTTTGTTTGTTTGTGGAACTCTACTTTTTTTTAGAGAAATCTTGAGGAACTCGACTTTAGAGTTTTTTTTTTGACAGAACTCGACTTTAGAGGTTAGTCTCTAAAAGGAACTCTACTTTAGAGTTTAGAGGTTAGTCTTTTTTTTTTAGGGCTTTTTAGAGGTTAGTCTAAGAGGGTGTTTGTTTTCAGGGACTTATTGGTTTAGGGACTTAAAGAAGTCCCTATAAGTCCCATCTAAACCAAATAGAAGGGACTTATAGGGACTTAAAGTGGGCATTTGAAAAATAAGACTCTCAAGGAGGGACTTATAGTTGTAATATGGTCTTTTAGTCCATGTTAAGTCCCAAGAACCAAACAAATAGAGACTTTTTAGGGACTTATAAGTTGAGATTAAAAAAAATCCTAAGACTTATGAACCCAACAGGGCCTAACTACTGCCGATCCTACACCTACGTAAGGTAGTTACGTAATCTTACTTAACCTTCAATAATCTAATCGCCCTCCCCCCTGATTTTCAGGGGATGGGGCCCCAGCTATTTCTTCTTCCAATCTATTCACGCCAAGTCAGCTGTTACGTAACTTTACCTAGAATATGTACGTAGGTGTAGCAAAGCCCGTCTAACTACCATGTCAAAATTCCGGAATGCAGCTCCTTTCACGGCCCGCTGACTAGAACCAGCTGGGCAGTACAGCCCACGTCAAACCAACTGGGCTCATTTGCACCCGATGATTAGTAAATTCAAATGAATAGTAATCAATTCAAAAAAATCAAGACTTTTTGACATTCAAGATGCTCTGGTGCACTAGGTGCGTGCAAAATTTCATGATGAATGGACATTAGAGGACCTCTTGGATATTTTTTTGGCTCTCAACAATGTGCCTTTTCAAAGTTTCTTACAAACCCAAAGTTTGTTTTTTTGTTGGGAGCTGCTTGAATGTCTTCTCACCACCAAATTGCACGCACCTAGCACACTAGAGCATCCACGATGTCAAGGTTTTTAGATTTTTCTGGCTATTTTTTCAAATTTACTGTTCAAGGTAGGAAGCATGGTTCGTAACATTTTCCAGTTGTAACACAGGCGAACCGGACGAAAAACAACACGAAAATGACGTAATGCGTTTTGTGATTCTCGTCGAAAAAAGCAGGGCCCATATATGGCTGATGTTGGGACCTAAATCAGTGAACCAAGCAGACCCGTAGGGATTTTTTTTTATGGACTTAATGTATGCATGTGTTATTTTATTGGCCCTTAAAACTAACTTCTCCTAAGGCTGGCCATAGTGGGGGTAACATAACCTGTAACATGCATTTAGAACTAGCAAACATGCTTATGTGGCACATAATTAAAAAGGAGAGAGAGGGTTAGAGTAACATAGGTAGATACCATATCATGTTAAATGCTATGCTACTTTATGTCATAAGTACATGGCAATAAATATGATCATCTATGATACTACTTTATGTTACTTATCTTATTATGGAGGTAGATCATCTGTTAGTATTATATGCATGATACTAGTATATGTTACTCCCCACTATGACCAGTCTAAAAATTGCCCCATAAATTTATGATGATGTTATAGAACTGACGTTTTCTGGGAGTGATTTCACGAGGGAACGCTCCCTGGTGCGTCAGATTCTACACGTGAATATTAAAATAATGCCACGTGGCAATACCTGTGGGGCACATTATTCGCTCCCATGCACCCTCATAAGGAACGAGGCAATCATTCACTCCCATATACCCTTCCGAGGCAACGATCCCCGTGTGTAACATAAACTCCTAGATGTAGCATGGTAATTACTGGAAGCATGTACGATAACATCTTTGCGTAGCATGGAAATTCAACCTGACATAGCATGACAAATCTTCAACATGTGGCCTACTTCCCCCCTTTTTTATTTTTTAGTTTGGTAATTCTCGATGCTGCAGCATATCAAATCCCTGAAACACATTTCAATTATCTTTGTTATAGCATGACAAAATTCCTGAAATGCATCGCAAATTTCGCCGAACTGGGGGAGGAGGAAGGAGAAGGCGATCTGAACAAGAAAAACATCGCCCTCCATTCCCTATCCAACGGTTCAGATTACTCACGCATGGGTGCTCCCACAAAACTGGTGGTGCCAAGAAGACTGCATACATCCATTATTGTAGCCACCTGTGGACAGATCATCCCCGCCAAAAGCAGCTATAATTGGCCTGCATGCGACGCCGCGGCCGTGGCCATGCTTCATGTGTCCTATTCCGTCGTGTGCCACGACGGCGCGCGCTACCGGCGGTGTCCGGTCTAGATAGCTGTATCGATATGGCTAAAAAGGTTGGTTTCAGTCCTGGTGTCGTGGTTCGGCCACGAAAGCGTTGCACCCTTGTCAAGATTGAGGACTCGGACAGATTCACGAGTTCGTGCACGTTTTTTGCACGTTTTTGTTAACACATCGAAAGCAAAAGATCAAAGCAAACGTGTATAGCACGTGTAGTTGCTACTCGTAGCTACTACCTCGGTCCGGGATTAAAAGTCCCATAGACAAGTTCTCTAGGACCAAGGTACAACGGGACTTGTGACTGAATTGACTGCAAGTTGTCTAGTAATTATTCTCTCTCCTACCTGCAGCCAATAGAATTGAGGCACTCGAGTATGCATGCAGTCCATTCCCAGCGTGCTCTCTCCCTTGGCTACATGCAGCCAATGAATCGACAGCAATAAAGCATGCATGCAACTACCGTGGACCTGCAGGCCTTAGGCTGGTCATAGTGGGGAGTAACTTAGAGTAGTAATATGCATACGTTACTACTTTATATTACTACCCTTATAGTGGAAGTGTCGTATGTGTAAGAATATACACACGTTTCATTTATTGTCTTGTAGACTCATTTTGACGGAAAGCGCTATGTGATGGTAACATATTAGTGTTACTCTATTTGCCTCTCTCCTCATTAACTACTTGCCACATCAATATTTTTGCTTATGTGGCATCAATGTTACTACCTATGTTACTCCCACTATGACCAGCCTTATAAGAACGGACACGGCATTGTGGCTAAAGGGCCCTATAAACCCGGACGGAGGTAGTAGGATCTGATCCTGGGTCGGGGGTGAACTGGACGTGCCTTGGCGTGTCCTCCCCAGATAGGGCTGGTTATCAGGTGTGCCAGACAATCTGAATGTTTAGGCTGTTTTTTTAATAATGGTGAATTTTATTAACTTAGAATGAAGCACCCCTAAAAAGGCTTAAACATCATAAACATAATAAATACACACCCTGCATTTGCATAATTTGGATGCACACAACTAATATCATCAGTTCATCACACACGAAAAAAAACACACTAACAAATGACAAAGTCATTACGACTAAAGCTATGCGTAGGCGAGGAAATAAAAATCCCAAATCAATCAGATCCGCGATCGACAAACTACACAATGACCATATCAACAACAATCATCTTATGAAACCACAAAGACGATGAGTTTTTTGAGCGACAACGCTTTTAGAAAGGGAGCGACCTTCAAGCGCCGCCAGTCATCGGATCCAACCATCGAAGGCCGGAATCTAAGTTTTCACTCTGAAGAACAAGTCCGAGCATGTCCAAGCAATGCCTACAACAAGGTAACGACATAAAAACATCACCGTTATCAAGTATAACCACCTCGGGTCAAACCTAGACTTTCACCCCGGAGCTCGAGGCCGGTTGCTTGAGTAGCACCACCACTGAAGTAACTCACGTGTTGTCACCACCACTTTTCTGTGATATAGTAGCTCATGCAATGTGATTGCCGTTGTTGCACAACCATCCCTCTGCGTTAAGCCGTCGCCAATAGTTTGCATTTCATCGCATCAACGATTCTCAAGGGGGGAACACTCATGGAGAACCTTCAGTGGACACCGCATCCCAGTGAGGCCACCGACGACCTGACCGGGATCAGCACAAGGTGAGGATAGGAGACGGCATGTAGCCTTAGGCGGGACGGTTGGAACTGATTCTCCACGCAACTGCCGTACGCGGGCGTCCAACAAGAGACGCGATGAACATCCTGCCTTTGATTCCCGGAGATACGACAAGAGAGGGAACTGATGCACGGGTTCCATTTTCTATGTGCCGTTAGGTAGTAGCAGGCGCAGTACGACATTGCTCAGTCAGCAGGGATGCACGCTGCAGCAACCCGTCACCAGGCTCCAGGTCTGGGAGTCGCATAAGGAGGGAAGGAGGGAGGTCATGGGAGGAGTGGGACACAACCTAGACACCCCATTGCCACCAGCTAGCCAACAGGAGTCCGGCGCAAGGCAACGTCGAGGAGAGAAGCAACCAAAGGATGTGGAGGATGTGGTTTGGGCTGGCTTTGAGGGTTTGGATGGATGACGTTCTTTTATCCAGACGTTTGCGAAGGATTTCAGGGGTGTCCACCCGAACATTTGAGAAGGATTTAAGAGACCCGATTGTATTCTGAGAGGCACAACAAATGCGGGTGATGCTATCAGTGATAAGGGCATCTCCAGGGCATACCCTTATAATTCGCCCGCAAATGTCCGGACCGAGCTGTCCGGACGCTGCAAGCCATCCAACATTGTCCCACATTTGTTCGCGGACCAGTCTGGGTGTCCATTTTCCTGCAAACCGGAAGCAAACCAGGGGACTTCATAGGAGGCTGGATACCCGCCATGAAGGACTCTGAAACCCCTAGGCGACCCAAAACCGTGGCGGAGCGTGCACATTTGGAGCGGTCCACACAGTTTTCACGGCAAAATCCCCTTTCTCCACCATCTCCGATACGATCATGCTACTCTCCACCCCGATTCCTGCCTTTTTGGTCGCCGTCGTTGATGCATGGACCCGTACGAAAGCTACCGGAGACAACAGAGGTGGAGGATCCTAAGAAGGTGGCTGATAATCCCCAAGTGCAGGGAATCATCGTAGCAATTTCCAAAGGTGGAAGTGATAAGTATGGAGTGTCGAACCCACAAGGAGCTAAATGTAAGATCAATATTCTCTCAAGCCCTATCTGCCACTGATACGACTCTACGTACACCAATGTTTGCTTCCAACTAGAAACGAGAAATAAAACTACGTTGTGGGTATGAAGAGGATAACTTTGTATGGTATCGGAGAGCTAAAATATGAAAGTAGGTGCTGTTATCATAAATTTAGAATATATTACTAAATATTATAAATAGCGAGTGTGGAATAATGATGGATCGGTGTGCGGAATTGTCCTAGGCAATTGTTAACAAGACCGGTAATCACTATTGCAGTTTCATACGAGGGAGAGGCATAAGCTAACATACTTTCTCTACTTGGATCATATGCACTTATGATTGGAACTCTAGCAAGCATCCGCAACTACTAAATATCATTAAGGTAAAACCCAACCATAGCATTAAAGCATCAAGTCCTCTTTATTCCCATACGCAACAATCCTCTTACTCGGGTTTGTGTTTCACCACTCACCAACCCACTATAAGCTTAATCATGAACGTCGCAACACCCTACAGCTGAATCCTCACGCTTGCGCGACACGGAGGGCACCATAGGACATCACCAAAGTAAAACATACAACTCATACCAATCTAGATCATCAATCAACCCAAAGACAAAAGACATCTACTCAAAACATCATAGGATGGCAACACATCATTGGATCATAATATGTGGCATAAACCACCATGTTCAAGTAGGGATTACAACGGGGTGCGGGAGAGTGGACCGCGTAAAAGAGATGAGGATGGTGATGATGATGGTGATGTTGATGAAGACGATCACCGTGGCGATGATTCCTCCCGATGGCACTCCGGCCCACCGGAAGAGAGGAGGAGAGGTTCTCCCTTGTGCTTCCTCCTCCATGGCCTCCACCTCTGGTCCTTGGCCTTCATGATGATGATGGCCCTCCGGATACTCCTCCGTGGCCACGGTGATGATGGCCCCTCCGGCAGGTGCCGAGAGGGCCTAGATTGATTTCTCGTGGCTACAGAGGCTTGCGCGCGGAACTTCCGATCTAGGTTTCTTTCGAAGTTTGATATATATATATATATATATATATATATATATATATATATATATATATATATATATATATATATATATATATATATATATATATATATATATATATAGAAGAGTTTTATGCTGATTTCACGTCGGGGGTCTCGGGCTGTCCACGAGGTAGGCGCGCCTTTAGGGGTGGGCGCGTCCCAACCCTCGTGGGCAGCCCGAGACTCTTCTGGCCTGCTTCTAGTACTCCGTGGACTTCTTCTGGTCCAAAAATGATCTCCGTCAAGTGGCACGTCAATTGGACTCCGTTTAGTTTTCCTTTTCTGCGATACTCTAAAACAAGAAGAAAACAGAAACTGGCACTGGGCTCTAGGTTTGTCCCAAAAATCATATAAAATATCATATAAATGCATATAAAACATCCTATAAGGATAGTATAATAGCATGCATACTTCATAAATTATAGATACGTTGGAGACGTATCAGCATCCCCAAGCTTAATTCCTGCTCGTCCTTGAGTAGGTAAATGATAAAAGAGATAATTTATGAAGTGTGAATGCTAGCAAGTGCATAAGTTTGATCAATGATAATTCCAATCACTTTTCCTAGCATCATTATATGTCATAACAATAGCTCATCTCATAAAAATTTTCATGATCAAGTAACAAGCAAGTCACATATTTAAATTATAGATCATAAACTTTCTTGAAAACTAACAAACAATATTCTCAGTCATCAAACAATTGCAATTCATCTTATTTTCAGGAAGAGTCTCTGTCAGGGCTTTGATTTAGCAAACTCCACATACTCAACTATCATTTAGTCTTTCACAATTGCTAACACTCACGCAGTACTTGTGGTTATGGAGTTTTAATCAGACACAGAGAAAGATAGGGGCCTATAGTTTCGCCTCCCAACCTTTTACCTCAAGGGTAATGTCAATAATAATAGCTCATGCTAACTTACATCCAATTAGATATACATATCAGGATCCTTCCAACATCCTGTGCTTGCCAAAGGATAAAATGTAAAAAGGAAAGGTGAAGATCACCAAGACTCTTGCATAAGGTAGAAGATAAAAGTAAAAGATAAACCCTTCGCAGAGGGAAGCAGAGGTTGCCATGCGCTTTCAGGGTTGAATGCACAAAATCTTAATGCGAAAGAACGTCACTTTATATTGTCACTTGTGATATGGACCTTTATTATGCAGTCCGTCGCTTTTATTTCTTCCACATCACAAGATCGTATAAAGCTTATTTCATCCACACCAATCAATCATACATATTTAGAGAGCAATTTTTATTGCTTGCACCGATGACAACTTACTTGAAGGATCTTACTCAATCCATAGGTAGATATGGTGGACTCTCATGGCAAAACTGGTTTTAAGGGTATTTGGAAGCACAAGTAGTATCTCTACTTGGTGCAAAGAATTTAGCTAGCATGAGGGGGGAAAGTCAAGCTCAACATATTGGATGATCCATGACAATATACTTTATTTCAGATATAAGAAAACATAACCCATTACGTTGTCTTCCTTGTCCAACATCAACTCTTTAGCATGTCATATTTTAATGAGTGCTCCCAATCATAAAAGATGTCCAAGATAGTGTATTTATATGTGAAACCTCTCTTCCTTCAATATTCTTTCATGAATTGTTCAAGTGACCAATTCTACGTTTGCTAACTTTTAATAAGTTTACTACCTATACTTATTTTGTGTGAAGTCATTACTCCCCATGTTAAAAGCATATGAAACATATATAAATTAAGGTTTATGACATTCAATTCATTCAACCATTTACTCATAGGATATACGTGAGGCACACGAGTAAATGACAAACTACTCCAAAAGATATGAGTGAAGAACGCTGAGTAGTCAAATAATTAACTAGCCATGGAAGGATTCTTTTTAATTCAATATTTTAGATCCAATGATTTTATTCAAACAACAAGTAAAATTTAAAATACGCTCCAAGCAAAACACATATCATGTGACGAATAAAAATATAGCTCCGAGTAAGGTATACCGATAGTTTTGAAGACGAAAGAGGGCATGCCTTCCGGGCATCCCCAAGCTTAGGCTCTTGAGTCTTTCTTGAATATTACCTTGGGGTGCCTTGGGCATCCCCAAGCTTAGGGTCTTTCCACTCCTTATTCTCCTCATATTGGTATCTCACCCAATGCTTGAAAACTTCAATCACACAAAACTTAACCAAACTTCGTGAGATAGGTTAGTATGATAAAGAGCAAACCATTCACTTTGGTACTGTCAAAGACAAGATTCATAATTGTTCTCACACAATGCCTACTGTACCATATCATTTTTACGATTTATATTGAGAAATATAAGTCATAGAAATTAAAAGACAAGCAAACTATGCAATGCAAACAGAATCTGTCAGAAACAGAACAGTCTGTAATGATCTGAACATAAACCATACTTCTGCTACTCCAAAAATTATGAAATAAATTGGTGGACATGAGGAATTTGTCTATTAATATTCTTCAAAAAGAATCAACTCAAAAGCACTCTTTTTTAAAAAATGACAGCTAATCTCGTGAGCGCAAAGTTTCTGTTTTTACAGCAAGATCACATTAACTTTCACCCAAGTCTTCCCAAAGGTCTTACTTGGCACTTTATTGAAACAAAAGCTATAAAACATAATTAATACAGTAGATTAATCATGTAGACACACAAAAACAGTAAGGGTAAATATTGGGTTGTCTCCCAACAAGCGCTTTTCTTTAATGCCTTTTAGCTAGGCATGATAATTTCAATGATGCTCACATAAAAGATAGGAATTGAAACACAAAGAGAGCATCTTGAAGAATATGACTAGCACATTTAAATCTAACCCACTTCCTATTCCTAGGGATTTTGTGAGCTCACAATTTATAAGAGCAACAATCAACTAGCATAGGAAGGCAAAACAAGTATAACTTCAAAACTTTAAGCACATAGAGAGGAAACTTGATATTATTGCAACTCCTACAAGCATGTATTCCTCCCTCATAATAATTTTCAGTAGCATCATGGATAGCAACTTTTTTCTCATACTCAATTGGAACCTCTTCCTAATAGTGGAGTCATTACTAGCTAAAGTTGACACTCTTCCAAATCCACTTTCATAAATATCACACTAAGATTCAACATCCTCCAAAATAGTGGGATCACTAATTCCTAAAGTTGACACTCTTACAAACCCACTTTAAATGATGGTATTATTCATACTACAAAAGATATAAGTGAAGTTCATGGAGCATTCTACAATTAATATAGACTAACTAATATCCAAGCTCAAAATGTATAAGTGAAGCACATGAAGCATTCTATAAAACCATACTCAAAAGATTTAAGTGAAGCACAAAGAGCAATTCTATAAGATCATACTTAAAAGATTTAACTGAAGCACATGAAGTATTCTATAAATCAATGAAGGGCTATCTCATGCTAGCATGGTTCTTAAAGGAAAAACAAAAACACAAAGAACACAAATCATGTGAACAAAGCAAAAATCAAGGTATACCGATATTTGTTGAAGAAGAAAGATGGGATGCCAACCTCAGCATCCCCAAGCTTAGATGCTTGAGTATCCATTGAAATATTTACTTGGGGTGCCTTGGGAATCCCCAAGCTTGAACTCTTGCCTCTCTTTATTCTTCTCATATTGATAGCTCCTCGACCTTCGGACACTTCATCCACACAAAACTTTAACAAAAACTTGTGAGATCCGTTAGTGTAATAAAGCAAATCACTACCTTTAGGTACTGTAATGAACTCATTATTTATTTATATTGGTGTTAAAATCACTGTATTCCAACTTATCTATGGTTCATACCCTCCGATACTAGCCATAGCTTCATCGAAATAAGCAAACAACACACGCAAAACAGAATCTGTTAAAAACAGGACAGTCTGTAGTAATCTGGAAATTTAGTAAACTTCTGTAACTCCTAAAATTATGAACTAAATTTTACAATTTGAAAAATTTGTGCATAAGTAAAGTTCAAAAAGTTTCAGACCCATTTGACTTTCCAGTTAAAAATGTAAATTCACGCACTACAGCCAAAGTTTCTGTTTTTATTCTGCACAAAGCAAACAAGCAATCTAATCATCCTAAAACCAAAGCTTGGCCCATTATTTTTATAATACAATGAATATATACAAGGGGATAACTATTTACATAGAAACTTCCATGAAAAATTCTACATTGTTTCCGTGAGCGTGAACGCAAGTGCTCAAGGTCGACCCTCACTTCTTCAATGCATAACTTTCCAATCACTTCTCTTTTCGAAAAACTTTTTAGGCATGAAAGGCAAGTAATTTTTTTTGTATTTTCATTATTTTAATTTTTTTGTATGTTTCACCCACAGATAAACAGAAACAAAAAGAAAAAACAAAATCTACTTAGTGAAGAAAGCAAACAAGCACACACGAGAATATCAACCCCGCACTATTGCTCCCTGGCAACGGTGCCAGAAAAGAGCTAGATAATCCCCAAGTGCAGGGAATCATCGTAGTAATTTCCAAAGGTGGAAGTGATAAGTATGGAGTGTCGAACCCACAAGGAGCTAAAGGTAAGATCAATATTCTCTCAAGCCCTATCTCCCACTGATACGACTCTACGTACACCGAATGTTTGCTTCAAACTAGAAACGAGAAATAAAACTACGTTGTGGGTATGAAGAGGATAACTTTGTATGGTATCGGAGAGCTAAAATATGAAAGTAGGTGCTTTTATCATAAAGTTAGAATATATTACTAAATATTATAAATAGCGAGTGTGGAATAATGGTGGATCGGTGTGCGGAATTGTCCTAGGCAATTGTTAACAAGACCGGTAATCACTATGCAGTTTCATATGAGGGAGAGGCATAAGCTAACATACTTTCTCTACTTGGATCATATGCACCTATGATTGGAAATCTAGCAAGCATCCGCAACTACTAAAGATCATTAAGGTAAAACCCAGCCATAGCATTAAAGCATCAAGTCCTCTTTATTCCCATACGCAACAATCCCTCTTACTCGGGTTTGTGTTTCAGTCACTCACCAACCCACTATAAGCGAATCAAGAATGTATTGCAACACCCTACAGAGGGAATCCTCACGCTTGCGCGACACGGAGGGCACCATAGGACAACACTAAAGTAAAACATACAACTCATACCAATCTAGATCATCAATCAACCCAAAGACAAAAGATATCTACTCAAAACATCATAGGATGGCAACACATCATTGGATCATAATATGTGGCATAAAGCACCATCTTCAAGTAGGGATTACAGCGGGGTGCGGGAGAGTGGACCGCGTAAAATAGATGAGGATGGTGATGTTGATGAAGACGATCACCGTGGCGATGATTCCCCTCCCGATGGCACTCCGGCGCTACCGGAAGAGAGGAGGAGAGGTTCTCCCCCTTGTGCTTCCTCCTCCATGGCCTCCACCCTCTGGTCCTTGGCCTTCATGATGATGATGGCCCCTCCGGGATACTCCTCCATGGCCACCGGTGATGATGGCCCCCTCCGGCAGGGTGCCGGAGAGGTCCTAGATTGATTTCTCGTGGCTACAGAGGCTTGCGGCTGCAGAACTTCCGATCTAGGTTTCTTTCTGAAAGTTTGGATATATATAGAAGAGTTTTGCGTTGATTTCACGTCAGGGGGGTCTCCGGGCTGTCCACGAGGTAGGGGGGCGCGCCCTAGGGGGGTGGGCGCGCCCCCCACCCTCGTGGGCAGCCCGGGACTCTTCAGGCCTGCTTCTGGTACTCCGTGGGCTTCTTCTGATCCAAAAATGATCTCCGTCAAGTGGCACGTCAATTGGACTCCGTTTAGTTTTCCTTTTCTGCGATACTCTAAAACAAGAAGAAAACAAAAACTGGCACTGGGCTCTAGGTTAATAGGTTAGTACCAAAAATCATATAAAATATCATATAAATGCATATAAAACATCCTAAAAGGATAGTATAATAGCATGAATACTTCATAAATTATAGATACATTGGAGACGTATCAGTGGCCGCCCGAAACATCAACTCGGCGACACAGCAAGCCCGCCACCTCAAAGTGAAGGCAAAGAATGTGGAGGCCAACAAAAAGAAGGGTGGAGGGTGAGGCCTAGGAAGTGGGACACCGCCGCCATAGTCATACATGCACACGCTGCCCTAGCCGGAGTAATATCAGCCTCCCTACTTCTACGTCGCCAAGCAGCTCGGCCGATAGTCCCTGGCCTTTGCCTCCGGGAAAGTGTCGGGTTACCTCGACGTCAATGCGGCGACTTACCATTTCGCTAAGTTGACATCACGACAACTTGTTTGACCACGGACGTTGGGCGTGGATCAGCTCGGTGCCCTCTCTCTTTTCGCCGCTATGTCTTAATTGGGAGAGCCGACATATGATGATGCACACATGTAGATGTTTGAGATGATCCATGATGGACAGAGAGGCTACTTCAAGGACGGGCAAGTGAATGACTCGGAGCCGGAGGTACATGCCTAGCAGTCAGGCACTTACACCCAGCTGGACCCGTACACCCAACAACTGGATTCCTACATGATGAGTCAAAATTATGTGATGTTTTTTCCTTTTTTTGAGAAACATTCCGTTGTTTTATTTAATTACCCACAGGTGGGATTTTGTCTGAAATTACAGATAAAATGCAGTCTGGTGGCACTACATGCCACTCCTTGCTGGAAACAAGGCCTAACCCTTCTCTCGCGAGCACATGTGCCGCATTATTCCCAGAATGCCTTAACCAAGTGACCTTGTAGTCTTGCCTGGTATTGAGTAGTGCTTTGACCTCCTGAATGATCGCTCCTGCCGCCGACAGGTTGCGTTCCTTGTCATTTATCATTGCAGCCACTGCCATCTGCACTGCTTTATGGCAAGCCAAAACCTCAGCCACTTCAGGATCACTTACACCGTTGAACACACACCTCGCCGCCCCTCTGAATGCACCAACATGATCTCTGAGAATAATGCCGCCACCTCATCTGTCATGGCTCTTGGCAAACGCCCCATCCGAGTTCAGTTTTAGCCATCCATTTTCTGGTGGTTTCCATCGCTCGACCAGTGTCGCGGATGGAACTTTGGGCGGTCGCGTATTTACCATTTCCCACTCATGCACATGCGAGAAAACAGTTTCTACTACAACTCGAGCATCAGCAATTCATGTGCCATATCTTGCTAACCAGAGCCAGTAAACTGCTTGGATCCTTAATTCTTTGTATTGCTCACTTGCCCCTCCGAACCATTGTATCAGCCAGGAAGCGAGCCCGTGCTGGGATCCGTTCGAAGCCGGTGGGATCGCCACGGGAACCCCTTTCTCCGAGCTTAAACACTTCCAGAACATGACTGAGTGTGCACATGTCCAAAATCGATGGAGCAAGGTTTCCTCTGTTCCACAAGCCGGACAGAAGACCCCTTGCTTGATCTTCCTTCGGTATAGTTCTGATCCAACAACCAATCCATTTCGGATAAGTCTCCACATATGAGTTTTCGCTTTACTAGGTGCATTTGTATTCCATACCGCCAGCCAATTTTTGTGCATCACAGCTGATGACGAGGGTTCCGGCTGTCCGGACCTCGCTTTATTCATGGACATCCACAGATGGTACACTGACCGCACAGTGAACTGGCCACTCTTTGTGTAGTTCCATGCCAAAAAATTAGATTTGCCTGGACCCCCAATGGTTACTTGTTTTATATCATTTGCATCTGAAACGGTAAACATTTCCTGAAGCTTCGCTTGATCCCAAGCATCACCCTCCTGAGTTAGAAGATCACTCAACCGAGTCGTACCTGGGATGTACACCTGACCAAGGGGTCTCATGCTACCTTTTCTTGGGATCCAGTTGGCATGATGAATATTTACCAATGATCCATCTCCTATCCTCCAGACCAGCCCCTCTCTAAGCAAGCCACGTCCATGTAAGATACTCCTGCAAGTGTATGAAGCTCCACTAGGACATGTTGCAGACATAATGCAATTATCTTGAAATACCTTGCCTTAAGAACTCGTGCACACAGAGAAGAGGGGACTTGGAGGATTCGCCACACTTGTTTAGCTAGTAACGCTTGATTAAAGGCTTCAAAATTTCTGAACCCAATATCGCCCTCGCTCTTTGCCAAACACATTTTGCCCCACGCAATCCAATTCACCTTCTTTTCACCATTGGCTTCACCCCACCAGAATTTCGAAGAGATTGTAGTCAAGTTCCGGCACATCTTCTTCGAGAGCTGGAAGCAACTCATGTAAAAGTCGGTGTTGATTGCAGTCCTGATTTGATAAGCACCTCTCTTGCTTTTTTAGATAGTCCTTGCCCTTTCCATCCAGAAACTTTCCCAGCTGAACTTTCTCTCACATATTTGAAAGAGCCCTCCTTGGAATTTCCAACCACTGTTGGTAGCCCCAAATATTTTTCACTCAACGCTTCGGACTCAATGCCTATGGTTTGCTTCAAATGTTCCTTGTCCTCCTCCTTACACCCCTTACCAAAAAATATAGCAGATTTTTGTAGGTTTACTTTCTGACCCGATGCCGCCTCATAAGTATTCAATATGTTCTTAAGGGCTTGAAGGTTAGTGGTTGTTCCTTCAAGGAACACCACACTATCATCTGCAAACAACAAATGAGTAACATAGGGGCCAGTGCTCCCAAAACTAACTCCCTTTATCAAGCTTTCTCTTTGGGCATTTCTCAGAAGAACTGAAAAACCTTCAGCACAGAAGAGAAACAAGTATGGAGAAAGGGGGTCACCCTGCCGGAGCCCCCTTGAGGGTACAAAAATCCGAGAAAAGCCCCTGTTTAACTTGATCGAGAAGCGAGTCGCTGTCACACATCTCATAATCACATCAATCCAACCTGCCGCGAAGCCATACCTCTCCAAAGTCCTCTGCAGAAAAACCCATTCCACTCTATCATAGGCCTTCATCATGTCCAACTTGACAGCACACAAAGGCTTTTTCCTTTTCCTCACCCTGAGTGCGTGCACAAATTCATATGCTACAATGACATTATCCGTTATTAACCTACCTGGTACAAACGCAATTTGTTCTTCAGAGATCAGTATGGGTAAAATCACCTTGAACCTATTTGCAAGTACTTTGGCGGAAATCTTGTATAATACATTGCAAAGGCTTATTGGACGGAATTGCAAAAGTAACTCCGGTGAGTTAACTTTTGGGATCATAACAATAACCGTGTTGTTAAACGTGTCCGACATCGCTGGTCCTCGAAGAAAATCATTTACAGCCCCGCACACATCATCCCTAACCAAAGGCCAGTGCCTCTGATAGAACATCGCAGGAAGTCCATCCGGCCCCGGTGCTTTCGTCGGCCCCATCTAGAACAAGGACAACTCTATCTCCTCATTTGTAATTGGTGCCGTTAGCTTCCGATTCATCTCCTCCATCACCACATTGTCAAACAGGTCCAACACCTCCTCCGCATGAGTCGATCCCTCAGATTTGAAAAGTTGCTCGTAGAATGACGCCGCCATATTGCACATGCCCTCATCCACAGTGCACTTGGTTCCATCCCCCCTCTGCAGTGCGTGCACTGTATTTTTACGTTTCCTGTGTGACGCCCTATTCTGGAAATACTTTGTATTTTTATCTCCTTCTTTCAGCCAGCCCACCCTAGACCGCTGCTTTTGCATGATCTCTTCTCTCTCATACATCTCTTTTAGCTGGCCTTCTATGTCCCTCACCTCTTGCATATACCTTATTATCAGTGACCTTTCTTTGGCGTCCTTTAGTTGATTTTTTAGCAAGGCTATACGCTGACGAACTGAGCTAAACACATCACGCCCTCATGCATACATATCACATGTCATTTGCTGAAGTTTGTTGCACACATTCACTAGATTCCCCCTGTCCAGCATCTGCCCACGCCATTTCCACTATCTGATCGTACCCATCATGCTTTGTCCACATCTCCTCGTACTGGAAAGGGTGGGTGTGTCACGCCCTTGATGCGGCTATATCTCCCACGTGTCGAAGCACGACTTAGAGGCATAACCGCATTGAAAGCAATGTCGCAAGTGAGGTAATCTTCACACAACCCATGTAATACATAAGGGAAAAGAGATACATAGTTGGCTTACAATCGCCACTTCACACAATACATGAGTAAAACATTACATCATACAGATACAATCAAGGTCCGACTACGGAACCAAAATAAAAGAAGACTACCCCAAATGCTACATGATCCCCGATCGTCCCAACTGGCTCCACTCTTGATCAACTCAAACGAAACAACACAAAGAACAAGATCTTCATCGAGCTCCTCCTTGAGCTCGGTGCATCACCTGCACGGTCTCATCGGCACTCGCAAACTGGTTTTGAAGTATCTGTGAGTCACGGGACTCAGCAATCTCACACCCGAGATCAAGACTATTTAAGCTTAAAGGTAGGACAGGGTAGTGAGGTGGAGCTGCAGCAAGCGACTAGCATATATGGTGGCTAACATACGCAAAAAGAGAGCGAGAAGAGGAGGCGAAGCACGGTCGAACAACTATGATCAAGAAGTGATCCTGAAACTACTTACGCCAAGCATAACTCCAACACCGTGTTCACTTCCGGACTCCGCCGAGAAGAGACCATCACGGTTACACACGCGTTGGTGTATTTTAATTAAGATCAACTTCGGTTTTCTACAACCGGACATTAACAAATTCCCATCTGCCACATAACCGCGGGCACGGCTTTGAAAGATAATACCTGCAGGGTGTCCCAACTTAGCCCATGATAAGCTCTCGCGATCAACGAAGAATAGACCTTCTCCCGGGAAGCCCGATCAGTCTCGAATCCGGCTACAAGACATTTCACAGCAATAAAACAAGACCAGCAAGACCTCCGCGCGCCGACACCCTCGATAGTAGCCGCACGATCTCGCCTCGAGCCACGACCGGATAAGCAAAGCGACAGAACCGACGTAACCCAAGTTGCCAAGGGATGGTCCCAAGACGGTGCTCTAGTTTGGACCAACGCTTAGACAAGCACCGCCCGGGGTAATAAAGATGACCTCGGATGCGCGACTCCCAAGGGAAAAAGGCTAGGTGAGGCAAATGTAAAACCAATGTTGGGCCTTGCCGAAAAGTCTTATTCAAAGCGAACTGTCAAGGGGTCCCATAAATCACCCGACCGCGTTAGGGACGCAAAAATCCGGGAACATAACACCGATATGACAGAAACTAGGGCGGCAAGAGTGGAACAAAACACTGCATAAGGCCGAGCCTTCCACCCTTTACCAAGTATATAGATGCATTAATTAAATAAGATATATTGTGATATCCCAACAAGTAAACATGTTCCAACAAGGAACAACATCTCCATGTTCCAACAAGGAACAAACTTCAACTTCACCTGCAACTAACAACGCTATAAGAGGGGCTGAGCAAAGCGGTAACATAGCCAAACAACGGTTTGCTAGGAAAGGATGGTTAGAGGTTTGACATGGCAATGTGGCAATGTGGGTGGCATGATATAGCAAGTGGTAGGCATCGTAGCATAGGCATAGCAAAAGAGCGAGCATCTAGCAAGCAAAGATAGAAGTGATTTCGAGGGTATGGTCATCTTGCCTGAAATCCCGCAAGGAAGAAGATCAAGTCCATGAAGAGGACAAACGGGCGTAGTCGAACGAATCCTCACAACTCCGAACGAACCCGGCTAACGAGAGAAGCAAACCGGAAAGAAGCAAACAACATAGTAAACACACAATCATAAACATGGCATGATGCACAAACAAATATGATGCATGTCCGGTTTAATGAGGCATGGCATAGCAATATGCAACAAACTATACTACCAAGTTAAGTGGAGCTCAATATGCAACGAGTTGCATATTGACGGAACACCACAACACTTATTTAGTTCTCTCTCGGTTAGGTACTCAACAATATTAAATGTTATTAAACATGGCAAGAGGTGAAGCATGATGAAACTACCTATCTAGGCAAGTTTAAATGAGGCCGGAAATAAGAAACAACAATTCCGGAAAATCCCCATGAGCAATATTTTAGATTCGGTACTGTTCTGCCCTAAACACAATTTTAGAGTTGTTAAACAGCAACATAAAGTGGACCATGTTAATCTAGGCATTTTCCACCCCATTTACATATAAAGAACATTTAATTCCGAGTTACGGTTATTTAGTTATGAATTAAAGCATTTTAACATGGCATAATAGCAAATTTAAACAAACATCAAGTTAAACATTTTTAACATAGATGAAAGTGGCATATTATTAATTTACACAATATTCTGAGCATATTACATATAAAGTTTGTTTAAACCGATGCACGGTTAATTAGTTATTACATGCATGAACTTGAGGGCAATCAGAAATATGCGCTTCGGATAATTAGCAAAAATCGCAAGACGGAAAAAAAAATGCAACGGGCGAATCCGCTAGCCTAACGTGCATGGGGGACTCGGGAGGCAGCTCACCATGGGCCTTGGCCCGGTCGGTGAGGAAGGAGGCCAGTAGGGGGCTGGCACAATAAATCGTCTTTGGGCTCGAGGGGCGCTACTGGGCTGGCGCTGCTTCGCTTGCGGCGCTGGGGAGGCCACGCGGTGCGGTCAACGGCGGCGCTGGCGAGCTGGATCGGGCTCCTTCCGAACTTGCCAGCGGCGGCGGCGCGATCACTGGAGCTCCGGCGAAGCGACGTGGAGGACGGATCTCGGCGAAAATCGCGGATCCGACCAAGCCGGGCGGCGACGAGACGAGGTGGGGAAGGCGGACAGCGGCGAGGGACGTCGCTCCGGCGAGCCCGAGGCCGGAGTTAGAGGCGAGACGGCGGGATGGAAGAGAAGTCCGCGGGCGGCGGAGATCTCCGGCGCCGCAACGCTGCGGAGGCGCTGGAGCGGGTGCATGGCGACGCCAGAGCTGGGCCGCCGGATCCGGCGGATCTGGCCGGGCGGCGGCGGAGGTTGCACCGGCGAGGGACGGCCTCGGCGGCGATGAAGGCGGACGCTGCACGGGCGGGCAGCGAGGCGGCGGAGAGGCGCGGATGCGCTTAGGGTTCGGCGGCGGCGGCGGGTTCGGGCCCGATGGGTTTCATGGGCTCTCGCTGGCTGGGCGGGCGGGCGGCGGAGGAGGGGCTGCGGGCGCGGGAGGACGCGTGGCGCTTGGTGGTTGGATGCGGAGCTGGCGGGGCAGCGGTTGGCAGAGAGAGCCAAGTGGCGGGAGGAGGTGGAGGCGCCGGATTTGGAGGGGGAAGACGGCGTGGTGGAGGGAGGTTGGTGGCGCGACCCTCGAGGTGGGAGGAGGCTGGGAGATGATTGGGGCGCGAAATTTAGGAGGAGGGTAGGTAGCTGCCCAAAATGGAAGGGGGGTGTCTATAAATAGCAGTTTTGGCTAGGGTTTGGTGCAGGGGTTTGAACCTCCGATCGTGATCGGGCGCGTCCGGACGCGAGGGGGGGTTAGGTGGGCTGCAGGTGGGCTGTGACGAGAGGGTCTGGACTGATAGGAGAGAGAGGAGAAATGCAGCCCGGCACGATTTCGGAGACCGAAAACATCCGACGAATATACCGACTACTGCATCGCTATGTTCAACGGTTGGGCTATCGATGGCCTCCGAATGCGATTTAAACTTGGCAGGCGGCCTGTCTACACTATAATAAGACCGCATGCCAAGTTGCAACCCATTCCGAGAACATTTTTATGCCACTTATAAAATAATATTACGGAGGTGCCGCGGGCGCGTGCGAGTGTATCCGGACTCGGAACGGACAACGGAGAGAACCGGCGGAACCCGAACGGATGCAAGTTTTGAAAAACATGCGGATGAAATGCAGATGATGCCATGAGACTAGATGCATAACAAAAACAAAATGCAAAACAACAGACAAAACCCAACCACGAAGGAAATAATAAATCACATCTCCGGAAAGGGCAAGAGTCGGAGTTACGAATGTGGAAAGTTGTATCCGGGGTGTTACAACACTCCACCACTACGAGAGGATCTCGTCCCGAGATCTAGGATGGCACCGGAGGGAAAAGGACGAGGAAGATGAGAGGTAAAACTAAGTTGCTTCTTTGACAAACGAGTGAAACCAAAGAACCTTGAGAGGTTGAGCAAAATGAAAGAAAGAACACAACGAAGATGAACAAGGTTGAAAACAATCCGTTAGAAAAGAGGAACAAGGAACATTACGATAACTTGAAGGTTGAAAAGGCATGAATCAAGAGTTTAAAGGACAAGATAGAATTCGAAACCACTCCGTTTAAAACAAGATGAGAGAGGAAGAATTGGGCAGCACTCGATTGAGCATGGAAGGAATATAACATGAACTTGAGAAGATGGGATGATACTTGATGAAATCAACAACATACTGCCTCCTAACTATTGAAAAAAAACACAAGGGGTAAGAAAGATTTCAGACAGCTCTCCGGTTGAGGAAGCAGCAAAACTTGATAAGATGAGAGAACTCGAATGAAAACATGACACTCGGTTAAATGGATAAGCAAGAAAAGAACATGATCTTGACAAAAGAAAGATGATGGGTCAAGAGTGCAACATCACAATGCCTCCGGAAGAAAAATTGAAGATAGGTCGTTGGAATAAAGGAATAGAGAAGAAAATGACAACTTCGCCACAAATGAACTTGGAAAAGCACCCTTGCAAAGAAGAATTGAACGGAGTTGTTGGAAAACCAACAACGAAATGAATAAGCTTGTAGTGGGCTTATGGAAACATCTCCACATTATGAGGTGAGCTTCTGCCACCAACGGAAACAAACGATTGGATTGATATCAACAAGGAGACGAGAAACTTGTTTCACCGAGAGGACAAATGAAGAACTTGGGTCATTAATAAGCACCATAAATAGCAACAATCCTTAGGGAAAGCTTTAGGTGAAATATAGCCCAAGATAAGTCTAATGAAGAGATTGATGGATTTAAAATACCTCATTCTTGACAACATGTGAATCATGAAACACGAAGGGAAATTGCCAAGAGTGACATAACACCATCTCAAGAGATAAGGTAGAAAGAATTGCACTTCGGAATGCAAGAAGAAGAATGCTTGAACTCCTCAAAACAAAACATGTGTTGAGCACCATGTTCAATTTTGAGTATAGCTTGGCGGATCATAGCTTCGAGAGGAATCTTGAAGAACAATTGAAGAATGAAAAGAATCCTTGACGAACCACCATGTAGAGCCTCCATGAAGAACTCCGGTAAGGAAAAGATGATAAAAAGGAAGAGAAGTTGAAGACACAAGGTGAAGCCTTGCAATAACTTTAGATGGAGCTTCGCGACGAGATAAAGCGGAAAACTTGGAACTCCGGAAAAAGAATAGATGAAACACTAGAACCGAGAATTACTTCATCATGAACAATCTCTGGAAGAAAAGGATTGAATCACGTCGAGGAAATAAGACTAAGATTTATTGTATGCTTATCCTTCATCAAATTAAATTGATGACAAGCAATGGATTTTACATACTACTTATTCCCGTAGAAAAGATTAAGATAGATATGGCGCAAACTTGAGAAGGTCTTGAACGAACCACCGGCAGGATTGGAAAGAACGAATGAGTCTATATGATAATGAAGGAAGAGAACTCTTGAACAAACCACCATAATAATTGAGAATGAACGTAGCAAAGGCACAATTCACCGGGAAGAATTGTAAAACGAATAAGGATGCTTGAAAAAATTTAGATACATTAGAACGAAGATATCATGAACTGATTAGAGGATATTTCGACGATGCACCGGTGAGATTTGGAAAACCAGAGTTGAACGCTTGAATGAATAATTCGAGATGATGGGCTCAAGAATCAAACTGAAAAGACTCTGAAATGCTCCGGTGGGTTAAAAGAATTCTCACAATCAAAACAATTATGAGGATGGCACGAAGCTAGAACCATGAATCTTGAAGAGAAAGAAGCGAGATTTAAGAGAAACTCTTCTTCGGTCTTCAAAATTCGAGAATGACGACGAGAACATCACCATGAATTATTGAAGCACTCCGGAATGAAAATTAGGAAGGTTGAACCAACAATGAAAATAATTTGGAAGATCTTGGAGAAAACCAAGACTGATGATAATTCATTCTTACATCAAACTTTGCAAAGAATTTGAGAATAACTCCAAAAATTAGAAGAGTCAGGTAAGATCCTGGGAAAAAACCTGTGGGTTAGGGCCCACTCAAAAGAACCACCGTTGAACAATTGTTTGACATAGATATTGCACCGGTAGAATTAAATGGCTAGAATGAGATAGCATCCTCAAAAGAACTTGAGTGAATTGAGAATGGAAACTAGAATCTTCTGAGATATCTTCAACACTCCGGAACAAATGAATAGCGAGAAGTGAATGATTAAGAGATGCACCGACATGAGAAAGCATTTGAAACGATGAAAAGAAAACGATCAACACTGAAAACTTGACTTGAGTCCGCCGGAGAAGAAAATTAGAATGGAACAATGATAAGGTTAAAGCTTCCTTAGCGTCTTCATGAGAAATCACCGGATAAAACATTAAAGGAAAAGAATGAAGAAACTTCACTCAATAAAAATGGATACTTGATTAAGAAATCTGAGTCCTTGAAGAAAAAGGGTGGGAGGGCGGGAAATCAAAACAACTTGGGTCGGATGAAACGAACACCGTTGAGAAAAAGCTTAGAATTGATCTTGCGAATGTTGGAATGATCGGATTCACTTGAAGAGAAGCACGCCGGTTGGAAAAGAATTAACATGACAAGCTCAGTGATCAAGAAGGATTAGTATTCACATAGCAATATGAGAACACCAATTAGGAAAGGTATGGAATCAACACTTGGCATTGAAGCAACTTGAATAACACAAAACGGAACAAAAACAAAGGATTTGGCTTGCAGAATAAGCGGAACAAACACATGATAGAGATTTACGCCCAAAGTGTTCGTGGTGGGGCCCACACGGACACGACGATAGCGGATGTCACGAATGACAAACAAGACGTCCCGAATCAGCATAGCCAAGGATTCTTTAAGACGCCTCGCGACCATCAGTAATCGACCGTGAATGGGCGGACCACTAGACGTTGAACCCCAATCTCAAATCATACATCCGTCGGAAAGATATCCCGTAAGCTACTAGAATTCCCACCTATAAACTCCCAAACTTTCTGGTTATGCAATCTGGTGTTGGGGATACAGGGACACAAAATATATCACCCAAACTAACAATACCTAGATCCAAATGTATCCATCCGTCAACACATAACCAAGAAATCCTCGAAATCGTGTACCTCGACCTTGAAAAACATCCGTTATACAAGTCATGGCAATACTCCCTTTCGCCACAAGATCGGGCTATCGGGGTTATCTCACCAACAAGCGCACAAAAGAGATTTCGATGTCGGCAAAACTCGTATTCCAGAATCGCAACGATAAAATTGTGACGACAACACCTCGGAGCTCAACTCCCGGGACACCGCCACAACCCCTAAATGTCGAGGCACCAAGAACAATGTTCTCGTCACAAAACCATCGAACGATTCCAAGATACCCACGTGATCCTAAAATTTTTAGTGAAATTTGAGAAGAGAAGAGTCAAAACTCTCGTCAGATACCTCACTAGAGCGACGAAGGGACCGGGAGTAAAAAGAATCCTACTCTCCGATATATATAATCCTAAGACTCAAAACATTTTCCATTCTAGACTCAACAACGCCAAAGAAACAATCAAGTAGGGGCTCCTAAGTCGGGAAGGCTCGATTACCAACTTGTCACGCCTCGATGCGGCTATATCTCCCACGTGTCGAAGCACGACTTAGAGGCATAACCGCATTGAAAGCAATGTCGCAAGTGAGGTAATCTTCACACAACCCATGTAATACATAAGGGAAAGAGATACATAGTTGGCTTACAATCGCCACTTCACACAATACATGAGTAAAACATTACATCATACAGATACAATCAAGGTCCGACTACGGAACCAAAATAAAAGAAGACTACCCCAAATGCTACACAGATCCCGATCGTCCCAACTGGGCTCCACTACTGATCAACTGAAACGAAACAACACAAAGAACAAGATCTTCATCGAGCTCCTCCTTGAGCTCGGTGCGTCACCTGCACGGTATCATCGGCACCTGCAAACTGGTTTGGAAGTATCTGTGAGTCACGGGGACTCAGCAATCTCACACCCGCGAGATCAAGACTATTTAAGCTTAAAGGTAGGACAGGGTAGTGAGGTGGAGCTGCAGCAAGCGACTAGCATATATGGTGGCTAACATACGCAAAAGAGAGCGAGAAGAGGAGGCGAAGCACGGTCGAACAACTATGATCAAGAAGTGATCCTGAAACTACTTACGTCAAGCATAACTCCAACATCGTGTTCACTTCCCGGACTCCGCCGAGAAGAGACCATCACGGTTACACACGCGGTTGGTGTATTTTAATTAAGATCAACTTCGGGTTTTCTACAACCGGACATTAACAAATTCCCATCTGCCACATAACCGCGGCACGGCTTTGAAAGATAATACCTGCAGGGTGTCCCAACTTAGCCCATGATAAGCTCTCGCGATCAACGAAGAATAGACCTTCTCCCGGGAAGCCCGATCAGTCTCGAATCCGGCTACAAGACATTTCACAGCAATAAAACAAGACCAGAAGACCTCCCGGCGTGCCGACACCGATAGTAGCTGCGCAGATCTCGCCTCGTGCCACGACCGGATAAGCGAAGCGTCTGAGAACCGACGTAACCCAAGTTGCCAAGGGATGGTCCCGCACGGTGTTCTAGTTTGGACCAACGCTAGACAAGCACCGGCCGGGGTAAATAAAGATGACCCTCAGATGCGCGACTCCCAAGGGAAAAAGGCTAGGTGAGGCAAATGTAAAACCAATGTTGGGCCTTGCTGAAAAGTCTTATTCAAAGCGAACTGTCAAGGGGTCCCATAAATCACCCGACCGCGTTAGGGACGCAAAAATCCGAGAACATAACACCGATATGACGGAAACTAGGGCGGCAAGAGTGGAACAAAACACTGTGCATAAGGCCGAGCCTTCCACCCTTTACCAAGTATATAGATGCATTAATTAAATAAGATATATTGTGATATCCCAACAAGTAAACATGTTCCAACAAGGAACAACATCTCCATGTTCCAACAAGGAACAAACTTCAACTTCACCTGCAACTAACAACGCTATAAGAGGGGCTGAGCAAAGCGGTAACATAGCCAAACAACGGTTTGCTAGGAAAGGATGGTTAGAGGTTTGACATGGCAATGTGGCAATGTGGGTGGCATGATATAGCAAGTGGTAGGCATCGTAGCATAGGCATAGCAAAAGAGCGAGCATCTAGCAAGCAAAGATAGAAGTGATTTCGAGGGTATGGTCATCTTGCCTGAAATCCCGCAAGGAAGAAGATCAAGTCCATGAAGAGGACAAACGGGCGTAGTCGAACGAATCCTCACAACTCCGGAACGAACCCGAAGCTAACGAGAGAAGCAAACCGGAAAGAAGCAAACAACATAGTAAACACACAATCATAAACATGGCATTATGCACAAACAAATATGATGCATGTCCGGTTTAATGAGGCATGGCATAGCAATATGCAACAAACTATACTACCAAGTTAAGTGGAGCTCAATATGCAACGAGTTGCATATTGACGGAACACCACAACACTTATTTAGTTCTCTATCGGTTAGGTACTCAACAATATTAAATGTTATTAAACATGGCAAGAGGTGAAGCATGATGAAACTACCTATCTAGGCAAGTTTAAATGAGGCCGGAAATAAGAAACAACAATTCCGGAAAATCCCCATGAGCAATATTTTAGATTCGGTACTGTTCTGCCCTAAACACAATTTTAGAGTTGTTAAACAGCAACATAAAGTGGACCATGTTAATCTAGGCATTTTTCCACCCCATTTACATATAAAGAACATTTAATTCCGAGTTACGGTTATTTAGTTATGAATTAAAGCATTTTAACATGGCATAATAGCAAATTTAAACAAACATCAAGTTAAACATTTTTAACATAGATGAAAGTGGCATATTATTAATCTACACAATATTCTGAGCATATTACATATAAAGTTTGTTTAAATCCGATGCACGGTTAATTAGTTATTACATGCATGAACTTGAGGGGCAATCTGTAAATATGCAGTTTCTGGATAATTAGCAAAAATCGCAAGACGGAAAAAAAAATGCAACGGGCCGAATCCGGCTAGCCCAACGTGCACAGGGGGACTCGGGGAGGCAGCTCACCATGGGCCTTGGCCCGGTC
This sequence comes from Aegilops longissima, assembly GCA_021605205.1. Lineage (NCBI taxonomy): Eukaryota > Viridiplantae > Streptophyta > Magnoliopsida > Poales > Poaceae > Aegilops > Aegilops longissima. The sequence goes on from CM038679.1 coordinate 525,347,895, forward strand.
GGTGAGGAAGGAGGGCCAGTGGGGGGGGGCACTGGGGCAAATCGTTTTGGGCTCGAGGGGCGCTACTGGGCTGGCGGCGCTTGCTTCGCCGCGGGCGCTGGGGAGGCCCACGCGGGTGCGGTCAACGGCGGCGCGGGGCGAGCTGGATCGGGCTCCTTCCGAACTTGCCAGGCGGCGGCGGCGCGACCGCTGGAGCTCCGGCGAGCGACGTGGAGGACGGATCCCGGGCGAAGGTCGCCGGATCCGACCGAAGCTGGGCGGCGGACGACAGACGAGGTGGGGAAGGCGGACAGCGGCGAGGGACGTGCGCTCCTGCGAGCCCGAGGCCGGAGTTAGAGGCGAGACGGCGCGGGATGGAAGAGAAGTCCGCGGGGCGGCGGAGATCTCCGGCGCCGGCAACGCGCGTGGAGGCGCTGGAGCGGGTGCATGGCGACGCCAGGGCTTCGGGGCCGGCCGGATCCGGCGGATTCGCCGGGCGGCGCGGAGGTTGCACCGGCGAGGGGCGGCGCCTCCGGCGGCGATGAAGGCGACGCTGCACGGCGGGCAGCGAGGCGGGCGGAGAGGCGCGGATGCGCTAGGGTTCGGGCGGCGGCGGGGTTCGGGCCCCGATGGGTTTGGCGGGCCCAGCTGGCTCTGGGCGGGCCGGGCGAGGAGGAGGGGCTGCGGGGCGCGGGAGGACGCGTGGCGCTTGGTGGTTGGATGCGGGAGCTGGCGGGAGCGGCGGTTGGCCAGTGAGAGAGCGCCAAGTGGCGGGAGGAGGTGGAGGCGCGCCGGATTTGGAGGGGGAAGACGGCGGCGTGGTGGAGGGAGGTTGGTGGCGCGGCCCTCGAGGTGGGAGGAGGCTGGGAGATGATTGGGGCGCGGAAATTTAGGAGGAGGGGTAGGTAGCTGCCCAAAATGGAAGGGGGGTGTCTATAAATAGCAGTTTTTGGCTAGGGTTTGGTCTGGGGGGGTTTTCGAACCCTCCGATCGTGATCGGGCGCGTCCGGACGCGAGGGGGGGTTAGGTGGGCTGCAGGTGGGCTGTGACGAGAGGGTCTGGACTGATAGGAGAGAGAGGAGAAATGCAGCCCGGCACGATTTCGGAGACCGAAAACATCCGACGAATATACCGACTACGGTACCGCTATGTTCAACGGTTGGGCTATCAGATGGCCTCCGAATGCGACGAAACTTGGCAGGCGGCCTGTCTACACTATAATAAGACCGCATGCCAAGTTGCAACCCATTCCGAGAACATTTTTATGCCACTTATAAAATAATATTACGGAGGTGCCGCGGGCGCGTGCGAGTGTATCCGGACTCGGAACGGACAACGGAGAGAACCGGCGGAACCCGAACGGATGCAAGTTTTGAAAAACATGCGGATGAAATGCAGATGATGCCATGAGACTAGATGCATAACAAAAACAAAATGCAAAACAACAGACAAAACCCAACCACGAAGGAAATAATAAATCACATCTCCGGAAAGGGCAAGAGTCGGAGTTACGAATGTGGAAAGTTGTATCCGGGGTTTTACAGGGTGGTACTTGATCGGGCGCTTGGAGCAGTCTCCAGCACACGAACAATCAAGGCTTGATGGTCAGATTCCTCTGTGATTATATGATCAACTCTCGTCTCCGGAAACATTGCCATAAAATCACTATTGCATGTAGCCCTGTCCAGCCATACTTGTATATTCTCATCTTGATCGCGTTTATTGTCCCAAGTGTAGGGGTAGCCTGTGTATCCCAAGTCAGCTAATCCGCATTCGGATAAGCAGTCCTTAAAACTATCCATTTGTAAAAAGCTTCTGGGGTTCCCTCCTTTCTGTTCAACTCGTACTAGAATCTCGTTGAAATCACCAACACATAGCCATGGCAGACTGTCCTGGGCCTTCAAATATGACAGTGCATCCCACGACTTTTCCCTTAACTCTATCTTGGGCTCCCCATAGAATCCAGTGAATCTATAGGTTTTCCCTTCAAAAATAACCTCCGCATCAATGAAATATTGGCACCACGGTCTACATGTTACTTGCACACTATTCCTCCACCACAAGGCCAAACCTCCACTAAGTCCATTACAATCCACAACACACACCATGCCTGAACCCTAGGCTCCATTTAAGTTTCTCCATTGCTCTGGCCTTTTTCTTTATCTCATTGAGAAATACCACCACTGGGTTGTAGGACCTAACTAGGTCACGTAGCTCACCAACTGTCGAGTCCAACCCAGTCCTCGACAGTTCCAGGCAAAACAATTCATTGATATCAGCGGCCCCTGATACGTCTCCAACGTATCTATAATTTTTTATTGCTCCATGCTACTTTATCTACTGTTTTGGACTATATTGGGCTTTATTTTCCACTTTTATATTATTTTTGGGACTAACCTATTAACCGGAGGTCCAGCCTGAGTTGCGCTTTTTGCCTATTTCAGTGTTTCGAAGAAACAGAATATCAAACGGAGTCCAAACGGAATGAAACCTTCGGAAACGTGATTTTCTCACCGAACGTGATCCAGGAGACTTGGACCCTACGCCAAGGAACAACAGAGGCGGTCACGAGGGTGGGGGGCACCCCCCTAGTGCGCCCCCCTAGGGCGCACCCCTTTCCTCATGGGCCCCCTGTTGCTCCACCGACATACTCCTTCCTCCTATATATACCTACGTACCCCAAACGATCAGAACAGGAGCCAAAAACCTAATTCCACCGCCACAACTTCCTGTATCCACGAGATCCCATCTTGGGGCTTGTTCCGGAGCTCCGCCGGAGGGGGCATCCACCACGGAGAGCTTCTACATCAACACCATAGCACCTCCGATGAAGTGTGTCGGCGTTCTGGGAACGGGGGTACCCAGACTTGCTTGCTTGCGGCCTGCGGCGTGGCTCAAGGGGTGGTCCAGCACGGCCCATCTTCATCAGCACAAGCTCAAGACCCTCGCGAGGGGCCAAGCCTCGCGGGGCGGACGACGGCAAGCTTCCTTAGGCACGGCCTCGTCAGGCTGGCTCGCGAGGAGGCGGAGAGATCAAGGCGGGGTACCTCACGAGGTGCCCATGACGCAAGCCATGACGACCAAGGGCGCCAGGCGGGCGCCAGCCCGCGAAGTGTCCTCATTTCCTATTTGGTGCAAAGGGCCAAGCGCAGGCGAGAGCATCAAGCAAAGGCACCCGTTTTGGTGCAACAAGACCAAGACCGTCGCAATGGCAGGAAGGAAGTCATCGTGGAGCCCAAGCCGGCGTCACCACCAGAGCCTTTGACAGGCGAGGACCAACTTTAGTCAGATAAGTGTACTAGATGTTCCCTTCAAATGGCCAATTGTTTGCGCCTTCTCGCTCAATATTTGGGAAGAGGCCCAGGGCCTCTGCCTATAAATAGGACTAGCCACCCACAGGGTAGAGGCATCTTGGATCGAGGCAGAGAGAGATAAAGAAGCGACTGAACTCCCCCTAGCAGTTCATCGCCCCAGCCAAGAATGACCCTCATGAGGCTGTTCTTCCTTGTATTGTTCATCATCAGCCCCAGAGGCAATCCACCACACCACAAACTAGAGTAGGGTATTACACCACAATGATGGCCTGAACTAGTATAAACCGTGTGTCTCTTGTGTTGTTCTTTTGGTAGTTTAGATCCTAGCGGGGCGGCGATGTGCAGGTAGGTAGAGGGCGAGATCTCCGCGTGCACCCCAGAGTTCGAACCTAGAGGGTCTGCCGGAACCCGAAATCCGACATTTGGCGCGCTGTAGGTGCACGAGAATCCGTCTTCCGCCGCCTGTTCTCGCCACCCATCGTGATCCATGTCGACGCTTGTCGGGCCTGCGGCCGAAGCGCCGAGCCGCTCTCGCTACTGCGTCGCCCAGACGGCCCCGTCGACGGCCGCCCCGCTGCTCAGCGTCACCGCATTAACGCCGCCATCGCCCGGCGGGGAACGAGCAGCAAGCGCCGCCCCAAGATCCGTCTGTGAGGCGAGACGGCCGCACCGCCACTCCTTCACTCGCCCAGCAGGTTCGTCGTCTCGCGGCCAAGGCCGCCGATGGAGGCTCGAGCTACGCCATCGCGGCAAACGAGCTCCTGCGCTACCGCCTGCCGACGACGCCTATGAAGAGTGGCTCGACCGCGCCGCCGAAGCTTCGTCTGCGCCGCAGGAGCTCCCAGCGCCGTCATTCTCGCTGCACCGCGCCCCGCCCTGCGCGGGTGATGAAGCTCCAGGGGGGCCTCAGCCGCCTCCCCCTCAAGAAGGAACCTTGGCCCCAAGGCGCGTGGCCCCGGGGCGGAACCCACTCCGTCCGGGCCAGCGCGGCAAGAGCAGAGCTGCCAAGAGGTCCCTCGCCCCCAAGAAGCTGCCCGCGTGCTCCCTGCACCGGCTCGTCACGACCACACTCCTGCTCCAGCACGCCAAGACCCCGCGCTGCTCCCAGCGGCAGCGCATGGGGACCCGCAAGACCAGGCTCTTCGTCACCAAAGGCCTCCTGTAGCCCACAGCAGTGTCGCGCTTCACCACCGAAGCTGCGCAGCGTCGTGGTGGCCCGACAAGTTCAAGCCAGACCTGCCTCCTCGCTTCGACGGCACGGCCGACCTGCGGAGTTCCTCCAGCTCTGAGCTAGGCATCGGCCGCCAACGGGACGAAGGTCATGGCGAACTGGTTTCCCATGGCACTCAAGGACGGGCCCGCACTGCTCCTGAACACGCTCTCGCACGATCTCCTCCAGGGACGAGATGCACACCCGCTTCATCCCCAACTTCCAAGGTACTCGTGACCGGCCTCCAACCGTGAGCGACATGCGCCACATCAAGCAGCAGCCAGGGGAGACCCTGCAGAAGTACATCCAGCGCTTAAACAGCGCACGCCTCAAGATTCCCAAGGTGACCGAGGAGGCCATCATCTCAGCCTTCTCCGATGGTGTGCGAGACGTCAAGATGAAGGAGGAGCTGGCGATGCATGAAGATATGTGCACTTCCTTGGAGTTGTTCAACTTGGCGACCAAGCGCGCCAGGCTGAGGAAGGGCGCCTTTCCTCCTCGAGCTGCCACCGCACCCGTAAGAGAAGAAGTCCAAGGCCAAGGACGTGAAGCGCAAGGGGCTGCCGTGCTCATGCGTAACTGCAGACCAAGCGAGGCAGAGATCAGCCCGAGTCTTCCAAGGGCAGCCGGTACTGTGTGTACCACGACCTCCACACCCACAACACCAACGAGCGTCAAGAGCTCCGAGCCGTGCGAGAAGGGAGAATCGGTCGACGCCCCGACCGCAACGATCGAGGCTACGACCGAGGAGGTGGAAGAAACACAGGACGCTGGGAAGACCGTGGCCCTCGCCAATGGTGGCGTGACCGACCTTGCGAGGATCGCTGGCAGGATCAGCCTCGCGAGGGAGGCTGGAGGGATCAGCCTCGAGAGGATCGCTCGCAAGGGAACGCAGGCCTCCCTCCTCTGCCGCTGCAGCCAAGGAGAAACGAGGACCATCATCAGGACAAGGGGACTGGGGGCTTCCAGGAGCCGCGAAATATCGCTTGCATCCTGGGCGGAGCTCAAGCCCCAGCCTCCCAACGCATCTTCAAGCAGTTCGCCCGCGAAGTGAATGCAGTCCTCCCCAAGCTCGAGGCCACACGCCCTCTCAGGTGGTCAGCGTGCGCCATTGTAACACCCCGGATACAACTTTCCATATTCGTAACTCCGACTCTTGCCCTTTCCGGAGATGTGATTTATTATTTCCTTCGTGGTTGGGTTTTGTCTGTTGTTTTGCATTTTGTTCTTGTCTTGCATTTCATCTCATGGCATCATCTGCATTTCATCCGCATGTTTTTCAAAACTTGCATCCGCTCGTGTTCCGCCGTTCTCTCCGTTGTCCGCTCCGAGTCCGGATACACTTGCACGCGCTACGCTGCACCTCCAATATTATTTTATAAGTGGCATAATAATGTTCTCGGAATGGGTTGCAACTTGTCATGCGGTCTTATTATAGTGTAGACAGGCCGCCGCCAAGTTTCATCGCTTTCGGAGTTCGCTTGATCGCCCAACCGTTGTATATGTAACCGGATATAGCGGTATTTTCGCCGGATGTTTGGTCTCCAAATCGTGCTGGCTGCATTTCTCCTCTCTCTCTATCAGCCCACCCGCAGCTCACCTAAACCCCCTCTTTTCCTGATCATCGGATCGCGATCGGAGGTCTCAAACCCCCAAAACTCCCCAAACCCTAGTCCCTAGGCCTCCTCGCTATAAATGGCAGCCCCTTGCCATTTTTGGTCTTCTCCCTCTCCCCTCGAAATCCGCGCCTCAATCATCAGCCGCAGCCGCCCTCATGGTTTTCCGCGCCCAGCCCGCCTGGGCCCATCGGCCCGCCCCGGCCGAACCGTGCTCGCCCGCCGCCTGGTCCCGAAGGCTCCCGCTCCGAGCCCGCCGCCTGACCTCACCAAAGGCCTCCGCCCGCTGCCCTCTACCCCGCCGCCTCGCCGCCGCCGAAGGCGCCCGTCCCGTGTCCCGCCGTCCTGGCCTTCTCCTCCTTCTCCTCGTTCTTCCTCTCCCTCTCACCCTAACCTCTCTCTCTCTCTGCGCCATGGTCAGGAGCATCCGAGCTCTCCGCCGCCGCCCTCGCCGCCCGCTCGAGCCAGCGCCTCGCCCGCTCTCGTTTAGGCCGCCGTGTCGGATCGAGCACCGCCGGTCGGATCGACCCCGCCACCGCCGTCTGCTCCCCTCGTCGCCGCCACGGATGGGATCGGGAGGAGCCCGATCAACGCCGCCCTCCCGTTGATCATGGCCTCGCCACGGTGGGCAGCCGGCGGCCCAGCCAGCCCTGCGCGCCTCCTCTCGCTTCAAACGGGCCAAGCCTGTGGTGAGCGCCACACCCCAGCGCCCCCCAGGCACTATTGGCCTACCAGATTCGCCCATGATGTGTTTATTTTTCGTCCTGCGAATTTCTCCTTATCCAGGAATTACCGTTTTACAGAAAACCCCCTAAGCTTCATGCATATTCTAACTAATTAACCGTGCATCAGATCTAAATAAATTATATATGAAACTTGCTCAGAATTTTGTCTAGTTTCATAATATGCAGTTTTCATCCATGTTTAAAATGTTTAAATTGAGGTTTGCATTAATTTGCTCTTATGCCATGTTAAAATGATTTATTTCATAACTAAATAACCGTAACTCGGATTTAAATGTTCTTTATATGTAAATGGGGTGGAAAAATGCCTAGATTATCATGGTCCACTTTATGTTGCTGTTTAACAACTCTAAAATTGTGATTAGGGCAGATCAGGACCGAATCTAAAATATTGCTCATGGGGATTTTCCTAATCGTTGTTTCTTATTTCCGCCTCATTTAAACTTGCCTAAATAGCTAGTTTCATTATGCTTCACCTCTTGCCATGTTAACAACATTTAATATTGTTGTGTACCTAATCGGAGAACTAAATAAGTGTTGTGGTGTTCATTCAATATGCAACTCGTTGCATATTGAGCTCCACTTAATTTGTAGGATTGTTTGTGCATTTTGCCATGCCTTGCACATTTAAACCGGACATGCATCATATTTGTTTGTGCATCATGCCATGTTTATGTGATTGTGTGTTTACTATGTTGTTTGCTTCTTTCCGGTTGCTTCTCTCGTTAGCTTCGGTTCCGCTCGGAGTTGTGAAGATTCATTCGACTTCGTCCGCTTGTCTTCTTCTTGGACTCGTTCTTCTTCCTTGCGGATTTCGGCAAGATGACCATACCCTCGAAATCACTTCTATCTTTGCTTGCTAGATGCTCGCTCTTTTGCTATGCCTATGCTACGATGCCTACCACTTGCTATATCATGCAACCCACATTGCCATGTCAAACCTCTAACCATCCTCTCCTAGCAAACCGTTGTTTGGCTATGTTACCGCTTTGCTCAGCCCTTCTTATAGCGTTGTTAGTTGCGGTGAAGATGAAGTTTGTTCCTTGTTGAACATGGAGATGTTGTTCCTTGTTGGAACATGTTTACTTGATGGGATATCACAATATATCTTATTTAATTAATGCATCTATATACTTGGTAAAGGGTGGAAGGCTCGGCCTTATGCCTGGTGTTTTGTTCCACTCTTGTCGCCCTAGTTTCCGTCATATCGGTGTTATGTTCCCGGATTTTTGCGTCCCTAACGCGGTCGGGTGATTTATGGGACCCCCTTGACAGTTCGCTTTGAATAAGACTTTTCCAGCAAGGCCCAACTTTGGTTTTACATTTTGCCTCCTAGCCTTTTTCCCTTGGGAGTCGCGCATCCCGAGGGTCATCTTTATTTACCCCCCGGGCCAATGCTTGTCTAAGTGTTGGTCCAAACTAGAGCCCTTTGCAGCGCCACCTCGGGGAAACTTGAGGGCTGGTTTTAGTTGTACGGAGTGTTCATCCGGTCGTGGCCTGGGACGAGATACGCGCGGCTACTACCAGGGTGTCGGCACGCCGGGAGGTCTTGCTGGACTTGTTTTATTGCTGTGAAATGTCTTGTAGCCGGGATTCCGAGACTGATCGGCTTCCCGGGGAGAAGGTCTATTCCTTCGTTGATCGCGAGAGCTTATCATGGGCTAAGTTGGGACACCCCTGCAGGGTTCGATCTTTCGAAAGCCGTGCCCGCGGTTATGTGGCAGATGGGAATTTGTTAATGTCCGGTTGTAGAAAACCCGAAGTTGATCTTAATTAAAATACACCAACCGTGTGCGTAACCGTGAGTGTCTCTTTTCGGGTTGATCGAGAGGAGAACACGGTTTCGGGTTATGTCGGACGTAAGTAGGAGTTCGGGATCACTTCTTGATCATAGTTGTTCGACCGTGCTTTTGCCTTCTCTTCTCGCTCTCTTTTGCGTATGTTAGCCACCATATATGCTAGTCGCTTGCTGCAGCTCCACCTCACTACCCGTCCCTACCTTTAAGCTTAAATAGTCTTGATCTCGGGGTGTGAGATTGCTGAGTCCCGTGACTCACGATAATTCCAAAACCAGTTTGCGGTGCCGAGGTAACTGCGGTGATGGACCCGAGCTCAAGGAGGAGCTCGATGAAGATCTTGTTCTTTGTGCATTGTGTTGTTTCGTTTCAGCTGATCAGTAGTGGAGCCCAGTTGGGACGATCTGGGATCTGTGTAGCTTGTGGGGTAGTCTTCTTTTATTTTGGTTCCGTAGTCTGACCTTGATTGTATCTGTATGATGTAATGCTTTACTCATGTATTGTGTGAAGTGGCGATTGTAAGCCAACTATGTATTTTTTCCCTTATGTATTACATGGGTTGTGTGAAGATTACCTCACTTGCGACATTGCTTTCAATGCGGTTATGCCTCTAAGTCGTGCTTCACACGGGAGATATAGCCGCATCGAGGGCGTTCAAGTTGGTATCGAGCCTTCCCGACTTAGGAGCCCCTACTTGATTGTTTGTTGACGTTGTTGAGTCTAGAATGGAAAATGTTTTGAGTCTTAGGATTATATATATCGGAGAGTAGGATTCTTTTTACTCCTCGGTCCCTTCGTCGCTCGGTGAGGTATCCCGACGAGAGTTTTGACTCTTCTCTCCTTAAATTTCACTAAAATTTTTTAGGATCACGTGGGTATCTTGGAATCGTTCCGATGGTTTTGTGACGAGAACATTGTTCTTGGTGCCTCCCGACATTTAGGGTTGTGGCGTTGTCCCGGGAGTTGAGCTCCGAGGTGTTGTCGTCACAATTTTATCGTTCTGATTCTGGAATACCTGAGTTTTACCGACATCGAAATCTCTTTTGTGCAGTTGTTGGTGAGATAACCCCGATAGCCCGATCTTGTGGCGAAAAGGGAGTATTGCCATGACTTGTATAACGGATGTTTTTCAAGGTCGAGGTACACGATTTCCGAGGATTTCTTGGTTATGTGTTGACGGATGGATACAATGGATCTAGGTATTGTTAGTTTGGGTGATATATTTTGTGTCCCTGTATCCCCAACACCAGATTGCATAACCGTAAAGTTTCGGAGTTTATAGGTGGGAATTCTAGTAGCTTACGGGATATCTTTCCGATGGATGTATGATTTGAGATTGGGGTTCAACGTCTAGTGGTCCGCCCATTCACGGTCGATTCTACAAGTGGTCGCGAGACGCCTTAAAGAATCCTTGGCTATGCTGATTCGGGACGTCTTGTTTGTCATTCGTGACGTCCGCTATACGTCGTGTCCGTGTGGGCCCCACCACGAACACTTTGGGCGAAATCTCTATCATATGTTTGTTTCTGGCTTATTCTGCAAGCCAATCCTTTGTTTTTGTTTTGTTTTGTGGTATTCGAGTTGCTTCAATGTCAAGTGTTGATCCCATACCTTTCCTAATTGGTGTTCTCATATTGCTATGTGAATACTAATCCTTCTGGATCATTGAGCTTGTCATGTTAATTCTTTTCCAACCGGCGTGCTTCTCTTTAAGTGAATCCGATCATTCCAACATTCGCAAGATCAATTCTAAGCTTTTCTCAACGGTGTTTGTTTCATCCGTCCCAAGTTGTCTTTGTTTTCCCGCCCTCCCACCCCTTTTTCTTCAAGGATTCAGATTTCTTAATCAAGTATCCATTTTATTGAGTGAAGTTTCTTCATTCTTTTCCTTTAATGTTTTATCCGGTGATTTCTCATGAAGACGCTAAGGAAGCTTTAACCTTATCATTGTTCCATTCTAATTTTCTTCTCCGGTGGATTTAAGTCAAGTTTTCAGTGTTGATCGTATTCTTTTCATCATTTCAAATGCTTTCTCATGTCGGTGCATCTCTTAATCGTCCACTTCTCGCTATTCGGTTGTTCCGGAGTGTTGAAGATATCTCAGAAGATTCTAGTTTCCATTCTCAATTCACTCAAGTTCTTTTGAGGATGCTATCTCATTCAAGCCATTTAATTCTACCGTGCAATATCTATTTCAAGCAATTGTTCAACGGTGGTTCTTTTGAGTGGGCCCTAACCCACGTGTCTTTTCGAGGATCTTACCCGACTCTTCTAATTTTTCGAGTTATTCCCAAATTCATTGCAAAGTTTGGCGTAAGAATGAGTTTTCATCACCATATGGCTTTCTCCAAGATCTTCCAAATTATTTTCATTGTTGGTTCAACCTTTCTAATTTCCATTCGGAGTGCTTCAATAATTCATGGTGGTGTTCTCGTCGTCATTCTCGAATTTTGAAGACCAAGAAGAGTTTCTCTTAAATCTCGCTTCTTTCTCTTCAAGATTCATGGTTCTAGCTTCGTGCCATTCTCATAATTGTTTTGATTGTGAGAATTCTTTTAACCCACCGGAGCATTTCAGAGTCTTTTCAATTTGATTCTTGAGCCCATCATCTCGAATTATTCATTCAAGCGCTCAACTCTTGTTTTTCAAATCTCACCGTGCATCGTCAAATATCCTCTAATCAGTTCATGATCTCTTCGTTCTAATGTATCTAAATTTTGTCAAGCATCTTTATTCGTTTTCCAATTCTTCCCGGTGATTTGTGCCTTTGCTACGTTCATTCGCAATTGTTATGGTGGTTTGTTCAAGATTTCTCTTCCTTCGCTATCATATAGACTCATTCGTTCTTTCCAATCCTACCGGTGGTTCGTTGAAGACCTTCCCAAGTTCGCGCTATATCTATCTTAATCTATTATACGAGAATAAGTAGTATGCAAAATCCATTGCTTGTCATCAATTTAATTGGTGAAGGATGAGCATAATGTAATCCTTATTCTTGTTTCATCAAGTTCTAGTTCAATTCCTTATTCCGGAGGATCATCAAAATTCTTGATTTCATTTGTTCATCTTTTCTTTCCGGAGTTCAAAGTTTTCTCGGTTATATCATTTCAAAGCTTCATCTTATCACTGCAAGGCTTCACCTTGTGTTGTCAACTTCTCTTTCTTTTATCATCCTTTTGTTTACCGGAGTTCTTCATGGAGGTTCTACATGGTGGTTCGTCAAGGATTCCTTTCATTCTTCAATTGTTCTTCAAGATTTCTCTCGGAGTTATGATCCGCCAAGCTATACTCAAAAATTGAACATGGTGCTCAACACATGTTTTGTTTTGAGGAGCTCAAGCATTCTTCTTCTTGCATTTCGAAGTGCAATTCTTTCTACCTTATCTCTTGAGATGGTGTTATGTCATTCTCGACAATTTGAGTTCGTGTTTCATGTTTCACATGTTGTCAAGAATGAGGTATTTTAAATCCATCAATCTCTTCATTGGAGTTATCTTGGGCTATTTTTCACCTAAAGCTTTCCCTAAGGATTGTTGCTATTTATGGTGCTTATTAATGACCCAAGTTCTTCAATTGTCCTCCCGGTGAAATAAGTTTCTCGTCTCCTTGTTGATATCAATCCAATCGTTTGTTTCCGTTGGTGGCAGAAGCTCACCTCATAATGTGGAGATGTTTCCATAAGCCCACTACAAGCTTATTCATTTCGTTGTTGGTTTTCCAACAACTCCGTTCAATTCTTCTTTGCGAGGGTGCTTTCCAAACTCATTTGTGGTAGAAGTTGTCATTTTCTTCTCCATTCCTTTATTCCAATGACCTATCTTCAATTTTTCTTCCGGAGGCTTTGTGATGTTGCAGTCTTCGACCCATCATCTTCTTTTGTCAAGATCATGTTCTTTTTCTTGCTTATCCATTTAACCGGAGTGTCATGTTTTCATTCGAGTTCTCTCATCTTATTAAGTTTTGCCTGCTTCCTCAACCGGAGAGCTGTCTGAAATCTTTCTTACCCCTTGGGCCATTCTTTCAATAGTTCCGGAGGCAGTGTGTTGTTGATTTCATCAACTATCATCCCATCTTGTCAAGTTCATGTTATATTACTTCCATGTTCAATCGGAGTGCTGCCCGAATTTTTCTTCTTTCATCTTGTGTTAAACGGAGTGGTTTCGAATTCGATCTTCTCCATTAAACTCTTGATTTATGCCTTTTCAACCTTCAAGTTATCGTAATGTTCCTTGTTCCTCTTTTCTAACGGATTGTTTTCAACCTTGGTCATCTTCCTTCTGTTCTTTCTTTCATTTCGCTCAACCTCTCAAGGTTCATGGTTTCACTCGTTTGTCAACGAAGCAACTTAGTTTTACCTCTTCTCTTCCTCTTCCTTTTCCCTCCGGTGCCATCCTAGATCTCGGGACGAGATCCTCTCGTAGTGGTGGAGTGTTGTAACACCCCGGATACAACTTTCCATATTCGTAACTCCGACTCTTGCCCTTTCCGGAGATGTGATTTATTATTTCCTTCGTGGTTGGGTTTTGTCTGTTGTTTTGCATTTTGTTCTTGTCTTGCATTTCATCTCATGGCATCATCTGCATTTCATCCGCATGTTTTTCAAAACTTGCATCCGTTCGTGTTCCGCCGGTTCTCTCCGTTGTCCGTTCCGAGTCCGGATACACTTGCACGCGCCCGCGGCACCTCCGAATATTATTTTATAAGTGGCATAATAATGTTCTCGGAATGGGTTGCAACTTGTCATGCGGTCTTATTATAGTGTAGACAGGCCGCCTGCCAAGTTTCATCGCTTTCGGAGTTCGTTTGACTGCCCAACCGTTGTATATGTAACCGGGATATAGCCGGTATTTTCGTCGGATGTTTCGGTCTCCGAAATCGTGCCGGGCTGCATTTCTCCTCTCTCTCCTATCAGCCCACCCGCAGCTCACCTAAAACCCCCCCTCTTTTCCTGATCATCGGATCGCGATCGGAGGTCTCAAAACCCCCAAAACTCCCCAAACCCTAGTCCCTAGGCCTCCACTGCTATAAATGGCAGCCCCTTGCCATTTTGGTCTTCTCCCTCTCCTCGAACTCCGCGCCTCAATCATCAGCCGCCCGCCCTCATCGTTTTCGCGCCCGAGCCCGCCTGGGCCCATCGGCGGCCGCCCCGGGCCGAACCGTGCTCGCCGCCGCTGGTCCCGGCGTCTCCCGCTCGAGCCCCGCCGCCCGACCTCACCAAAGTGCCTCCGCCCGCTGCCCCTCTACCCGCCGCCTCGCCGCCGCCGAAGCGCCCGTCCCAGTCCCGCCGTCTGGCCTTCTCCTCCTTCTCCTCGTTCTTCCTCTCCTCTCACCCTAACCTCTCTCTCTCTCTGCGCCATGGTCGGGAGCATCCGAGCTCTCCGCCCGCGCCGCCCTCGCCGCCCGCTCGAGCCAGGCGCCTCGCGGCGGCTCCGTTAGGCCGCCGCCGTGTCGGATCGAGCACCGGCCGGTCGGATCGACCCCGCCACCGCCGTCTGCTCCCCTCGTCGCCGCCACCGGATGGGATCGGGAGGAGCCCCGATCAACGCCGCCCTCCCCGTTGACCGCGGCCTCGCCCGCGTGGGCCGCCGGCAGGCCGGCCCAGCGCGCCCCTTGCGGGCCTCCTCTGCTTCCAAACGGGCCAAGCCCAGGGTGAGCGCCACACCCCAGCGCCCCCCCTGTGCACTATTGGCCTACCAGATTCGGCCCATGATGTGTTTATTTTTCGTCCTGCGAATTTCTCCTTATCCAGGAATTACCGTTTTACAGAAAACCCCCTAAGCTTCATGCATATTCTAACTAATTAACCGTGCATCAGATCTAAATAAATTATATATGAAACTTGCTCAGAATTTTGTCTAGTTTCATAATATGCAATTTTCATCCATGTTTAAAATGTTTAAATTGAGGTTTGCATTAATTTGCTCTTATGCCATGTTAAAATGATTTATTTCATAACTAAATAACCGTAACTCGGATTTAAATGTTCTTTATATGTAAATGGGGTGGAAAAATGCCTAGATTATCATGGTCCACTTTATGTTGCTGTTTAACAACTCTAAAATTGTGATTAGGGCAGATCAGGACCGAATCTAAAATATTGCTCATGGGGATTTTCCGGAATCGTTGTTTCTTATTTCCGGCCTCATTTAAACTTGCCTAAATAGCTAGTTTCATTATGCTTCACCTCTTGCCATGTTAACAACATTTAATATTGTTGTGTACCTAATCGGGAGAGAACTAAATAAGTGTTGTGGTGTTCCGTCAATATGCAACTCGTTGCATATTGAGCTCCACTTAATTTGTAGGATTGTTTGTGCATTTTGCCATGCCTTGCACATTTAAACCGGACATGCATCATATTTGTTTGTGCATCATGCCATGTTTATGTGATTGTGTGTTTACTATGTTGTTTGCTTCTTTCCGGGTTGCTTCTCTCGTTAGCTTCGGTTCCGTTCCGGAGTTGTGAAGATTCATTCGACTTCGTCCGTTTGTCTTCTTCTTGGACTCGTTCTTCTTCCTTGCGGGATTTCAGGCAAGATGACCATACCCTCGAAATCACTTCTATCTTTGCTTGCTAGATGCTCGCTCTTTTGCTATGCCTATGCTACGATGCCTACCACTTGCTATATCATGCAACCCACATTGCCATGTCAAACCTCTAACCATCCTCTCCTAGCAAACCGTTGTTTGGCTATGTTACCGCTTTGCTCAGCCCTTCTTATAGCGTTGTTAGTTGCAGGTGAAGATGAAGTTTGTTCCTTGTTGGAACATGGAGATGTTGTTCCTTGTTGGAACATGTTTACTTGATGGGATATCACAATATATCTTATTTAATTAATGCATCTATATACTTGGTAAAGGGTGGAAGGCTCGGCCTTATGCCTGGTGTTTTGTTCCACTCTTGTCGCCCTAGTTTCCGTCATATCGGTGTTATGTTCCCGGATTTTTGCGTCCCTAACGCGTCGGGTGATTTATGGGACCCCTTGACAGTTCGCTTTGAATAAGACTTTTCCAAAGAAGGCCCAACTTTGGTTTTACATTTTGCCTCCTAGCCTTTTTTCCCTTGGGAGTCGCGATCCCGAGGGTCATCTTTATTTACCCCCGGCCAATGCTTGTCTAAGTGTTGGTCCAAACTAGAGCCCTTTGCAGCGCCACCTCGGGAAACTTGAGGGCTGGTTTTAGTTGTACGGAGTGTTCATCCGGTCGTGGCACAGGGACGAGATACGCTGCTACTACTGTGGTGTCGGCAGACGGGAGGTCTTGCTGGACTTGTTTTATTGCTGTGAAATGTCTTGTAGCCGGATTCCGAGACTGATCGGCTTCCGGGAGAAGGTCTATTCTTCGTTGATCGCGAGAGCTTATCATGGGCTAAGTTGGGACACCCTGCAGGGTTCGATCTTTCAAAGCCGTGCCATGCGGTTATGTGGCAGATGGGAATTTGTTAATGTCCGTTGTAGAAAACCCGGTTGATCTTAATTAAAATACACCAACCGTGTGCGTAAATCGTGAGTGTCTCTTTTCGGGTTGATCGAGAGGAGAACACGGTTTCTGGGTTATGTCTGACGTAAGTAGGAGTTCAGGATCACTTCTTGATCATAGTTGTTCGACCGTGCTTTTGCCTTCTCTTCTCGCTCTCTTTTGCGTATGTTAGCCACCATATATGCTAGTCGTTTGCTGCAGCTCCACCTCACTACCCCGTCCTACCTTTAAGCTTAAATAGTCTTGATCTCGCGGGTGTGAGATTGCTGAGTCCCCGTGACTCACAGTTAATTCCAAAACCCAGTTTGCAGGTGCCGAGGTAACTGTGCAGGTGATGGACCCGAGCTCAAGGAGGAGCTCGATGAAGATCTTGTTCTTTGTGCATTGTGTTGTTTCGTTTCAGCTGATCAGTAGTGGAGCCCAGTTGGGACGATCGGGGATCTGTGTAGCTTGTGGGGTAGTCTTCTTTTATTTTGGTTCCGTAGTCGGACCTTGATTGTATCTGTAATGATGTAATGCTTTACTCATGTATTGTGTGAAGTGGCGATTGTAAGCCAACTATGTATTTTTTCCCTTATGTATTACATGGGTTGTGTGAAGATTACCTCACTTGCGACATTGCTTTCAATGCGGTTATGCCTCTAAGTCGTGCTTCGACACGTGGGAGATATAGCCGCATCGAGGGCGTTTCAGCCATCACGTTCAGCTCAGCAGATCAGCTCAAGTGCGCGGCCACAGCAGAAGTCCTCCCGATGCTTTGTTCCCCGATCATCAGCAACGTGCAAGTCACCAGAACCCTCATCGATGGCGGAGCAGGGCTCAATGTCCTGTCCGTAGAGACATTCAACAATCTCCAAGTGCCTTACAATCAGCTTCAGCCAACCAAGCCTTTCTCCGGAGTCACCAATGGCTCCACAGTCCCGATTGGGCAGGTCCGCCTCCCTGTCACCTTGAGCGGCGTGACAACCACCGACCGAGATCATCGACTTGATGTCGCCCACATTCGCCAGCAGACAATGCCATCCTCGGGTACCCAGCTCTGGCCAAGTTCATGGCCGTGACTCATCACGGCTACAACGTCCTCAAGATGCCAGGAAGCGGCGGAGTCATCACGGTGCCTTGTGAAGAGAGAGACGCAGTGTGCTCCCTGGAGCGAGCTTTTCAAGCTGCATCACTTGAAGACCCAGATCGCAGGAGCGGGAGGCTCCCCGAGACTGCTCCCAAGAAGAAGAAGACATCGCCAGGCCCGACCCCTCGGGAGGCAGGCCCCTCAGGGTCCGTGCATGTTCAGGGGGCACCTCCTTCTATCACATAGGAAGGCGTGCCCGGCGCCCTCCTCAAGCAAGGCTCGGGGGCTCTCTCCTAGAGGGCCACCGACCTTGCTAATGTTACGAGGGAGGCGCTTGGGCACCACTTGGAGGAGTGTTTCAAAGCACGTTTTCCTCAGGAAGGAGCGAGGCAAGGAGGGCCGAACCCTCAGGAGTTCGTCACCCAGATCATTCAGGAGCTGCAAGAGTCAAGAGTCATGAGTGGCAGCCGCCGCTTACCCGCCATAGCTCCCCATCCAGGCGAGGATGGTGGGCTACGCGTCTGCATCGACATACCAGGGCTCAACCGAGCCGCCTCTCAGGAGCGCTTCTGGCCCTCACGCGTGGGGCGCTGCGAAGGTCCACCCCACAGCTACGTTCGCATGCTGAACGCGACCGCCACGCACCAGCGCCTCGTGAGGGGCATCATGGAGGCTCAAGAGGCCAGGCGTTCCGCAATCCCGACGGAGATGTAGATGGTCCGCGAGGAGCCACCAGCGCCTCCGGAGCCTCCCGAGGCTCCTGGGCCTGGAGGCTCGTGAAGGTTGGCTTCCGCAGCCTGCGACATCCGCTGCTTCAGCATCCCTTTGTCTTCAACGTTATCAGGTGAGATCCTTCAAGTTTCATTTCCAGCTGGGAGCGCCCCCAGGGCTGCATTATTCCCAGGCCGCGTGGGTCCGTCCCTACGGCATGTATCCCTTTTACTTCATGCTCCCAGCTTACTTTGTTGGGGGCGCCCCTCGGGCTGCATCATCCCCAAGTCGCTCGGGCCAGACCCAGCTACGTCTGCCTTCCCCGCACCTATCTAAATGAACTTGCTTCTTCGTGATTAACGTGCTTGACCTAGTTGCCCGCTCAACTGACACCAACTGATGAAGCTGCTCCCCAACGGCACGACGCTTGCGCATGGGTCCGTCCCTGCAACACCGTCAAACCTGAATGGCTGAGCTCTGGCCGCGGCAGCCCCGCACGGCTCCACCTCGTCAGGCCTTCAGTGCCTCGTCACCTCTCCAAAGCAACCAATGGCTGACCGTCGCTTGTCATAGCAGACTCTTGTTCTTTTTTGTGGTGAGCCTGCAGGATCCCTTCAAGGAGCAGCGCTAAGCGAGGCCCTCACGGTGTCTTCTTCACTCTCGCCCACGCGAACCGCTTGCACGTTAAAGGGGGGGGGGGTACCTGAGCATCGCGACTCACAGGCTCCTACTGGCTCTCCAGCCCTCACCCTCTGGCCTTGTCCACGGCATCGCGACCTAGCATACCAACGACGGTTGAGACTCGCTCGAGGGCCGGGACCCAAGGACGTAGAGCAGAAAGGGGAGCAAAGGCAAGAGGGAAGAGGCACGCGGGGACCTCGCCAGGCAACCCCTCGCCTGCCGATGCGCGGATCTAACGTCGCACCAGGAAGCGGCTCCTGACTCCCAAGATAAGTCACCCTCTGGAAACACTGGCTGCCGCAGCACCGACCTCGCACCCAATGCAATCCCGTGTTAGCAACGTTGCGCTCCTTTCTCACCGAACGATGGCTGCTTGAGCGCTAAAGGGGACCTCCTGAGCATCGCGACTCAGGGGCTCTTACTGAACCCTGGGCCGCTCACCTCCTGGCCTTGACCACGGCATCGTGACCTGGCATACCAGCGACGGCTGAAGCCTGCCTTGGGACCGGGACCTGTCGGCGCAGAGCACCAAGCCCTCGGGAGGTTCGAAAGGAAAAACTAAGCTAAGACGGAATGAGCATCTCGCACTACTTCACGGCAAGGACTATATTAACAAACGGAACCACATGCACCTTACAAGCCCCCATGGGGCGCGCTGTTCGATTCCTCGCAAGGAACAGAGGGAGCAGATCCTAAAGAACGTTAACTACACGCGCCTCCGCGAGAGACGCCATCATCAACAGTGGGCCGTCAAGCACCGGTGCCAACCTCATCCAGATCAGAGGCGGCGGCGGCCTGACGAGCCCGCCCTGCTCCGAGAGCGGCGCAGGCTCAGGGGCTCGTAGCTGTAGTTGCTCGTGTCTGGAGTCGTGAAGAGCTCGACGGAGTCACTGGACCCTTCGACGCCTCCGCCGCCTGAGGAGCTGCTGAGAGAGCGATCGGCGAGCCTGGTCCTCGCCGCGGCAGGGCCTCGGCCACCTCTCTCGGGGCAGCATTCCAGCCGGCGTCCTTCCGCGTCGAAGACCTTGAAGAGCATCATGGAAGCGCCGTCATACTCCAGGTGGATCGCGAGGGCGCCCCTCGTCCTGCAGACCCGGGCGATCTCGCCCCAGCCTGGAGCGACGACCGCGACCTCCGCTTCGGTCGCGAGGGTGTTGCAGCCGGCGTGCTGCAACCAGAGCTCCAAGTATCCCCCCCTGCGGCATCACGAAGGCGAAGGAGGGAGGAAGGCGGATCCAAGACTGAGGAGGCATGGCGGCGTGGAGCACGAACTCTCGGGAGGAGCCCTCGGCATGGACTCCGGGAGGGACAACGCGCACCGCCGTGACTGGCCGACGCCGACGGCGGCGTCATCCATGGCGCCCGAAGTCACCTCCTACAGGGCCCTCAATGCGGGCGTATAAGGGCAGCGAGAACCCTGGCGGCGGCCGCTTGCACCAAGGCCTCGACACCTCCTGCCGGGCGCCCTCATCTCGACGGCATAGGGCTAGCCGTTTCTTCGGCTGGAGCGGGTCGGGACCCTCTCGGGGAGCCTTTCCCTTCTCTTCCGCGAAGAACCGGCGGATCGGAGCCATTGCCGCGAAGTGGAGCAAGGACGGAGAAGAAGGAGAAGCAAGAAGAGATGGACTGGAAGGGCACGCGCCGTACCGTACTTATAGCCGGGGAAGGCCAACCGCCGGCCTCCACGATCGCAAGTAATCATGACCCGCTTTGCATGCAGGGACTTGTCAATTCGTGCAGTTGCCGATGCGTCGTGGGGAAGCAGGGCCGCCCATGTCCAATCAACCGCCACGCGGCGCCCAAGGCCGCAGGCTGTTAGGGCCCGCGGCGTTTCGCACCTGCCCCTTCGCTTCTCTGCTCAGCCAAGTCCGGGCGCGCCTTGGGCCCGGGGGCTACTCTCGGCGTTCTGGGAATGGGGGTACCCAGACTTCCCTGCTTGCGGCCTGCGGCGTGGCTCAAGGGTTGGCCCAGCACGGCCCATCTTCATCAACACAAGCTCAAGACCCTCGCGAGGGGCCAAGCCTCGCGGGGCGGACGACAGGAAGCTTCCTCAGGCACGGCCTCGTCAGGCTGGCTCGCGAGGAGGCGGAGAGATCAAGGCGGGGTACCTCACGAGGTGCCCATGACGCAAGCCATGACGACCAAGGGCGCCAGGCGGGCGCCAGCCCGCGTAGTGTCCTCATTTCCTCTTTGGTGCAAAGGGGGCAAGCGCAGGCGAGAGCATCAAGCAAAGGCACCTGTTTCGGTGCAACAAGACCAAGACAGTCGCAACAGCAGGAAGGAAGTCATCGTGGAGCCCAAGCCAAGGCCACACCACGAGCCTTTGCCAAAGCGAGGACCAACTTTAGTCAGGATAAGTGTACTAGATGTTTCCCTTCAAAATGGCCAATTGTTGGCGCCCTTCCCGGTCAATATTTGGGAAGAGGCCCAGGGCCTCTGCCTATAAATAGGACTAGCCACCCACAGGGTAGAGGCATCTTGGATCAAGGCAGAGAGAGAGAAAGAAGCGACTGAACTCCCCCTAGCAGTTCATCGCCCCAGCCAAGAATAGACCCTCGCGAGGCTGTTCTTCCTTGTATTGTTCATCAACAGCCCCAGAGGCAATCCACCACACCACAAACTAGAGTAGGGTATTACACCACAATGGTGGCCCGAACTGGTATAAACCGTGTGTCTCTTGTGTTGTTCTTTTGGTAGTTTAGATCCTAGCGGGGCGGCGATGTGCAGGTAGGTAGAGGGCGAGATCTCCGCGTGCACCCCAGAGTTCGAACCTAGATGGTCTGTCGGAACCCGAAATCCGACAAAGTGTGAGTAGTTTACTTCAGACATTCGGGTCCATAGCTAGTAGCTAGATGGCTTCTTCTCTCTTTTTGGATCTCAATACAATGTTCTCCCCCTCTCTCGTGGAGATCTATTCGATGTAATCTTCTTTTTGCGGTGTGTTTGTTGAGACTGATGAATTGTGGGTTTATGATCCAGCTTATCTATGAATAATATTTGAATCTTCTCTGAATTCTTTTATGTATGATTGGTTATGTTTGCAAGTCTCTTCGAATTATCCGTTTGGTTTGGTCAACTAGATTGGTATTTCTTGCAATGGGAGAAGTGCATAGCTTTGGGTTCAATCTTGGGGTGTCCTTACCCAGTGACAAAAAGGGTTGCAAGGCACGTATTGTATTGTTGCCATCGAGGATAACAAGATGGGGTATTTATCATATTGCATGAATTTATTCCTCTACATCATGTCATCTTTCTTAAGGCGTTACTCTGTTTTTAACTTAATACTCTAGATGCATGCTGGATAGCGGTCGATGAGTGGAGTAATAGTAGTAGATGCAGAATCGTTTCGGTCTAGTTGTCGCGGACGTGATGCCTATATACATGATCATACCTAGATATACTCATAACTATGCTCAATTCTGTCAATTGCTCAACAGTAATTTGTTCACCCACCGTAGAATACTTATGCTCTTGAGAGAAGCCACTAGTGAAACCTATGGCCCCCGGGTCTATTCTCATCATATCAATCTCCATCACTTTAATACTTGCTTTGTTTTTACTTTTCCTTTTAATTTTTTGCTTTGCATCTATATACCAAAAATACCAAAAATATTATCTATCATCTCTATCAGATCTCACTCTAAGTAAGTGACCGTGAAGGATTGGCAACCCCTAATCGCGTTGGTTGCGAGTAGCTATCGCTTTGTGCAGGTACGAGGGACTTGTGCGTGGCCTCCTCTGGATTGATACCTTGGTTCTCAAAACTGAGGGAAATACTTACGCTACTCTGCTGCATCATCCTCTCCTCTTCGGGAAAACCAACGAAGCTCAAGATGTAGCAAGAAGGATTTCTTGCGCCGCTGTCGGGGAGTCTACGCAAAAGTCAACATACCAAGTACCCATCACAATCCCTATCTCTCGCATTAGATTATTTTCCATTTGCCTCTCGTTTTCCTCTCCCCCACTTCACCCTTACCGTTTTATTCGCCCTCTCTTTCCCAATCTCCTCCTCTTTTTCTCGTTGCGTTTTCCTTGTCCGCTTGTTTGCTCGTGTGTTGGATTGCTTGTTTGTCGCGATGGCTCAAGATACTACCAAATTGTGTGACCTCACCAATACCAATAATAATGATTTCCTTAGCACTCCGATTGCTCCTCTTGCCAATACTGAATCTTGTGAAATCAATATTGCTTTGTTTAATCTTGTTATGAAAGATCAATTCGCCGGCCTTCCTAGTGAAGATGCCGCTACTCATTGAATAGCTTCGTTGATTTATGTGATATGCAAAAGAAAAAAGATGTCGATAATGATGTCATTAAATTGAAGCTATTTCCTTTTTCGCTTAGAGATCGTGCTAAAGCGTGGTTTTCTTCTTTGCCTAAAAATAGTATTGATTCTTGGAACAAGTGCAAAGATGCTTTTATCTCTAAGTATTTTCCTCCCGCTAAGATTATCTCTCTTAGGAATGATATTATGAATTTTAAGCAACTTGATCATGAACATGTTGCACAAGCTTGGGAGAGAATGAAATTAATGATACGTAATTGTCCTACTCATGGTTTGAACTTGTGGATGATTATACAAAACTTTTATGCCGGATTGAATTTTGCTTCTAGAAATCTTTTAGATTCATCCGTGGGAGGCACTTTTATGGAAATCACTCTAGGAGATGCTACTAAACTTCTAGATAATATTATGGTTAATTATTCTTAATGGCATACCGAAAGATCTACTAATAAGAAAGTGCATGCCATAGAAGAAATTAATATTTTGAGTGGAAAGATGGATGAACTTATGAAATTATTTGCTACTAAGAGTGCTTCTTCTGATCATAATGATATGCCTTTGTCTACCTTGATTGAGAATAATAATGAATCTATGGATGTGAATTTTGTTGGTAGGAATAATTTTGGTAACAACGCGTATAGAGGGAATTTTAATCCTAGGCCTTATCCTAGTAATCCTTCTAATAATTATGGAAATTCCTACAACAACTCTTATGGAAATTTTAATAAGATGCCCTCTGAATTTGAGAGTAGTGTTAAAGAGTTTATGAATTCACAAAAGAATTTTAATGCTTTGCTTGAAGAGAAATTGCTTAAAGTTGATGATTTGGCTAGGTACGTTGATAGAATTTCTCTTGAGGTTGATTCTTTAAAGCTTAGATATATTCCTCCTAAGCATGATATCAATGAGTCTCTCAAAGCTATGAGAATTTCCATTGATGAGTGCAAAGAAAGAACCGCTAGGATGCGTGCTTCCAAAGATGCCTTTATTAAAGCGTGTTCTTCTAATTCCTATGAAAATCAAGATGAAGATCTAAAAGTTATTGATGTGTCCCCTATTAAATCTTTGTTTTGCAATATGAATCTTGATGAAACTGAATATGATCTTCCTTTGCCTAGAAGGCGTTCTAAGAATTCGGAGTTTTTAGATCTTGATGATGAAATTGATTAATGTGGGATTGAAAGAAATAAAAATCTAGATGTTGCTAAACCCACTATTTTGGATCTCAAGGAATTTAATTATGAAAATTGCTCTTTAATTGATTGTATTTCCTTGTTGCAATCCGTGCTAAATTCTCCTCATGCTTATAGTCAAAATAAGGCCTTTATCGAACACATTATTGATGCCTTGATGCAATCTTATGAAGAAAAACTTGAGTTGAAAGTCTCTATCCCTAGAAATCTCTATGATGAGTGGGAACCTACTATTAAAATTAAAATTAAAAATTATGAGTTTCATGCCTTGTGTGATTTGGGTGCTAGTGTCTCCACTATTCCCGAAACTTTGTGTGATTTGCTAGATTTCCGTGATTTTGATGATTGCTCTCTAAACTTGCATCTTCCGGATTCCACTATTAAAAAGCCTATGGGAAGAATTAATGATTTTCTTATTGTTGCAAATAGGAATTATGTGCCCGTAGATTTTATCATTCTTGATATAGATTGCAATCCTTCATGTCCTATTATTCTTGGTAGACCTTTCCTTAGAACGATTGGTGCAATTATTGATATGAAGGAAGGGAATATTAGATTCCAATTTCCATTAAAGAAAGGCATGGAACACTTTCCTAGAAATAAAATAAAATTACCATATGAATCTATCATGAGAGCCACTTATGGATTGCCTACCAAAGACGGCAATACCTAGATCTATCCTTGCTTATATGCCTAGCTAGGGGCGTTAAACGATAGCGCTTGTTGGGAGGCAACCCAATTTTATTTTTAGTTTTCTGTTTTTGCTTCTGTTTAGGAATAAATAATCCATCTAGCCTCTGTTTAGATGTGGTTTTATGTTTTAATTAGTGTTTGTGCCAAGCTAGACCTATTGGATCTTCTTGGATAATAGTTATTTGATCTTGTTGTAATTCCCAGAAACTTTGTGCTCAGTGCCCGAATTATTAAAAATCACCAGAACGTGATAAAATACTTATTCCAATTGCTTCTGATCAATAAACAAATTGTCTAGGTCGTATAATTTTGGCAGATATTTTGGAGTTCCAGAAGTTTGCGTTAGTTACAGATTACTACAGACTGTTCTGTTTTTGACAGATTCTGTTTTGTGTGTGTTGTTTGCTTATTTTGATGAATCTATGGCTAGTAAAATAGTTTATAATCCATAGAGAAGTTGGAATACAGTAGGTTTAACACCAATATAAATAAAGAATGAGTTCATTACAGTACCTTGAAGTAGTCTTTTGTTTTCTTTCTCTAACGGAGCTCACAAGATTTCTATTTAGTTTTGTGTTGTGAAGTTTTCAAGTTTTGGGTGAATTCTTTTGATGGATTATGGAACAAGGAGTGGCAAGAGCCTAAACTTGGGGATGTCCATGGCACCCCCAAGATAATACAAGGACACCAAAAAGTCAAAGCTTGGGGATTCCCCGGAAGGCATCCCCTCTTTCGTCTACTTCCATCGGTAATTTACTTGGAGCTATATTTTTATTCACCACATGATAAGTGTTTTGCTTGGAGCGTCTTGTATTATTTGCGTCTTTGCTTGTTAGTTTACCACAATCATCCTTGCTGTACACACATTTTGAGAGAGCCATATATAAATTGTAATTTGATAGATACTCTATGTGCTTCACTTATATCTTTTGAGCTTGATAGTTTTGCTCATAGTGCTTCACTTATATCTTTTGAGCGTGATAATTTTTGCTCTAGTGCTTCACTTAGATCTTTTAGAGCATGGTGGTGGATTTGTTTTAAAGAAACTATTGATCTCTCATGCTTCTCTTAGATTATTTTGAGAGTCGTTAATAGCATGGTAATTTGCTTAATGTTAATATACTTGGTATTCAAGATATGTGAAACTTTCTTTTGAGTGCGTTGAATACTAAGATAAGTTTGATGCTTGATAATTGTTTTGAGATATGGAGGTGATAATATTAGAGTCATGCTAGTTGAGTAGTTGTGAATTTAAAGAATACTTGTGTTGAAGTTTGTGATTCCCGTAGCATGCACGTATGGTGAACCGTTATGTGATGAACTCGGAGCATGATTTATTTATTGATTGTCTTCCTTATGAGTGGCGGTCGGGGACGAGCCATGGTCTTTTCCTACCAATCTATCCCCCTAGGAGCATGCGCGTAATACTTTGCTTTGATAACTTCTAGATTTTTGCAATAAGTATATGATTTCTTTATGACTAATGTTGAGTCCATGGATTATACGCATTTTTTCCATCCTTCCACCATTGCTAGCCTCTCTAATACCGCACACTTTTTGCTGGTATCATACACCCACCATATATCTTCCTCAAAACAGCCACCGTACCTACCTATCATGGCATTTCCATAGCCATTCCGAGATATATTGCCATGCAACTTTCCACCGTTCCGTTTATTATGACACGCTCCATCATTGTCATATTGCTAGCATGATCATGTAGTTGACATCATATTTGTGGCAAAGCCACTGTTCATAATTCTTTCATACATGTCACTCATGAATCATTGCATATCCCGGTACACCGCCAGAGGCATTCATATAGAGCCATATTTTGTTCTAAGTATCGAGTTGTAATTGTTGAGTCGTAAGAAAAATAAAAGTGTGATGATCATCATTATTAGAGCATTGTCCCAAGTGAGGAAAGGATGATGGAGACTATGATTCCCCCACAAGTCGGGATGAGACTCCGGACGAAAAAAAGAGGCCATAAAAAAGGAGAAAAGGCCCAAATAAAAAAATGAGAGAAAAAGAGAGAAGGGACAATGCTACTATCCTTTTACCACACTTGTGCTTCAAAGTAGCACCATGATCTTCATGATAGAGAGTCTCTCATTTTGTCACTTTCATATACTAGTGGGAATTTTTCATTATAGAACTTGGCTTGTATATTCCAATGATGGGCTTCCTCAAATGCCCTAGGTCTTCGTGAGCAAGCGAGTTGGATGCACACCCACTTAGTTTCTTTTGTTGAGCTTTCATATACTTATAGTTCTAGTGCATCCGTTGCATGGCAATCCCTACTCAGTCACATTGATATATATTGATGGGCATCTCCATAGCCCGTTATACGCCTAGTTGATGTGAGACTATCTTCTCCCTTTTTGTCTTCTCCACAACCACCATCGTATTCCACATATAGTGCTATATCCATGGCTCATGCTCATGTATTGCGTGAAGATTGAAAAAGTTTTGAAAATGTTAAAGTATGAAACAATTGCTTGGCTTGTCATCGAGGTTGTGCATGATTTAAATATTTTGTGTGGGGAAGATGGAGCATAGCCAGACTATATGATTTTGTAGGGATAACTTTCTTTGGCCATGTTATTTTGAGAAGACATAATTGCTTAGTTAGTATGCTTGAAGTATTATTATTTTTATGTCAATATGAACTTTTGTCTTGAATCTTCCGGATCTGAATATTCATACCATGATTAAGAAGATTTACATTGAAATTATGCCAAAGTATCACTCCGCATCAAAAATTCTCTTTTTATCATTTACCTACTCGAGGATGAGCAGGAATTATGCTTGGGGATGCCTGATACGTCTCCAACGTATCTATAATTTTTGATTGCTCCATGCTACTTTATCTACTGTTTTGGACTATATTGGGCTTTATTTTCCACTTTTATATTATTTTTGGGACTAACCTATTAACCGGAGGCCCAACCCAGAATTGCTGTTTTTTTGCCTATTTCAGTGTTTCAAAGAAACAGAATATCAAACAGAGTCCAAACGGAATGAAACCTTCGGAAACGTGATTTTCTCACCGAACGTGATCCAGGAGACTTGGACCCTACGCCAAGGAACAACAGAGGCGGTCACGAGGGTGGGGGGCGCGCCCCCTGCCTCGTTGGCCCCCTGTTGCTCCACTGACGTACTCCTTCCTCCTATATATACCTCACGCACTTCAAACGATCGAACAGGAGCTAAAACCTAATTCCACCGCCGCAACTTCCTGTATCCACGAGATCCCATCTTGGGGCCTGTTCGAGCTCACGGAGGGGGCATCCACCACGGAGGGCTTCTACATCAACACCATAGCCCCTCCGATGAAGTGTGAGTAGTTTACTTCAGACCTTCGGGTCCATAGCTAGTAGCTAGATGGCTTCTTCTCTCTTTTTGGATCTCAATACAATGTTCTCCCCCTCTCTCGTGGAGATCTATTCGATGTAATCTTCTTTTTGCGGTGTGTTTGTTGAGACCGATGAATTGTGGGTTTATGATCCAGCTTATCTATGAATAATATTTGAATCTTCTCTGAATTCTTTTACGTATGATTGGTTATCTTTGCAAGTCTCTTCGAATTATCCATTTGGTTTGGCCAACTAGATGGGTAGTTCTTGCAATGGGAGAAGTGCATAGCTTTGGGTTCAATCTTGCGGTGTCCTTACCCAAAGGATGTAAATGGTTGCAAGGCACGTATTGTATTGTTGCCATCGAGGATAACAAGATGGGGTATTTATCATATTGCATGAATGTATTCCTCTACATCATGTCCTCTTGCTTAAGGTGTTACTCTGTTTTTAACTTAATACTCTAGATGCATGCTGGATAGCGGTCGATGAGTGGAGTAATAGTAGTAGATGCAGAATCGTTTCGGTCCACTTGTCGTGGACGTGATGCCTATATACATGATCATACCTAGATATACTCATAACCATGCTCAATTCTGTCAATTGCTCAACAGTAATTTGTTCACCCATCGTAGAATACTTATGCTCTTGAGAGAAGCCACTAGTGAAACCTATGGCCCCCGGGTCTATTCTCATCATATCAATCTCCATCACTTTAATACTTGCTTTGTTTTTACTTTGCCTTTTACTTTTTTGCTTTGCATCTATATACCAAAAATACCAAAAATATTATCTATCATCTCTATCAGATCTCACTCTCATAAGTGACCATGAAGGGATTGACAACCCCTAATCGCGTTGGTTGCGAGTAGCTATCGTTTTGTGCAGGTACGAGGGACTTGTGCGTGGCCTCCTACTGGATTGATACCTTTGTTCTCAAAAACTGAGGGAAATACTTACGCTACTCTGCTGCATCATCCTCTCCTCTTCGGGGAAAACCAACGCAAGCTCAAGACGTGGCAGCCCCGGGTCTCGGGGTCCGCCGATTCGTCATGCTGCTGGGAGATCTGATGAAACACTGTAGACGTACGCTGCCTTGTGTCGCGAATGAACGTATCATGGTGAATCTATCTGTCTGGGTCACCCTTAGCAACCCAGAATTGTTTCGGCCTGCTCTTTCTTCCTAGGTCCTTCTCTTGATAAACCTGTCTATAATGACTTGGTCCAGCATCATGCGGCCTTGTTTCCTAACATATCTCCCTTTTGTCCTTCCAGCCACCCGGGATGAGACATGGCCATGCAATTCTCCTCGTCCTTCCTGTTCATGCTGCTTGTCTTCATTACCACAACCTGGATGTCGCCCGTAATCAAATTGGTAATTTGTATGACGCTCACCATCACGACGTGCACCTGCATGGCGCCTCTCCCCATGCTGATGATCTATATGGCACCCACTATCTCGTGTTGTACCTGAGGAGCACCTCTCCTCCCGCTGGGTCCCTGCAAATCGATTTTTTAACTCATGTCGCAGGCCATGTTCCTTCTTCTGTTCCAGTTTATCACGCAGGTCCTTTCCCTTCCCATCAGCAACCCTGCCTCCTCCCTTATTAGTGCTCGAAACTTCACTTAAATCAGCCTTCTGCCCCACACCAGTGTGTGAGTCAGTCGACGCATTAAAATCTCTATGCAAATTCCTTATAATGGGTGCATCTCTCTCCGTAAACCTGATGGCTCCTTGCGTTGTCACTATCTTCAGTTTTTGACGTATCTTTGCTCATCGTGCTATAATCTATCAACTGGGGGTTTTCTTTCTGTGATGAGGAGCTACGGTTAGGGGAGGCCCTTAACCACAGGCCCCATTGACTCGATGCATCGACAGGTTTTTCACACACTCCATTGGCATGCACCAGGCACCCACAATCAAAGCAAAGTGAGGGATTTTTTCATAAGTGAATTCAAACCATGTCCCCTCAAGATCCCCCAGTGAGGTCCTGAGCCTGAACTTTCGCACAAGAGGCTCAAAAATAGAGATTTTAGCTTGCACGCGAAGATATTTCCCTCTTGCGAAACCATCCTTTTCCACATCTACCCTCACAACTTCTCCTAACCAGTCCCCAAGCGCCATGCCAAAAGCTTCAGTTCTTTTATCCAGGGGTAGGTCTAGCACCCTCACCCACATCTCAACCGTGTCGAATACCATCTCAGATGGGCGCACATTACCTTCATAGTCTTTCAATACTAGCACATGAAAATCAAACTGCCATGGTCCATTATTCAGTGCATGTCTCCAATCCCCCTCACTCCCAAATCTGACCATAAACTTGTTTCCACCTATATCCTTAAACTTGGCTTCCCTATGCAGACCCGAGGCCCGTTGCATCGATCATTCAAGCGCAATTTGATTGAAGGGTCGTGGCGACAAGATCTTGCCCACCGCTGACCACTTTGGGGCCCTAGTCTGCTCCGCCGTCGGCTCTGCAAAGATGAAACCATTCTTCTCCTTGCCCATCAAAACCAAGCCGCCGAAGCACTCTGAAAGGCTGGCAGCTTCCGTCGAGGTTTTACCATTAGCTGGGGATGCCAAAGATCCCATGCTTGTTCCTCCCGCCATTGTCGCTGAAGCCGGCATCTTAGCCGGGGTGGTCACATTCCTCGGTGTAGCCCCCCTTTTATCTGATCGCTCCGCCATGGATGAAACCACAGGAGCTTGAAACACCACGTTGCCGATTTGCCTCCACGGAACGACGCCGTCCCGTCCAGGAAATAACCGGAGTTCAAGTCTCACCCCCGCTCAAGAAACCCTAACCCTGGCGGCGGCCTAGCAATTGCCTTTCTCGTCGCCCCTTAGGTTTTCCTGAAAACGTGGTGGTCCCGCTCCAAATGCATTAGCGTTTTCCCTTTATTTTGTGCCTACATAGTAGGCTTTTTTGGTTCTTATCGTGTTCGCACCTTCTTTTTGTCGTTATGTTGGAAATATGCCCCGGAGGCAATAATATTGTATTATCATATTTACATATTCATAATTAAGTGTTTATATTTCATGCTATAACTGTTATGATCCTGAAATATGTGATTCACTGGAAAACTCATATGCACGTGTGAAATGATAAACGGATAAAATAAATGTCCCTAGTCTTGCCCCTAGAACTAGCTCAAGTGTTGTTGGTGATCATGTTTCAGAATCTTAGGATATTTTTAAGTGTAACGATAATCCTAAAACAACATTAAGATTATGAGGTTGGAAGAACAATCATATTGAATCGACCCAAACTTGTCTGTTATGAATTGAGTTAATATCGTCGTAATCAATTATAATAGCACGAAGTGTTAACATGTGATTTTTCTCCTTAGACCATGAGAGTATCGTAGTCACTTACCATACAGTGGGCTTTGGGTTTCTCAAACATCACCTGTGATAACCCACAAGTGTAGGGGATCACAACAGCTTTCGAGGGTAGAGTATTCAAACAAATTTATTGATTCGACACAAGGGGAGCCAAAGAATATTCTCAAGTATTAGCAGCTGAGTTGTCAATTCAACCACACCTGGATAACTTAATATCTGCAGCAAAGTATTTAGTAGCAAAGTAATATGATAGTAGTGGTAACGGTAACAAAAGAGTAATGAAAGCAAATGTAATATTTTTTGGTGTTTTGTAATGATTGTAACAGTAGCAATGGAAAAGTAAATAAGCGTAAACCAGTATACGGAAAGCTCGTAGGCATTGGATTGGTGATGGATAATTATGCCGGATGCGGTTCATCATGTAACAGTCATAACATAGGGTGACACAGAACTAGCTCCAATTCATCAATGTAATGTAGGCATGTATTTCGAATATAGTCATACGTGCTTATGGAAAAGAACTTGCATGACATCTTTTGTCCTACCCTCCCGTGGCAGCGGGGTCCTAATGGAAACTAAGGGATATTAAGGCCTCCTTTTAATAGAGAACCGGAACAAAGCATTAGCACATAGTGAATACATGAACTCCTCAAACTATGGTCATCACCGAGAAGTATCCCGATTATTGTCACTTCAGGGCTGTCAGATCATAACACATAATAGGTGACTATAGACTTGCAAGATAGGATCAAGAACTCACATATATTCATGAAACATAATAGGTTCAAATCTGAAATCATGGCACTCGGGCCCTAGTGACAAGCATTAAGCATAGCAAAGTCATAACAACATCAATCTCAGAACATAGTGGATACTAGGGATCAAACCCTAACAAAACTAACTCGATTACATGATAGATCTCATCCAACCCATCACCGTCCAGCAAGCCTATGATGGAATTACTCACGCACGGCGGTGAGCATCCTGAAATTGGTGATGGAGGACGGTTGATGATGACGACGGCGACGAATCCCCCTCTCCGGAGCCCCGAACGGACTCCAGATCAGCCCTCGCGAGAGGTTTCAGGGCTTGGCGGCGGCTCCATATCGTAAAACACGATGATTTCTTCTCCCTCATTTTTTTCTCTCCGAAAGCAAATATATAGAGTTGGAGTTGGCG
This sequence comes from Aegilops longissima, assembly GCA_021605205.1. Lineage (NCBI taxonomy): Eukaryota > Viridiplantae > Streptophyta > Magnoliopsida > Poales > Poaceae > Aegilops > Aegilops longissima. Next base: position 525,380,548 of record CM038679.1, read on the forward strand.
TCGGAGGGTCTCCAGGGAGCCCACGAGGTAGGGGGCGCGCCCCACCCTCGTGGACAGGGTGTGGGCCCCCCTGGTCTTCATCTTTGGCGAGGATTTTTTATTATTTTTTCTAAGGTGTTCCGTGGAGTTTCAGGTCATTCCGAGAACTTCTGTTTTCTGCACAAAAAACAACATCATGGCAATTCTGCTGAAAACAGCGTCAGTCCGGGTTAGTTCCATTAAAATCATACAAGTTAGAGTCCAAAACAGGGGCAAAAGTGTTTGGAAAAGTAGATACGACGGAGACGTATCAACTCCCCCAAGCTTAAACCCTTGCTTGTCCTCAAGCAATTCAGTTGACAAACTGAAAGAGAAAAAGAGAAACTTTTACAAACTCTGTTTGCTCTTGTTGTTGTAAATATGTAAAGCCAGCATTCATGTTTTCAACAAAGATTATAACTAACCACACTTGCAATAATCTCAGGTCTCATGTTTACTCATATCAATGGCGTAATCAACTAGCGAGTCATAATAATAAATCTCAGATGACAACACTTTCTCAAAACAATCATAATATGATATAACAAGATGGTATCTCACTAGCCCTTTCTGAGACCGCAAAACATAAATGCAGAGCACCTTTAAAGATCAAGGACTGACTAGACATTGTAATTCATGGTAAAAGAGATCCAGTCATAGTCATACCCAATATAAATTAATAGTAATGGATGCAAATAACAGCTGCGCTCTCCAGCTAGTGCTTTTTAATAAGAGGGTGATGACTCAACATAAAAGTAAATAGATAGGCCCTTCGCAGAGGGAAGTAGGGATTTATAGAGGTGCCAGAGCTCGGTTTTGAAATAGAGATAAATAATATTTGAGCGGCATACTTTCATTGTCAACATAACAACTAAGAGATGGCGATATCTTCCATGCTACACACATTATAGGCGGTTCCCAAACAGAACGGTAAAGTTTATACTCCCACTCCACCAACAAGCATCAATCCATGACTTGCTCGAAACAACGAGTGTCTCCAACTAGCAACAATCCCAGGGGGAGTTTTGTTTGCAATTATTTTTGATTTAGTTTGCATAAAGCATGGGACTGGGCATCCCGGTGACCAGCCATTTTCTCGTGAGTGAGGAGCGGAGTCCACTCCTCTTGATAATAACCCGCCTAAATGGAAGATAAGGGCAGCCCTAGTTGATACATGAGCTATTCGAGCATACAAAACAGAATGTTTATTTGAAGGTTTAGAGTTTGGCACATACAAATTTACTTGGAACGGCAGGTAGATACCGGATATAGGAAGGTATAGTGGACTCATCTGGAATAACTTTGGGGTTTAAGGGATTGGATCACAAGCGGTATTCCCGCTTAGTACAAGTGAAGGCTAGCAAAAGACTGGGAAGCGACCAACTAGAGAGCGACAACAGTCATGAACATGCATTAAAATTAATAAACATTGGATGCAAGCATGAGTAGGATATAATCCACCATGAACATAAATATCGTGAAGGCTATGTTGATTTGTTTCAACTACATGTGTGAACATGTGCCAAGTCGAGTCACTTAAATCATTCAAAGGAGGATACCACCCCATCATACCACATCACAACCATTTTAATAGCATGTTGGCACGCAAGGTAAACCATTATAACTCATAGATAATCAAGCATGGCATAAGCAACTATGATCTCTAATTGTCATTGCAAACATGTTTATTCATAATAAGCTGAATCAAGAACGATGAACTCATCATATTTACAAAAACAAGAGACGTGGAGTTCATACCAGCTTCGCTTATCCCAATCAATTCATCATATATCATCATTATTGCCTTTCACTTGCACGACCGAACGATGTGGATAATAATAAGAGTGCACGTGCATTGGACTAAGCTGGAATCTGCGAGCATTCAATAAGCAGGAGAAGACAAGGCAATATGGGCTCTTGGTTAAATCAACAATAATGCATATAAGAGCCAGTTCAACAATTTAATTATGGTCTTCTCCTATCGACCCCCAAAGAAAAGAAAATAAAATAAAACTATTTACACGGGAAAGCTCCCAACAAGCAAAAGAAGAACGGGAAATATTTTTGGGGTTTTCCTTTTTAATTATTACTGCTACAGCAGGAAAGTAAGGTACTACTAATTTTTTTGGTTTTTCTTAAGGTTTAACAAACACACAAGAAGAAAGCAGGAAAAAGAAAGTAAACTAGCATGGATATTACAGTGAAAGAGTATGAGCACCAACATCTAGCAATGAGTGTGTGTGAACATAAATGTAATGTCGGTGGGAAATACGTACTCCCCCAAGCTTAGGCTTTTGGCCTAAGTTGGTTTATTGCCAGGGATAGCCTGGCTGGTACCCGTAGGTGTAGCTGGGGTCGTACTGCGATGCAGCGGCTATCACCTCCTGAGCTGCAGCGTGGCGTCGAGCTGCCTCCGCTCCCCTCTCGTACTCATCTGCCTCCTCTCTGGTAATAAGATGTCTTCCTTTTTTCTGAGAATCAAAGAAGGCAGGAGCAGGAAGAGTAATACGGAAAACACGCCGTTTATCAAAGATTAGTCGATATAAGAGAGGTGATTCAGGCCTCTCGACAAACTGGTGCGAAGCCATAGAGTTATAATCTAAATATGCGGGAGGTAACTCCATATCACCCTCACGAACGTCTACCTCAAGAAAATTTGCCAAGCGGGTTGCATAAATTCCTCCAAAGAAATCTCCATTATATCTATTATGATGCAACCTACGCGCTACAATGGCTCCCATATGATAAGATTGGTCTCCCAACACAGCACTTATGAGAATGCTAAGGTCAGGGACACACATGTGGCATGCTTCATCCTTACCAGGTATGCATCTACCAATGAAGAGAGCAAAATAATGTATAGCAGGAAAGTGAATGCTCCCTATGGTAGCTTGTGTTACATCTCTAGATTCTCCCAAGGTTATACTAGCAAGAAAGTTTCTAAATTCAGATTTACGTGGATCAATAGTACTACCCCATTGTGGAAGTTTGCATGCAAAAGTGAAATCCTCTGAGTCCATGGTATAAGATTTGTCATAAAGATCAAACATGACATAAGGGGAATTACGCGAAGATGAAAATTCAAACCTCCTCACAAATGAGCTAGTGAGATCATGATACTGTGGGCATTTGTCTGCCTCAAAGTCCACAAGATCGGCGTTACACAAATATGCGTTAAACTCTTCTTTGATTCCCGCTCGATCCATAAAACTTTCTGAAGGCCACTCACAAGGCCGGACTAGGGCGTCTCTTGGTGGTTCCTCGTCAGCATCACGCATAGCAAGCCTGGGGCCTTGCTTCCTTGAAGAACCACCTTGGAACATCTTCCTAAACATATTGTTTTCTCTAAAAAAATTCTGAAAATTTTAGTAACTTCAAACAAAAGTGAACCAACTTCAATAGAATTGATAAAAACTACTCCTAAAAGTGCCTAGAGGATATATCATGCATTAGAACTACTTGGAACCATATAAATTTGACATGCAAGCTCAAGAACATGGTCACCTATGCAGCACAAATTTGCAATGAATAAAGCACTAGAATAAAAACTAATTGGACCAATGGAGGAGTCACATACCAAGGAACAATCTCCCCAAGCAGTTTTGTGAGAGGTGCTTTGAGCAAGGAGATCGAAAATCACAGCAACGGGGGCTGGAACTCGTGTTTGAGCCAGATATTTGTGTTTGTGGGAGGAAGAAGAAGAGGATGGGTGCAGGAATAAGTGGAGGAGGGCCACCATGGGCCCACGAGGCAGGGGGCGTGCCCAGGGGGGTAGGGCGCGCCCTCCACCCTCGTGGCCAGTTAGCAGCTCCCCCCGCGGTGTTTTCAGTTCCATAAATCCTCAAATATTCCTAAAAAATCATATTAAATTGGCATGGCATTTTGAGGACTTTTATTTTCGGGTATTTTTATATTGCATGATAAATCAGGAAATGATGTAAAAAATACTATTTTTACTTTATTTCAACTAAATAACAAAAAGTATAAAGAGGGTACAGAAGGTTGTGCCTTCTAGTTTCATCCATCTCATGATCATCAAAAGGAATCCACTAACAAGGTTGATCAAGTCTTGTTAACAAACTCATTCCAAATAACATGGAAACGGAGAAATTTCGAATAACACTATGTTACCTCAACGGGGATATGCACATCCCCTATAATAAGAATATCATATTTCTTCTTGACAGTAGGAAGAGGAAATTCGAAACCTCCAAATATAATCGATGGAATTTTTCCAATAGAGTTGATACTATAAACTTGAGGTTGTTTCCTCGGAAAGTGTACCGTATGCTCATTACCATTAACATGAAAAGTGACATTGCCTTTGGTGCAATCAATAACAGCCCCTGCAGTATACAGAAAAGGTCTTCCAAGAATAATAGACATACTATCGTCCTCGGGAATATCAAGAATAACAAAGTCCGTTAAAATAGTAACGTTTGCGACCACAACAGGCACATCCTCACAAATACCGACAGGTATAGCAGTTGATTTATCAGCCATTTGCAAAGATATTTCAGTAGGTGTCAACTTATTCAAGTCAAGTCTACGATATAAAGAGAGAGGCATAACACTAGCACCGGCTCCAAGATCACATAAAGCAGTTTTAACATAATTTCTTTTAATGGATCATGGCATAGTGGGTACTCCTGGATCTCCAAGTTTCTTTGGTATTCCACCCTTAAAAGTATAATTAGCAAGCATGGTGGAAATTTCAGCTTCCGGTATCTTTCTCTTATTAGTAATGATATCTTTCATATACTTAGCATAAGGATTTGTTTTGAGCACATTAGTTAATCGCATACGCAAAAAGATAGGTCTAATCATTTCAGCAAAGCGCTCAAAATCCTCATCATCCTTTTTCTTGGATGGTTTGGGAGGAAAAGGCATGGGTTTCTAGACCCATGGTTCTCTTTCTTTACCATGTTTCCTAGCAACAAAATCTCTCTTATCATAACGTTGATTCTTTGATTGTGGGTTATCAAGATCAACGACAGGTTCAACTTCTACTTCATTATCATTACTAGGTTGAGCATCATTATGAACATCATTATTAACATTTTAGGTTCATGTTCATTACCAGATTGTGTTTCAGTATCATACATAGATATATCATTTGGATTCTCAGGTGGTTCAGCAATAGGTTCACTAGAAGTTTGCAAGGTCCTATCATTTTTCTTTTTCTTCCTTTTAGAAGAACTAGGCACATCAGTATTATTTCTCTGAGAATCTTGCTCAATTCTCTTAGGGTGGCCTTCAGGATACAAAGGTTCCTGGGTCATTCTACCAGTTCTAGTAGCCACTCTAACAGCATAATCATTTTTCTTACTATTCATTTCATTGAGCAAATCATTTTGAGCCATAAGTACTTGTTCTACTTGAGTGGTAACCATAGAAGCATGTTTGCTAACAAGTTTAAGTTCACATCTAACATTAGCCATATAATCACCCAAGTATTTAATCATATAGGTATTTTGTTTTAATTGTCTACCAAAATAAGCATTAAAATTTTCTTGTTTGACAATAAAATTATCAAACTCTTCTAAGCACTGACTAGCAATTTTAGTAGGAGGGATTTTAGCTTTATCATATTTATAGAGAGAATTTACATTTACTACCTGTGTCGGGTTATCGGGATCAGGAGCTTCTTCAATAGGTAATGGATCAAGATCATATGTTTCTTCAATAGGCGGTAAATTAAGACCATGTATTTCTTCAATAGGAGGTAAATTCTTAACATCTCCAGCCTTAATACCTTTTTCTTTCATAGATTTCTTTGCCTCTTGCATATCTTCGGGACTGAGAAATAGAACACCTCTCTTCTTCGGAGTTGGTTTAGGAATAGGCTCAGTAATTGGCTCAGGAGCTGGCTCCGGAAGTGTCCAATTATTTTCATTTGTCAACATATTATTCAATAGAATTTCGGCTTCATCCGGTGTTCTTTCCCTGAAAAGAGAACCAGCACAACTATCCAGGTAATCTCTGGAAGCATCGGTTAGCCCATTATAAAAGATATCAAGTATTTCATTTTTCTTAAGAGGATGATCAAGCAAAGCATTAAGTAACTTGAGAAGCCTCCCCCAAGCTAATGGGAGACTCTCTTCTTCAATTTGCACAAAATTGTATATTTCCTTTAAAGCAGCTTGTTTCTTATGAGCAGGGAAATATTTAGCAGAGAAGTAATAAATCATATCCCGGGGACTACGCACACAACCAGGATCTAGAGAATTAAACCATATCTTAGCATCACCCTTTAATGAGAATGGAATTTTTTTAAGGATATAAAAGTAGCGAGATCTCTCATCATTAGTGAACAGGGTGGCTATATCATTTAATTTAGTAAGATGTGCCACAACAGTTTCAGATTCATAACCATGAAAAGGATCAGATTCAACCAAAATAATTATATCAGGATCAACAGAGAATTCATAATCCTTATCGGGAACACAAATAGGTGAAGTAGCAAAAGCAGGGTCAGGCTTTATTCTATCTCTAAGAGATTCTTTACACCATTTAACTAATAGCCTCTTAAGTTCGTTTCCATCTTTGCAGGCAAGAATAGCTGCAGAAGATTCCATATCAAAAACATATCCCGCAGGAATAACATGCATATCTTCATCATCAATTTCATCAACATAATCAGTTTCAATAATTTCTTTCTCTCTAGCCCTAGCAATTTGTTCATCAAGGAATTCACTAAGGGGCACAGTAGTATCAAGCATAGAAGTAGTTTCATCATAAGTATCATGCATAGCAGAAGTGGCATCATCGATAACATGCAACATATCAGAACAAATAGCAGAAGCAAGTTTAGGTGTCGCAAGCTTACTCATAACAGAAGGTGAATCAAGTGCAGAGCTAGATGGCAGTTCCTTACCTCCCCTCATAGTTGAGGGATAAATTTTTGTCTTAGCGTCTTTCAAATTCTTCATAGTGTCCAGCAGATATAAATCCCAAGTGACTCAAAGAATAGAGCTATGCTCCCCGGCAACGGCGCCAGAAATTGGTCTTGATAACCCACAAGTGTAGGGGATCGCAACAGCTTTCGAGGGTAGAGTATTCATCCCAAATTTATTGATTCGACACAAGGGGAGCCAAAGAATATTCTCAAGTATTAGAAGCTGAGTTGTCAATTCAACCACACCTGGATAACTTAATATCTGCAGCAAAGTGTTTAGTAGCAAAGTAATATGATAGTAGTGGTAACGGTAACAAAAGAGTAATGAAAGCAAAAGTAATATTTTTGGTGTTTTGTAATGATTGTAACAGTAGCAACGGAAAAGTAAATAAGCGTAAACCAGTATATGGAAAGCTCGTAGGCATTGGATCGGTGATGGATAATTATGCCGGATGCGGTTCATCATGTAATGGCCATAACATAGGGTGACACAGAACTAGCTCCAATTCATCAATGTAATGTAGGCATGTATTCCGAATATAGTCATACGTGCTTATGGAAAAGAACTTGCATGACATCTTTTGTCCTACCCTCCGTGGCAGCGGGTCCTAATGGAAACTAAGGGATATTAAGGCCTCCTTTTAATAGAGAACCGGAACAAAGCATTAGCACATAGTGAATACATGAACTCCTCAAACTATGGTCATCACCGAGAAGTATCCTGATTATTGTCACTTCGGGGTTGTCGGATCATAACACATAATAGGTGACTATAGACTTGCAAGATAGGATCAAGAATTCACATATATTCATGAAAACATAATAGGTTCAGATCTGAAATCATGGCACTCGGGCCCTAGTGACAAGCATTAAGTATAGCAAAGTCATAGCAACATCAATCTCAGAACATAGTGGATAGTAGGGATCAAACCCTAACAAAACTAAGTCGATTACATGATAGACCTCATCCAACCCATCACCGTCCAGCAAGCCTACGATGGAATTACTCACGCACGGCGGTGAGCATCATGAAATTGGTGATGGAGGATGGTTGATGATGATGACGGCGACGAATCCCCCTCTCCGGAGCCCCGAACGGAGTCCAGATCAGCCCTCCCGAGAGGTTTTAGGGCTTGGCGGCAGCTCCGTATCGTAAAACGCGATGATTTTTTCTAAGGTGTTCCGTGGAGTTTCAGGTCATTCCGGGAACTTCTGTTTTCTGCACAAAAAACAACATCATGGCAATTCTGCTGAAAACAGCGTCAGTCCGGGTTAGTTCCATTCAAATCATACAATTTAGAGTCCAAAACAAGGGCAAAAGTGTTTGGAAAAGTAGATACGACGGAGACGTATCAACCTGTAATATGGTGATCATAACGACAACTTATAGGTTCATCGAAAAGTTTGACAAGGGACTATATAGCTCGAGAGTGGGATTTGCTCCTCCGGTGATGGAGAGATATTCTTAGCACCCTCTCGGTGTCCACATAGAAGAACACATGCCTACATGCCAAACAATTAATGACCTAAACACTAAATCAATGAATTATATTAAGCAAATGCAAATTGGACCCGGTGCCAGTGACACTGGCAAGCTGTACATAGCTTCGCCCCTGGTGACGGCATTGATCATCGTCTGACCAGACACAGGAGACCAAGTCACGGGGATGTCAGAACACAATAACGAGAAAAAACACAAACCGGTAACGAGGATTTCTGTATAGTGAGCATAGTGATGACTCAGGAGGATACCGATGCATCCCGGGTTTTGTGAAGTATCATGAAGCAAAGGGAACATCACATAATAACCATAGGTTCACTCGAATATCATTCGTGTGCTCATAGGGATCGATATGGATGTCCACGGTCCCACCATCGGTCATTGAACGTTCATGTCTATGAGTTACCGAACCTACGGGGTCACAAGCTTAAGAAAATCATGATCTGCTGAGTGTTAGTAGGACAAGAGTCATGAGAATATATTTGTGGAATTATTTCATGAATATTCGGAATAGTTCTGAGAGGATCCGGAAGTGTTTTGGGGTCACCGGAAGGGTTTCGGTGAATCGGGTAATACCGGGTATTACCGATAAATTATATATAGGTAGAAAATGGTTCCAAATATGTTAAAAAATATATAATGGCCTTAAAGTATTTATAAGATTTTATATTTAATTTAAATATCAACGGGTCTAAAAATGCCAAGAGGTGGAAGACAACTTGGGCCACAAAGGCCCAAGTGGAGGTGGCGCCTCCTTCCCTAAGGAAGGAGGCCACATTGGACAAGGAGGAGTATTCCTCCTTCCCCTCCTAGGCCGGCGCCCAAGGGGGGAAACTTGCCCCCTTGGTGGTGCCGTCTCCTTCCCCTCCAACCTATATATACTAGGGTTTTTGCTCTACTGGATACACAAGTTTTGGAGCCTCCTCTAGTTCTTCTAGTTCTAGTTCTAGTTGGTTCTAGTTGACTAATTAGAGCTAGAATAATCCTCTTGTACTTATAATTAGAAGCCTAATGTGGTTCTAATCACCTCCCTCTAATTATCTGGTGACAATAGCTCTGGACATCGAAGCGCTGCCGGATAGTGAAGGCTGCACGCTTGCAACCAAGTAGAGAGGTCGTGCTTTCGATCTTCAATTCGAGGGTCTGTTTGTGGGATTGTTCATCAATGGTTTGAGGGAATCCAAGTACGATCTACACCGACGCGTTCTTCTTCTGCTGTAACTCGGTGACGGTAACGAACGTGATCACAACCTGTTATGCATCTTCATATTGATCTTGGGTGTGCGTAGGCACGATTTTTTTGTTTTCTACTATGTTTCCCAATAGTTTTCCCCGAGAAGTTGATTTTGAAGGAAATATGCCCTAGAGGCAATAAAAAGGTTTTATTTTATATTTCCTTATTCATGATAAAGGTTTATTATTCATGCTATAATTGTATTGATCGGAAACTTAAATACATGTGTGAATACATAAACAAATACCGTGTCCCTAGTAAGCCTCTACTAGACTAGCTTGTTGATCAAAGATGGTTAAGGTTTCCTAACCATGGACATGTGTTGTCATTTTATAAAGGGATCACATCATTAGGAGAATGATGTGATGGACAAGACCCACCCGTTAGCTTAGCATAAAGATCGTTCAGTTTATTGTTATTGCTTTCTTCATGTCAAATACTTATTCCTTGGTGATCATAAAGATGCTCTACAGGTATCTCTGAAGGTGTTCGTTGAGTTGGATAGATCGAAATTAGGATTTGTCACTCCGAATATCAAAGAGGTATCTCTAGGCCCTCTCGGTAATACACATCATAAGCTTGCAAGCAAATGACTAAGGAGTTGGTCACGAGGTGATGTATTACGGAACGAGTAAAGAGACTTGCCGGTAACGAGATTGAACTTGGTATAGAGATACCTCTCGGTGTCAAAACCGGCGGATCTCGGGTAGGGGGTCCCGAACTGTGCGTCTAAGGATCGAAGGTAACAGGAGACAGGGACATGATGTTTACCCAGGTTCGGGCACTCTTCATGGAGGTAATACCCTAGCCACTTCCTGCTTGATTGACTTTGATGAATATAGGGGTTACAAGAGTTGATCTACCTCGAGATCGTTATGGCTAGACCCTAGATGTCTAGTCTGTATGATTATGTCCCCCTCTTCGGGCTAAACCCTCCAGTTTATATAGACACCGGAGGGACCTAGGGTTGTACAAAGTCGGTTTACAGGGAAAGGAATCTTCATATCCGAATGCCAAGCTTGACATCCACGCAAAGGAGAGTCCATCCGGACACGGGAGAAAGTCTTCTATCTTGTATCTTCACGGCCCATTAGTCCGGCCCACGTCACATAGCCCGGACGCCCAAGGACCCCATAATCGAGGACTCCCTCAGTAGCCCCTGAACCAGGCTTCAATGACGACGTGTCCGACGCACAGATTGTCTTCGGCATTGCAAGGCGGGTTCTGCCTCTGAATACTCCAAAGTAGTCTTCCAACATGAGAGCTATATCCGGCTCCGTTTACCAGCTACAACCCTAAACCACAAGGACAAAATACTCAAAAATAAGTCATGTCTATTGGCATATTTTTTCGGCGAGATGCTACGCTCGGCCTCATTATTATTTCGAACCGTTTTTAGCCTCTCGCTTCGCGTTTCGAGACACGGCCCACATTGACACGTCTTGTCCAAGCAGAGATCATGTCCCCTTATTACGAGATTCTCATCAATACGGGTTTGGATAACCCAACCGAGCCGTTTGCACGACCCCATGGGAATAGGCGAGCTTTAAGGCTTGTGAGGAGGCGCTTGATATTCATTGCCTTTAAAAGGATAAAGACCCATCCTTTTCCCCCACGCCTTCTTCTCCCTCAGCCCTTCTCATCCTCGAGCTCCAGTGCCCAAGTCTCGACTTCTCCCACAGCCACCAAGCACCCCAGCCATGTCCGGATCCGGCTCTCAAGGCAAGTGGGTGGCCTCCTCTGTCACCGAGGAGGACATTGCGGGGCTCCGGGAGGCGAGGTACCTAACTGTGGAAATCCCACACAGGTTCCCTACCAAAGGGCAGGTCATCCCCACACCAAAGCCCGGTGAGAGGGTTGTGTTCATCCCTCACTTCCTCCGTGGGTTAGGGTTCGCTCTTCACCCCTTTGCTCGCGGTCTCATGTTCTATTACGGGTTAGATTTTCACGATCTAGCCCCGAACTATTTTCTCCACATCTCGGCGTTTATCGTCATGTGTGAAGTTTTCCTCCATATCCCCCCACACTTCAGCCTATGGCTCAAGACATTCAACGTGAAGTCGAAGGTGGTCGACGGGAGCACGCAGAGTGAAGCGGTGCTATGGTGAGAAAGCTCGCCAATGTTACCTGGCCAAAAGGGTCCTTCGTGGAAACTGTCAAGGTATGGCAGCAGGAGTGGTTCTACATCACCGAACCCCGCGGCACCAAATGGGCGGCCGCTCTTGTGTTCAGATCCTGTCCCCCATTGCGGCTCGCATCGTGGATCAATAAGGGTCTGGATTGGGGATCATCTGATGAGGTGCTGATGCTACAAAAGCGTATCAATAGCATCATTGGAAAAGACACCAGCCTTACTAACATGATCCAGGTAATGCTCGTCCGCCGAACCCTTCCGTGCAAGCGACGGTCCCTCCGTATGTGGGAGTTTAATCCAGAAGGGCCGGGGACCCTACAACAATTCTTCGGCAAAACGCACAAAGGGATCTGGAAACTGCTCTTCAAGGCTTAAAAGTCATGGCCGAACACTTCTGAGGACATCGGCCTCGACTGCAACCATCCGGATACCCCGGTAAGTGCTCAATTTCTGAACATAGCTTAGTTCATTAATCTAAGCTGACGCATTGATAATTCCATCCTTTAATCAGGGCTGGATAAAGAAGGCGGAGTGGATCAGGTATTCGGCTCTACTTCCCGAAAACCCAGCTGATCCTCTATTAATGAAGATGCTGGTCCCGGCGCCGTACCAAGCGCCGGCGAAGAAGGACAAGAAGAAGAAGAGCAAGAGGGCCGAAGGTGGCCTCCATCCTAAAGGTACACCGGACGCTATGTCCGGGGGGACCGAGGCTACCTCCTCTGAAGACGAAGACGAAGAGGAGGAAGAAGGTGATATCCCTCCTCCCCAAGGGAAGAAAAGGGCTGCCTCCAAAGACCCGGAGGTGGAGGCGCCCAAGAGGGGAAAGATATCCCTGTTGGATGGCTCGGATTCGGAAGCCGAAGCCATCCCAAAACACCACCCCAGGGACAAGCCCCTTGCCGAATCGTAAGTAACTAAGGATGCTCTATACACATCCACTTCCTTTCGAGTTGCGAGAATAACATTAAATTACATGTTGCAGTCTGGCCCGCAATATCCCTCAACAATCCTCCTCATCGGGGGATTTGCCGCCGGAGATGATGGAAAGCGAGACGCCTCCACAAGCTTCCTCGCCCCCTAGGGCGGATGACTTTGAGGTGTCATCGCGGATGGTTTCTGCGGATTGGCAAGAGGTGCGGGGGACGATTTAGATGGCGCCCGAGGGTAATACCTCGGCCATCGAGGGTATGGGGGGCACGGCCCCTGTGGGAACCCGCGATGGGGCCTTGAATTATCCGGTCTCCAGCCGTATACTGCTCCGGAGACGGATCCGGAGTCGAGTAAGCGGGCCCCTTCAGGGGAGAGGGGAGTGCCTACTCCCCCGGCGACTCCATGAATCGGGAGATGTCGGACACGCTGATGGGACTGCAAAGTGCATCTGTCTCAGAGGAGCATCGTACCTTAATGGGTACGGTGGTTGAGAAGATTCAGTCCGCAAAAAGTGGACTGAATGACGCCTTCATGAGCCTACTAACAGGCTTCGAGGTATGCGATGTAATGTCCTTGGCCGCTTTCCATATGAAAAATACGCCTGTATATAGATAGTAGCCCCTGAGACTCTGGTCGGCTCATAAAGAGAGGCGAATAGAGGATCTATAGATACCTTCAGGAAGTAACATATTTATTTCATTGGAAAAATAGGCTTCACTTTTAGCGGCGACCGCCAAGGCTGCGGAGGTTGCCGAACTAAAGCAGAAACTGAAACTGGCTAATGAGGACACTATCCTTATTAACAAGCGGCTTGACGAGGCGCAAGGTATATTTTTGGACCTCCCACTTGTGCCTATATGACAAATACTAGGCTAAAAATTACACATTGTTATATGCATGATTGCAGATGGTGTTGCCGCGGTCGAGACGCTTCAGGCCGAACTTGCCCGGGCCAAGGAGCAGGCCAGGGTGAGCAATGCGGCCGCTGATAAAGCGACTGCCAATTTGAAGGCCGAACAGGCCACCCAGTGCCAGTTCGAGGAGCGGGTATCTGCCATAGAGCAAGAGCTCAAGGACGCCGCCTACAAATGTAAATCCCTTGAGGAGGATAATAAAGCCAAGGTAGCCAAACTCGACAAGGCCCTTCAGGAGGCCAAAGAGGCGCGGCCCGAGTCTAGAGCGGCTCGAGAGGAGATCTGGCAAGCTGGGCAGATAGCGGCTGGTAAGCCCTTTCTTTTATAGACTAAGTTCGGCGATCCGAAATATGCCTTTCTTAATGATACGTCTCCAACGTATCTATAATATTTTATTGCTCCATGCTATATTATCTACTGTTTTGGACCATACTGGGCTTTATTTTCCACTTTTATATTACTTTTGGGACTAACCTATTAACCGGAGGCCGAGCCCAGAATTGCTGTTTTTTGCCTATTTCAGTGTTTTGAAGAAACGGAATATCAAACGGAGTCCAAACGGAATGAAATCTTCGGAAACATGATTTTCTCATCAGATAAGATCCAGGAGACTTGGACCCTCGGTGAAGAAAGGAGGGAGGCGGCCACGAGGGTGGAGGGTGCCCCCCTGCCTCGTGGGCCCCCCGAAGCTCCACCGACGTACTCCTTCCTCCTATATATACCTACGTACCCCTGATACGTCTCCGTGGTATCTATAATTTTTGTTTGTTCCATGCCAATATTCTTCAACTTTCATATACTTTTGGCAACTTTTTATACTATTTTTTGGGACTAACATATTGATCCAATTGCCAGTGCAGTTCACATGCATTGCATGTTTTTTGTTTCAAAAAACCCAATATCAAGCGGAGTCCAAACGGGACAAAGACGGGCGGAGAATTATTTTGCAATATTTATGATTTTCTGGAGGAAGAATCAACGCGAAACGGTGTCCGGGGTGGCCACGAGACAGGGGGTGCGCCATCCCCCTGGGCGCGGCCTGGGCTCTCGGGGGCCACCCGTAAGGCGGTTGATGCTCTTCTTTTGCCGCAAGAAAGCTAATTTTACGAGAAAAATCTGGGCGAAGGTTCAATCCAATCGGAGTTACGGATCTCCAGATATAAAGGAAACGGTGAAGGGGCAGAATCTGAGAACGCAGAAACAGAGAGATAGATCCAATCTCGGAGGGGCTCTCGCCCCTCCCAAGCCATGGGAGCCAAGGACCAGAGGGGAAGCCCTTCTCCCATCTAGGGAGGAGGTCAAGGAAGAAGAAGAAGAAGGGGGTCTCTCTCCCCCTTGCTTCCGGTGGCGCCGGAGCGCTGATATGTCCATTTTGCATCATGCTTTTATATCAATATTTATTGCATTATGGGCTGTTATTACACATTATATCTCAATACTTGTGGCTATTCTCTCTTATTTTACAAGGTTTACCATGAAGAGGGGAATGCCAGAATGGAATTCTGGCCGAAAAGGAGCAAACGTTGAAACCTATTCTCACAACTCCAAAAGTCCCAAACTCCACGAAACAACTTTTTGGATTTTATAAGAATTTATGAGCAAAAGAAATAGGCCAGGGGCCCACACCTGTCCAGAGACAAGAGGCGCGCCCCACCTGAGGGCGCGCCCCTATCTCCTGGGCCCCTGTGGCCTCCGGCGTCCATCTTCTGCTATATCATCACTTTTACCCTGGAAAAAATCGTGGGCAAGCTTACGGGATGAAACTCCGCCGCCACGAGGCGGAACCTTGGCGGAATCAATCTAGGGCTCTGGCGGAGCTGTTCTTCCGGGGACACTTCCCTCCGGGAGGGGGAAATCATCACCAACATCATCACCAACGATCCTCTCATCGAGAGGGGGTCAATCTCCATCAACATCTTCACCAGCACCATCTCCTCTCAAAACCCTAGTTCATCTCTTGTATCCAATCTTGTATCAAAACCACAACTTGGTACCTGTGGGTTGCTAGTAGTGTTGATTACTCCTTGTAGTTGATGCTAGTTGTTTTACTTGGTGGAAGATCATATGTTCAGATCCTTTATGCATATTATTACTCCTCTGATTATGAACATGAATATGCTTTGTGAGTAGTTACGTTTGTTCCTGAGGACATGGGTGAAGTCTTGCTATTAGTAGTCATGTGAATTTGGTATTCGTTCGATATTTTGATGAGATGTATGTTGTCTTTCCTCTAGTGGTGTTATGTGAACGTCGACTACATGACACTTCACCATTATTTGGGCCTAGAGGAAGGCATAGGGAAGTAATAAGTAGATGATGGGTTGCTAGAGTGACAGAAGCTTAAACCCTAGTTTATGCGTTGCTTTGTTAGGAGCTGATATGGACCCATATGTTTAATGCTGTGGTTAGGTTTACCTTAATACTCCTTTTTGTAGTTGCGGATGCTTGCAATAGGGGTTAATCATAAGTGGGATGCTTGTCCAAGTTAGGACAGTACCCAAGTGTCGGTCCATCCACATAACAAATTATCAAAGTACCGAACGCGAATCTTATGAACGTGATGAAAACTAGCTTGACGATAATTGCCAATGTGTCCTCGGGAGCTCGTTCTTCATTATTAGAATTTGTCCAGGCTTATCCTTTGCTACATAAAGGATTGGGCCACCTTGCTGCACTTTATTTACTTTTTGCTCGTTACTATTTATCTTATCACAAAATTATCTATCACCTACTATTTTAGTGCTTGCAGAGAAAACCTTACTGAAAATCGCTTATCATTTCCTTCTGCTCCTCGTTGGGTTCGACACTCTTACTCATCAAAAGGACTACGATAGATCCCCTATACTTGTGGGTCACCAAGACTCTTTTCTGGCGCCGTTGCCGAGGAGTGTAGTGCTTTTGGTGAGTGGAACTTGGTAAGGAAACATTTATATAGTGTGCTGAAATTTTCTGTTACTTGTCACTATGGAAACTAATCCTTTGAGGGGACTGTTTGGGGTATCTTTGCCCCAACCGGAAGAGCAAAGAGATGCTCCTCAACCTACTGAACTTTATGAAAATATTCACTTTGAGATTCCTCCGGGTATGATAGAAAAACTGCTAGCTAATCCTTTTGCAGGAGACGGAACATTGCATCCCGACTTACACCTTATCTTTGTGGATGAAGTTTGTGGAATATTTAAGCTTGCAGGTATTCCCGATGATGTTGTCAAAAGTAAGGTCTTCCCTTTATCTTTGAAGGGAGATGCATTGACATGGTATAGGCTTTGTGATGATAGGGGATCTTGGAATTATAAGCGATTGAAGTTGGAATTTCACCAGAAGTTCTATCCTATGCATCTTGTTCATCGTGATTGTAATTACATATATAATTTCTGGCCTCGCGAAGGAGAAAGCATCGCTCAAGCTTGGGGGAGGCTTAAGTCAATGTTATATTCATGCCCCAATCATGAGCTCTCTCGGGAAATGATTATTCAGAATTTTTATGCTCAGCTTTCTCTTGATAATCGCAACCTGCTCGATACTCCTGTGTTGGTTTTTATATGCTGAAGACTATTGATTTCAAATGGGACTTATTGGAAAGAACTAAATGCAACTCTGAAGATTGGGGTTCCGACGATGGTAAGGAGTCAGGTATGACACCTAAGTTCGATTGTGTTAAATCTTTTATGGATACCGATGCTTTTCATGGATTTAGCGCTAAGTATGGACTTGACTCTGAGATAGTAGCTACTTTTTGTGAATCTTTTGCTACTCACGTTGATCTCCCTAAAGAGAAGTGGTTTAAATATAGTCCTCCTGTTGAAGTGAAAGTAGTTGCACCTATTACAGTCGAAGAAAAGACTATTACCTATAGTGATCCTATTGTTCCTACTGCTTATGTTGAAAAACCTCCTTTTCATGTTAGGATAAAAGATCATGCTAAAGCTTCGACTATTATTCGTAAGAGTAATACTAGGACTTACACACCTCCTGAGCAAATTAATGTTGAACCTAGTATTGCTATGGCTAAAGATCTCTTGGATGAGGACTTAGATGGGCATGTTATTTCTTTCTTGGGTGAGACTGCTAATATTGCTAGACCCGATACTAAGACACATAGACCTGTTGTAGGCATGCCTGTTATTTCTGTTAAAATAGGAGATCATTGTTATCATGGCTTATGTGATATGGGTGCTAGTGCTAGTGCGATACCTTATGATCTTTATAAAGAAATTATGCACGATATTGCACCTGTTGAATTGGAAGACATTGATGTTACTATTAAGCTTGCTAATAGGGACACCATTAAACCTATTGGGATTGTTAGAGATGTTGAAGTCTTGTGTGGGAAGATTAAATACCCTGCTGATTTTCTTGTCCCTGGTTCCCCACAAGATGATTTTTGTCCCATTATTTTTGGTAGACCCTTCTTGAATACTGCCAGTGCTAAAATTAATTGTGAGAATAATATTGTCATTGTTGGCATAGATGGTATGTCTCATGAGTTTAATTTTGCTAAGTTTAGTAGACAACCTCGTGAAAGGGAACCACCTAGTAAGGATGAGATTATTGGTCTTGCTTCCATTGCTGTTCCTCCAACTGATCCATTAGAACAATATTTGCTAGACCATGAAAACAATATGTTTATGAAGGAAAGGGAAGAAATAGATGAAGTGTTCCTTAAACAGGAACCTATGCTGAAACATAACCTTCCCATTGAAATTCTTGGGGATCCCCCTCCACCCAAGGGTGATCCCGTGTTTGAACTCAAACCTTTACCTGATAATCTTAAGTATGCTTATCTTGATGAAAAAGAGATATATCATGTTATTATTAGTGCTAACCTTTCAGAGAAAGAAGAAGAAACATTATTGAAAACTCTGAAGAAGCACCGAGCCGCTATTGGATATACTCTGGATGATCTTAAGGGCATTAGTCCCACATTATGTCAACACAAAATTTTAGTGGAGAAAGATGCCAAACCAAAGACGATTAAATCCCAAAATGAAGGAGGTGGTAAGAAAGGAGATTCTAAAACTCCTTGAGGCAGGTATTATTTATCCCGTTGCTGATAGTGAATGGGTAAGCCCTGTCCATTGTGTCCCTAAAAAGGGAGGTATTACCGTTGTTCCTAATGATAAAGATGAATTGATCCCGCAAAGTATTATTACAAGCTATAGGATGGTAATTGATTTTCATAAGTTAAATAAAGCTACTAAGAAAGATCATTACCCTTTACCTTTTATTCGTCAAATGCTAGAAAGGCTATCCAAACACATGCATTTTTGCTTTCTAGACGGTTATTCTGGCTTCTCTCAAATACCTGTGTCAGCAAAGGATCAATCTAAAACTACTTTTACTTGCCCTTTTGGTACTTTTGCTTATAGATGTATGCCTTTTGGTTTATGTAATGCACCTGCTACCTTTCAAAGATGCATGATGGCTATATTCTCTAATTTTTGTGAAAAGATTTGTGAGGTATTCATGGATGGCTTCTCCGTCTATGGATCCTCTTTTGATGATTGTTTGAGCAACCTTGATCGAGTTTTGAAGAGATGCGAAGACACTAGTCTCGTCCTGAATTGGGAAAAAGTGTCACTTTATGGTTAATGAAGGCATTGTCTTAGGGCACAAGATTTCCGAGAGAGGTATTGAAGTTGATAAAGCCAAAGTTGATGCTATTGAAAAGATGCCATGTCCCAAGGACATAAAAGGTATAAGAAGTTTCCTTGGTCATGCCGGCTTTTATAGGAGGTTCATTAAGGACTTTTCTAAAATCTCTAGGCTTCTGACTAATTTATTGCAAAAAGATATTCCTTTTGTCTTTGATGATGATTGTTTGGAAGCATTTGAAACACTTAAGAAAGCCTTGATCACTGCACCTATTGTTCAACCACCTGATTGGAATTTACCTTTTGAAATTATGTGCGATGCTAGTGATTATGTTGTAGGTGTTGTTTTACGGCAAAGAGTCGATAAGAAACTGAATGTTATCCAGTATGCTAGTAAGACTCTTGATAATGCCCAGAGAAATTATGCTACTACTGAAAAAGAGTTCTTAGCAGTTGTGTTTGCATGTGATAAGTTTAGACCTTATATTGTTGATTCCAAAGTTACTATTCATACTGATCATGCTGCTATTAAATATCTTATGGAAAAGAAAGATGCTAAGCCTAGACTCATTAGATGGGTTCTCTTGCTCCAAGAATTTGATTTGCATATTATTGATAGAAAGGGAGCTGAGAACCCCGTTGCAGACAACTTGTCTAGGTTAGAGAATGTTCTTGATGACCCACTACCTACTAATGATAGTCTTCCTGATGAACAATTAGCGGTTGTCAATGCTTCTCGTACTGCTCCTTGGTATGCTGACTATGCTAATTACATTGTTGCTAAATATATACCGCCTAGTTTCACATACCAGCAAAAGAAAAGTTCTTTTATGATTTAAGACATTACTTTTGGGATGATCCACACCTTTATAAAGAAGGAGTAGATGGTATTATTATATGTTGTGTGCCTGAGCATGAACAGGAACCAATCCTACGCAAGTGTCACTCTGAATCCTATGGAGGACACCACGCTGGAGATAGAACTGCACACAAGGTACTACAATCTGGTTTTTATTGGCCTACTCTTTTCAAAGATGCTCGTAAGTTTGTCTTATCTTGTGATGAATGTCAAAGAATAGGTAACATTAGTAGACGTCAAGAAATGCCTATGAATTATTCTCTTGTTATTGAACCGTTTGATGTTTGGGGCTTTGAGTGGGACCTTTTCCTGCCTCTAATGGTTATACACATATTTTAGTTGTTGTTGATTACGTTACTAAGTGGGTAGAAGACATTCCAACTAGTAGTCCTGATCATAAACTTCTATTAAAATGCTTAAAGAAGTTATTTTTCCGAGGTTTGGAGTCCCTAGATATCTTATGACTGATGGTGGTTCACACTTTATTCATGGTGCTTTCCATAAGATGCTTGCTAAGTATGATGTCAATCATAGAATCACATCTCCTTATCACCCGCAGTCTAGTGGTCAAGTGGAGTTGAGCAATAGAGAGCTCAAATTAATTTTGCAAAAGACTGTGAATAGATCTAGAAAGAATTGGTCCAAAAAACTTGATGATGCATTATGGGCCTATAGAACTGCATACAAAAATCCTATGGGTATGTCTCCATATAAGATGGTTTATGGAAAAGCATGTCATTTACCTCTTGAACTTGAACATAAAGCATATTGTACTATTAAAGAGCTCAATTATGACTTCAAACTTGCCGATGAGAAGATGTTGTTTGATATTAGCTCACTTGATGAATGGAGAACCCAAGCATATGAGAATGCCAAGCTTTTCAAAGAAAAAGTCAAACGCTGGCATGATAAGAGGATACAAAAGTTTGAGTTTAACGCAGGAGATTATGTGTTATTGTTCAACTCTCGTTTAAGATTTTTTGCAGGAAAACTTCTCTCAAAATGGGAAGGTCCCTACGTTATCGAGGAGTTCTATCGTTCTGGTGCTATAAAAACCAACAACTTCGAAGGCACAAATCCGAGGGTGGTAAACGGTCAAAGAATTAAACATTATATTTCAGGTAATCCTATCAATGTTGAAACTAATATTATTGAAACCATAACCCCTGAGGAATACATAAGAGACACTTTCCAGAACGTTCCAGACTCGGAAAAGGCATAGGTACGTGGTACGGTAAGTAAACCGACTCCAAAACAACTCTAATGGCAATTTTTATCAGTTTTGGATTATTTAAGAATTTTAGGAAGAAAGAAGTAGTCCGAAAGGGACACGAGGCTCCCACGAGAGAGGAGGCCCCCCCCCTGTAGGGCGCGCACCCCTGTCTCGTGGGCACCTCGTGTGCCTCCCGGACTCCGTTTTCTTGTATGTTACTTATTTTGGTCGGTAAAAATTCATTATATATACTCCCGAAGGTTTTGACCACCGTATCACGCAAATATCCTCTGTTTTCGTTTCGAGCTGTTCCTGTTACAGAATAAAGCAAGTTATCTTCTTTGGAGTCAGTTGGAGAGAGCCGGGTGTCTCACCCAACGCCAGGTCCAGGAGCAAATAGCGACGCCTATGACTTTGGACCATCAACAGAGGATGAGATGGAGGCTGATTTGAAAAGGATAGATGCCATGGAGGAGGATCAAGAAGTTACCTCTCGTCTTCGAGCAGAATTCACTATGGGGGAACTACCTTGCCTGGCTGCCCCCACTTCGGTCACTCCTTCAGACTCTAGATTTTTTTTCTTATTAAAATATGAAAAAGAGTTTCACTTGTTCTCCAGAAGCTATGCAGCATCCTTGGGTGAAAGGAGCCTTGTCCGTACGGGCAAGCTCCGTAAAGAAAATACGGACCTCAAACAACAAGTTAATAAGCTCGAGGAGGAGAACCGTATCTTGAAGGGCATAATCGCCAAGAAGATCATAACACCAACCGTGAAGAAGGAGAAATAATCACATGGGCATGGGCACTCCCCTTGGCAACTGCCAAGCTTGGGGGAGGTGCCCCGGTATCGTATCACCATCACACTCTTATCTTTACCGCTTTATTTAGTTCGATCCTTTTAGTAGTATCTTGATCTAGTAGATTGAAGTTTTGATATCAAGTAGTTTTGAGTTTTGCATTGTGATCTCTTTATGTAAGTGAGTCCGTGTGCTATCTATAATAAAGATTAGTGTTGAGTCAAGGGCTTTGCTATGTTGCTATGGTCTTGAGAAGGTATAAAGAACAAAAGAGTTCATATTGATCTTATGGATAGTGATAACTTCACATATAGAAAGTATGAGGCATAAAAATTGTTGAGAGTTGATGAACGTAGCCTTGGTCATCGTTGCAATTAATAGGAAGTGATAAGGAAAGAGGGGTTCACATATAAATATATTATCTTGGACATCTTTTATGATTGTGAAGCACTCATTAAGTATGACATGCTAAAAGAGTCGATGTTGGACAAGGAAGACAACGTAATGGTTTATGTTTTCCGACATCTCAGTTAAAGTATATTGTCATTGACCTTCCAAACATGTTGAGCTTGCCTTTCCCCCTCATGCTAGCCAATTTCTTGCACCAAGTAGAGATACTACTTGTGCTTCCAAATATCCTTAAACCCAGTTTTGCCATGAGAGTCCACCATACCTACCTATGGATTGAATAAGATCCTTCAAGTAAGTTGTCATCGGTGCAAGCAATAAAAATTGCTCTCGAAATATGTATGACTTATTAGTGCAGAGAAAATAAACTTTGTACGAACTTGTTGTGGAAGTAATAAAAGCGACGGACTGCATAATAAAGGTCCACATACAAGGGGCAATATAAAGTGATGTTCTTTTGCACTAAGACTTTATGCATTAATCCTAAACGTGCATGACAACCTCTGCTTCCCTCTGCGAAGGGCCTATCTTTTACTTTATGCTTGAGTCAAGGTGATGCTCACCTTTCCCTTTTTATTTTTATCCTTTGGCAAGCTCCTCGTGTTTGAAATATCATGATACATATATCCAATTGGATGTAAGTTGGCATAGGCTATTATTGTTGACATCACCTAAAGGTGAATACATTGGGAGGCAACACAATAAGCCCCTATCTTTCTCAGTGTCCGGCTGAAACTCTATAACCACAAGTATTGCATGAGTGTTAATAATTATAGGGGACTACGAGATAGTTGAGTATGTGAGCTTGCTAAAAAGCTCTATTATTGACTCTTTCCGATGTTACGATAAATTGCAATTGCTTCAATGACTGAGATTATAGTTTGTTAGTTCCCAATGAAGTTTTTGAACCATACTTGACATTGTGAATTGCTTATTACTTGAGCATAGGAAATCATATGACAAAATCCATATATGTTGTTGTTATTAGAATGATCATGATGCCCTCATGTCCATATTTTATTTTTATCGACACCTCTATCTCTAAACATGTGGACATATTTTTCGATTTCGGCTTCCGTTTGAGGACAAGCGAGGTCTAAGCTTGGGGGAGTTGATACGTCCATTTTGCATCATGCTTTTATATCAATATTTATTGCATTATGGGCTGTTATTACACATTATATCTAAGAAGGACAAGAAGAAGAAGAGCAAGAGGGCCGAAGGTGGCCTCCATCCTAAAGGTACACCGGACGCTATGTCCGGGGGGGACCGAGGCTCCCTCCTCTGAAGACGAAGACGAAGAGGAGGAAGAAGGTGATATCCCTCCTCCCCAAGGGAAGAAAAGGGCTGCCTCCAAAGACCCGGAGGTGGAGGCGCCCAAGAGGGGAAAGATATCCCTGTTGGATGGCTCGGATTCGGAAGCCGAAGCCATCCCAAAACACCGCCCGTGGACAAGCCCTTGTCAATCGTAAGTAACTAAGGATGCTCTATACACATCCAGTTCCTTTCGAGTTGCGAGAATAACATTAAATTACATGTTGCAGTCCGGCCCGCGATCTCCCTCAACAATCCTCCTCATCGGGGGATTTGCCGCCGGAGATGATGGAGAGCGAGACGCCTCCACAAGCTTCCTCGCCCCCTACGGCGGATGACTTTGAGGTGTCATCGCGGATGGTTTCTGCGGATTGGCAAGAGGTGCGGGGGACGATTTAGATGGCGCCAGAGGGTAATACCTCGGCCGTCGAGGGTATGGGGGGCACGGCCCCTGTGGGAACCAGCGATGGGGCCTTGAATTATCCGGTCTCCAGCCGTATACTGCTCCGGAGACAGACCCGGAGTCGAGTAAGCGGCCCCCTTCAGGGGAGAGGGGAGTGCCTACTCCCCCGGCGACTCCATGAATCGGGAGATGTCGGACACGCTGACGGGACTGCAAAGTGCATCCGTCTCAGAGGAGCATCGTACCTTAATGGGTACGGTGGTTGAGAAGATTCAATCCGCAAAAAGTGGACTGAATGACGCCTTCACGAGCCTACTAACAGGCTTCGAGGTATGCGATGTAATGTCCTTGGCCGCTTTCCATATGAAAAATACGCATGTATATAGATAGTAGCCCCTGAGACTCTGGTCGGCTCATAAAGAGAGGCGAACAGAGGATCTATAGATACCTTCAGGAAGTAACATATTTATTTGATTGGAAAAATATGCTTCACTTTTAGCGGCGACCGCCAAGGCTACGGAGGTTGCCGAACTAAAGCAGAAATTGAAACTGGCTGATGAGGACACTATCCTTATTAACAAGCGGCTTGACGAGGCGCAAGGTATATTTTTGGACCTGCCACTTGTGCCTATATGACAAATACTAGGCTAAAAATTACACATTGTTATATGCATGATTGCATATGGTGCTGCCGCGGTCGAGACGCTTCAGGCCGAACTTGCCCGGGCCAAGGAGTAGGCCAGGGTGAGCAATGCGGCCGCTGATAGACTGCCGATTTGAAGGCCGAACAGGCCACCCGGCGCCAGTTCAAGGAGCGGGTATCTGCCATAGAGCAAGAGCTCAAGGAGGCCTCCTGCAAATGTAAATCCCTTGAGGAGGATAATAAAGCCAAGGCAACCAAACTCGACAAGGCCCTTCAGGAGGCCAAAGAGGTGCGGTCCGAGTCTAGAGCGGCTCGAGAGGAGATCTAGCAAGCTGGGCAGATAGCGGCTGGTAAGCCCTTTCTTTTATAGACTAAGTTTGGCGATCCGAAATATGCCTTGCTTAATGATACGTCTCCAACGTATCTATAATTTTTTATTGCTCCAAGCTATATTATCTACTGTTATGGACCATATTGGGCTTTATTTTCCACTTTTATATTATTTTTGGGACTAACCTATTAACCGGAGGCCGAGCCCAGAATTGTTGTTTTTGCCTATTTCAGTGTTTTGAAGAAACGAAATATCAAACGGAGTCCAAACGGAATGAAATATTCGGGAACGTGATTTTCTCATCAGATAAGATCCAGGAGACTTGGACCCTCGGTCAAGAAAGGAGGGAGGCGGCCACGAGGGTGGAGGGCGCCCCCCTGCCTCGTGGGCCCCCCGAAGCTCCACCGATGTACTCCTTCCTCCTATATATACCTACGTAGGGGTACGTCTCCGTCGTATCTATAATTTTTGATTGTTCCATGCCTATATTCTTCAACTTTCATATACTTTTGGCAACTTTTTATACTATTTTTTGGGACTAACATATTGATCCGATTGCCAAGGCAGTTCCTCATCATTGCATGTTTTTTGTTTCGCAAAAACCCAATATCAAACGGAGTCCAAACGGGATAAAGACGGACGGAGAATTATTTTGGAATATTTATGATTGTCTGGAGGAAGAATCAACGCGAAACGGTGTCCGGGGTGGCCATGAGACAGGGGGCGCGCCCTCCCCCTGGGCGCGGCCTGGGCTCTCGTGGACCACCCGTAAGGCGGTTGACGCTCTTCTTTTGCCGCAAGAAAGCTAATTTTACTAGAAAAATCTGGGCGAAGGTTTCAATCCAGTCGGAGTTACGGATCTCCAGATATAAAGGAAACGGTGAAGGGGCAGAATCTGAGAACGCAGAAACAGAGAGATAGATCCAATCTCGGAGGGGCTCTCGCCCCTCCCAAGCCATGGGAGCCAAGGACCAGAGGGGAAGCCCTTTCTCCCATCTAGGGAGGAGGTCAAGGAAGAAGAATAAGAAGGGGGCCTCTCTCCCCCTTGCTTCCGGTGGTGCCGGAGCGCTGATACGTCCATTTTGCATCATGCTTTTATATCAATATTTATTGCATTATGGGCTGTTATTACACATTATATCTCAATACTTGTGGCTATTCTCTCTTATTTTACAAGGTTTACCATGAAGAGGGGAATGCTTGCAATGGAATTCAGGCCGAAAAGGAGCAAACGTTGAAACCTATTCGCACAACTCCAAAAGTCCTGAAACTCCATGAAACAACTTTTTGGATTTTTTAAGAATTTATGAGCAAAAGAAATAGGCCAGGGGGCCCACACCCTGTCCAGGAGACAGGAGGGCGCGCCCCCCTGTAGGGTGTGGCCCCCTATCTCCTGGGCCCCCTGGTAGGCCTCCAGCATCCATCTTCTGCTATATCATCACTTTTACCCTGGAAAAAATCATGGGCAAGCTTACGGGACGAAACTCCGCCGCCACGAGGCGGAACCTTGGCAGAATCAATCTAGGGCTCTGGCGGAGCTGTTCTGCCGGGGACACTTCCCTCCGGGAGGGGGAAATCATCACCAACGTCATCACCAATGATCCTCTCATCGAGAGGGGGTCAATCTCCATCAACTTCTTCACCAGCACCATCTCCTCTCAAAACCCTAGTTCATCTCTTGTATCCAATGTTGTATCAAAACCACAACTTGGTACATGTGGGTTGCTAGTAGTGTTGATTACTCCTTGTAGTTGATGCTAGTTGGTTTACTTGGTGGAAGATCATATGTTCAGATCCTTTATGCATATTATTACTTCCTCTGATTATGAACATGAATATGCTTTGTGAGTAGTTACATTTGTTCCTGATGACATGGGTGAAGTCTTGCTATTAGTAGTCATGTGAATTTGGTATTCGTTCGATATTTTGATGAGATGTATGTTGTCTTTCCTCTAGTGGTGTTATGTGAACGTCGACTACATGACACTTCACCATTATTTGGGCCTAGAGGAAGGCATAGGGAAGTAATAAGTAGATGATGGGTTGCTAGAGTGACAGAAGCTTAAACCCTAGTTTATGCGTTGCTTCGTTAGGGGCTGATATGGACCCATATGTTTAATGTTGTGGTTAGGTTTACCTTAATACTCCTTTTTGTAGTTGCGGATGCTTGCAATAGGGGTTAATCATAAGTGGGATGCTTGTCCAAGTTAGGACAGTACCCAAGTGTCGGTCCACCCACATAACAAATTATTAAAGTACCGAACGCGAATCTTATGAACGTGATGAAAACTAGCTTGACGATAATTCCCAATGTGTCCTCGGGAGCTCCTTCTTCATTATTAGAATTTGTCCAGGCTTATCCTTTGCTACATAAAGGATTGGTCCACCTTGCTGCACTTTATTTACTTTATTTACCTACTATTTCAGTGCTTGCAGAGAAAACCTTACTGAAAACCGCTTATCATTTCCTTCTGCTCCTCGTTGGGTTCGACACTCTTACTTATCGAAAGGACTACGATAGCTCCCCTATACTTGTGGGTCACCTAGCGCTGTCGGGGGCCATCATCATCACCGCGATCTTCACCAACACCTTCATCAACTTCACCAACGTCTCCATCACCTTCCCCCATCTATATTCAGCGGTCCACTCTCCCGCAACCCGCTGTACCCTCTAGTTGAACATGGTGCTTTATGCTTCATATTATTATCCAATGATGTGTTGCCATCCTATAATGTCTGAGTAGATTTTATTTGTCCTATCGATGATTGATGAATTGCTATGATTGGTTTGAGTTGCATGTTTTATTGGTGCTGTCCTACGGTGCCCTCCATGTCGCGCAAGCGTGAGGGTCTACTGTAGGGTTTGCAATATGTTTATGATTTGCTTATGGTGGGTTGCGTGAGTGACTGAAACACAAACCCGAGTAAGTAGGTTGTTTGCGTATGGGATAAAGGGGGACTTGATGCTTTAATGCTATGGTTGGGTTTTACCTTAATGAATCTTTAGTAGTTGCAGATGCTTGCTAGAGTTCCAATCATAAGTGCATAGAATTCCAAGTAAGGGATGATATGTTAGCTTATGCCTCTCCCTCAAATAGAATTGCAATAGTGATTACCGGTCTATTAACATAGTCAATTGCTTAGGGGCAATTTCACAACTCCTGCCACCACTTTTCCACACTCGCTATATTTACTTTATTGCATCTTCATCTAAACAGCCCCTAGTTTATATTTACGCGTTCTTTATTATCTTGCAAACCTATCCTATGACACCTACAAAGTACTTCTAGTTTCATACTTGTTCTAGGTAAAGTAAACGTTAAGCGTGCGTAGAGTTGTATCAGTGGTCGATAGAACTTGAGGGAATATTTGTTCTACCTTTAGCTCCTCGTTGGGTTCGACACTCTTACTTATCGAAAATTGTTGCGATCCCCTATAATTGTGGGTTATCAAGACCTTTTTCTGGCGCCGTTGCCGGGGAGCAATAGCGTGGGGTGAATATTCTCGTGTGTGCTTGTTTGCTTTATCACTAAGTAATTTTTATTTGCTGTTCTTAGTTGTTTTCTATCTTTAGCTATGGGTAGGAAACGCAAAATACCAAAAAAATTTATTTGTACCTACTGAACCAGTGGTTGAAGAACCACTCAAAATCTATCACACTCCTAAAGCTTTTTACTTGGATCATCTTCGATCCCTTTGTGCTCGTGCTGAAACCCCCACTAGTTTTGTTGAGGGCAAATCTTTAGATGAGCATGCTTGTTTTGTGCGACATCGTATATCTGAAAAAGGGAAACTATTATGGGATCAAATTCAACGTTTGCAATGCTATGCTTCGAATTTATGTGAAATTTATGAGTTTACTTGTTGTTCTGAAGACCCTAAGAAACACCTACCCTATCAATGCTTGTTTAGTGATAATGGAATCGTATATTCATATGCTAAGGGTGTTTACAATTACTATGACGTTCAACAAATTGAAGAATTTGTTGCTTTTAAGGGTGCTTTTGAAATTGCTTCTTTGATTGAAAAGTATGATGCTACTCTTTACAAATCTGAAAATTCTGCCATATTTCAATATTGTTATGATAATTATGCTTCTAATGCCTATGTTAAACCATATATTGAGAAATTCTCCGCTGTCCAAGAAGAGACTAATATTTTGCAGGAAGCTATGGAAGAAGAAATTGATGAAACTGTGAGCTCATTGGATGAAAAAGATGATGAGGAGAGCGAAGAACAAAAGGAGGAAGAGCGGATTGATCACCCGTGCCCACCTTCTAATGAGAGTAACTCTTCAAATCATACATTGTTTAATTCCCCTTCGTGCTTACCGAAGGATGATTGCTATGATGATTGCTATGATCCCGTTGATTCTCTTGAAATATCCCTTTTTGATGATG
Source organism: Aegilops longissima (assembly GCA_021605205.1). Lineage (NCBI taxonomy): Eukaryota > Viridiplantae > Streptophyta > Magnoliopsida > Poales > Poaceae > Aegilops > Aegilops longissima. The sequence continues at coordinate 525,410,139 of CM038679.1, forward strand.
CTTGCTATGCTTGTCGCCAAGATGCCAATATGAATTATTCTTATGGAGATGAACTTGCTATAGTTCCTTATGTTAAACATGAAATTGTTGCTATTGCACCCACGCATGATAGTCCTATTATCTTTTTAAATTCTCCAAACTACACTATATCGAAGAAGTTTGTGCTTATTAAGGATTATATTGATGGGTTGCCTTTTACCATTGCACATGATGATTTTGACGAATGTAATATGCACGTGCTTGCTGCTCCTACTTGCAATTATTATGAGAGAGGAACTATGTCTCCACCCCTCTATGTTTCCAACACGATAGAATTGCAAGAAACTGCTTATACTATGCATTGGTCTTTACTTGGTGTGCATGAATTGTTCTTTTATGACATGCCGATGCATAGGAAGAGAGTTAGACTTCATTGTTGCATGATATATGTTACTTTGTGCTCACTACTAAATTACAAATCATTGTTAATTAAAATTGGCTTTGATATACCTTGGGATCCGGGTGGATCCATTACTTGAGCACTAAATGCCTAGCTTAATGGCTTTAAAGAAAGCGCAGCCAGGGAGACAACCCGGAAGTTTTAGAGAGTCATTTATTTCTGTTGAGTGCTTTTATATAGTTTAAAAACAAAAAAATAAAGAGGGGAGCCTAAAAACTTTTCAAAAAGGAAAGTGAAAGTAGGAAAGACAAGCATCGTTGAAGTGAGAGAGCTCCTTGAACTTTGTTCATGCTCATGGCAACTTCGTGAATCTTGATTACAGAAACTTTTCAACAAAAATAATTATCCCCTTGTACAATTCCATTGTATTATAAAAATAATTTGCCAAGGTTTGCCTTTAGGATGTTTACAATACTTGTTGGTTTGTACGGTGCAGGACTTAAACTTTTTCTGTAGTGCGCGATTTTTAATTTTTTACTGGAACGTCAAATGGTTCTGATTCTTTCTGCACTGTGTTTCTGTAATTTTTTTATTTTTAATAATTTTGTCAGAAGTTTTCAAGTATCAGAAGTATGGTGGATGTTCAGATTGCTACAGACTGTTCTGTTTTTGACAGATTCTGCTTTTGATGCATAGTTTGCTTGTTTTGATGAATCTATCAATTTATATCAGTGGATTAAGCCATGAAAAAGTTATGTTACAGTAGAAACAATGCAAAAACAAGATATGAATTGGTTTGCAACAGTACTTAGAGTGGTGATTTGCTTTATTATACTAACGGATCTTACCGAGTTTTCTGTTGAAGTTTTGTGTGGATGTAGTGTCTAATCGAGGATGTCTCGATATGAGGAAAAGGAAGAGAGGCAAGAGCTCAAGCTTGGGGATGCACGAGGCACCCCAAGTAAATATTCAAGGAGACTCAAGCGTCTAAGCTTGGGGATGCCCCGGAAGGCATCCCCTCTTTCTTCAACAAGTATCAGTATGTTTTCGAATTCATTTCGTTCATGCATTATGTGCAAGTCTTGGAGCGTCTTTTGCATTTAGTTTTCATTTTTCTTTTATGCACCATGCCGGTATGAGATAGTCCTTGGTTTATTTATAGAATGCTCATTGCACTTCACTTATATCTTTTGAGTGTGGATTTATAGAATGCTTCATGTGCTTCACTTATATCATTTGAAGTTGGATTGCCTGTTTCTCTTTACATACAAAACCGCCATTTGTAGAATGCTCTTTTGCTTCACTTATATTTGTTAGAGCGTGGGCATATCTTTCGTAGAAAGAATTAAACTCTCTTGCTTCACTTATATCAATTTAGAGAGATGACAGGAATTGGTCATTCACATGGTTAGTCATAAAATCCTACATAAACTTGTAGATCGCTGAATATGATATGTTTGATTCCTTGCAATAGTTTTGCGATATAAAGGTGGTGATATTAGAGTCATGCTAGTGGGTGGTTGTGGATTAGTAGAAATACTTGTGTTGAGGTTTGTGATTCCCGTAGCATGCACGTATGGTGAACCGCTTTGTGATGAAGTTGGAGCACAATTTTATTTATTGATTGTCTTCCTTATGAGTGGCAGTCGGGGACGAGCGATGGTCTTTTCCTACCAATCTATCCCCCTAGGAGCATGCGTGTAGTACTTTGTTTTCAATGGCTTGTAGATTTTTGCAATAAGTATATGAGTTCTTTATGACTAATGTTGAGTCCATGGATTATACGCACTCTCACCCTTCCATCATTGCTAGCCTCTTGATGCACTGCATTGCCCTTTCTCACCTCGAGAGTTGGTGCAAACTTCGCGGTGCATCCAAACCCGTGATATGTTACGCTCTGTCACACATAAGCCTCATTATATCTTCCTCAAAACAGCCACCATACCTACCTATCATGGCATTTCCATAGCCATTCCGAGATATATTGCCATGCAACTTCCATCATCATCATATACATGACTTGAGCATTTATTGTCATATTGCCTTGCATGATCGTAAGATAGCTAACATGATGTTGTCATGGCTTGTCCGTTTTTTGATGTCATTGCGACGCTAGATCATTGCACATCCCGGTACACCGCCAGAAGCATTCATATAGAGCCATATCTTTGTTCTAGATATTGAGTTGTAAGTAAATAAAAGTGTGATGATCATCATTATTAGAGCATTGCCCCAGTGAGGAAAGGATGAAGGAGACTATGATTCCCCCACAAGTCAGGATGAGACTCCGGACTTTATGAAAAATAAAAGAGGCCAAAGAAGACAAATAAAAAGGAGGCCAAAGAATCCCACCAAAAAGAAAGGAAAAAAATAAAAAAAATGAAAAATAAAAAAATGAGAGAAAAAGAGAGAAGGGGCAATGTTACTATCCTTTTACTACACTTGTGCTTCAGAGTAGCACCATGTTCTTCATAGAGAGAGTCCTTTATGCTTTAACTTTCATATACTAGTGGGAATTTTCATTATAGAACTTGGCTTGTATATTCCGATGATGGGCTTCCTCAAATGCCCGAGGTCATCATGAGCAAGCAAGTTGGATGCACACCCACTTAGTTTCAGTTTGAGCTTTCATATACTTATAGCTCTAGTGCATTCGTTGCATGGCAATCCCTGCTCCTCACATTGATATCTATTGATGGGCATCTCCATAGCCCGTTGATACGCCTAGTTGATGCGAGACTTTCTCCTTTTTGTCTTCTCCATACAACCTCCACCATCATATTCTATTCCACCTATAGTGCGTGAAAGTTGAAAAGGTTTGAGAACGTCAAAAGTATGAAACATTTGCTTGGCTTGTCATCGGGGTTGTGCATGATGTGAATATTTTGTGTGGTGAAGATGGAGCATAGCCAGACTATATGATTTTGTAGGGATAACTTTCTTTGGCCTTGTTATTTTGAAAAGACATGACTGCTTTATTGGTAGGCTTGAAGTATTATTGTTTTTTATGTCAAATGATAGACTATTTCTTTGAATCACTCGTGTCTTAATATTCATGCCATGATTAGACATTTGATCAAGATTATGATAGGTAGCATTCCACATCAAAAAATATCTTTTTTATCATTTACCTACTCGAGGATGAGCAGGAATTAAGCTTGGAGATGCTGATACGTCTCCGTCGTATCTATAATTTTTGATTGTTCCATGCCAATATTCTTCAACTTTCATATACTTTTGGCAACTTTTTATACTATTTTTTGGGACTAACATATTGATCCAAAGGCTCAAAGGCCGCCTTCACATCATTGCATGTTTTTTGTTTCACAGAAACCCAATATCAAACGGAGTCCAAACGGGATAAAAACGGACGGAGAATTATTTTGGAATATTTATGATTTTCTGGAGGAAGAATCAACGCGAAACGGTGTCCGGGGTGGCCACGAGACAGGGGGGTGCGCCCTCCCCCCTGGGCGCGGCCTGGGCTCTCGTGGGCCACCCGTAAGGCGGTTGATGCTCTTCTTTTGCCACAAGAAAGCTAATTTTACGAGAAAAATCTGGGCGAAGGTTTCAATCCAATCGGAGTTACGGATCTCCAGATATAAAGGAAACGGTGAAGAGGCAGAATCTGAGAACGTAGAAACAGAGAGATAGATCCAATCTCGGAGGGGCTCTCGCCCCTCCCAAGCCATGGGAGCCAAGGACCAGAGGGGAAACCCTTCTCCCATCTAGGGAGGAGGTCAAGGAAGAAGAAGAAGAAGGGGGCCTCTCTCCCCCTTGCTTCCGGTGGCGCCGGAGCGTTGTCGGGGGCCATCATCATCACCGCGATCTTCACCAACACCTTCATCATCTTCACCAACGTCTCCATCACCTTCCCCCATCTATATTCAGCGGTCCACTCTCTCGCAACCCGCTGTACCCTCTACTTGAACATGGTGCTTTATGCTTCATATTATTATCCAATGATGTGTTGCCATCCTATGATGTGTGAGTAGATTTTCTTTGTCCTATCGGTGATTGATGAATTGCTATGATTGATTTGAGTTGCATGTTTTATTGGTGCTGTCCTATGGTGCCCTCCGTGTCGCGCAAGCGTGAGGGTCCGCTGTAGGGTTTGCAATATGTTTATGATTTGCTTATGGTGGGTTGCGTGAGTGACTGAAACACAAACCCGAGTAAGTAGGTTGTTTGCGTATGGGATAAAGGGGGACTTGAAGGTTTAATGCTATGGTTGGGTTTTACCTTAATGAATCTTTAGTAGTTGCGGATGCTTGCTAGAGTTCCAATCATAAGTGCATAGAATTCCAAGTAAGGGATGATATGTTAGCTTATGCCTCTCCCTCAAATAGAATCGCAATAGTGATTACCGGTCTAGTAACATAATCAATTGCTTAGGGGCAATTTCACAACTCCTACCACCACTTTTCCACACTCGCTATATTTACTTTATTGCATCTTTATCTAAACAGCCCCTAGTTTATATTTCGCGTTCTTTATTATCTTGCAAACCTATCCTATCACACCTACAAAGTACTTCTAGTTTCATACTTGTTCTAGGTAAAGTAAACGTTAAGCGTGCGTAGAGTTGTATCGGTGGTCGATAGAACTTGAGGGAATATTTGTTCTACCTTTAGCTCCTCGTTGGGTTTGACACTCTTACTTATCGAAAACTGTTGCGATCCCCTATACTTGTGTGTTATCAACCCCCAACATATCAGATACGGAGCCAAAAACCTAATTCCACCGCCGCAACTTCCTGTATCCATGAGATCCCATCTTGGGGCCTTTTCCGGAGCTCCGCCGGAAGGGTAATCCACCACGGAGGGCTTCTACATCTTCATCATAGCCTCTCCGATGAAGTGTGAGTATTTTACTTCAGACCTTCGGGTCCATAGTTAGTAGCTAGATGGCTTCATCTCTCTTTTTGGATCTCAATACAATGTTCTCCCCCTCTCTCATGGAGATCTATTCGATGTAATCTTCTTTTTGCGGTGTGTTTGTTGACACCGATGAATTGTGGGTTTATGATCAAGATTATCTATGAGCAATATTTGAATCTTCTCTGAATTCTTTTATGTATGATTGGTTATCTTTGCAAGTCTCTTCGAATTATCCGTTTGGTTTGGCCAACTAGATTGGTAGTTCTTGCAATGGGAGAAGTGCTTAGCTTTGGGTTCAATCTTGCGGTGTCCTTTCCCAAAGGATGAGGGGCAGCAAGGCATGTATTGTATTGTTGCCATCGAGGATAACAAGATGGGTTTTTTATCATATTGCATGAATTTATCCCTCTACATCATGTCATCTTGCTTAAGGCGTTACTCTGTTTTCATTAACTTAATACTCTAGATGCATGTTGGATAGCGGTCGATGAGTGGAGTGATAGTAGTAGATGCAGGCAGGAGTCGGTCTACTTGTCTCGAACGTGATGCCTATATACATGATCATACCTAGATACTCTCATAACTATGCTCAATTCTGTCAATTGCTCAACAGTAATTCGTTAACCCCCATAGAATACTTATGCTCTTGAGAGAAACCACTAGTGAAATCTATGGCCCCGGGGTCTATTCTCATCATATTAATCTTCCTACGCTTTATTATTGCTTTGCTTTTTTACTTTTCCTTTTATTTTACTTTGCATCTTTATACCAAAAAAATACCAAAAATATTATCTATCATCTCTATCAGATCTCACTCTCGTAAGTGACCGTGAAGGGATTGACAACCCCTATTCGCGTGGGACTTGCGCGTGGCCTCCTACTGGATTGATACCTTGGTTCTCAAAAACCGAGGGAAATACTTATGCTACTCTGCTGCATCATCCTCTCCTCTTCGGGGAAAACCAACGCAAGCTCAAGACATAGCAAGAAGGATTTCTGGCGCCGTTGCCGGGGAGTATACGCAAAAGTCAACATACCATGTACCCATCACAATCCCTTATCTCCCGCATTACATTATTTTCCATTTGCCTCTCGTTTTCCTCTCCCCCACTTCACCCTTGCCGTTTTATTCGCCCTCTCTTTTTCGTTTGCCTTTTTCTCGCTTGCCTTTTGTTTGCTCGTGTGTCGGATTGCTTTCTTGTCACTATGGCTCAAGATAATACCAAATTGTGTGACTTCACCAATACCAACAATAATGATTTCCTTAGCACTCCGATTGCTCCTCTTTTCAATACTGAATCTTGTGAAATCAATGCTGCTTTATTGAATCTTGTTATGAAAGATCAATTCGCCGGCCTACCTAGTGAAGATGCCGCTACTCATCTAAATAGCTTCGTGGATTTGTGTGATATGCAAAAGAAGAAAGATGTTGACAATGATGTTGTTAAATTGAAGCTATTTCCTTTTTCGCTTAGAGATCATGCTAAAGCTTGGTTTTCGTCTTTGCCTAAAAATAGTATTGATTCTTGGAACAAGTGCAAAGATGCTTTTATCTCTAAGTATTTTCCTCCCTCTAAGATAATCTCTCTTAGAAACGATATTATGAATTTTAAGCAACTTGATCATGAACATGTTGCACAAGCTTGGGAGAGGATGAAATTAATGATACGTAATTGCCCTACTCATGGTTTGAATTTGTGGATGATTATACAAAGATTTATGCCGGATTGAATTTTGGTTCTAGAAACCTTTTAGATTCGGCCGCGGGAGGCACTTTTATGGAAATCACTTTAAGAGATGCTACTAAACTCCTAGATAATATTATGGTTAATTATTCCCAATGGCACTGAGGGAGTCCTGGATTAGGGGGTGTCCGGATGGCCGGACTATAGCCTTTGGCCGGACTCCTGGACTATGAAGGTACAAGATTGAAGACTTCGTCCCGTGTCCGGATGGGACTTTCCTTGGCGTGGAAGGCAAGCTTGGCGATACGGATATGTAGATCTCCTACCATTGTAACCGACTCTGTGTAACCCTAACCCTCTTCGGTGCCTATATAAACCGGAGGGTTTTAGTCCATAGGACGAACAACAATCATACCATAGGCTAGCTTCTAGGGTTTAGTCTCTCTGATCTCGTGGTAGATCAACTCTTGTACTACCCATATCATCAATATTAATCAAGCAGGAGTAGGGTTTTACCTCCATCGAGAGGGCCCGAACCTGGGTAAAAACATCGTGTCCCTTGTCTCCTGTTACCATCCGCCTAGACGCATAGTTCGGGACACCCTACCCGAGATCCGCCGGTTTTGACACCGACATTGGTGCTTTCATTGAGAGTTCCTCTGTGTCGTCATCTTTAGGCCCGATGGCTCCTCCGATCATCCACAACGATGCGCTCCAGGGTGAGACTTTTCTCCCCGGACAGATCTTCGTATTCGGCGGCTTTGCAGTGCAGGCCAATTCGCTGGCCATCCGGAGCAGATTAAGCTATGCCCCGCCACCAGGTCAGATTTGGAGTTTGAACTACGGCCGACGTCGCGGAGACTTGATCTTGACGGGTTCGAGCCACACCAAGCGCGCCGCCTTTATCACGAGGGCATGATCTAGCTCTGCTGCGAGCAGTGTCTGGAGGCCACACCGATGTCGCGCCCGACCTTTAGCTTCGGGCCGATCGCGCCGATCGAGGGCGGGTGGCTGGACACCGCCTCGGGGGCTGTGATCTCTACGGCGATTGAGCCGTACACCTACCCCGTCCTTTGCGAAGCTCGTGATTCCAAGGTGTCGGACTCCTCTCCGGACTCCGAGCCTTCCGTGCCCCCACCAATCGAATCCGATTGGGCGCCGATCATGGATTCACTGCCGCAGACATCTTTCAGCACTCGCCCTTTGGCGACATCCTGAATTCACTAAAGTTTCTCTCTTTATCAGGAGAGCCCTGGCCGGATTATGGTCAGGAAGGTTGGGATGCGGACGACGAAGAAACTCAAAACCCACCCACCACCCACTTCGTAGCCACTGTCGATGATTTAACCGACATGCTCGACTTCGACTCCGAAGACATCGACGGTATGGACGAGATGCAGGAGACGACCAAGAACCAGCGCCCACAGGGCCTGGAAAACCACCTACATACGACATATACATGGTGGACATCCCAAAAGATGGGAATGGCGATGGAACAGCGGAGGATGACCCCTCCAAGAAACAGCCTAAGCGCCGGCGTCAGCGGCGCCGCTCTAAATCCCTCCACAGCAAAAACGGCGATTCCGGCATGGGAGACAATAACACCCCGGACAGCGCCGAAGACAACCCCCTCCAGCAGGATTCAGCGTAGGAGGATGGAGAAGCCGGCCCTCATGAGAGAGCGACAGAAAGAGAGGTAGAGGAAGATAATTACATGCCTCCCTCCGAAGAGGAGGCAAGCCTCGACGACGATGAATTCGTCGTGCCCGAGGATCCCGTCGAACAAGAGCGTTTCAAACACAGGCTTATGGCCACGGCAAGTAGCCTCAAGAAAAAGCAGCAACAACTTAGAGCTGACCAAGACTTGCTAGCTGACAGATGGACTGAAGTCCTTGCGGCCAAAGAGTATGAACTCGAGCGCCCCTCCAAGAGCTACCCAAAACGCAGGCTGCTACCCTGATTATAGGAGGAAGCACCCAAACCTACATCACCAGCGCATGATGCTGCTGACCGGCCACCTCGTTGCCGCGACAGACAGGCCTCTCGGCCCTCAACTCAAGCCGCACCCCGGCGCCGCTCAAAAAATACCAAGGCACGGGGAAATGCGCCAGACCTGCGAGATATATTGGAGGACAAGGCAAGGCAAACAAGATCAATCTACGGATCGCGTGGGCGCCCCACAACACGTGATGATAACCGTCACACCGGATATGGCAACTCGGCGGGCGAACACGATGAACAAAGCTCATTTGAGCTGCGTCGTGATATAGCCCAATCTGAGGCGCCAGACACCCACTATGCTTCACAGCTGAAGTGATGGATCATCAAATCCCTGAGGGTTTCAAACCCGTAAACATTGAATCATACGATGGCACAACAGATCATGCGGTTTGGATCGAGGACTATCTCCTTCACATCCACATGGCCTGTGGTAATGATCTACACGCCATCAAATACCTCCCACTCAAGCTTAAAGGACCATCCCGGCATTGGCTTAACAGCTTGCCAGCAGAGTCAATTGGTTGTTGGGAAGACCTGGAAGCCGCATTCCTCGACAATTTCCAGGGCACATATGTGCAACCACCAGACGCCGATGACCTAAGCCACATAATTCAGCAGCCAGAGGAATCGGCCAGACAATTCTGGACACGGTTCCTAACCAAGAAAAATCAAATTGTCGACTGTCCGGATGCAGAGGCCCTTTCAGCCTTCAAACACAACATCCGCGACGAGTGGCTTGCCCGGCACCTAGGACAGGAAAAGCCGAAATCCATGGCAGCCCTCACAACACTCATGACCCGCTTTTGCGCGGGAGAGGACAGCTGGCTAGCTCGTAGTAACAACATGACCAAGAGCCCTGGTAATTCGGATACCAAGGACAGCAATGGCAGGTCGCGTCGCAACAAGCACAAACGCCGCATTAATGGCGATAATGTTGAGGATACGGCAGTCAATGCCGGATTCAGAGGCTCTAAAACCGATCAGCGGAAAAAGCCATTTAAAAGAAATACTCCGGGCCCGTCCAATTTGGACCGAATACTCGATCGCTCGTGCCAGATACACGGCACCCCCGAAAAACCAGCCAACCACACCAACATGGATTGTTGGGTGTTCAAGCAGGCAGGCAAGTTAAATGCCGAAAACAATGACAAGGGGCTGCATAGAGATGACGAGGAGGAGCCCCGGCCGCCGAACAATAGAGGACAGAAGGGCTTCCCCCCACAAGTGCGGGCGGTGAACATGATATACGCAACCCACATACCCAAAAGGGAGCGGAAGCGTGCACTAAGGGACGTATATGCGATGGAGCCAGTCGCCCCAAAGTTCAACCCGTGGTCTTCCTGCCCGATCACTTTTGATCGAAGGGACCACCCCACTAGCATCCGCCATGGCGGATTCACCGCATTGGTTCTGGACCTAATCATTGATGGATTTCACCTCACTAGAGTCCTAATGGACGGCGGCAGCAGCCTGAACCTGCTTTATCAGGATACAGTGCGCAAAATGGGAATAGACCCATCAAGGATTAAACCTACGAAGACGACCTTTAAAGGCGCCATACCAGTGTAGAGGCCAAGCTATGCAGGCTCGCCACACTTGAAGTGGTCTTCGGATCCCCGGATAACTTCCGAAGCGAGGAGTTAATCTTCGACACAGTCCCGTTCCGCAGTGGCTATCACACACAGCTCGGACGAACCGCATTTGCAAAGTTCAATGCGGTGCCGCACTACGCATATCTCAAGCTCAAGATGCCAGGCCCTCGAGGAGTCATTACGGTAAATGGAAACACCGAACGCTCTCTCTGGACGGAGGAGCATACGGCGGCCCTCGCGGCGGAAGTACAAAGCGGCCTCTTCAGGCAATTCTCGAGTCCGGCTATTAAACGTCCGGACACCGTCAAGCGCGCCCGGAGTAACTTACAAAAAGACCATCTGGCACGTTCCGAGCACGCATATCAATGCGGCCCAAACCCCAGCCCTCGCGAAATTGCGAAACCAGTACTACGCGTACATAATTACGCTCTGGAAATACCATGGGCATAGGGGGAGGGGCACGACCACGGCATGCCCAGAATGTGGCTCAACCGCACTAAGGGCTCCCGATTGTGTCTTCCTTTTCTTTTCTTCTTTCTTTTTTTTACTTTCAGGACTCCGTTCTCACGAAGCCCTGTCCGGCAGTAGAATCGCCGAACACACGATGCAACGGCCAGGGAAGCAGAAAGCTACATCGAGTGTCCAGGTGGTCTCTATTACGAGCAGTATACCTGTTTTACATACCATCCCGCAGCTTACCCACGAGGGGACATGTTAAAAGTCCGTCCCTTGCTTATCGCACTATTTGTATCGTTCGCTTCTTCGCACCCTTTTGAATAAACAATACATAGCTTCTGCCTATTATTGAATTCCTTTTCTCTCTATATATATATATGTTCAGTTATGACATTGTGCAACCGTACACTTTGGTACGGGCAATACACCAGGGGCTTGAGTACCCCACAATATGGTGTGATAAGTCCGAACACTTTCACAAGTGCGGCACCCCGAACTTATAGCATTATATGCATCGGCTCGAATCATGTCTTGGGTCAATAGTTGGGTTTGCCCGGCTCCCATGTTTTGGTACCTTATGTTCCGTTATATCGGCCAAGGTAGCGCTGGGAGAACCACTGCGATTGTGCCCCGGTTGAGCTGGGTTAAGCACCTCAGTGGAGAAAGCTAAAACTGACCGTCATGATAGGGCGAGAGCCGATCGCTGTTCGAGAGGTTTTCGAGTCCCTAAAGACTTATGCTGCTTAGAGCGAGGAGTCGGCATTGTCCGGCCTAGGCGTGGATAGCGCCCCGAACTCGGTCTTTCGAATACCAGGGGCTTCGCCGAAATTTAAAATTATAGAATTATATGGCTAAGTGAGAGTGTTCAAGCATTATAGTCCGGTTGCCTTGTTTTTTGCGTTGAACGCCTCCCTCGAAGGACCCAAGAATGGGAACAAGAGCGCTCAAGTTTATCCCGAACACCCCAGCACTCGTGGCATGGGGGCTGAAGCCGACGACTCGCCATCTCTCAAATTGAATACACGGCCGCACAGAAGGTAATATTTTAAATTCAAAAGTGTTGCTTAGCGCATATGAACAAGTTTTCAGCGTACAGGATAACAAATGCAGTCTACTCAAAAATTACATCTTTGGAGCATTCACCCGCTATAAGGCGGGCACCCTTCAGGACGCCCTCATAATACATCTCAGGCTTGCGATGCTCCTTGCCCGGTGGTGGCCCGTCCGTCACAAGCTTCTCAGCGTCCATCCTGTCGCAGTCCCTCTGGTAATATACCGAGCTGTTGCTTGTCGGATCTACCCCGGCGCCATCTGCAATGTTATTGTCAGATTTATACACACGCCGCACTTCACAACATACCTATCTTTTAAAAGCGTATATTACCTGAGGGGGTCTCTTTGGCTTCCCCTATCGCGGCTTGTGCGGCCTCAAGTTGGGCTTTGCACTCTTCAAGCTCCTGGGACAGTTGGGTATTCTTTTCTGTAAGATCCTGCACAATAAATGATCCTTAAATCAGTTATTCTAACTATTTCAAGTCTCGGGGCTCTTGGCATATATAATCATTAAATTTCCTCACTCGCATGTCTTTTACATACTGCTCTGTGGCTCTGGCTAGACCATCTTGAGCGGCACGGAGGTGCGCATCTCCCGAATTGAAGGCATTCAATGCCTCTTGGGAGAAACATGTGTCACGAAGAATTGTCCGGCGGCGCCTGTGATTCATGGCACTCTCCACCTCGGAGTTGGTGGCGGACAATCTGTCGGCATCCTCTGTCGGAGGAGCATCCGACGCACGCCTCATGTTCGCCTCCGCTTCTGGGCTAGGCTTTGGAGCCTGGCTGGCGGAGGCTCGATTGGCAACCTCTCCGGATATAGTCCGGCGATCACTCTTTTTCCTGAAGAGAGCATGAGCGTTAGTATGCCTTCCGGAATAAAACCTGGAAATAAGGTGACACGCCATACCGTTTCGCTGGCGTTTCAATCCGAACCGCACTTCTTTTTAGCCTGCTGGGCCGTGCTGCCCCTTGTCGGCTAGCCACCGCAGGCTCGGCCTTCCGCCTCAAGGGCTCCCCCTGCAAAACACCGTTGGTATACGGTGATAAAAAATAAGCACGGATGAATCATTATCAAAGTATTGGGGCTTCGGTCTCAGTTACCTGTGAGGCTGGAAGTATTCCGGGGTAATCGGCCGTAATGGCAACAAGGGCATTATCAATGCTCAGTTGGTGATATTCCCTATCGATCAACTCCACCGATATGTCCGGATCCTCTTGGGAGGCCGGATCGAGGAACCGTTCCGGATCTTCGGGTTGTGGAGGAAGGCTGTTTATATCCTTTACGGCCTGACGCGGTTCCTACGTCGAAATCACAAAATGAGATACTTGACTATGGGAATATGGATCGGATGGGCAAAAAGAAATGTCCGCTTACCCAGCTTGTAGGATTGTTCATAGAAAATTTGTCCTATGGGTTGACGCGAAGAAATTCCTCCTCTTCTCCCTTGTACAATGCGGACAAGGTCTTCATCAGATCGGCGACCGATCCCGGCCCCTTACGGCCATGGCGGGTGGCATCATCCTCCCCGTTGAAATCCCACATGGGGTGGCCTCTATACTGGAGCGGCTGCACCCCCCGCATAATGCATGTGGCCATGACCCCGATCATGGTCAGTCCGGAATGAGCCAACAACATTATTCGGCTCATCAGGTAAAGGACGTCCCTGTCATTTTCCCTCTGAGGGTTCCGTGGACGCCAGCTTAGGCGTTTCTTCAAAGCAGCATTACTGAACTCCGGGAGGCCGATCCGAATAGAGTCCGGCAGGGGGACATCTTCTATATAAAACCATACCGAAGGCCAGTCTTCGGACGCCTTCTTCGGGGTTACGGATAGATATCCGGTCCCGGCGATGCGCCATACTTCGGCTCCGCCCACTTGATATATCGACCCCTCCTGAGAACAGGGTACGAGGCAGAACAACCTCTTCCACAGCGCGAAATGAGCCTCGATGCCCAAAAACAGCTCGCAAAGGGCCACGAAGCCCGCAATATGCAGAATGGAGGCAGGCGTAAGGTTGAGCAACTGGAGGCCGTAGAACTCCAGGAGCCCCCGGAGAAACGGATGAATTGGAAATCCGAGCCCTCTTATCAAATAAGGGACAAGGCATACCCGCTCTCCTTGGGAGGGACTGGGGACGCTCTCCGCCTGTTTTCCACCCTTATAGGTGGCGAGTCCGGCTCGAACCGGAACCATGAAGGCTGGGGGAAGAAATCCCTTGGTTTGGGCGTCACTAACTTCATTGTCTTGGGACGGAGCATCTCTCCCAATCTCCAGGCTGAGGACTGGGAGGGCGAGAGGAGGAGACGCGTCGACTGTCCATGATGGAATGGATTTCTGTCAGATGCGCTCCGATGAAAGCTCGTGAAGGGAAGATGGTGTGATTCGGATCTAGATCCTCATCTCTTATATAGGCAGCTCATTTGCGCAGCTAGGGGGGTAAATGTAAAAATACCCTGGCTTTTCGCATTCGTTCAACATGTGGAAGATAGCCATTATTGGGCGTGGAAGCCAAGGAGCGCGATATTTACGAGAAGCCGGACACTATTCAACAGGTACACAGGATTTGGGGAAGAACCCGCCTTGCAATGCCGAAGACAATCTACGCGCCGGACTCGTCGTCATTGAAGCCTGGTTCGGGGCTCTTGAGGAGTCTGGATTAGGGGTGTCCGGATGGCGGACTATAGCCTTTGGCGGACTCTGGACTATGAAGATACAAGATTGAAGACTTCGTCCCGTGTCCGGATGGGACTTTCCTTGGCGTGGAAGGCAAGCTTGGCGATATGGATATGTAGATCTCCTACCATTGTAACCGACTCAGGTAACCCTAACCTCTTGGTGCCTATATAAACCGGAGGGTTTTAGTCCGTGGGGCGAACAACAATCATACCATAGGCTAGCTTCTAGGGTTTAGCCTCTCGATCTCGTGGTAGATCAACTCTTGTACTACCCATATCATCAATATTAATCAAGCAGGGTAGGGTTTTACCTCCATCGAGAGGGCCCGAACCTGGGTAAAAACATCGTGTCCCTTGTCTCCTCTTACCATCCGCCTAGACGCACAGTTCGGGACCCCCTACCCAAGATCCGCGGTTTTGACAATCGACAGCACACCGAAAGATCTACTAATAAAAAGTGCATGTGATAGAAGAAATTAATGTTTTGAGTGGAAAGATGGATGAACTTATGAAATTATTTGCTACTAAGAGTGTTTCTTCTGATCCTAATGATATGCCTTTGTCTACTTTGATTGAGAATAATAATGAATCTATGGATGTGAATTTTGTTGGTAGGAATAATTTTTGTAACAACGCATATAGAGGAAACTTTAATCCTAGACCTTACCCTAGTAATTCCTCTAATAATTATGGAAATTCCTACAACAATTCTTATGTAAATTTTAATAAGATGCCCTCTGAATTTGAGACTAGTGTTAAAGAGTTTATGAATTCTCAAAAGAATTTTAATGCTTTGCTTGAAGAGAAATTGCTTAAAGTTGATGAATTGGCTAGGAACGTTGATAGAATTTCTCTTGATGTTGATTCTTTAAAGCTTATATCTATTCCTCCTAAGCATGATATCAATGAGTCTCTCAAAGCCATGAGAATTTCCATTGATGAGTGCAAGGAAAGAACCGCTAGGATGCGTGCTACGAAAGATGCCTTTATTAAAGCGTGTTCTTCCAATTTCCATGAAAATAAAGATGAAGATCTAAAAGTTATTGATGTGTCCCCTATCAAATATTTGTTTTGCAATATGAATCTTGATAATGATGAGATTGAATATGATTCACCTTTACCTAGAAGGAGTTCCAAGAATTCGGAGTTTTTAGATTATGATGCTAAAATTGATAAAAGTGGGATTGAAGAAAGTAGAACCCTAGATGTTGCTAAGCCCACTATTTTGGATTTCAAGGAATTTAATTATGAAATTTGATCTTTAATTGATTGTATTTCCTTGTTACAATCCGTGCTAAATTCTCCGCATGCTTATAGTCAAAATAAAGCGTTTACCACACATATTGTTGATGCCTTGATGCAATCTTATGAGGAAAAACTTGAGTTGGAACTCTCTATCCCTAGAAAACTTTATGATGAGTGGGAACCAATTATTAAAATTAAGATTAAGGATCATGAATTTTATGATTTATGTGATTTGGGTGCTAGTGTTTCCACTATTCCCAAAACTTTGTGTGATTTGCTAGATTTCCGTGATTTTGATGATTGCTCTTTAAACTTGCACCTTGCAGATTCCACTATTAAGAAACCTATGGTAAGAATTAATGATGTTCTTATTGTTGCAAATAGGAATTATGTGCTCGTAGATTTTATCGTTCTTGATATAGATTGCAATCCTTCATGTCCTATTATTCTTGGTAGACCTTTCCTTAGAACGATTGGTGCAATTATTGATATGAAGGAAGGGAATATTAGATTCCAATTCCCATTAAAGAAAGGCATGGAACACTTCCCTAGGAAGAATGTAAAATTACCATATGAATCTATTATGAGAGCCACTTATGGAATGGTTACCAAAGATGGCAATACCTAGATCTATCCTTGCTTTTATGCCTAGCTAGGGGCGTTAAACGATAGTGCTTGTTGGGAGGCAACCCAATTTTATTTTTAGTTTTTATTTTTGTTTCTGTTTAGGAATAAATAATACATCTAACTTCTGTTTAGATGTGGTTTTATGTTTTAATTAGTGTTTGTGCCAAGTTAAACCTATAGGATCTTCTTGGATGATAGTTATTTGATCTTGCTGTAATTTCCAGAAACTTTCGGTTCATGAAAACAATTGTTAAAAATCACCAGAACGTGATCAAATAGTTCTTCCAATTGATGCTGATCAATAAACAAATTTCCTAGGTCGTCCTATTTTGGCTGAATTTTTGGAGTTCAGAAGTTTGTGTTATTTACAGATTACTACAGACTATTCTGTTTTTGACAGATTCTGTTTTTCGTGTGTTGTTTGCTTATTTTAATGAATCTATGGCTAGTAAAATAGTTTATAATCCATAGAGAAGTTGGAATAAAGTAGGTTTAACACCAATATAAATAAATAATGAGTTCATTACAGTACCTTGAAGTGGTCTTTTGTTTTCTTTATAATGAGCTCACGAGATTTTTGTTGAGTTTTGTGTTGTGAAGTTTTCAAGTTTTGGGTGAAATCTTTTGATGGATTATGGAATAAGGAGTGGCAAGAGCCTAAGCTTGGGGATGCCCATGGCACCCCAAGATAATCCAAGGACACCAAAAGTCAAAGCTTGGGGATGCCCTGAAGGCATCCCTCTTTAAATCCACTTCCATCGGTAACTTTACTTGGAGCTATATTTTTATTCACTACATGATATGTGTTTTGCTTGGAGCGTCTTGTATTATTTGCATCTTTGCTTGTTAGTTTACCACAATCATCCTTTCTGTACACACCTTTTGAGATAGCCATACATGAATTGGAATTTGTTAGAATACTCTATGAGCTTCACTTACATCTTTTGAGCTATATAGTTTTGCTCTAGTGCTTCACTTATATCTTTTAGAGCACGGTGGTGGATTTGTTTTATAGAAACTATTGATCTCTCATGCTTCACTTAGATGATTTTGAGAGTCTTAAATAGCATGGTAATTTGCTTAATAATAATATGCTAGGTATACAAAATAGTAAAAACTTTCTTATGAGTGTGTTGAATACTAAGAAAAATTTGATGCTTGATAATTGTTTTGAGATATGGAGGTGAAAATATCAAAGTCGTGCTAGTTGAGTAGTTGTGAATTTAATAAATGCTTGTGTTGAAGTTTGCAAGTCCCGTAGCATGCACGTATGGTAAACGTTATGTAACAAATTTGAAACATGAGGTGTTATTTGATTGTCCTCCTTATGAGTGGCGGTCGGGGACGAGCGATGGTGTTTTCCTACCAATCTATCCCCCTAGGAGCATGGGCGTAATGCTTTGGTTTTTGATGGCTTGTACATTTTTTCAATAAGTATGTGATTCTTTATGACTAATGTTGAGTCCATGGATTATACGCACTCTCACCCTTCCATCATTGCTAGCCTCTTCGGTACCGTGTATTGCCCTTTCTCACATTGAGAGTTGGTGCAATTTCCGCCGGTGCATCCAAACCCCGTGATATGGTACGCTCTTTCACACATAAACCTCCTTATATCTTCCTCAAAAGAGCCACCATACCTACCTATTATGGCATTTCCATAGCCATTCCGAGATATATTGCCATGCAACTTTCCACCATACCGTTCTTCATGACACATTCATCATTGTCATATTGCTTAGCATGATCATGTAGTTGGCATAGTAATTGTGGCAAAGCCACCGTTCGTAATTCTTTCATACATGTCACTCTTGGTTCATTGCATATCCCGTACATCACGGAGGCATTCATATAGAGTCATACTTTGTTCTAGTATCGAGTTGTAATCATTGAGTTGTAAATAAATAGAAGAGTGATGATCATCATTTTCTAGAGCATTGTCCCAAGTGAGGAATAAAAAAAAGAGAAAGGCCATAAAAAAAGAGAAGGCCCAAAAAAATGAGAGAAAAAGAGAGAAGGGACAATGTTACTATCCTTTTCCACACTTGTGCTTCAAAGTAGCACCATGTTCTTCATATAGCAAGTCTCATATATTGTGCTTCAAAGTAGCACCATGTTCTTCATATAGAGAGTCTCTTGTTTTGTCACTTTCATATACTAGTGGGAATTTTTCATTATATAACTTGGCTTGTATATTCCAACAATGGGCCTCCTCAAATGACCTAGGTCTTCGTGAACAAGCAAGTTGGATGCACACCCACTTAGTTTCTTTTGTTGAGCTTTCATACATTTATAGCTCTAGTGCATCCGTTGCATGGCAATCCCTACTCCTTTCATTAACATCAATTGATGGGCATCTCCATAGCCCGTTGATTAGCTTCGTTGATGTAAGACCTTCTCCTTTTTTGTCTTCTCCACATAACCCCCATCATCATATTCTATTCCACCCATAGTGCTATTTCCATGGCTCGCGCTCATATATTGCGTGAAAGTTTATAGGTTTGAGATTACTAAAGTATGAAACAATTGCTTGGCTTGTCATCGGGGTTGTGCATGATGAGAGCATTCTTGTGTGACGAAAATGGAGCATGACTAAACTATATGATTTTGTAGGGATGAACTTTCTTTGGCCATGTTATTTTGAGAAGACATAATTGCTTAGCTACTATGCTTGAGGTATTATTATTTTTATGTCAATATGAACTTTTATCTTGAATCTTTCAGATCTGAATATTCATACCACAATTAAGAAGAGTTACATTGAAATTATGCCAAGTAGCACTCCGCATCAAAAATTCTCTTTTTATCATTTACCTACTCGAGGACGAGCAGGAATTAAGCTTGGGGATGCCTGATACGTCTCCAACGTATCTATAATTTTTGATTGCTTCATGCTATATTATCTACTGTTTTGGACCATACTGGGCTTTAGTTTCCACTTTTATATTACTTTTGGGACTAACCTATTAACCAAAGGCCCAGCCCAGAATTGATGTTTTTTGCCTATTTCAGTGTTTCGAAGAAACGGAATATCAAACGGAGTCCAAACGGAATGAAATCTTCGAACGTGATTTTCTCATCGATAAGATCCAGAGACTTGGACCTCGGTCAAGAAAGGAGGAGGCAGCCACGAGGTGGAGGGCGCCCCTAGGGCGCCCCCGCCTCGTGGGCCCCCAAGCTCCACCGACGTAGTCCTTCCTCCTATATATACCTCGCACTTCAACAGATCGAGATCACGGAGCCAACAACCTAATTCCACCGCCACAACTTCCTGTATCCACGAGATCCCATCTTGGGGCCTGTTCCGGAGTTCACCGAAGGGGAATCCACCATGGAGGGCTTCTACATCATCATCATAGCCTCTCCGATGAAGTGTGAGTAGTTTATTTCAGACCTTCGGGTCCATAGTTAGTAGCTAGATGGCTTCTTCTCTCTTTTTGGATATCAATACAATGATCTCCCCCTCTCTCGTGGAGATCTATTCGATGTAATCTTCTTTTTGCGGTGTGTTTGTTGAGACCGATGAATTGTTGGTTTATGATCAAGATTATCTATGAGCAATATTTGAATCTTCTCTGAATTCTTTTATGTATGATTGGTTATCTTTGCAAGTCTCTTGAATTATCCGCTTGGTTTGGCCAACTAGATTGGTAGTTCTTGCAATGGGAGAAGTGCTTAGCTTTGGGTTCAATCTTGCGGCGTCCTTTCCCAAAGGATGAGGGGCAGCAAGGCACGATTGTATTGTTGCCATCGAGGATAACAAGATGGGTTTTTATCATATTGCATGAATTTATCCTCTGCATCATGTCATCTTGCTTAAGGCGTTACTCTGTTTTCATTAACTTAATACTCTAGATGCATCTTTGGATAGTGGTCGATGAGTGGAGTAATAGTAGTAGATGCAGCAGAGTCGGTCTACTTGTCTCGGATGTGATGCCTATATACATGATCATACCTAGATACTCTCATAACTATGCTCAATTCATCAATTGCTCAACAGTAATTCGCTCACCCACAGAGAATACTTATGCTCTTTAGAAAAGCCACTAGTGAAATCTATGGCCCCCGGGTCTATTCTCATCATATTAATCTTCCTACGCTTTATTATTGCTTTGCTTTTTTACTTTTCCTTTTATTTTACTTTGCATCTTTATACCAAAAAAATACCAAAAATATTATCTATCATCTCTATCAGATCTCACTCTCGTAAATGACCGTGAAGGGATTGACAACCCCTATCTGCTTGGTTGCGAGGAGTTATTTGCTTTGTGTAGGTACGAGGGACTTGCGCGTGGCCTCCTACTGGATTGATACCTTGGTTCTCAAAAACTGAGGGAAATACTTATGCTACTCTGCCGCATCATCCTCTCCTCTTCGGGAAAAACCAACGCAAGCTCAAGACGTAGCACTTAATCGATTGTGGAGTTCTCGAGACGCGTTTTCGGACCTGCCGAAGAGTGCCAGCGACGCTGCGTAGTTCTTCCAAGCTCAGGAAGGACATGAGACACATAAGATGTTCTGGTCACAATTCGCTGCACAAGAGCGCCCGGCGTTGCTAAACAACCAAATGGCGCAATGGGCCGAGCTTCACAAGATGTTCGGAGCTGCCATGAAGGACGTCATAGTTCGGCTATGGCCAGCCGAACCCATTCCGAACAGCTATTTCGGCTTGGTGCGGCGACTTGTCAATGCAGTGTCGCGAATCGATGCAGTCAAGTGTTCAGTGTGCATAGAAGGTGCACGGATGGCCTTCGCCTGCGTCAAGATGTACTGGGCGAAGATGAAGGCCACCGATGTTGCAGTTAAGGATCCGCCTGGAGGTAAGGACCACCTACGCCGGAGCACTACTTAGACGACGTCTTAGAGGGCGCCCGCTTGATAGAGGGTCAGTGCTCGAAAGACATTATATTCGAATGAATGTACCTGAACTGCCTGGACATTTTTTTATTATGTACTAAGGCCTTGCGATATATTTGTGCTATTATCTGAAAGTTTTATCCTCCTGTGCGGCCGTTTGTATTCCTGAGAGTTGTCCAGTCGTCGGCTTCAGCCCCCACATACATAATACGGGGGTGTTCAGAATAGCACATGATCACACTTGACCCAACGTCTTGGTCCGTAAAGGAGGTGTCAGTGCGGCGAACCAGGCAATCGGACTATAAGGCTTTACAACTTTCACTTAGCCATAGGAGTTTGATGATGGGTCTACGAAGTAGCCCCTGGTATGTACGCGGCTGTCCGAATGCGGATGTGTTACATGTGTGACCGGAAAACGGTCCTTCGTGTAATACGGAAAAAAATCCCTAAAGATTTTAATAAGTCACCGAGTGGCTGACCAGCTCTCGCCGCATCATGACAATCAGTTTTCGGCTTTCTCTACTGAGGTGCTTCACCGGACGAACCAGAAACACAATCGCAGTAGTTCTCCCTTTACTACCCTAGCCGATAAGACGGAACGTAAGGTAGCAAACACAGGAGCCAGGCAACCCAACTATTGACCAAAGACATGATTCGGAGCCGGTGCATATAATGCCAAGCTCGGGACGCCAAAGTGTGCTATAAAGCTGTTCGGGCTTTTGTTTGCCAACACAAATGTCGTTGTATAGAGCCCCTGGCAATTTGTGCCAAGGTGTGTGCATGAGACAACTGAAGAGACGGAATACAGTCTATGAATAAAGGCGATGAGAGTTATGTTCACTGGAATCTGGTTGACACGTCAAACATAATCTTAGACATTGTACCATAATCACCGAGGCTATTTTACATGCCGGGGGTCTAAGACTAAGGGAAAAGCTCTGTACAAGTTCTTAAATAAAGTTTTGGTCTACAAAATCCTTTGGACCTCCTACCGTACGTCTGCGCCGCTTTCGCCTTAGTGAGAAAGATTCCTTGAGAGGAGGGGTCTTCGATTATTTGTATGAAACCGGGCTCGGATAGAGTCCTTGTAAGTCCGTAGGATGAATAGGTTTTGATTCACCTATGGTAAAAGATAGGAAATAATTAAAGGAGAGGGGAAGGCCATATAGGGTAGAATAGGCATGTCCGTATTGTGCCTCCGCTGACGCCCAAGGTATTTTGAATGCATAATTATGTACGCACGGTACGAATTTCGCGGACATACATGGCGATCGTCGTAGGCAAAACTGCTAATCCAGCTCTGGAATTGTCGGGCTGCCAGCATGCAGAATTGACCGGCATTGTGTAATAAAGTCCGGTGGCTTAATAGCCACTGGGGTGTGCGGCTTGACAGGGCCGCTTTGTACTTCGGCTGCGATGGCCGCGGTATGCTCCTCAGTACGGAGGGAGCATTCCATATTCCCATTGATTGTAATGACGCCACGTGGACCGGGCATCTTAAGCTTTAGATAGGCATAGTGTGGGACCGCATTAAAACGGGCGAAAGCGGTTCGTCCGAGAAGTGCGTGATAGCCACTGCGGAAGGGGACGATATCGAAGATCAAGTCTTCACTTCGGAAGTTGTCTGGCGAACCGAAGACGACTTCCAGTGTGATTGATCCCGTGCAGCGGGCCTCTACACCAGGTATTACTCCTTTGAAGGTAGTTTTAGTGGGCTTCATTCTTGAAGGATCAATGCCCATTTTGCGGACAGTGTCTTGATAAAGTAGATTGAGACTGCTGCCGCTGTCCATGAGGACTCGCGTGAGATGGAATCCGTCGATGATTGGGTCGAGGACCAGAGCTGCTGAACCTCCATGACGGATACTAGTTGGGTGGTCCTTTCGGTCGAAGGTGATCGGACAAGCCGACCATGGGTTGAATTTTGGGGCGACCGGCTCTATGGCGTAGACGTCCCGTAACGCGCCCTTGCGCTCCCTCTTAGGGATATGTGTGACATATATCATATTTACTTTTTTTACCTCGGGGGGAAATTGCTTATGTCCCCCTATGTTTGGTTGACGAGGCTCTTCGTCGTCGTCGTCGCTGGGCGGTCCTTTCCCCTTGTGTTCGGCGTTGAGTTTGCCGGCCTGTTTAAAAACCCAACATTTTCTGTTGGTATGATTGGCGGGTTTATCGGGAGTGCCATGAATCTGGCAAGGCCGATCAAGTATTCTGTCTAAACTGGTGTGACGCCCCCGATTCAATCGTACACTAATCATGCACGCAAATGTGTACGATCAAGATCAGGGACTCACGGGAAGATATCACAACACAACTCTAAAACATAAATAAGTCATACGAGCATCATAATACAAGCCAGGGGCCCCGAGGGCTCGAATACAAGTGCTCGATCATAGATAAGTCAGCAGAAGCAACAATATCTCGAGTACGACATAAGTTAAACAAGTTTGCCTTAAGAAGGCTAGCACAAACCGGGATACAGACGAAGAGACGCAGCCTCCTGCCTGGATCCTCCTAACTACTCCTGGTCGCTGTCGGGGCTGCTGCACGTAGTAGTAGGCCCCTCCAAAGTAGTAGTCGCCATCGACGGTGGCGTCGCCCTGGGCTCCATCGTCTGTCGCAGCAACCGGGTAAAGAAAGGGGGAAAAGGGGAACAAGGCAACCGTGAGTACTCATCCAAAGTACTGCAAGCAAGGAGCTACACTACATATGCATGGATATATGTGTAAAGGGCCATATCGATGGACCGAATCGCAGAATGCCGTAATAAGAGGGGATAGCTAATCCGCCGAAGTTCACGCTCGCAGCCTCCGCCTTGCAAAGATGTAGAAGAGAGTAGATCAAGTCCTCCAAGTAGCATCAGATAGCATAATCCTACCCGGCGATCCTCCTCGTCAGCCTCATTAGAGAGCGATCACCGGGTTGTATCCGCACTTGGAAGGGTGTGTTTTATTAAGTATCCGGTTCTAGTTGTCATAAGGTCAAGGTACAACTCCAAGTCGCCCCGTTATCAAGATCACGGCTATTCAATAGATTAACTTCACTGCAGGGTGCACCACATAACCCAACACGCTTGATCCCATTTGGCGGACACACTTTTACGGGTCATGCCCGGCCATGGAAGATCAACACGCCGCAGCCCCACCTAAGCATAACAGAGAGTCAAGACGCCGGTTCTAAACCTAAGCGCCCAGGGTCTAGGCCCATCGCCTGAGCACACACAAGACGCTATGTAGGGCGGCCGAAAGCGCACCTAGCCTAGTGGCGCTCCAAATTAATCCGGCGCCGCGCCGCCACCGACGTCACGAAGCTTGGTGATACCACGACGCGGATACCCATAACTACTCCCACGTAGATGGTTAGTGCGATAGACCAAATGGCCGACTCGATCAAATACCCGATCTCGTTAAACGTGTTAAGTATCCGCGAACGCCTAACAGGCCAGGCCCACCTCTCTCCTAGGCGGTCTCAACCTGCCTGTCGCTCCACCACAAAGATCCACTCATGGTGCTCCACTAGCCGATTCGACTTTAGTCTCCACATGTATCATGTATAAGTATATAGTATATACCCGTGATCACCTCCCGAGTGATCACGGCCCGATAGTATAGCACAAACAGACGGACAAGAATGTAGGGCCACAGATGGAAATACTAGAATCCTATACTAAGCAAGTAGGATTGCGTAAAGGTAACAACGATGAGTAGCAAGGTCGCTATGCATCGTGATAGGTATAACGGAAAGCAAGAATATGCTACACTACTCTAATGCAAGCAGATAGAGTAGAATAGGCAATATTTGGTGATCAAGGGGGCTTGCCTGGTTGCTCTGGCAAGAGAGAGGGGTCGCCAACTCCGTAGTCGTCTTGGGCAGCAGCAGCTGTCGGTCTCGTAGTCTACCGAGAGAGAGAGGGGAAGAAACAATGAATACCATGCAAACAGATGCATATCGATGTATGACATGACAAGTAACGGTGCTAGGGGTTCCCTAACGCGGTATGAGGTGATACCGGTGAAGGGGGAAGGCATCCGGGAAAGTATTCCCGGTGTTTCGTGTTTTCGGGCAGAGGAGCCGAAGGGGGAAAGTTGCGAGTTTGATATGTTCGGGGTGTGTGGTGGGCGAACGGCTCGATCCGTGGATCGGCTCGTCGCTCGAGCAACTTTCATGTTGAAAATAATTTAATCCGAGTTACGGATTAAAAGATATGATTTTCTAAAGATTTTATTAATTTTTGGAATTTAATTAATTATTTAATTTAATCCGAAAATGGAATTATGACACCAAAGATGATGTCATGTCGACGCCAAGCCGATCAACGAGGGTTGACTGGGTCAATCTGATGGTGGGACCCGGTTGTCATTGTCTAAGACTAACTAATCGTGTCTTGTTAGTCTAACTAAAATGATTAGGTTTATTAACTACAATTAATTAGGTTAAATAATCAGGATTAATTAAGTTAATTAATTCTTTAATTAATTAATTAATATTTTAATTATTTATTTATTTACTTTTTTAAATCCTTTTTTTCATTTCATTTTTCTTTTTCATTTTCGCCTCGGGGTGGGCCCCGCTTTATGCATGTACGAGGCCCTAGCGGGTTAGCGGCGGGGGCGCAAGTGTGGTCGGGCGCCGCCTGGCCGAGGCCGAGCCCAACCGGGGCAAAGCAAGGCCGCGGCGGAGCGGGCGTGGCGGGCGTGGCGACGACCGTGTTGGCGTCGAGGCGGAGCCGGGCCGTGGAGGGCACCGGCAGCTGCCCACGCCGTGTCGCGCCGAGGGTGAACGGGGCCGCGGATTGCCGGTAGGTGGACGACGGCGTCGCCATTCGAGGAGGTAGAAGGGGTGGTACGACGCTAGCACAGGGGGCATCGAACGGCTGGGTGCAAGAGGGCCCAGCGCACCTTGAGCGAGCAGGCACGCCCGGCGTCGCGAGCTGGAGGAAGACAGCAGTGGCGGCGACGGAGGCGAGGGCAGGGAGGTGGGCACGGTGATCCCAGTTGGCCCCGGCACCGTCGGGCGGAGGAGAGCGCCGCCAAGGCGGTCGAGGAGTGGGAAGGGGAAGAGGGGCGCGCTACAGGCGCGCGAGCACGATCGGGCGTGGCAGGGCGGATGACAAGGGACGGAGACGGAGAGGGACAGAGGGAAGGGGAGGGGCTCACAAGGGGGAGTAGGGAACGGGGCAACGTGCTCGGTGGAGGTCGGGGAGGACGACGGGGACGAGCGACGGAGTGGAAGGAGTCCGGTGAGGTGGCGGCGAGCTGGCTGCGTCGGTGATGGCGCCCTCCTCCTCGATCCTGATCCAATCGGGGAGGGGAGGGAGGAGATATTTTGGAAGCGGGGCGGAGTGTCGGTGGCGGTTGGTGGACTGAGAGGGGGGGGGGTTAAGGGAGTGGAGCGCGGGGTGGGCCGGCCGGGCCTGGTGGTGGCCTAGTTGGGCCTGAGGTCAGCTGGGCCGAAGCCCAGGGGGGCTTCTCTCCTATTTTTTTTATCTTTTGTTTTTCTGTTTTATCTCTTTCCTTTTATTTATTTTCTTTCACTATTTTTATTCAACTCAGGGCATTTAAGTATTTTATAAATTTGTGTTTTCTTTACTATAATTACCCTAGCATTTAACTGCAAACTCCGAACATTTTAGTTTAATATTTTGAAACTTTTGGCGTTTGACAATAATTTGAATCTGAATTTCGAACGGTTTCGAATTATTGCGAGGATAGCGACAGTAACCAAGGTGTCATGGCACGATTAGCGTGGGATTACTGTAGCACGATTATCCCGCTTTACAAATCTCCTCCACTACAAGAAATCTCGTCCCGGGATTTAGGAGGTAGAAGGAAACAGTGCGGGGTATTCATCACGCAGGCGATCCTCGCGTTCCCACGTGGCTTCATCTTCAGAATGGTGCGACCACTGGACTTTGAGGAACTTGATCGCCTTCTGACGTGTGCGGCGTTCAGCTTGGTCGAGAATGCGGACCGGATGCTCTTTATAGGAGAGGTCCTGTTGCAATTCGAGCACTTCATGATCCACTGCTCGGATTGGGTCCTTGAAGCAGCGACGGAGCTGTGACACGTGGAACACATCGTGAACCCGAGAAAGGTTCGACGGAAGCTCCAGTTGATATGCCACTTTCCCACGCCTTTCCAGAATAGTGAATGGGCCAATATAGCGAGGAGCCAGCTTGCCCTTGATCCCGAAGCGGTGAGCACCCTTCATTGGTGTAACGCGAAGATAGGCCTTTTCGCTAGGTTGATAGACCATGTCTTTATGATGACGGTCATAATTACTCTTTTGGCGTGACTGAGCAGTCTTGAGATTCTCGCGAATAATGCGGACTTGATCCTCGGCATGTTGGATAATATCCGGACCAAAGAGTGGACGTTCCCCAGTTTCTGACCAGTTCAGAGGGGTTCGGCACTTTCGTCCATATAACACTTCGAAGGGGGCCATCTTCAAACTAGCTTGATAGCTATTGTTATAAGAGAACTCAGCATACGGGAGAGATTCCTCCCATTTCTTGCCGAAGGAAATAACACAAGCTCGAAGCATGTCTTCGAGAACTTGGTTTACACGCTCAACTTGCCCTTGTGATCATGGATGAAACGCAGATCGAAAGATAAGTGAGTCCCCGTAGCTTCTTGGAAACTTGCCCGAATCTTGAAGTGAATAAGCTGCCACGGTCCGAATCGATAACCAGTGGAATACCGTGAAGTGAAACAATTACGGACATGTAGAGAGTTGCAAGTCGACTAGCAGTGATCGCTTTTTGACCGCCGTAAATGTGCAACTTTAGAAAGCCGTGAATGACGACAAGAATAGCATCATTACCTTTCTCGCGATTTGGGAAATCCAAAGGACTAAGTCCATTTCAACATGGTCCCATTTCCATTCAGGAATAGAGATAGGTTGCGAGTTCCAAAGAGGCCTTTGATGTTCGCTTTGATACGACGGCAAACGCCACATTCAAAGAACATAACGAGCAATGTCTTGCTTCATGTTAGACCACCGTAATCTATGACGAATGTCCCGGTACATCTTTGTACTACCAGATGGATACATAGAGGCGATCATGAGCTTCTTTCATAACTTTCTGAGTCATATTCAGGTTTTTCTCCTTACACGGCACCACTAGGCGGCCTTTGAAGTACAAGGCGCCATCATCAGCAATAGTGAAGAATGAGGGCTTTCCTTCTTTGAGGTCGCACTTAATCTTGTGGGCTTCAGAGTCATATCCCTGTATTGTCTTGATGGAGCTCACGAGATCGGGTTCGACAGCCAGGGTATAGAGGGAACCCTGGGTAACAACACGGAGATTCATCTTGCGAAACTCCGGAGGAGGGGGAGCAAGTGCACCTGGAGGAACAATATGGAGGTTCAGCTTTCTGAATTCTTCAACGAGTGAGGGCTGAACTTTGTGAACCTAGAGGTGGTTGCAGTAAGACTTGCGGCTTAAGGCATCATCCATTACATTAGCCTTTCCTGGTGTATAGGAAATACCCAAGTCAAAGTCTGCAACAATCTCCATCCATCTCTGCTGACGGAGGTTCAGGTCTGGCTGAGTAAACAGATACTTCAGATTTTGGTGGTCGGTGAAGATCTCGCAACGATTACCGAGAAGGTAATGTCGCCACTGTTTCAGTGCATGGATAACAGCAGCAAGCTCGAGGTCGTGAACTGGGTAGTTCTCTTCGTGAGGGCGCAATTGTCGAGAGGCATAGGCAATCACTTTGCGCTCCTGCATTAGGACACAGCCTAATCCTTGACGGGAAGCGTCGCAGTAAATGACGAAGTCCTTCTTAGTATCAGGTGGAGCTAGTACTGGGGAAGGTGTCAACTTGTCTTTGAGTGCCTGGAAGCTTTCCTGACATTTGTCTGTCCGTTGGAACTTGACGCCCTTATGCAATAGGTTAGTCAGAGGCTCGGCAATCTTGGAGAAGTTCTCGACGAATCGACGGCAATAGTCAAGTAGACCGAGAAAACTTCGACTTGCTTGACATTCTTCGGAGGAGTCCAATCAAGAATAGCCTGAACTCGTTCAGGGTTGACGGCAATACCATCCTTAGAGATGACATGCCCGAGATAGGTCACTTCGGAAGCCGAATTCACATTTGGAGAACTTGGGCGATAGTCGATGCTCTCGTAGCTTTTCCAAAGACAAGACGAAGATGTTCAGATGCTCTTCTTCATTCTTGAAAATACCAGGATATCATCCAGATAAACCACGCATTTAACTTGTCGAGGTAATCCATGAATATATAGTTCATCATGCGAGAGAAGGTGGCTGGAGCATTGGTTAAGCCGAAAGACATGACGGTGTACTCATATGAACCATAACAAGTCACAAAGGCGGTCTTTGGGATATCCTCTTCACGAACACGGATCTGGTGGTAACCCAACCTCAAGTCGAGTTTAGAGAACACCGATGAACCAGCCACCTGATCATACGGATCATTGATCCGAGGAAGAGGATACTTATTCTCGAATGGTAGCTTGGTTTATAGGACGGTAGTCTTGGACCAATCGGTTTGTCCCATCCTTCTTCTTGACAAAGAGAGAAGGTGCTCCCCAAGGAGAGCAACTTGGGCGAATGAAACCATCTGCGAAGAGACTTGTCGATTTCCTCCTTAAGCTCAAGGAGTTCATGCGGCGGCATCTTGTAGGGTCGCTATTATAGGAGTGGTGCACGGTTTCAAGTCGATAACGAATTCGACAGCTCTAGCAGGGGAATCCTCGAAAGTTCTTCAGAAAGACGCCGAGGAATTCACGCACGACGGGAATGTTTTCAATACCCTCGAGTGGTGCAGCGCTCAATGCATTCAAGGCATAAAGCCGTGCCTCAAAGATTTTGCACCGATGAGCTTGGTAAGTGACTATTTCATCGAAGGGTGTAGCAGATGGACGTTCTTAGTGGCGCAAACTATGGAAGCAGATCGCCTTTAACCAATTCATTCCCGAATGAGGTCAATGCTACATGACTTCAAAGACGATGGGGAGACAAGGAATTCCAGTCCTTCGATTTCAACGGGACGCTGCTGCAAATCATGGAGGTTCGACATTGACCCGCAGGGGTGTGCACTAATAGTGAAGCGTTCATGTCTTCACTTTTAATTCCATGCATAAATGCAAAATCTTCAGACATGAATGAATGTGATGCACCTGTATCAAATAAAACGGATGCTGGTACTGAATTTACGAGGAGTGTACCCATCACAGTAGCAGGCTGGTCTTGAGCTTCGTTCAGATCACCGTGGTTGGCATGAACTCGACCATAAGGCTTGGCATTGTTGTTGCGGGGCTGGTTGCTTCCACGGCCAGTTGCGGGAAGTGCCAGTTGATTCTGATTCTGATTGCATTCCCTAGCACGGTGCCCTGGTTGACCACACCTGAAGCATAAGCCATTGTTGGGAGTAGGAACAGAGCTTGGGGTGGTGGAGCTGGAAGCCTTGGCTGCCTAGTTGGAGGAGTAGGCGACGAGGTGCAAGATAGGTCTGCCTTGGGGCAGGTGCATTCGGCCGGTACATGCTTGTTGGGAATCCATATCTTGCGCTTCTGCGAGGACGGGCCCAAGATGAGCTCAGATCATGGTTGCGCTGTTAGAGCTCTGTATTCCTGCGCACCAGTTTCGACATTGATAGCTTTGTTCACCAAGGTGGCGAAATCAGCAAAGTCCTGCACTAGAAGTGCGAGCTTGATGTCGACTTGAAGGCCGTCACGGAACTTCTCCCTCTGCGTGCATCGGTTGCAATGTCCTCTTCAAAGATAGCGAGACAAGTCCAGAACTCCCGCCGATAAGCTTCAACAGCCTTGTTGCCTTGGGTGAGGTTATGAACTCACGCTTCTTCCGTCCATGACTCCTTGAGGGATGAAGCGGCACGAAAGCAGCTTGGAAGTTTGGCGGTGATGATTGCTCCACTGGGCTGAGTACGCCTGTGGCTGTCCCACCATTGAGCTACGGGTCCCTTCAGAAGAAGGAAGCAAAGGTGACATAGCCGGCGGGGCTACATCAGCAGACTCCATCTCATAGGTGATGTCACGGAGCTACCATCAAGATCCGAGGGCTGGGTTGAGCTGCGGTACACACTTGGGTTGAGGCGCATGAAATCCTGCAGAGTTACTGTGTTTGGCTGCTGGTTTATATTGGGGCGAGGAAACTGAGCCATCATGTTTTCCATGAACTGGCGATTCATCTCAAGCTGTTGGATCATAGCAGCCATGTACTCAGGTGGTGGTGGGAATTTGCCACCACGACCACGACCAGCTGGTCTAACCATCCTGCTAATATATAACAGGGGTAGTTCAGCATTTGAGAAATTTGCAAAGGACAAGAATCATTCATGATGAAACATGCATAATGAAAGCAGCACGATAGAAACTACATAGTAGTCGGCATATCATACAAAAGGGATCATGCATAGAGTTCGGTACACAGAGTTCAGTACATAGACTAAGACATCATAGGCGGCACGCAGCTCGCGATTTAATGCATCTAACACTTAACAAACAAGCCTACATCAGTCCCACGCGGCTGCATGGAGGTAGTTGTAGCCCGAAGCTGGTAGTGCGGCAGCGATAGTCCTCCACGCCGCGACCTAGGGGCATGCGATACTCAGTGCGTAACCCGACGCCAGTGGTAGAAGAGGGCCAAGTGCGGAGAGTAGCCTCCCACATCCGCCATCCGACACCCCGGGGCATCACGGTCTGGCTGGGTAGATCGCAGGACGCGCAGCTCTGGATCGGACAAAGGTGCAACAGTGTCAGAGCACGGTAAAGGTGCTGACGGGTGGTGTACAACTCGTGGCGAAGAGCTCGGTTAGCTCGATCCAGCCCATCAGCATGCAGAACAAAGTTCTGATGGTAGAAGGGCTCTCGGGTGACAGTGGAGTAGGCAGCAGTGTAGTAACCCTCCGCACCAACATCGGATGCGATAGCAATGTGCCTGAAGGGGGAGGTGTCCAACTCCCGATACTCTCCACGAAGACGGGTAAGAGCAGCATAAGCAGCATCGTGAACTGCCATATCGATGGTCACTCCAACACCATGAGCGGTGTGCAAAGACAAGAGTGGAGTCATACTCCCGAGAGTAGAGGTGGACGATGGCACGACATCGCTCTGGTTAAAGTCCCGTACTCCTCGAGACGGTGTACTCGGGGTGCTAGCGATAACCCGATAGGTCATCATCTCGCTAGCACCGCAGTGATCCCGAGGCACCAATGGCCGTCGTGGTGGCGCACGACCTGCCTCGTGGGTTCCATCCGAAAACAAAGATGTTTCAAAGGAGTCAAATGACAAGGTGGAAATTGATCAAAATACAATTCCAAGGAATAACTATGGCTTTATCCAACTTTGGGGTGAATGTGGTCACGGGATGCTAGTGTTAGTTAGTAAATTCGTTTAACCCGAGTAGAAGAGAGTTCAGAGTCCTAGAGTAAAGGTCGAGGAGTAAAAGATCCTAGTACCACCCGATGGCGACGTGGGCTCGCAAGGCACACAGCCAAGTTAGTAAAAGTTTTGCATTGTCTAGACTCGACTTCGCCAAGGAGTGTGGAAGGGGATTCCTACAGCAATGGGCTCGATACCAACTTCAGGCGCTTCGATTCAATCGTACACTAATCATGCACGCAAATGTGTACGATCAAGATCGTGGACTCACGGAAGATATCACAACACAACTCTAAAACATAAATAAGTCATACAAGCATCATAATACAAGCCAGGGCCTCGAGGGCTCGAATACAAGTGCTCGATCATAGACGAGTCAGCGGAAGCAACAATATCTGAGTACGGACATAAGTTAAACAAGTTTGCCTTAAGAAGGTTAGCACAAACCGGGATACAGATCGAAGAGACGCAGGCCTCCCGCCTGGGGATCCTCCTAACTACTCCCGGTCGCCGCCGGGCTGCACGTAGTAGTAGGCCCCTCCAGGTAGTAGTCGCCATCGACGGTGGCGCTCGCCCTGGGCTCCATCGTCAGTCGCAGCAACCGGTAAAGAAAGGGGAAAAGGGGAACAAGGCAACCGTGAGAACTCATCCAAAGTACTCGCAAGCAAGGAGCTACACTACATATGCATGGATATATGTGTAAAGGGCCATATCAAGGACCGAATCTGCAGAATGCCGTAATAAGAGGGGATAGCTAATCTCGTCAAGTCTATGCTTCGCAGCCTCCGCCTTGCAAAGATGTAGAAGAGAGTAGATCAAGTCCTCCAAGTAGCATCAGATAGCATAATCCTACCCGCGATCCCTCCTCGTCAGCTCTGTTAGAGAGCGATCACCGGTTGTATCTCGCACTTGGAAGGGTGTGTTTTATTAAGTATCCGGTTCTAGTTGTCATAAGGTCAAGGTACAACTCCAAGTCGCCCTGCTATCAAGATCACGGCTATTCAATAGATTAACTTCCGCAGGGTGCACCACATAACCCAACACGCTTGATCCCATTTGGCCGGACACACTTTTCGGGTCATGCCCGCCGAGGAAGATCAACACGCCGCAGCCCCACCTTGGCATAACAGAGGTCAAGACGCCGGTCTAAACCTAAGCGCCAGGGTCTGGGCCCATCGCCTCGAGCACACCAAGACGCTTGCGAGGGCGGCCGCAGACCTAGCCTAGTGGCGTTCGCTCCAATCCAATCCGCACGCGCCGCTCGGCCGGCCGACGTCCGAAAGCTTCGGTGATACCACGACGCGGGATACCCATAACTACTCCCGCGTAGATGGTTAGTGCGTATAGACCAAATGGCTAGACTCAGATCAAATACCCAGATCTCGTTAAACGTGTTAAGTATCCGCGAACGCCGAACAGGGACAGGCCCACCTCTCTCCTAGGCGGTCTCAACCTGCCCTGTCGCTCCGCCACAAAGATCCACTCGCGGGTGCTCCACCAGCTGACCCGACTTTAGTCTCCACATGTATCATGTATAAGTATATAGTATATACCCGTGATCACCTCCCGAGTGATCACGACCCGATAGTATAGCACAGCAGACGGACAAGAATGTAGGGCCACAGATGGAAATACTAGCATCCTATACTAAGCAAGTAGGATTGCAGGTAAAGGTAACAACAATAGTAGCAAGGTCGGGCTATGCATCGGGATAGGTATAACGGAAAGCAAGAATATGCTACATTACTCTAATGCAAGCAAGATAGAGTAGAATAGGCGATATCCGTGATCGGGGGGGCTTGCCTGGTTGCTCGGCAAGAGAGAGGGTCGTCAACTCCGTAGTCGTCTCGGGCAGCAAGCAGAGTCGGTCTCGTAGTCTACCGAGAGAGAAGAGGGGGAAGAAACAATGAATACCATGCAAACAGATGCATATCGATGCATGACATGACAAGTAACGGTGCTAGGGGTGCCCTAACGCGGTATGAGGTGATACCGATGAAGGGGGAAGGCATCCGGGAAAGTATTCCCGGTGTTTCGTGTTTTCGGGCAGAGGAGCCGGAGGGGGAAAGTTGTGAGTTTGATATGTTCGGGGTGTGTGGTGGACGAACGGGCTGCGTATCTTGGATCGTCTCGTCGTTCTGAGCAACTTTCATGTTGAAAATAATTTAATCCGAGTTACGGATTAAAAGATATGATTTTCTAAAGATTTTATTAATTTCTAGAATTTAATTAATTATTTAATTTAATCTGAAAATGGAATTATGACATCAGCATGATGTCATGCTGACGTCAGCAGTCAACAGGGGTTGACTGGGTCAATCTGATGGTGGGACCCGGTTGTCATTGTCTAAGACTAACTAATCAGGTCTAGTTAGTCTAACTAAAATGATTAGGTTTATTAACTACAATTAATTAGGTTAAATAATCAGGATTAATTAAGTTAATTAATTCTTTAATTAATTAATTAATATTTTAATTATTTTAATTATTTATTTATATACTTTTTTTAAAATCCTTTTTTTTCATTTCATTTTTCTTTTTCATTTTCGCTCTGTGGTGGGCCCTGCTTGTCTGCATGGTACGAGGCCCTAGCGGGTTAGCGGGCGGGCGCGGGTGGTCGGGCGTCGCCTGCGGCCGAGGGCGAGCCCAACCGGGGCAAAGCAAGGCCGCGCCGAGCGGGCGTGGCAGCGTGGGCGACGCACCGGTGGCGGCGTCAGAGGCGGAGCCGGGCTGTGGAGGGCACCGGCGAGCTGCCCACGCCAGGCGCTACCGAGGGTGAACGGGGCCGGATTGCGGTAGGTGGACGACGCGTCGCCGTTCGAGGAGGTAGCGGGGCGGTGGACGCTAGCACAGAGGGGCATCAAACGGCGCGAGGTGCAAAGTAGGGCCCATGTCACTTGCGAGACGCGCCGCCGGCGCGAGCCGGAGGGAAGGCAACAGTGGCGGCGACGAGGCGAGGGCGGGGAGGTGGCGCGCAGCGATCCCGGTTGGCCCCGGCACCGGTCGGGCGGAGGAGAGCGCCGGCCAAGGCGGTCGGGGAGCGGGAAGGGGGAAGAGGGGAGCGCGCGCTTGTGAAAGCACGCATCGGGCGTGGCCGGGGCGGTGACCGCGGGTGGGACGGAGAGGGACAGAGGGGAGGGGAGGGGCTCACAAGGGGGAGTAGGGAACGGGGCAACATGCTCGGTGGAGGTCGGGGAGGACGACGTGGACGAGCGACGGAGTGGAAGGAGTCCGGTGAGGTGGCGGCGAGCTCCGGGCGGCGTCGGTGATGGCGTCCTCCTCCTCGATCCCGATCCAATCGTGGAGGGGAGGGAGGAGACATTTTGGGAGCGGGGAGGTCGGTGGCGGTTGGTGGACCGAGAGGGGGGTTAAGGGAGTGGAGCGCTGGGTGGGCGGCCGGGCTCGGGTGGTGGCCTGATTGGGCTGAGGTCACTGGGCCAAGCCTGTGGGGCTTCTCTATATTTTTTGTCTTTGTTTTTCTGTTTTATCTCTTTCCTTTTATTTATTTTCTTTCACTATTTTTATTCAACTCGTGGCATTTAAGTATTTTATAAATTTGTGTTTTCTTTACTATAATTACCTCGCATTTAACGCAAACTCCAACATTTTAGTTTAATATTTTGAAACTTTTGCCGCTTGACAATAATTTGAATCTGAATTTCGAACGGTTTCGAATTATTGCGAGGATAGCGACAGTAACCGAGGTGTCATGGCACGATTAGCGTGGGATTACTGTAGCACGATTATCCGGGCGTTACAACTGGATGGACCATCTCTGTTTGCCTTGAATGGCTTCTTTCGCTGACCGGCTTTGGAGCCACTGAATCCGGCGTTGACCGCTGTGTCTTGGGTTCATTCGTTATTGTTTCAACGCTTGTGCTTGTTGCGTTGTGGCTTGCCATTGCCATCCCTGGCTTCGGAGGTGCCAGGGTCGCTGGTGCTATTGCTTCTACGAGCAAGCCAGCTATCCTCCCCTGCACAAAAGCGGGTCATAAGTGTGGTAAGGGCTGCCATGGACTTCGGCTTTTCTTGGCCGAGCTGTCGGGCGAGCCACTCATCTCGGACGCTATTTTTGAAAGCCGCAAGGGCTTCGGCGTCCAGACAATCCACAATCTTGTTCTTTTTAATTAAGAATCTGGTCCAGAGCTGCCGGGCTGATTCTCCGGGTTGCTGGATTATGTGACTAAGATCATCGGCGTCTGGGGGACGAACATAGGTACCTTGGAAGTTGTCGCTGAATGCGTCCTCCAAGTCTTCCCAACTACCAATAGAGTTTTCTCATAGGCTGTTCAGCCAGTGTCGTGCTGGCCCCTTGAGCTTTAGGGGGAGGTATTTGATGGCATGTAGATCATCACCGCGTGCCATGTGAATGTGGAGAATAAAATCTTCAATCCATACCGTGGGACCTGTTGTGGCATCATATGATTCAGTGGTTTAAACCCTTCTGGGAACTGGTGTTCCATTACCTCATCGGTGAAGCATAGGGGGTGTGCGGCACCTCTGTATCGGGCCACGTCACGGCGCAGTTCGGAGGATGTCCGTATGCGGTTTTCAGCCCGGGTGAGGTTGTGGTTGTTGCGCCAGGCATGATAGCCGTCTTATCGCGCCGGGGCACGCCCCCGTGATCCATAGATTGATCTAGTCTGACCGGCTCTATTTTTCAGGTCCTGTCGTAGGTCATATGTGTATCCCCGAGCTATTGTTTCTCTGCCTTTACGGCGAGGTGGTGCGGGCTGGTGTTCGTCTTGAGTTGTCGTTCTATCCCGGCCACGTGGTGGTCGGTCAGGTCCGTCAGCCGCGTTACGCACTGGTGGTATGGGCTCTAGCGCCTCATCGTCTAATTGGGGTAGCAGCTTGCGCTTCGGGTAACTCTTGGTTGGGCGTTCGAACCCGTATTCTTCAACTGCCAGGACATTAGTCCATCTGTCGTTGAGCAAATCTTGATCAGCTTGAAGCTGCTGCTGCTGCTTCTTTTTTAGGCTTCTTGAAGTGGCTATTAGCCGGCGCTTAAAGCGTTCTTGTTCAAGGGTTTCCTCTGGAACGATGAAATCTTAGTCGTCGAGGCTCGCGTCGTCCTCGGGGAGTGGTAGATAGTTGCTATCCTCAGGGTCCTCGTTCCCTGCTGGCTCATCAGGACGATCGTATCTCGGGCAAGTAACATACCGATGGACAAATGGAATTACGTATGTTGTCATAACGGTTCGACCGGTAAAGATCTTCGTATAATATGTAGGAGCCAATATGGGCATCCAGGTTCCGCTATTGGTTATTGACCGGAGAGGTGTCTCGTTCATGTCTACATAGTTCTCGAACCCGTAGGGTCCACACGCTTAAGGTTCGTTGACGATATAGTATTATGTGAGTTATGTGATTTGGTGACCGGATGTTGTTTGGAGTCCCACATGAGATCACGGACATGACGAGGAGTCTCAAAATGGTCGAGAGGTAAGATTGATATATAGGACAATGGTATTCGGACACGGAAGTGTTTCGGAGGTACCGGGTACTTATCGGGTCACCGGAAAGGAGTTTCGGGCACCCCCCACAAAGATATGGGCCTTATGGGCCAAGTGAGGGAACACACCAGCTCACAAGGGGCTGGTGCGCCCCTATAGTGGCCGGCCCTATGAGGAGGAGAAGGAAAGAGGGGAGGGAAAGGAAAGTGTGGAGTAGGACTCCCCCTTCCTTCCCTCTCCCCCCACTTTCCTTCCACCTTGTTGATACAAGGAAAGGGGGTGCAGGGCAAGGCAGGGGCCCTAGGGGTCGGCGGCCAACCCTAGGGCGCGTCTCGTTGCCTCCCCTCCCCTCCCACCAATATATGTGTGGGGAGGGGGCGCCACACAGGGACACAACATTGTCTCAGCCGTGTGCGGCGCCCCAGTCCACCATTTACTCCCTCGGTCATATTTTCATAGTGCTTAAGTGAAGCCCTGCGGAGATCATATCACCATCACCGTCACCACGCCGTCATGTTGTCGAAACTGATCTACTGCCTCGCCGTTTTGCTGGATCAAGAAGGCGTAGGACGTCCCCGAGCTGAACGTGTGCAGAACGCGGAGGTGCCGTGCGTTCGGTACTAGATCGGTTGGAGCGCGAAGAAAGTTCGACTACATCAACCGCATTGTGAAACGCTTCCGCTTACGGTCTACGAGGGTACGTAGACATACTCTCCCCTCGTTGTTATGCATCTCCATGGATAGATCATTGCATGTGCGTAGATTTTTTTTTTTGTTTTCCATGCAACGTTTCCCAACAATTTTTGGACGCTTTTGGAATTTTATGAAAAGAATGTCAAGAAAGGGTGATGAAATCACGTCAATCAACATGATAAATGATTACCATAAAAGAAAAAAGTGTTTGGAGAAGTTGGGGGCTGCGCAGGGCAGCTGGAGCGCTCGACTGCCTTTGGTGCAAGCGCAAACGCTCATACGACTGGTCGTACCACCAGCCGCTGACGCCTCCTGGTCGACTACTTCTCCCTCGTACGTGCAATCGGATCTGAAATCATACACACACAGACTCCAAAAACTAATCCAGAACACAGAACCCTAGCCTCCTGAAGGCATCAGGAGTGGGAATTGGCACGGAGGAGATTGTCATCTCCACCACCTCGTGCAAGGGGACGTCGGCATCAATCATCTTCACTGTCATCTATCTCCATCTCGTTGTAATACTGAACCCCTCATGGGTCATTACATGTATTATTCGTTTGTTCTGTTCATGTTTACCACAACTATTCATATGATGTTTGTTGTCTCCATGTGCGAGTAGACCTCCTAATTCTCGGGGACATGAATGAACCTTGGTATGAATAGGAGCTGAAACGTTAATAAGGATATGAAATTCTCTGTTGAATATTGTGTTTAATAGCCTTTGTGAATGTTGTGAAGGGGCCCCGCACAACATTTTTGCCGCAATGCCACGAAGCATGTTACCGTCATTGTAAAGGTTAATTAAGATATCGAGGTAATTTAAGGTGATAGTAAAAGCCTCAATTTCACGCCCTTACAATTGATAAAGAACTCAGAGGCCGCATCCACGGTGAAACCCTTAATTACCATAATGAGAACCGGAGCGGGAAACTATGGTAGTGTCGTGTGTGGTATGAAATCTACCTTGAGTAGAACGTACTTTCTACTCGGATCTACCAAATCAAAAACATTAAGAGTGGCTCAAGTATACAACTTAGAACTATGCTACAACATATAGTATCACGTTAGACACATACCAATGGGAATTCCGCCCCTCTGGAATGCTTTTATCCTCTGTCAGTTTCAACGCTATACTCGTTAGTCGTTCCGTTGCGCTCACTTGTGGCTTGGCCCACCCACGATAGCGCGCGTATGCGGTCCTGCTTTTGTTGCCACTGCCAGCCCTGCATCATGCATGGATTCTGCATGGTCTCCAGGGGGCTATTTAGCAGCGAGTAGAAGGAGCTGCATTCGCAACACACGGCGAGAGTGTAAGCAGACCCACAGGAACGTTAGCTGCTCGTGATCGATCGATTTGAAGCAACAAGTGTAAGATGAACCAGAGCGCCGTGGGTTCCCTGGTGCCGCGGCAGGCGCCGGGCAGCTACGGCCTGCCGTTCGTCTCGGCCATCCGCGACCGCCTCGACTTCTACTACTTCCAGGGCGAGGCCAAGTACTTCGAGTCCCGCGTCGAGAAACACGGCTCCACCGTCCTGCGCATCAACGTCCCGCCGGGCCCTTTCATGGCGCGCGACCCGCGCGTGGTCGCCGTGCTGGACGCCAAGAGCTTCCCCGTGCTCTTCGACGTCGACAAGGTCGAGAAGAAGAACCTCTTTACCGGCACCTACATGCCCTCCACCTCCCTCACCGGCGGCTTCCGCGTCTGCTCCTACCTCGACCCCTCCGAGCCCACCCACACCAAGGTCAAGCAGCTGCTCTTCTCCCTCCTCGCCTCGCGCAAGGACGCCGTCATCCCGGCTTTCCGCTCCCACTTCTCCTCGCTCCTCGCCACCGTCGAGTCGCAGCTCGTTCTCGCCGGCAAGTCCAACTTCAACACGCTCAACGACTTCACCTCCTTCGAGTTCATCGCCGACGCCTACTTCGGCGTGCTCCCCTCCGCCTCAGACCTCGGCACCAC
Source organism: Aegilops longissima (assembly GCA_021605205.1). Lineage (NCBI taxonomy): Eukaryota > Viridiplantae > Streptophyta > Magnoliopsida > Poales > Poaceae > Aegilops > Aegilops longissima. The sequence continues at coordinate 525,451,078 of CM038679.1, forward strand.
CGGCCCCACCAAGGCCGCCAAGTGGCTCATATTCCAGCTCCACCCGCTCGTCACGTTCGGCCTCCCTTTGATCCTCGAGGAGCCGCTACTCCACACCGTGCTTCTCCCGCCCATCTTCGTCAGCGGCGACTACAAGGCGCTCTACAAGTACTTCTACGCCGCCGCGACCAAGGCGCTCGACATGGCCGAGAGCCTCGGGCTGAACCGGGACGAGGCATGCCACAACCTGCTGTTCGCCACCGTGTTCAACAGCTACGGCGGCCTCAAGGTGATGCTCCCGGGGATCCTCGGGCGCATCGCCGAGGCCGGAGAGAAGTTCCACCAGAGGCTGGCCGCGGAGGTACGCACCGCCGTGGCGGAAGCCGGCGGCAAGGTGACGATAGAGGCGCTGGAGAAGATGGAGCTGACCAAGTCGGCGGTGTGGGAGGCGCTGCGTCTGGAGCCGCCCGTCAAGTTCCAGTACGGCCGCGCCAAGGCCGACATGAACATCGAGAGCCACGACGCGGTGTTCGCCGTGAAGAAGGGAGAGATGCTGTTCGGGTACCAGCCATGCGCCACCAAGGACCCCCGCGTGTTCGGCTCCACGGCGAGGGAGTTCGTCGGCGACCGGTTTGTCGGGGAGGGAAGCAAGCTGCTGCAGTACGTGTACTGGTCCAACGGGAGGGAGACCGAGAGCCCCAGCGTGGACAACAAGCAGTGCCCCGGCAAGAACCTGGTCGTGCTCGTCGGCAGGCTCCTGGTCGCCGAGATGTTCCTCCGGTACGACACCTTTACCGCCGACGTCGGCGTCGACCTGCTCGGCCCCAAGGTTGAATTCACCGGTGTCACCAAAGCCACGTCCGGTCCTGGGGCTGTTTAAACGGTTTTGCTGAAACTCATTCAGCTGAGAATATTTTTGGTCTCATTCACTTTTTCGACCGTAGGATTCAATCACATTGCGGTTCCCGGTGCCGGCTCGACGCAGGCGCAGCGCTTTCCCCCTACAATGCTCGTCGACAGAGTCGGAGCTGCCTGGTCGTCGGCGTGTGCGGTGGACTGTTTGGCATTGACCGACGCAGGCCTCGACGCTTGTTCGTGGATTTCTCTTCGACGGCGTGTGTGCGTTCTTGTATAGGTTGTCAGGTCGCCCTGTGTGCCTTGTTTTTTGCGAGCATGTTGTGATGGTTTTCGCCCGATTTTTTGTTAATTAATTGGGCACCTCTCTTCGACCTTTTTTAATTAATCGGGTCCTAAGGAACCGCGTTTCAAAAAATGTTTTGTCGAGGAGGTCGTAGCGAACAAGGCCCAGCCTATCTGTTGTTCGTCTTGCAGCCCTTTTTTGTCGCACCATTTTTGTTGTCCCACGCTGGGTTTTAGCCCGCTGGGCATGTGTGGGCTTGTGACCTGGGTCCGGTGTCCTAGGCTACCGGGAGATAATAAGGAGTGTGTTTTTGTCGAGGGTCCCCAGTTGCATGCCGACCATCGACTCACAACTAGGGTGTGTGTGTGTGTGGAGGGTCTCCGGTTGCATGTCAACCATCGACTCGCAACTAGGGGAGTGTGTGTTTGTCGAGGGTCCCCAGTTGCATGCCGACTATCGAGTCGCAACTATGTGTGTGTGTGTATGTGTGTGTGTGTGTGTGTGTGTGTGGAGGGTCTCCGGTTGCATGTCAACCATCGACTCGCAACTAGGGGAATGTGTGTTTGTTGAGGGTCCTCAGTTGCATGCGACCATCGACTCACAACTAGAAGTGTGTGTGTGTGTGTGTGTGTGTGTGTGTGTGCGTGCGTGCGTGCGTGCGTGCGTGCGTGCGTGCGTGCGTGCGTGCGTGCGTGCGTGCGTGTGTGTGTGTGTGTGTGTGTGTGTGTGTGTGTGTGTGTGTGTGTGTGTGTGTGCGTCTCCAGTTACATGTCAACCATCGACTTGCAACTAGGGGAGTGTGTGTTTGTCGAGGGTCCCCAGTTGCATGTCGACCATCGACTCGCAACTAGGGTGTGTGTGTGTGTGTGTGTCTGTTTGTCGAGGCCCCCAGTTGCATGCTAACCATCTACTCGCAACTAGGGGGCATGTGTGTTTTGTCGTGGCCCCCAGTTGCAACCCGGCCATCGACTTGCAACTAGGTGTGTGTGTGTGTGTGTGTGTGTGTGTGTGTGTGTGTGTGTGTGTGTGTTGTTGGGCCCCAGTTGCATGCCGACCATCGACTCGCAACTCAAGGTGTGTGTGTGTGTGTGTGTGTGTGTGTGTGTGTGTGTGTGTGTGTGTGTGTGTGTGTGTGTGTGTGTGTGTGTGTGTGTGTGTGTGTGTGTGTGTGTGTGTGTGTGTGTGTGTGTGTGTTGTTGAGGGTTCCCAGCTGCATGTAAACCATCGACTTGCAACTAGGGTAGTGTGTAGGGTCCCCAGTTGCATGTCGACCATCGACTCGCAACTAGGGTGTGTGTGTGTGTTTGTCGAGGTCCCCAGTTGCATGTTAACCATCGACTCCCAACTAGGGGGTGTGTGTGTCTTGTAGTGGCCCCCAGTTGCAACCCGACCATCGACTTGCAACTAGGGGTGTGTGTGTGTGTTTGTCGAGGCCCCCAATTGCATGTCGACCATCGACTCGCAACTAGGGTGTGTGTGTGTGTCTGTGTGGAGGGTCTCCGGTTGCATGTCAACCATCGACTCGCAACTAGGGGAGTGTGTTTTTGTCGAGGGTCCCCAGTTGCATGCCGACCATCGACTCGCAACTAGGGTGTGTGTGTGTGTGTGTGGAGGGTCTCCGGTTGCATGTCAACCATCGACTGGCAACTAGGGGAGTGTGTGTTTGTTGAGGGTCCCCAGTTGCATGCCGACTATCGACTCGCAACTAGGTGTGTGTGTGTGTGTGTGGAGGGTCTCCGGTTGCATGTCAACCATCGACTCGCAACTAGGGGAATGTGTGTTTGTCGAGGGTCCCCAGTTGCATGCCGACCATCGACTCGCAACTAGGTGTGTGTGTGTGTGTGCACAAGTGTGTGTGTGTGTGTGTGTGTGTGTGTGTGTGTGTGTGTGTGTGTGTGTGTGAAGCGTCTCCAGTTGCATGTCAACCATCGACTTGCAACTAGGGGAGTGTGTGTTTGTCGAGGGTCCCCAGTTGCATGTCGACCATCGACTCGCAACTAGGGTGTGTGTGTGTGTGTGTGTGTGTCTGTTTGTCGAGGCCCCCAGTTGCATGCTAACCATCGACTCGCAACTAGGGGGCATGTGTGTTTTGTCGTGGCCCCCAATTGCAACCCGGCCATCGACTTGCAACTAGGTGTGTGTGTGTGTGTGTGTGTGTGTGTGTGTGTGTGTGTGTGTGTGTGTGTGTGTGTGTGTGTGTGTGTGTGTGTTGAGGCCCCAGGTTGCATGCCGACCATCGACTGCAACTCAAGGTGTGTGTGTGTGTGTGTGTGTGTGTGTGTGTGTGTGTGTGTGTGTGTGTGTGTGTGTGTGTGTGTGTGTGTGTTTGTTGAGGGTTCCCAGCTGCATGTAAACCATCGACTTGCAACTAGGGTAGTGTGTGTTTGTCGAGGGTCCCCAGTTGCATGTCGACCATCGACTCGCAACTAGGGTGTGTGTGTATGTGTGTGTGTGTGTGTTTGTCGAGGTCCCCAGTTGCATGCTAACCATCGACTCCCAACTAGGGGGTGTGTGTGTCTTGTAGTGGCCCCCAGTTGCAACCCGACCATCGACTTGCAACTAGGGGTGTGTGTGTGTTTGTCGAGGCCCCCAATTGCATGCCGAAGATCGACTCACAACTCGGGGTGTGTGTGTTTGTCGAGGGTCCCCAGTTGTATGTCAACCATCGACTTGCAACTAGGGGAGTGTATGTTTGTCGAGGGTCCCTAGTTGCATGTTGACCATCGACTCGCAACTAGGGTGTGTGTGTGTGTGTGTGTGTGTGTGTGTGTGTGTGTGTGTGTGTGTGTGTGTGTGTGTGTGTGTGTGTGTGTGTGTGTGTGTGTGTGTGGAGGCCCCCAGTTGCGTGCTAATCAACGACTCGCAACTAGGGGGGTGTGTTTTGTCGTGGCTCCCCAGTTGCATGTCAACCATCGACTTCCAACTAGGGGTGTGTGTGTGTTTGTCGAGGCCCCCAGTTGCATGCCGATCAACGACTCGCAACTCAAGGTGTGTGTGTGTGTGTGTGTGTGTGTGTGTGTGTGTGTGTGTGTGTGTGTGTGTGTGTGTGTGTGTGTGTGTGTGTGTGTGAGGGTCCCCAGTTGCATGTCAACCATCGACTTGCAACTAGGAGAGTGTGTGTTTGTCGAGGGTCCCCAGTTACATGCCGACCATCGAGTCGCAACTAGGGGGTATGTGTTTGTCGAGGGTTCCCATTTGTAACTCCACCCACGATACACAACTAGGGCCGGACCCATTTTTTGTCCCAGTTGTAACTTCACCGTCGATATGCAACTGGGTTCATTCATTTTTGTCATAGTTACAACTCCACCAATGACATGCAATGGGGGCCCGCCTTTTTTATTTTCCCATTTGCAAGTCGACCATCGGCACACAACTGGAACCCAAGCCATTTTTGTTCTCGTTTGCATTACACCCTGACATGCAATTGGGAGCCTCACATTTTGTATCCCGGTTGCGAGTCCTCCACGAGTCTGCAACTGGGTGCTCGACTAATTTTGTTCTAGTTGCAACGCCATCCTCGATATGAATAAGGACCTGACCCATTTTTTCAGTTATAAGTCCACCCTCGACAGCACCTCGACCCAACCTGTTTGTCTCACTTGGAAGTTCACCCTCGACATGCAACTGCATGCCGCAATAAGACAACAATTAAGGTTGGGAGGAGAGTCATCAGCTATTTGCATCTCCACATTTTAAAAAAAAAATATTCATCATTTTCCTTTTTATTGTTTTCATCTTTTTTAATAAAAGTCATGACATTTTCTTAAAATTGTTTGCATTTATAAAAATCATGGTTTTAAATAAAATTATATTTTTAATTTAGAAACATAAAGAGTTTTAAGTTTCACAAACATTTTCTGTATTCACTAACTTTTTGAATAATGTGTATGCATGCATGCAAAGGCAAGTGATGAGCAGCTAAGCTCGTGGATAAAATGAGTGCCTGCGCAAGTGTGTTTTTGCATGCGTACGAGTGATCAAGCGAGTGATATGTAGCTAGCTTTGACGGTGTACATGGACGATGTGTGACATATATAGAAGTTGTAAAAGAAATACTAGGTCCAACACAGAGAAAGAGAAAAACTAGGTTGAAAAAAAGTAGCAGCGAGGCCCTATCAACCTGTTTTTGTTTCCATGAATGATTGAAGCAAACAAACATTTGTATGACGTCATCAATATGTCATCTGAATGAGACCAAATTGTGTCTCATTCACCTGAGTTCCAGGCGCTCCCCTGTTTAAAACCTGCACCGGCCATCTGTGAGACTGTGACAAACGGATCAACTCGTACGAACGCCAGCCATAGCATGCATGACAAACGGAGTATGAAGTATGTCAGTCATGCATGCATCTTGTTCGGTTGCTTCGCATGCATGTTTTCCTTTTCGCACTCTTGCCCGCGTAGTAAAATGGACCCCTGTCATAAGATTGGGAGCACCTATTTATTAATGGGGCAGTCTTGCCTCAGTCAACTAATGGTTAAGTTTCGGTTGATACTATATTCACAAGATTTTACATTGAGATTCACATAATTTTTTAAAATTTTCTTTTCTTTCTACATGATATGTCACTTGACTGAGACTTGATTAAATCTCAGTCGACTGAGACCTAACCACACCCGTAATGGAAACACTAAAAATCTGATATCGGATATTTAGCCATGGCGAATCTGACTTTTTCATGGCAATTTATATTACTATGATAATGTCAAATTTAGTTCGTAAGCACACCAATTTTTTGACAGAAAAATGAACTGAGACAGATTTGCCTTGCTCGCCAACTAAAGTTGTCATCCTCGGAGAACACAATTTACCATGAAAAACATTTGATTTGCCATGGTAAAAAATCTGACGTCAGATTTGTAGTGGAGTCATTTGTTAATTACCTATATTCTTAGACAAATCAGTTGATCTTTTGAGCCATCCGACTGAAATCAAATCGCTGAATCAAACCCTGGCGTAGCTCCCAAGGCAGCTACGGTGGAAACCTACCCGCCTCCACCGCCCCACTCTTCCCTAGGGCCGGCCTACAGATATATGGTGCCCTAGGGCAAGACAACAATGGGCCCGTATTGACTGAAAAGCTCAAACTATTTCCTATTCCAAAAGGAAAGTAAATATCTAGTACATAGCATCAATGATGATCTTTGGACTTCAAAACTGACACTACATCCTATTTATCGATCAAGTGAACTAAACCATGATAGTAATGAAATACTATAGTTCGGCAAAAGCTCACTTTCCTAAATTTTAATAATGGAAACTTCATTTTGTTCAGCAAAACGAATAACCCTGTCAGAACTAGTTTGTACTTAAAACTTTTGTATTACCATCACATAAAAATTTAGCACATGTACGTACATTTGTTTCTGGACCCTTTTTGGGATTCCACCAGTTCATTTTTTTGAAAGGGGTTCCCCTGCCCCATTTTATTAAACCAGGCAAGAAAAACACACGATTGTTCACATTGCTCAGGCTGAACCAAAGTAGCTAAGGCAAAAGGTTTTTAAAATTTCAACATGGTGAGCAAAGTAAAACAACCAACATAACTAACTATTACATATCATCAGCTTTTTCAGCTGGAATGCGCCCTCAGGAAGAAGCTTTGCTTGTCAATTTCATTGCACACCCCACCCTTTACTTCCAGGTGATCCTCGGAAGCTCTCCTCTTCGACGATCTAGAAGCAGCAAGACTGACTGAGCATCCACGCATAGGATCTTCCGCTGGTGAAGCATTGCGCTTATTTTTCCCAGAAGAACTTGAGTATCTTTCCACACTGCACCCTCGAAACAAACATCATTTCACAATGTCCATAAGCTCCAAATGTAAACAATACAAGACATACCAACCACAGATTCTTAAGTATCATGCACCACATGGCAGACAAATCAGACATGTTGTGGGGGGAATTAAACTGAAAAACTTATACAGTAGCTCTCCAAACTTCTTGCGCAACAAGGCAATCAAAAAACAAGTGTTGAACAGATTCAACTTCGCCACAGAAAAGGCAGGTCAATCATCTAGATGTTGCCTTTTAACCAAATTGTCTGTTGTTGGAATCTTATTATGGAAAGCGAACCTTGATCTTACATTTTTTTTCCAAATAGGAGCAAAAACCCCTCCCCAATTAATTATGTTGTAAAAAGAGCGTACCGAATAGACACCAAACCACTACTAGGGAAAACCCTAGCACTAGCGCGGGTATTTTGCCTATTAGTAGCGTGGGACGATGCGCTACTGATAAGGCGCTACAGCTAACGTGTAGCAGTAGCGCCTGTCGTCCCACGCTATACATGGCTAGCAGTAGCGCGCTTTAGTGCAGAGCGCTGCTGCTAATATCTGCAGCTCTTTTTAGCACGAAGCGCTACTGGTAAGGGAGCGCTACTGCTAACTTTGTTCCCCTCGCTACTGCTAGTTTTATTAGTTTCTGTTTTTTTTTTACGTATTTGTTTTGTATTTGAATAGACTTTATACAATAATCTTTAGCATATCATACACATACAAATGTAATCATAGCATATACATACAGATAGTCTCATCAAATCATGTCATCATCATAATCATCATCCAACACAAAGTGGTCTCTCGTCATCATCTCGAAAATAGCGATACAAGTCTCAATTACTTGCAACTACATCATTATCCATCTAAACAATGATATACGCGAGAAGAGCTATCACTTTGAGTGAGAGCGGAACTATGCAGTACATGAGTTCGTATCCCTCTCTCGCATTAGCGTGAACCTAAACTAACTACTCCCCGTCGCTCGAAAATCGGAAACCGGTACACCTGGGCCCGACACTCCGGCCACTCGTCGTATACTCCTGGCGTAGCACTTCTTCGCCATCGATGATCTATGCACCTGCATCATCACATGAATCGATGATATGCAACATATATAGTTTAGCAACAGAAAGAGACAGACTTGGCAAAAACAGAAGCAACATATCATAAGAATAAATAACAAAGTTCATCGTACCCAAAATGCCCTAACTAGAGTGATCTTCGAGGAGGACGGTTTAATTACATCACAAATAAATTTTTGTAGTGCATAACTCAAAGTTTCTTCATACAGAAAGTATGGACTAAACGGACACATTGTCATATATCGACAATCACTCCAACATGTCATGCCATCCATCCGAGTCAGGGAGATAGTCCCCGAGCTTAGTGAAAGGCTTCAAGTCGAGACACTGAGCGGCTACGCGTGTTCGGACGTCTTCCCGTGACATTTGTCCTTCTTCGTAGAACATCCCTGTTTTTTCGACGACCTCCTTCATGATGATTTGGGAAAGTTCGCGCTGGATGTGATAGAACTCAGCTCGAAGTCGATGATCCTTGATATCTCCTAAGTTCTTTGCCCATTGCAGAATATGGGCATCGCCGGATCTAGGTGACATGCGAAGGTTCCGGTGATCCCGTCAGACTCCAAAGATGTGGTGTAGGACATAGAATCCATCATTAAGAGAATAACTCAGTTGCTGGATGCAGCAGAAGTCGGTCTTATGGCCGAAGGCGGGCCTGCCGTCCCTTTTCTTCTTGTCCTTGACCTCTCCACCCCGTGCTATGTAGTAAAACATAGCACTGTCGAGAACAGACTTGATGTGAGTGTAATCCTTTTTTAATGTTCTTCGACGAGTCCAAGTAAAGAGCGTGTGAGTATCGAGGGTAGAGGATGATGAGGACGGCGCGCCCGCCGCTGCGCAAAATAAGTACACCTCAAAGTAATTAGCCTCCACCGTGCAAATGAATGATTGAAATCGAAGGAAGGATATCCGCGCGGATGACTTACAGGGAATGAAAAGGCACGAGAATCGTCTCCTTGTCCTTATTGGCGAGCATGAAACCGGCGATGTAGTCCCTCGCGTATTCACGATGCTCTGCGCAGACTCCCAAGAAGCCCTCATGAATGAAGTACGGGTCAGCGACACAGATATAAGGTATCTGCTCAACCCCGATGAGGTAGTTCATGTGCAAGGCATAAAGGCGGACAAACATAAAATCCAGCTTCTTCACGTGAAACATGTCGAAGATGTAATCGAATCGAAGGAAGAACTTGTCTGTGGCACATGTGTGGACGTACGAACTTTGCCGTGGCACGTTAACCACGTAGAGTGGGTATCCTGGATTTTTCAAGACGATGAGGCCTTTCTCTATCCGTAGCACATCGTCATGCAGTCTCCTTAGATCACCGAATCTGGCCCCTAGCGCTGCTTTAGGTAGGATTGGTTCACCGGGGATCATTTTGCTGCACCAGGGATATCTATACGGTCTTGAACCCGAGGTTGCTGAGGCGTCTGGATCATAGAAGCAGCTTTGTTGCCTTTCCTCGGTCTCTTCCTAGACTTCTTTGCTACTGGAAGGTTGTCCATAATACGTTCAGACTCCGGAGGCAGCAATTCAGGCACCGACTCATGACGCTCATCCTCATCTAAGTAGGCGCCAGTATTGACATACTGTTGAGTGTCATCGTCATCCTCATCCTCATCTATGGCGACGTCACCAGCAATGAATGGAGCCTCTTCCTCACCCCCTCCGCTATCACCCAGCACGACAGCCGATGCTAATTGGGTAGGTGAGGTGTTGATGTTCATACCTAACTGCGTGCTCGTGGGTATGCTCCCGCCGCCTCGCACGGCGGACTCTTTGGCCACAACAGGACCCACCCATTGCAACAATCACCAAGCCGTCGCGGGGTCTCGTCGTCATCCCCCACTAGTACCAGAGGAGTCAAATTCTCGTGGCCCGGTTTGACACTGGCCACGGAAACCTTGAAGATGTCCGGGGGGATCGGCCGGCTGTGGAACAATGGTTCCTTCGGCTCCATTATCATCGCCTTCCCCACGTCCACCTTCTGGTCGCCGATGGTGTACAATTGGTGCACGGGGTTTCATCGGCCTGCAAAGAAAAGTCTGCGACGTGAGGCATCCGAAAGGCACCAAAAACGGGAGATTGTACATTTATTGAAGGGGGCCGGTGTGACAGATACTGTGAGGGCGTCGAGCTCAGCCAAAGATGAAGCACCGCCGAGCACGTCCGGTGCCGGAGCAGTTGCGGGAGCCGGTGCGGGAGCAGGTGCATCTGCAGGTGCTGGTGCAACGCTAGTCGAGCTGCTCCCGAAGAAGTCAACAAGGGGAAAGTTCGCTGCTTTTTTTCTGGATTTTGCCTGCTCCAATTGAAAACGGCCAGAACTAAGGTAGTAGACATATCTACAAGCACCTGTTTTATGGCAGCTACCACTGTTGCGACTGTCTCAGATAATTTCTTCTCAACCGCAATCTCAACCTTCTTGTCGATGTTTTCTTCAGTTAACCTCCGTCTTTCCTTTCTCTCCTCCGTGGTCTCACGGTAGTACTTCTTCCACGTGGCGCCGTCTCTGACACCGTGCACGCGCCCATACGACGGTCGATCTTCCACCGGAGTCCTTTCAAGATGTTCAACGCCGTTGAATGGAGTGTCCCACTTGAGCCTCGCCAACGCCTCGACGGCGAGTCGCTTTCGCCGCAATCTGTGTTGCTCTCTCGCAAAAGGCACAAGGATTGTTTACAAATATGACTAACGTGCAGTCGAATTGATCAGAAACTAAAATTACCAGCAGTCTCATGAACTCCGTCGTGACCGCGTTCGTCTCGAAAACCTTCTTCACTGGATCCCAACGGTGCCGGGCCCTGAGGACGACACGCTCCTGCGGGACGGTGAACTCCACCAAGAGGTCTGGGATGCCCAGACTCGCGGCTTCCGCTTCCTCCTTGGCCTATATGGACCTCTTCCCGCCGTAACCACAGCTTCCAAGGTGGTGGCACCCAATGTTCCTCTGTTGAAGCCCCTTCATGTACTTCGACTTTTTTGGCAGCTTCGGCCTTGCAAGCTAATTCAAAAACTAAGTGCAGAAGAAAATTCATTTAACTACTAATAGAACAGAATTCAGTTAACTTTAGTGCTCTATAATAATGAAAGGAAAAAATCAGTTAACTACTAATTTCATTCATTTAGGTTATTCATTTAACTTCACCTAATTAACCTAATGTACCACTACTACTAGCAGCACTACTAACCTAATTAACCTAGCAAAACCCTACTGCCCTAACTAAAAAACATCTAATTAATATCTACTAGTACCACTACTGCCCTAACCTAATTAACATCTACTAGTATCACTATATACTACAAGCAGCACTGCTACAACATTTTCTTCATTTTTTTCTTTAAAAACAACATCTATGAAAACAAAACCCTAATTAAACCCTACTGCCCTAACTAACTTTTGCTGTAAACCAATTTTTTTGCTCTAAACTAATTTTTGCTCGAACATCTACTACTTAACATCTTTTGCTCTAAACTAAATCTTTTGCTATAAACTAACTTTTGCTCTACTAAAGTTTGCTCTAAAATGCAGAGAGAGGGGAGTGGTGGGGGGCTTACAGAGAGGGGAGAGACGGTGGCGGGGAGGTGCTCGGCGACGGAGGCAGGGGCAGGGAGGGCTGGCTCGGGCACGGGCAGCGGCGGTCCTGGGCGGACTCGGGCGGCGGTGAGGTCGAGGGCCGCCACGGTGAGGTAGAGGGCGGCGAAGGTGAGGTCGAGGGCGGCCTCGGGCGGCGGCGGTGTGGCTGAGGGTGGCCTCGGGCGGCTTCAGTGAGGATGAGAGCGGCCTCGGGGGAAGACGGTGAGGTTGCGGGCGTCCACGCCGGCAGGAGACGACGGCGAATTGGGGAGACGGCGGTGAAGTGGAGCGAGGGATTTGGGGGAGAAGTGGTGGCTGGGGGGGGGGGGAGGGAAACCGCTGGTTAAGTGAAACATAACGGTAACGCGTTTCTGAAAACGCGCTATAGCTAAGTTAGCTACAGCGCGTCTTCAGAAACGCGCTACTGCTATGCCTTTCTCCTTTTTTCCCTTTTTCCATTTATTTTTCTTTACATTTTATTTTTTTCCTTTCTCCTTTTTCTATTTCTTTCATTTTCATTTACTTTTCTACTTATTTTCATTTCATTTTATTTTCGTTAGCAGTAGCGCCTTACACATAAACACGCTGCTACAACAATATTAGCGGCAACGCTGTTTCTAAAAGAGCGCTACTACTATGTGTAGCCTATCGGCTTAGTGGTGGGAATTTTAGTAGTAGCGCTTTTACAACGGGACGCGCTACTGCTATATATGTATCTGCAGCGCGGTTATTCCGCGCACGCTACTGCTGTGTAGCAGTAGCGCGCTTTTTTAACAAGCGCTACTGCTAAAGTTCTGTGTATAAGGTTTTCCCTAGTAGTGAACTGTTCAAGGGTCCAAGGTTTATCAACAGTTTTATTAGGAATTTTTTTGTAAGACAACCAAAAGATCATGCCATTTATCCAAGTAATTAGCATCCACACATCTCCCAAATATCAACCTAAGAATTTGGTCATCCCACACTTTGGCAACATCATAGTTTTTTTGTTCTACCAGTTCATCTATCTGCTTTTTCTCTTCCTTTTATTACTACGAGATAAATGCTTTCTAGAGAACATGTCACTAAACAAGAACAAACAACATAAAATGATTAATACAGGAAACAAAAGCACCTGGATAAGGATTTACCTGGATGTAGGTGGCCAGATCTGTAGGTTGCGGTACTCAGCACGAATGAGAAGACGACAACAGAACTGAATAATTCCCCCTTCTCCCGTTCTTATAATCTCCTGGCTCCAGAGGGCTCTCTCACACTTAGATCCAGTGAAGAGCAGAAGACCTGTGTAGGTACATGTGGACTCGTTAGAGCCGAAGGGCATATCTATTTAACTAAGGAGGAAGGGGATTAGGGGAAGGAAGAAAATAAGAACACGCATCGTCTCCAAGCTTCCAATGTCTGGTTGATGGGGAACAAGCAGGAAGTTGAGAAAGTAAGGAGAGCCAATTGGGGAACCAAAATTTGCCTTTAGTCTCCATTAATGGGCGACGATGATCTTAGAATCGGAGACACACTGGAGCGACGATGCTGTTATGTGAGTTTAGGATTTGGTAAAGTGGAGGAGTCAAGGAACATGATGGAGGAGAACGATTGAAGATGGGTCTAGTGTGAACAGAACTAAGGATCAATCCCTTCGTGATGTCTGTGTGGTGGGTTTCGCCTTCATGACTGAATGAGCACTGTTTTTTCCTCGCGACATTTCCCAGGTTCAGTAAGAAAATACTACCTACATTTAGGCCCCTGCGTTCGTTTTCCGGCTTATGGGCCATGCCTGCTCTTCTTTCCCCTCTTCCATTGTCGGCACCCGTCGCTGGGCAAAATGCTCACTGGTGAGCGACGGAGGTGAGCCATGGTTCCTTCGTGCATGGTTGCTCTCGCCATTAGTTTCATGGGGGTGCGTGTGCGGTATCCCCGACATGTTGCGACGCTCTCGGGAAGCTCCAGAGAGATGCAGCGTCTTCATCGAGTTTTGTTTCGACTGTTGGCATCTTGGGCGTCCTTCGACTGTGACGCCTACCTGCTGGGGGTGGGAGTTAGGCGAGGTCATCCTTTATTGCAGTCGCGAGAAGGGGTTGCGACGGGCTGGCCTGTACCCGACAAGGGAGGTGGCTCCGGGCGACGATGAGATGGGGCGGGCCTGGGTCTAGCGTCGTGTTGCCTTGGTGCATTGTACACGGTCAGATCTGCTGGGTTCGCCTAAGATCTTATGGGTGGCTCCCACCTCCTATCTCGACGGCAGGTTGGCACCCCTAGGCCTTTGTGTGCAGTCATCGTGGTGATGAGCGTTGTGGTTCCTTAGTGTCGCACATGCTTGCTGGTGTGGTGTCGAGCGGTGCCTCTTCTATCGTGGGTGCTTCCCAGAAAGTTATTAGCTAACATGGTGTCGGGAAGCATGATTGGTCGCCTCTTCTTCACTCTATCGACTTACTGCAATTGCGTCGGTTTGCAGTTCCTCAGCTAATAGACGGTGCCAATGGACTGACTTCGGCCAGTACACGACAAAGTCATGTTAACTGACCCTCTTTCAGAGATCGACCACCGACCCTTTCCAGCTTCCAACTTTGAAGACATGGATGCCTCTACACGTCGAGGTTTTCACTTGGCTGGCTTTGCAGGGCAGACGCTAGAAAGTGGACCACCTCACCCGTCCTCGCCTCCCCCATGACGAATATTGCACTCTTTGCGAACAGGTTCCGAGTACCTACAACACATGCTAGCCAGTTGTTCCTTCTTCTTGCAAGTGTAGCATGAGGTGCTCTTTTGGTGCCGATATACGGCTACATTGCCATTCCCATCGGCATCTTTTTGTCGACTGCTGGGCTGCCTCCTTCTTTTCCTCCCCACCGGCGCTTCGCAACGGTCAATCCTCCGTCATCATGCTCTCTGGAGACACCGGAACGGACGCATCCTTCGCAACGGTCTTTGAGCACATGCCGACTCATGTATGTGTTGCTCTTGTAACCACGCCCTATACTTTTTCTCTTCTTCTAACAATTCAATGATACTCAATCTTTGCGTATTCGCAATATATAAAAGTTTTTGTCAAATCCATTGCCCCCAGGTGTCGTCCGCCATGGACAGCAAACAAGCAGTGTGGACGACAACCACGAGCCGCGACTCACAAGCAGCCGTGGTCAGCTCCCGCACAGCATCACGCCAGACACCCCAACGGGAGATCTAAACCTACCTTTTTAGGAGAGTCGAAACTTACTGCTTCTAGGAGAGTCGAAACTTACTTCTAATATATACTTTGGAGCACTACCTTACATCTCCACGGGACCTCCTGTTACGCGCCTTCAGCGCCGCGCAACCTAACTGGCGCTCGCAACAACGTCTGGGTGGGCCAGCCCATGACGGCGAACGGCGAAAAAACCCCCATAAAAATTTGCCGCAGGCAGGATTCGATCCCGCGCCAACATGCTTACGCTCAGCGCCGTTGACCACTAACTACACATGACTACTAACAGTGCGGAACTTTTAAGAAGCAAACTAGACGTGCTATTTATCACACAATGTTTAGATGTTTCAATTATTTCAAAACATGTTCACAGATTTCAAATGAAGTTAACATGCAAAAACAGTTCGCGCATACAAAAAAAAGTTCACCAAAATCGAAAAAGTTTGCATCTTCAAAAAAAAAGTTCACCAAAATAAAAAAAGTTCACGAATTCAAAAAAAGTTCATTTTATAAAAAAATCAGTATATTTGGCAAACTCGAAAAGAGTTTATGAGTTTAAAAAAGTTCATTTATTAAAAAAGTTCATCAAATTTGAAAAAAGTTCATTGAATTGGAAACAAGTTCATCGGATTTGAAAAAAGTTCGTCGAATTTGAAAAAAATTCATCGAATTTGGAAAAAGTTCATCCAAATTGAAAAAAAGTTCATCGAATTAGAAAAAAAGTTCACGATTTTCAAATACAGTTCATCGAAAAATGAAAAAAAATCATCGATTTGACGAAAAAAGTTCATCAAAAAATGAAAACCTTCAGGAATTTGAAGAAAAAGTCATCATATAAAGAAGAAGAAAAACAGAAAACAAAAAATGGAAAAAAGGAAAAGAGGAACAAACAAAATCGAGCCAATTTTTCTTCACGCTTGCAGGGCGTAAAAGAAATTGCCCGCAAAGTGTTAAAAAAATTTGTGCCATTCAGAAAAATGTTTCACATCTATTCGAAAAATGTCCCAACATGTATTTGAAAAGTAGAAATCATATATTTAAAAAATGTTCATCGTGTATCAAAAAAAATTCAATGTGTATAAAAAATATACAACTGGTATTGAAAAAATGTTCAGCATGATTTGAAAATAATGGTCATCATTTCTTTAAAAAATGTAAGGTGTATTATAAAAAGTTTCACGTGTATTAAAAATATGTTGAACTTCTATTCTTAAAATTTTCAACGTGTATTTAAAAAATATGTAACTGTATTCAAGAAAATGTCCACCATATATTTAAAAAATATTGAATGTGCATCAAAAATTGTTAAGTGTGTATAAAAACAATATACACGGTGTATTAAAAAGTTGGTGTGTATTTAATAACATGAAAGGAAAATTGAACATAAAAAGAATTGAAAATAAAGAAGCGAAAGAAAAATATAAAAATTTAAAAAAATACCGTGTGGAACCTTCCAAAACTATTGGAAGGTTCCATGAATCGGTGGAAAACCACTCACTAAACACATTACACTGGGTTGGCTTATCCTAGCTATTGTGTAATGTGATTTAATAATAATAATAATAATAATAATAATAATAATAATAATAATAATAATAATAATAATAATGTTATTATTATTATTATTATTATTATTATTTAGAAATTGTGTATTGTGATAAGGTACTCAATCTTGGAGTAGACAAGACATAGCTCTAGTGGACAATTCGTCGAGCAATGTATAGGATTTGCTGCAGCCCATAGCCCAGTCAAAGTTTGGTCCAGTTGACTATCGGGCCAAATTTACGAGAGCAACTAGTTAACGAGCGCTCCTTCGGAAGCCTCACAACGATCAACGCCACTTGGCGCGCTTTTAACCATTCGCCACGTGTCGGGTTCTGGGCGCTTTCCTCGGATTTTGTTTTTTATTTAATTTTTTCGCACACGTTTTCAGCTTTTTTAAACGGGTTTTTTCGATGTTTTGGTTTTCCACCGGTCTTCCTTAGCTTTCTGATAAAAAATTCAAAAGAAATTCGTGAAAAAACGTATTTTTTTTCCTTTTGCGAGAGTCACGGTTTTGCTTCCGTGAGAGCCACGGTTTTGCTTTCGGAAGAGTCACGGCCGTGCCTCTCAGAAACGAAAAAAACATGTTTTCTGTTTTTTCCTTTCGCGAGAGTCACGGTTTTGCTTCCGCGAGAGGCACGCTTGTGCTTTCGCGAGAGTCACGGCCGTGCCTCGGAAAACGGAAAAAACACATTTTCTTTTTTTTCTTTTCCCGAGAGTCACGATTTTGCTTCCGTGAGAGGCACGATTGTGCTTTAGCGAGAGTCACGGCCGTGCCTCTCCGAAACGAAAAAACGTATTTTCTGTTTTTTTTCTTTCACGAGAGTCACGGTTTTGCTTCCGCGAGAGGCATGGTTGTGCTTCGCGAGAGTCACGGCCGTGCCTCCCGGAAAACAAAAAACAAACGTGTTTTCTGCTTTTTTCGTGAGAGTCACGGCTTTGCTTCCGCGAGAAGCACGGTTGTGCTTTCACGAGAGTCAAGGCCGTGCCTCATTGGAAATGGAAAAAAACGCGTTTTCTCTTCTATTTTTTCTTTCGCGAGAGTCATGGTTTTGCTTCCATGAAAGGCACGATTGTGATTTCGTGAGAGGCACAGTCGTGCCTCTTTCGGAAAGAGAAAAAATCTGTGCTCCCGGTTTGGTTTTTTCGTCCGGCTTTTTTCGTGAAAAAAAGTTCATCAAAACATATCAACATGGTATCTAGTTTTGAAGATCTCGGCGTGAGGAATCCAACGATGAAAGCACTTCGAGATTTGAACGCACGGTTTAAGAGATAAATCATTTTGAATAAACGGATCTACGAGAAAGGGAAAACTCTCAGGTTGCAACAAGTGGCGCACATGCAGCGCTCCACTTGTCGCAACCTGGGAAGATTGGAGTAATCTTTGCAACGAGTACTCAACCAATGATTTCGCAAATTTACACGAATCAGATAGCGGGCATCAAACACGACGATCCATATATGGCGCATACGTCGCCCGCTAGCTAGTTGGCGCGTACCCCCCTAGCGTCTGCATCTTTTTGGGCCAGCCCATATAGGGATTCCTCCCCACCGGTTTTGGGAAGGTTCTAGAACCCTCCCAGAACCGGTGTTTTCTTGTTTTTTTCTTCCAGTTTTTTCCTTTTATTTCCTTTTCTTTTTTACTTTTTCCGATTGAATTTTTATCTTTTTTTCTTTTCTTTAATGTTCTGTTTTTTATTTTTCCTCTATTTTCTCCCTTTCTAAAAAATGTCCGGCCATGTATCAATTTTTTAGAACAAATTTTCTTAAATTGTGAACGTTTTTCGAAATTATGAACATTTTTCAAATTGCCGAACTTTTTTACAAATTTATGAATACTGTTTTGAAAAAGTGAACATTGTTTTTAAATCAAGAACATTTTTTAAAATCATGAACATTTTTTTAATCCGGCAACATTTTTTAAATCTTGATATTTTTCAAATTCTCGAACATTCCTTGAAATTGTGTACATTTTTCTGGAAACGGTGGACATTTTTTGAAATTTCTGACATTTTATGAAATTCAGGAACATTTTTGTTTTTGACGAACATTTTTTATTTCCTTAATAGTTCTTGAAATAACGAACATTTTCTGAATTTTGTGAACATTTATTTAAATTTTTGAACATTTTCAAAATTCCTGAACATTTTTAATATTGTGAAATAAAATCTAGAAATTCATTTTTTTGAATACATGAACATTACTTTTCAAATTGTGAACATTTTTTGAATCATTGAGAATTTACCATTTCCTAAAAAAATTCAAATTGGGAACAATTTTTTAATTCGCGGATAATTAGACAATCTCTAACTTTTTCTGAAATCCTAAATTATTTTTTAAATTAAAATAAAGCTGAAAATAGAAAAAAATATGGCTAAAAAACAAGGGGCTCCCCATCCGCGCACATGGGCCGGCCCATGAGGGTGCGCGGGGGACCAGGGAGGGTTCGCGCTCCCGTGGCTGCCTGCGCGTACCGCGCTGTATAGGCGCTCCCATCAAACACCTCCTGCCAACATAACTTTAAGGCTAGTTTCCGGCTTCATCAGATTACAAGATAGAAAAAAAGATGCACGAAACAAGCAAAATTAAGCTAAGCACTAATAAAAAACCATGTGATACATGTGATAAGCAATCAGAAGAATTCAGAAAGGTAAGCATCACTTAATCATCTGGGAATACACATGTCTTTGCTCACTATGCGCCTGAAAGCTACAAATATCGATACCAACAGGACGGACGAAATTGCAAGACAAGTAGAAGACCTCCTGGTTGAAGTATGTGTGATACAATGATCTTATAAGGAGCCAAGTACAATATCGACATACATACATACATGCAAGACACAACACTGGACGACCTACATTCTCACATAGCCTCTACTGAAGATTGAAAACATTTTATACACACACACATGGGGTCAAACTAGCCACGTTTGGTTGAGCTAAGGGTATCTATAGCCGGGGGACCCAAACCCGCCTCAAACGTCCAAGCGGACGACCCGATCACTGGTCGGTTACAAAAATCAACCCAGACGGGCGTCTCAAATGGGCCTTGGACATCCTGGCTGACTGACACCCCTCATATCTAGCCCAAATATGGGACGGATATAGGAACGTCTAGGCGCGTGCGCCACATCGGACTAAGATGGGGGTCCCACACGAAATCGCCCGGAAACCCAGCGGTCCGACTGACATCTCCTCCGGTAGGGGTGTGAACACCACGTGACGCCGCTCCAACTCGCCGCCTGAGGCCAAATATGGCTATTTAAGCTGGCCGATGCCCCCAACCCTAGCCTCATCCACCTCACTCTTCGCGTCGCCAGCCCGAGCCCATCCACCTCTCTCCTATTGGGAAACGTAGTATTTCAAAAAAAATCCTACGATCATGCAAGATCTATCTAGGAGAAGCATAGCAACGAGCGGGGAGAATGTGTCCACGTACCCTCGTAGACCGAAAGCGGAAGCGTTAAGTAACGCGGTTGATGTAGTCAAACGTCTTCGCGATCCAACCGATCAAGTACCGAACGCACGGCACCTCCGCGATCTGCAGACGTTCAGCTCGGTGACGTCCCTCGAACTCTTGATCCAGTTGAGGCCGAGGGAGAGTTCCGTCAGCATGACTGCGTGGTAACGGTTGTTGGGTAACGTAGTAATTTCAAAAATTTTCCTACGATCACGCAAGACCATGGTGATGGCATAGCAACGAGAGGGGAGAGTGTCCGTCCACGTACCCTCGTAGACCGAAAGCGAAGCGTTATATTAACGCGTTGATGTAGTCGTGCGTCTTCACGATCCGACCGATCCAAGCACCGAACATACGGCACCTCCGAAGTTCTCGCACACGTTCAGCTCGATGACGATCCCGGACTCGATCCAGCAAAGTGTCGGGATGAGTTCCACAAGACGACGGCGTGGTGGCGATGTTGATGCTCCATCGACGCAGGGCTTCGCCTAAGCCCCGTGACGATATGACTTCTCCGGCGCAGGCTTCGCCTAAGCTCCGCGACGATATGACCGAAGTGGAATATGGTGGAGGGGCACCGCACACGCTAAGGAACGATCCGTAGATCAACTTGTGTGTTCAGGGTGCCCCCTGCCCCAGTATATAAAGGAGGGAGGGAGGAGGAGGCCGGCCCTAGTAGGGCGCGCCATGGGGAGTCCTACTCCCGGGAGTAGGATTCCCCTTCCTAGTCCAACTAGGAGTCCTTCCATGTATTGGGAGTAGGAGTCAAGTAAGGGAAGGGAAAAGGAGAAGGAAGGAAGGCGCCCCCCTAGTCCAATTCGGACTAGTCCAAGGGAGGCGGCCACCCTTTTGCCCTTTTCTCCTTTCCCGTATGGCCCATTAAGGCCCAATACGAATTCCGTAACTCTCCGGTACTCGAAAAATACCGAATCACTCGGAACCTTTCCGAACTCCGAATATAGTCGTCCAATATATCGATCTTTACGTCTCGACCATTTCGAGACTCCTCGTCATGTCCCCGATCTCATCCGGGACTCGAACTCCTTCGGTACATCAAAACTCATAAACTCATAATATAACCATCATCGAAACCTTAGTTGCGGACCCTACGGGTTCGAGAACTATGTAGACATGACCTAGAACTATTCTTGGTCAATAACCAATAGCGGAACCTGGATGCCCATATTGGTTCCTACATATTCTACGAAGATCTTTATCGGTCAAACCGCATAACGACATACGTTGTTCCCTTTGTCATCGGTATGTTACTTACCCGAGATTCGATCGTCGGTATCCAATACCTAGTTCAATCTCGTTACGGTAAGTCTCTTTACTCGTTCCGTAATACATCATCTCACAACTAACTCATTAGTTGTAATGCTTGCAAGGCTTAAGTGATGTGCATTACCGAGAAGGCTCGAGATACCTCTCCGACAATCGGAGTGACAAAACCTAATCTCAAATACGCCAACCCAACAAGTACCTTTGGAGACACCTGTAGTACTCCTTTATAATCACCCGATTCGTTGTGACGTTTGGTAGTACCAAAGTGTTCCTCCGTAAACGGAGTTGCATAATCTCATAGTTATAGGAACATGTATGGGTCATGAAGAAAGCATTAACATACTAAACGATCAACTGTTAAGCTAACGGAATGGGTCATGTCAATCAGATCATTCAACTAATGATGTGACCTTGTTAATCAAATAACAACTCCTTGTTCATGGTTAGGAAACATAACCATCTTTGATTAACAAGCTAGTCAAGTAGAGGCATACTAGTGACACTGTTTGTCTATGTATTCACACATGTATTATGTTTCCGTTAATACAATTCTAGCATGAATAATAAACATTTATCATGATATAAGGAAATAAATAATAACTTTATTATTGCCTCTAGGGCATATTTCCTTCAGTCTCCCACTTGCACTAGAGTCAATAATCTAGTTCACATCATCATGTGATCCAACACTAATATTCACATCTGTATGTGATTAACACCCATAGTTCACATCGTCATGTGACCAACACCCAAAGGGTTTACTAGAGTCAATAATCTAGTTCACATCGCTATGTGATTAACACCCAAAGAGTACTAAGGTATGATCATGTTTTGCTCGTGAGAGAAGCTTAGTCAACGGGTCTGTCACATTCAGAGCCGTATGTATTTTGCAAATATTCTATGTATACAATGCTCTGCACGGAGCTACTCTAGCTAATTGCTCCCACTTTCAATATGTATCCAGATTGAGACTTAGAGTCATCTGGATCGGTGTAAAAGCTTGCACCTATGTAACTCTTTACGACGGGCTCTTTTATCACCTCCATAATCGAGAAATATTTCCTTAGTCCTCACTAAGGATGTTCTTGACCAATGTCCAGTGATCTACTCCTAGATCACTATTGTACTCCCTTGCCAAATTCAGAGCAAGGTATACAATAGGTCTGGTACATAGCATGGCATACTTTATAGAACCTATGACTGAGGCATAGGGAATGACTTTCATTCTCTTTTCTATTTTCTGCCGTGGTCGGGATTTGAGTCTTACTCAATTTCACACCTTTGCAACACAGCAAGAACTCTTTCTTTGACTGTTCCATTTTGAACTATTTCAAAATCTTGACAAGGTATGTACTTATTGAAAAACTTTTCAAGCGCCTTGATCTCAATAGATCTTGATGCTCAATATGTAAGTAGTTTCTTGAGGTCTTTCTTTGAAAAACTCCTTTCAAATACTCCTTTATGCTTTGCGAAATTATTTCCGATCAACAATATGTCATTCACATATACTTATCGAAATGCAGTAGTGCTCCCACTCACTTTCTTGTAAATACAGCTTCTCCAAAAGTCTGTATAAAACCATATGCTTTGATCACACTATCAAGGCGTTTATTCCAACTCCAAGATGCTTGCACCAGTCCATAGATGGATCGCTGAAGCTTGCACATTTTGTTAGCTCCTTTAGGATTGACAAAACCTTCGTTGCATCATATACAACTCTTCTTTAATAAATCCATTAAAGAATGTAGTTTTGACATCCATTTGCCAGATTTCATAAAATGTGGCAATTGCTAACATGATTCGAGACAGACTTAAGCATCGCTACAGCTTGAGAAAATCTCATTGTAGTCAACACCTTGAACTTGTCGAAAACCTTTTTATGACAAGTCGAGCTTTGTAGATAGTAACACTACTATCGTTGTCCGTCTTCCTCTTGAAGATCCATTTATTTAACATGGCTTGCTGATCATCGAGCAAGTCAATCAAAGTCCATACTTTGTTCTCATACATGGATCCTATCTCGATTTCATGGCCTCAAGCCATTTTGCGGAATCTGGGCTCATCATCGCTTCCTCATAGTTCGTAGGTTCATCATGGTCTAGGAACATGACTTACGTAACATGATTACCGTACCACTCAGTGCGGATCTTACTCGAAGACCTACGAGGTTTGGTAGCAACTTGATCTGAAGTTTCATGATCATCATCATTAACTTCCTCACTAATTGGTGTAGGAATCATCGAACTGATTCTGTGATGAACTACTCTCCAATAAGGGAGAAGATACAGTTATCTCATCAAGTTCTACTTTCCTCCCACTCACTTCTTTCGAGAGAAACTTCTTCTCTAGAAAGGATCCATCTTAGCAACAAATATCTTGCTTTCGGATCTGTGATAGAAGGTGTACCCAATAGTTACCATTGGGTATTCTATGAAGACGATTCTCGATTTGGGTTCGAGCTTATCGGTGAAAACTTTTTCACATAAGCATCACAACCCCAAACTTTAAGAAACGACAGCTTAGGTTTATCGCTAAACCATAGTTCATACGGTGTCATCTCAACGGATTTAGATGGTGCCCTATTAAACGTGAATGCAGCTGTCTCTAATGCATAAACCCAAAACGATAGTGGTAAATCGGTAAGATACATCATAGATCGCACCATATCCAATAAAGTGCGGATACTGACGTTCGGACACACCATTATGCTGTGGTGTTCCGGTGGCGTGAGCTGTGAAACTATTCCACATTGTTTTAATTGAAGACCAAACTCGTAACTCAAATATTCATCTCCACGATCAGATCGCGAAACTTTATTTTCTTGTTACGATGATTTTCCACTTCACTCTGAAATTCTTTGAACCTTTCAACTATTTCAGACTTATGTTTCATCAAGAAGATATATCCATATCTGCTCAAATCATCTTGTGAAGGTCGAAAATAACGATACTTGCCACGAGTATCAACACTCATTGGATCGCATACATCGGTATGTATTATTTCCAATAAGTCAAGATCTCGCTCCATTGTTCCAACAAAGGAGTTTCAGTCATCTTGCCCAAAAGGCACGGTTCGCAAGTATCAAATGATTCATAATCAAGTGATTCCAAAACCCATCAAGATGGAGTTTCTTCATGCGCTTTACACCGATATGACCCAAACGGCAAGTGCCACAAATAGGTTGCACTATCATTATTAACTTTGCATTTTGGCATCAATATTATGTGTATCACTATGATCGAGATCCAATGAACCATTTTCATTGAGTGTGTAACCATATAAGGTTTTATTCATGTAAATGAACAACAATTTATTCTCTTACTTAAATGAATAACCGTATTGCAATAAACATGATCAAATCATATTTATGCTCAACACCAAATAACACTTATTTAGGTTCCACACTAATCCCGAAAGTATAGGGAGTGTGCGATGATGATCATATCAATCTTGGAACTACTTCCAACACTCATCGTCACTTTCCTTCAACTAGTCTCTGCTTATTCTGTAACTCCTGTTTGAGTTACTAATCTTAGCAACCTAACAGTATCAAATACTCAGGGCTACTATAAACACTAGTAAGGTACACATCAATAACCTGTATATCAAATATAACCTTGTTCACTTTGCCATCCTTCTTATCCACCAAATATTCAGGGGTAGTTCCGCTTCCAGTGACCAGTTCCATTGCAGCAAAAGTACTCAGTCTCAGGCTTAGGTCTAGACTTGGGCTTCTTCACTCGAGCAGCAACTTGCTTGCCGTTCCATTTGAAGTTCCCCTTCTTCCCTTTGCCATTTTCCTTGAGACTACTAGTCTTGTCAACCATCAACACTTGATGTTTTTCTTGATTTCTACCTTCGCCGATTTTAGCATCGCGAAGAGCTCGAGAATCTTTTTCGTCATCCCTTGCATACTATAGTTCATCACAAAGTTCTACTAACTTAGTGATGGTGACTAGAGAATTCTGTCAATCACTATCTTATCTGGAAGATTAACTCCCACTTGATTCAAGCGATTGAAGTACTCAGACAATCTGAGCACATGCTCACTAGTTGAGCGATTCTCCTCCATCTTTTAGCTATAGAACTTGTTGGAGACTTCAAATCTCTCAACTCGGGTATTTGCTTGAAATATTAACTTCAATTCCTGGAACATCTCATATGGTCCATGACGTTCAAAACGTCTTTGAAGTCCCGATTCTAAGCCGTTAAGCATGGTGCACTAAACTATCAAGTAGTCATCATATTGAGCTAGCCAAACGCTCATAACGTGCGATCTGCTCCTACAAAGGTCTGTCACCTAGCGGTGCATTAAGGACATAATTTTTCAGTGCAGCAATGAGGATAAACCTCGGACCACGGATCCAATCCGCATCATTGCTACTAACATTTTTCAACATAATTTTCTCTAGGAACATATCAAAACAAACATATAAAAGCATAGGGAAGCAACAACGCGAGCTATTGATCTACAACATAATTTGCAAAATACTACCAGACTAAGTTCATGATAAATTAAAGTTCAATTAATCATATTACTTAAGAACTCCCACTTAGATGACATCTCTAGTCATCTAAGTGATCACGTGATCCAAATCAACTAAACCATAACCGATCATCACGTGAGATGGAGTAGTTTTCAATGGTGAACATCTTATGTTGATCATATCTGCTATATGATTCACGTTCGACCTTTCGGTCTCCGTGTTCCGAGGCCATATCTGTATATGCTAGGCTCGTCAAGTATAACTTGAGTATTCTGCGTGTGCAAAACTGGCTTGCACCCGTTGTAGATGGACGTAGAGCTTATCACACCCGATCATCACGTGGTGTCTCGGCACGACGAACTTTGGCAACGGTGCATACTCAGGGAGAACACTACTTGATAATTTTTAGTGAGAGATCATCTTATAATGCTACCGTCAATCAAAGCAAGATAAGATGCATAAAGGATAAACATCACATGCAATCAATATAAGTGATATGATATGGCCATCATCATCTTGTGCTTGTGATCTCCATCTCCGAAGCACCGTCATGATCACCATCGTCACCAGCGCGACACCTTGATCTCCATCGTAGCATCGTTGTCGTCTCGCCAACTATTGCTTCTACGACTATCGCTACCGCTTAGTGATAAAGTAAAGCAATTACAGGGCGTTGCATTTCATACAATAAAGCGACAACCATATGGCTCCTGCCAGTTGCCGATAACTCGGTTACAAAACATGATCATCTCATACAATAAAATATAGCATCACGTCTTGACCATATCACATCACAACATGCCCTGCAAAAACAAGTTAGACGTCCTCTACTTTGTTGTTGCAAGTTTTACGTGGCTGCTACGGGCTGAGCAAGAACCGTTCTTACCTACGCATCAAAACCACAACGATACTTCGTCAAATAGACTCCGTTTAACCTTCTCAAGGACCGGGCGTAGCCACACTCGGTTCAACTAAAGTGAGAGAGACAGACACCCGCCACCACCTTTAAGCAACGAGTGCTCACAGCGGTGAAACCAGTCTCGCGTAAGCGTCTGGCGTAATGTCGGTCCGGCCGCTTCATCTCACAATACCGCTGAACCAAAGTATGACATGCTGGTAGGTAGTATGACTTGTATCGCCCACAACTCACTTGTGTTCTACTCGTGCATATGACATCAACGCATAAAACCAGGCTCGGATGCCACCGTTGGGTAACGAGTAATTTCAAAAATTTTCCTACGATCACGCAAGACCATGGTGATGGCATAGCAACGAGAGGGAGAGTGTCCGTCCACGCACCCTCGTGAGACCGAAAGCGAAGCGTTATATTAACGCGGTTGATGTAGTCGTGCGCCTTCACGATCCGACCGATCCAAGCACCGAACATACGGCACCTCCGAGTTACGCACACGCTCAGCTCGATGACGATCCCGGACTCGATCCAGCAAAGTGTCGGGATGAGTTCCGTCAAGACGACGGCGCAGTGACGATGTTGATGCTCCATCGACGCAGGGCTTCGCCTAAGCCCGTGACGATATGACTTCTCCGCGCGCAGGCTTCGCCTAAGCTCCGCGACGATATGACCGAAGTGGAATATGGTGGAGGGGGCACCGCACACGGCTAAGGAACGATCCGTAGATCAACTTGTGTGTTCTGGGTGCCCCCTGCCCCGTATATAAAGGAGGGAGGGAGGAGGAGGCCGGCCCTAGTAGGGCGCGCCATGGGGAGTCCTACTCCCGGGAGTAGGATTCCCCTTCCTAGTCCAACTAGGAGTCCTTCCATGTATTGGGAGTAGGAGTCAAGTAAGGGAAGGGAAAGGGAGAAGGAAGGAAGGCGCCTCCCTAGTCCAATTCGGACTAGTCCAAGGGAGGCGGCGCCACCCTTTGGCCCTTTTTCTCCTTTCCCGTATGGCCCATTAAGGCCCAATACGAATTCCGTAACTCTCCCAGACTCGAAAAATACCGAATCACTCGGAACCTTTCCGAACTCGAATATAGTCGTCCAATATATCGATCTTTACGTCTCGACCATTTCGAGACTCCTCGTCATGTCCCCGATCTCATCCGGGACTCGAACTCCTTCGGTACATCAAAACTCATAAACTCATAATATAACCGCCATCGAAACCTTAAGCGTGCGGACCCTACGGGTTCGAGAACTATGTAGACATGACCTAGAACTATTCTTGGTCAATAACCAATAGCGGAACCTGGATGCCCATATTGGTTCCTACATATTCTACTGAAGATCTTTATCGGTCAAACCGCATAACGACATCGTTGTTCCTTTGTCATCGGTATGTTACTTACCCGAGATTCGATCGTCGGTATCCAATACCTAGTTCAATCTCGTTACGGTAAGTCTCTTTACTCGTTCCGTAATACATCATCTCACAACTAACTCATTAGTTGTAATGCTTGCAAGGCTTAAGTGATGTGCATTACCGAGAAGGCTCGGAGATACCTCTCCGACAATCGGAGTGACAAAACCTAATCTCAAATACGCCAACCCAACAAGTACCTTTGGAGACACCTGTAGTACTCCTTTATAATCACCCGATTACGTTGTGACGTTTGGTAGTACCAAAAGTGTTCCTCCGTAAACGGAGTTGCATAATCTCATAGTTATAGGAACATGTATGGGTCATGAAGAAAGCATTAACATACTAAACGATCAACTGTTAAGCTAACGGAATGGGTCATGTCAATCAGATCATTCAACTAATGATGTGACCTTGTTAATCAAATAACAACTCCTTGTTCATGGTTAGGAAACATAACCATCTTTGATTAACAAGCTAGTCAAGTAGAGGCATACTAGTGACACTCTGTTTGTCTATGTATTCACACATGTATTATGTTTCCGGTTAATACAATTCTAGCATGAATAATAAACATTTATCATGATATAAGGAAATAAATAATAACTTTATTATTGCCTCTAGGGCATATTTCCTTCAACGGTGATGATGAAGTTACCGGCGCAGAGCTTCGCCTAAGCACTACGACGATATGACCGAGGTGTAAAACTGTGGAGGGGGGCACCGCACACGGGTAAGAAACTAACTTGTGTGTCTTTGGGGTGCCCCCCTCCCACGTATATAAAGGAGGGGGGAAGAGGAGGCCACCCCAAGGGGGGGCGCGCCAAAGGGGGAGTCCTACTTGGACTCCCGGTCCAAGTAGGATTCGCCCCCCTCCCCCCTTTCCTATTCCAACTAGGATAAGGAAGGGAAGGAGGAAGAGGGGAGAAGGAAGGAGGGGGGCGCCGCCCCCTCCTAGTCCAATTTAGACCAGCCCATGGGGGGTGCGCGACCACCCCTTGAGGCCCTTCTCTCCTTTCCCGTATGGCCCATTAAGGCCATCTACTTCCCCCGGCGAATTCTCGTAACTCTCCGGTACTCCGAAAAATATCCGAATCACTCGAAATCTTTCTGATGTACGAATATAACCTTCCAATATATCGATCTTTACCTCTCGACTATTTCGAGACTCCTCGTCATGTCCGTGATCTCATACGGTACTCCGAACAACCTTTGGTACATCAAATCACATAAACTCATAATACCAATCGTCATCGAACGTTAAGCGTGCGGACCCTACGGGTTCGAGAACTATGTAGACATGACCGAGACACCTCTCCGGTCAATAACCAATAGTGGAACCTGGATCCTCAAATTGGCTCCTGCATATTCTGCGAAGATCTTTATCGGTCAAACCACATAACAACATACGTTGTTCCCTTTGTCATCGGTATGTTACTTGCCCGAGATTCGATCGCCGGTATCACCATACCTAGTTCAATCTCGTTACCGGCAAGTCTCTTTACTCGTTCTGTAATGCATCATCCCGCAACTAACTCATTAGTCACATTGCTTGCAAGGCTCATTGTGATGTGCATTACCGAGAGGGCCTAGAGATACCTCTCTGACAATCGGAGTGACAAATCCTAATCTCGGTCTATGCCAACTCAACAAACACCATCGGACACACCTGTAGAGCATCTTTATAATCATCCAGTTACGTTGTGACGTTTGATAGCACACTAAGTATTCCTCCAGTATTCGGGAGTTGCATAATCTCATAGTCAGAGGAACATGTATAAGTCATGAAGAAAGCAATAGCAATAAAACTAAACGATCATTATGCTAAGCTAACGGATGGGTCTTGTCCATCACATCATTCTCTAATGATGTAATCCCGTTCATCAAATGACAACACATGTCTATGGCTAGGAAACATAACCATCTTTGATAAACAAGCTAGTCAAGTAGAGGCATACTAGGGACACTTTGTTTGTCTATGTATTCACACATGTACTAAGTTTACGCTTAATACAATTCTAGCATGAATAATAAACATTTATCATGATATAAGGAAATATAAATAACAACTTTATTATTGCCTCTAGGGCACATTTCCTTCAGTCTTTCACTTGCACTAGAGTTACATCGCCATGTGATTTAACACCAATAGTTCACATCGTCATGTGATTTAACACTCTATAGTTCACATCGCCATGTGACCAATACCCAAAGGGTTTACTAGAGTCAATAGTCTAGTTCACATCGCCATGTGATTAACACCCAAAGAGTACTAAGGTGTGATCATGTTTTGCTTGTGAGAGAAGCTTAGTCAATGGGTCTGTCACATTCAGAGTCGTATGTATTTTGCAAATTTTCTATGTCTACAATGCTCTGCATGGAGCTACTCTAGCTAATTGCTCCCACTTTCAATATGTATCCAGATTGAGACACAGAGTCATCTGGATCGGTGTAAAAGCTTGCATCGGCGTAACTCTTTACGATGAACTCTTTATCACCTCCATAACCGAGAAATATATCCTTATTCCACTAAGGATAATTTTGATCGTTGTCCAGTGATCTACTCCTGGATCACTATTGTACCCTCTTGCCAAACTCATGGTGAGGTTCACAATAGGTCTAGTATATAGCATAGCATACTTCATAGAACCTATGACTAAGGCATAGGGAATGACTTTCATTCTCTTTCTATTTTCTGCCGTGGTTGTGTTTTGAGTCTTACTCAACTTTACACCTTGCAATACAGGCAAGAACTCCTTCTTTGACTGTTCCATTTTGAACTACTTCAAAAAATCTTGTCAAGGTATGTACTCACTGAAAAATCTTATCAAGCGTCTTGATCTATCTCTATAGATCTTGATGCCCAATATGTAAGCAGCTTCACCGAGGTCTTTCTTTGAAAAACTCCTTTCAAACACTCATTTATGCTTTACAGAAAATTCTACATTATTTCTAATCAACAATATGTCATTCACATATACTTATAAGAAATGTTGTAGTGCTCCCACTCACTTTCTTGTAAATACAGGCTTCACCGCAAGTCTGTATAAAACTATATGCTTTGATCAACTCATCAAAGCGTATATTCCAACTCCGAGATGCTTGCACCAGTCCATAGATGGATCGCTGGAGCTTGCACACTTTGTTAGCACCTGTAGGATTGACAAAACCTTCTTGTTGCATTATATACAACTTCCTCTTTAATAGATCCATTAAGGAATGTAGTTTTGACATCCATTTGCCAGTTTTCATAAAATGTGGCAATTGCTAACATGATTCGGACAGACTTAAGCATCGCTACGAGTGAGAAAATCTCATCGTAGTCAACACCTTGAACTTGTCGAAAACCTTTTTGCTACAATTCAAGCTTTGTAGATAGTAACACTACCATCAGCGTCTGTTTTCCTCTTGAAGATCCATTTATTCTCAATGGCTTGTCGGTCATTGGGAAAGTAAATCAAAGTCCATACTTTGTTCTCATACATGGATCCCATCTCAGATTTCATGGCCTCAAGCCATTTCGCGGAATTTGGGCTCATCGTCGATTCCTCATAGTTCGTAGGTTCATCATGGTCTAGTAACATGACTTCCAGAACAGGATTACCGTACCACTCTGGTGCGGATCTTACTCTGGTTGACCTACGAGGTTCGGTAGTAACTTGATCAAAAGCTTCATGATCATTATCATTAGCTTCCTCACTAATTGGTGTAGGAATCACTGGAACTGATTTAAGTGATGAACTACTTTCCAATAAGGGAGCAGGTACAATTACCTCATCAAGTTCTACTTTCCTCCCACTCACTTCTTTCGAGAGAAACTCCTTCTTTAGAAATAATCCATTCCAAGCAACGAATATCTTACTTTTGGATCTGTGATAGAAGGTGTACCGACTGTCTCCTTAGGGTATCCTATGAACACGCATTTCTCCGATTTGGGTTCGAGCTTATCAGGTTGAAGCTTTTACACATAAGCATCGCAGCCCCAAACTTTAATAAACGACAACTTGGGTTTCTTGCCAAACCACAGTTCATATGGTGTCGTCTCAACGAATTTAGATGGTGCCCTATTTAACGTGAATGCAGTTGTCTCTAATGCATAACCCCAAAACGATAGTGATAAATCAGTAAGGGACATCATAGACCGCACCATATCTAATAAAGTACGGTTATGACATTCGGACACACCATTATGCTGTGGTGTTCCAGGTGGCGTGAGTTGCGAAACTATTCCACTTTGTTTCAAATGAAGACCAAACTCGTAACTCAAATATTCGTCTCCGCGATCAGATCGTAGAAACTTTATTTTTCTTGTTACGATGATTTTCCACTTCACTATGAAATTCTTTGAATTTTTCAAATGTTTCAGACTTATGTTTCATCAAGTAGATATACCCATATCTGCTCAAATCATCTGTGAAGGTCAGAAAATAACGATACCTGCCGCGACCCTCAACACTCATCGGATCGCATACATCAGTATGTATTATTTCCAATAAGTCAGTTGCTCGCTCCATTGTTCTGGAGAATGGAGTCTTTGTCATCTTGCCCATGAGGCATGGTTCACAAGCATCAAGTGATTCCAAAAGTCCATTAGCATGGAGTTTCTTCATGTGCTTTACACCAATATGACCTAAACGGCAGTGCCACATATAAGTTGCACTATCATTATTAACTTTGCATCCTTTGGCTTCAATATTATGAATATGTGTATCACTACGATCGATATTCAATAAACCATTTATATTGAGTGTATGACCATAGAAGGTTTTATTCATGTAAATAGAACAACAATTATTCTTTGACTTAAATGAATAACTGTATTGCAATAAACATGATCCAATCATATTCATGCTCAACACAAACACCAAATAACATTTATTTTAGGTTCAACACTATCTCGAAGGTAAAGGGAGTGTGCGATGGTGATCTTATCAACCTTGGAATCACTTCCAACTCACATCATCACCTCGCCCTTAACTAGTCTCTGTTTATTTTGCAACTCCTATTTCGAGTTACTACTCTTAGCAACTGAACCAGTATCAAATACCGAGGGTTTGCTATAAACACTAGTAAAGTACACATCAATAACATGTATATCAAATATACCTTTGTTCACTTTGCCATCCTTCTTATCCGCCAAGTATCTAGGGCAGTTCCACTTCCAGTGACTATTTCCTTTGCAGTAGAAGCACTTAGTTTCAGGCTTGGGTCTAGCTTTGGGCTTCTTTACGGGAGTGGCAACTTGCTTGCCATTCTTCTTGAAGTTCCCTTTCTTTCCCTTGCCCTTTTACTTGAAACTAGTGGTCTTGTCAACCATCAACACTTGATGTTTTTTTTTATTTCTATCTTCGCCGATTTCAGCATCATGAAGAGCTTGGGAATCGTTTCCGTTATCCCTTACATATTATAGTTCATCACTAAGTTCTAGTAACTTGGTGATAGTGACTAGAGAACTTTGTCAATTACTGTCTTATCTGGAAGATTAACTCCCACTTGATTCAAGCAATTGTAGTACCCAGACAATCTGAGCACATGCTCACTGGTTGAGCTATTCTCCTCCATCTTGTAGGCAAAGTACTGTCAGAGGTCTCATACCTCTCGACATGGGCATGAGTATGAAATACCAATTTCAACTCTTAGAACATCTTATATGCTCCGTGGCGTTCAAAACATTTTTGAAGTCCTGATTCTAAGCCGTAAAGCATGGTGCACTAAACTATTAAGTAGTCATCATACCGAGCTTTGTCAAACGTTCATAACGTGTGCATCTGCTCCTGCAATAGGTCTGTCACCTAGCAGTGCATCAAGGACATAATTCTTCTATGCAGCAATGACGATGATCCTCAGATCACGGACCTAATCTGCATCATTGCTACTAACAACTTTCAACATAGTTTTTCTCTAGGAACATATCAAAAATAAACGGGGAGCTACATCGCGAGCTATTAATCTACAACATAATTATGTAAATACTATCAGGACTAAGTTCATGATAAATTAAAGTTCAATTAATCATATTACTTAAGAACTCCCACTTAGATAGACATCCCTCTAATCATCTAAGTGATCACGTGATCCATATCAACTAAACCATGTACGATCATCACGTGTGTAAGGGCATTTCCCAACTTTGTGTTTTGGATGATGATGACAACCCTTTGTTGGTCTAATCTTGTGCTAAGTGCTTTAGGTTCTCGGTGTTTAGGCTTTCATCGGATAGCTATTCTCTTTGGAAGGAAAAGATCGAAGACGGAGTTTTCTACGCTTTTTATCTCTTTGGTCGTAGGGAACCCGTACTATCAAGAGGGAATCCACATTGGAAGGAGTTGGGGGGATCTTTTCACGTACACCTGCCTCACCCCTCTCTTGCCTTCCTTAGTTGTGTGAGAGAGAGAGAGCATTTCCCTTCTTATCTCACTGCTTGCTGTGGTTTCCCAGCGGTTGTACCGCTGGTTCTTGGCGCTTACCAGTCTTGATCGAGCGGTTGTACCGCTGCTTCCGGGCGGTGGTACCGCCACCATGCTCAGCAAAGACTGCGGCGGTTGTTCCGACCAAGTACCGCCCAAGTACCGGTCAAACTTCTATTTTGATGTAGTACTCGGGCGGTGGTGGCCCAGTTGGTTCGGTCGTACCGGTACCACCGGTGCCCTGAGCGGTTCTACCGCCCAAGACTTAGCCGCCCAAGCGCTCAAGGCCAAGCGGTTGCACCGGTCCTGTACCGCTCGACTACCACACTCAGGGGTGACTCCCTGCTGTTTTTGTGCGGTGGTTGGGCGGTTGGTTCGGTTATTCACATAAACTGGTACTACCACCTGGTCGCCCGGTTGTACCGCCCAGTAGGGTTCTGCAGGTAAACCGTGAGTCCCGGTTGTACCGGGACAAGGAGCGGTTGTATCGCTGCAGTACAGAAAACGCAGTAACGGTTGGATTTTTAGGGTTGCTATATAAGGGTGGTTCTTCCACCTACCACACTCACCTCTTACCTCTCTCACTCCACCATTAATGCTACTCAAGCTCTCTTGCCCCACCTCTATCTCTAGCCACTCAAACTTGTTGATTTGCTAGGGAATCAAGGAGGAGACCTAGATCTACACTTCCACCAAAGGATATTTTCTTCCCCCATACTTTCTTGTGTGGATTTTATTACTCTTGGGTGTTTGAGCACCCTAGACGGTTGAGGTCACCTCGGAGCCACATTCCATTGTGGTGAATCTCCGCGGTTTCGTTGGGAGCCTCCAACTAAGTTGTGGAGAGAGCCCCAACCTTGTTTGTAAAGGTCCGGTTGTCGCCTCCAAGGGCACCAATAGTGGAATTACGGCATCGCGCATTGTGTGAGGGCGTTGATACGTCTCCAACGTATCTATAATTTTTGATTGCTCCATGCTATATTATCTATTGCTTTGGACTATATTGGGCTTTATTTTCTACTTCTATATTATTTTTGGGACTAACCTATTAACCGGAGGCCCAGCCCACAATTGCTGTTTTTTTGCCTATTTCAGTGTTTCGAAGAAACGGAATATCAAACGGAGTCCAAACGGAATGAAACCTTCGGGAACGTGATTTTCTCATCAGATAAGACCCAGGAGACTTGAACCCTCCGTCAAGAAAGCCCCGAGGCGGCCACGAGGGTGGAGGGCGCCCCCCTAGGGCATGCCCCCTACCTCGTGGGCCCCTCGGAGCTCCACTAACGTACTTCTTCCTCCTATATATACCTGCGTACCACCAACAGATCAGATACGGAGCCAAAAACCCAATTCCACCGCCGCAACTTTCTCAGATCCACAAGATCCCATCTTGGGGCCTGTTCGAGCTCACGATGGGAAGAGAATCCACCACGGAGGGCTTCTACATCATCATCATAGCCTCTCCGATGAAGTGTGAGTAGTTTACTTCAGACCTTCGGGTCCATAGTTAGTAGCTAGATGGCTTCTTCTCTCTTTTTGGATCTCAATACAATGTTCTCCCCCTCTCTCGTGGAGATCTATTCGATGTAATCTTCTTTTTGCGGTGTGTTTGTTGAGACCGATGAATTGTGGGTTTATGATCAAGATTATCTATGAGCAATATTTGAATCTTCTCTGAATTCTTTTATGTATGATTGGTTATCTTTGTAAGTCTCTTCAAATTATCCGTTTGGTTTGGCCAACTAGATTGGTAGTTCTTGCAATGGGAGAAGTGTTTAGCTTTGGGTTCAATCTTGCGGTGTCCTTACCCAAAGGATGTAAAGGGTTGCAAGGCACGTATTGTATTGTTGCCATCGAGGATAACAAGATGGGGTATTTATCATATTGCATGAATTTATTCCTCTACGGCATGTCATCTTGCTTAAGGCGTTACTCTGTTTTCATTAACTTAATACTCTAGATGCATGCTGGATAGCGGTCGACGAGTGGAGTAATAGTAGTAGATGCAGGCAGGAGTCGGTCTACTTGTCTCATACGTGATGCCTATATACATGATCATACCTAGATATTCTCATAACTATGCTCAATTTTGTCAATTGCTCAACAGTAATTCGTTTAGCCACCGTAAAATACTTATGCTCTTGAGAGAAGCCACTAGTGAAATCTATGGCCCCGGGTCTATTTTCATCATATTAATCTTCCTCGCTTTATTATTGCTTTGCTTTTTACTTTGCCTTTTATTTTACCTTGCATCTTTATATCAAAATACCAAAATATTATCTATCATCTCTATCGATCTCACTCTCGTAAGTGACTGTGAAGGGCTTGACAACCCCTATTCGCGTTGGTTGCGAGGAGTTATTTGCTTTGTGTAGGTATGAGGGACTTGCGCGTGGCCTCCTACTGGATTGATACCTTGGTTCTCAAAAATTGAGGGAAATACTTACGCTACTCTGCTGCATCATCCTCTCCTCTTCGGGGAAAACTAACGCAAGCTCAAGACGTAGAAAGAAGGATTTCTGGCGCCGTTGCCGGGGAGTCTACGCAAAAGTCAACATACCAAGTACCCATCACAATCCCTTATCTCTCGCATTACATTATTTGCCATTTGCCTCTCGTTTTCCTCTCCCCCACTTCACCCTTAGCATTTTGTTCGCCCTCTCTTTTCCGTTTGCCTTTTTCTCGTTCGCTTGTTCGCTCGTGTGTTGGATTGCTTGCTTGTCGCTATGGCTCTACCTAGATTTTGAGATCTTCACCTTAAAAGATTAGATGAGATCGAAAGTAACGTCAGGAAGTTTATGGTTTTGCAATTTGAGCATAATAATTTCTTCAGAAACGAGCTTAAGGAACTAAAAGGTTTTATGAATTATATGAATAAAGAGCTCGATGATATGTCTAAAGAATTTGAATGTTTAAGATCTCAAATTTCTCGTCTTGAGAAGTTGACTACTGAAATATCTGATAAGCAAGCTACCTTGGTCAATAAGATGGCTGCTAAACCTGATTTCCATGAAAATAAAGATGAAGATCTAAAAGTTATTGATGTGTCCCCTATCAAATCTTTGTTTTGCAATATTAATCTTGATAATGACGAGATTGAATATGAGTCACCTTTACCTAGAAGGCGTTCTAAAAACTCGGAGTTTTTAGATAATAATGCTAAAATTGATAAAAGTGGGATTGAAGAAAGTAGAACCCTAGATGTTGCTAAACCCACTATTTTGGATTTCAAGGAATTTAATTATGAAAGTTTCTCTTTAATTGATTGTATTTCCTTGTTGCAATCCGTGCTAAATTCTCCGCATGCTTATAGTCAAAATAAAGCTTTTACCAAACATAGCGTTGATGCCTTAATGCAATCTTATGAGGAAAAACTTGAGTTGGAAGTCTCTATCCCTAGAAAACTTTATGATGAGTGGGAACCAACTATTAAAATTAAGATTAAGGATCATGAATTTTATGCTTTATGTGATTTGGGTGCTAGTGTTTCCACTATTCCCAAAACTTTGTGTGATTTGCTAGATTTCCGTGATTTTGATGATTGCTCTCTAAACTTGCACCTTGCGGATTCCACTATTAAGAAACCTATGGGAATAATTAATGATGTTCTTATTGTTCCAAATAGGAATTATGTGTCCGTAGATTCTATCGTTCTTGATATATATTGCAATCCTTCATGTCCTATTATTCTTGGTAGACATTTCCTTAGAACGATTGGTGCAATTATTGATATGAAGGAAGGGAATATTAGATTCCAATTTCCATTAAAGAAAGGCATGGGACACTTCCCTAGAAAGAAAATAAAATTACCATATGAATCTATCATGAGAGCCACTTATGGATTGCCTGCCAAAGATGACAATACCTAGACCTATCCTTGCTTTTATGCCTAGCTAGGGGCGTTAAACGGCGCTTGTTGGGAGGCAACCCAATTTTATTTTTAGCTTTTTTGTTTTTGTTTCTGTTTAGGAATAAATAATCCATCTACCTTCTGTTTAGATGTGGTTTTATGTTTTAATTAGTGTTTGTGCCAAGTTAAACCTATAGGATCTTCTTGGATAATAGTTATTTGATCTTGCTGTAATTTCCAGAAACTTTTGGTTGACGAAAACAACTGTTAAAAATCACCAGAATGTGATAAAATAGTGATTACAATTTATTCTGATCAATAAACAAATTTCCTAGGTCGTCCTATTTTGGTTGAATGTTTGGAGTTCCAGAAGTTTGCGTTAGTTACAGATTAATACAGACTGTTCTGTTTTTGACAGATTCTGTTTTTCGTGTGTTGTTTGCTTATTTTGATGCATCTATGGCTAGTAAAATAGTTTATAATCCATAGGGAAGTTGTAATACAGTAGGTTTAACACCAATACAAATAAAGAATTAGTTCACTACAGTACCTTGAAGTGGTCTTTTTTTTTCTTTCGCTAACGGAGCTCACGAGATTTCTGTTGAGTTTTGTGTCGTGAAGTTTTCAAGTTTTAGGTGAATTTTTTTTATGGATTATGGAACAAGGAGTGGCAAGAGCCTAAGATTGGGGATGCCCATGGCACCCCCAAGATAATCCAAGGACACCAAAAAGTCAAAGCTTGGGGATGCCCCGGAAGGCATCCCCTCTTTCGTCCACTTCCATCGGTAACTTTAACTTTACTTGAAGCTATATTTTTATTCACCACATGATATGTGTTTTGCTTGGAGCGTCTTGTATTATTTGCGTCTTTGCTTGTTAGTATACCACAATCATCCTTGCTGTACACACCTTCTGAGAGAGCCATACTTGAATTGGAATTTGTTAGAATACTCTATGTGCTTCACTTATATCTTTTGAGCTTTATAGTTTTGCTCTAGTACTTCACTTATATCTTTTATAGCACGGTGGTGGATTTTTTTAAAAGAAACTATTGATCTCTCATGCTTCACTTAGATTATTTTGAGAGTCTTAAATAGCATGGTAATTTGCTTAAAATAATAATATGCTAGGTATAAAAAATATAGTAAAAACTTTCTTTTGAGTGTGTTGAATACTAAGAAAAGATTGATGCTTGATAATTGTTTTGAGATATGGAGGTGATAATATCAAAGTCGTGCTAGTTGAGTAGTTGTGAATTTGAGAAATGCTTGTGTTGAAGTTTGCAAGTCCCGTAGCATGCACGTATGATAAACGTTATGTAACAAATTTGAAACATGAGGTGTTATTTGATTGTCCTCCTTATGAGTGGCGGTCGGGGACGAGCGATGGTCTTTTCCTACCAATCTATCCCCCTAGGAGCATGCGCGTAGTGCTTTTGTTTTTTATGGCTTGTAGATTTTTGCAATAAGTATGTGAGTTCTTTATGACTAATGTTGAGTCCATGGATTATACGCACTCTCGCCCTTCCATCATTGCTAGCCTCTTCGGTACCGTGCATTGCCCTTTCTCCCATTGGGAGTTGGTGCAAACTTCGCCGGTGCATCAAAACCCCATGATATGATACGCTCTTTCACACATAAACCTCCTTATATCTTCCTCAAAACAGCCACCATACCTACCTATTATGGCATTTCCATAGCCATTCCGAGATATATTGTCATGCAACTTTCCACCATACCGTTCTTCATGACACATTCATCATTGTCATATTGCTTAGCATGATCATGTAGTTGGCATAGTATTTGTGGCAAAGCCACCGTTCGTAATTCTTTCATACATGTCACTCTTGATTCATTGCATATCCCGCACACACGGAGGCATTCATATAGAGTCATACTTTGTTCTAGTATCGAGTTGTAATCATTGAGTTGTAAATAAATAGAAGTGTGATGATTATCATTTTCTAGAGCATTGTCCCAATTGAGGAATAAAAAAAAGAGAAAGGCCATAAAAAAAGAGAAGGCCCAAAAAAAAGAAACAAATATGAGAGAAAAAGAGAGAAGGGACAATGCTACTATCCTTTGCCACACTTGTGCTTCAAAGTAACACCATGTTCTTCATATAGCGAGTCTCATATATTGTGCTTCAAAGTAGCACCATGTTTTTCATATAGAGAGTTTCATGTTTTGTCACTTTCATATACTAGTGGGAATTTTTCATTATAGAACTTGGCTTGTATATTCCAACGATGGGCTTCCTCAAATGCCCTAGGTCTTCATGAGCAAGCAAGTTGGATGCACACCCACTTAGTTTCTTTTGTTGAGCTTTCATACATTTATAGCTCTAGTGCATCCGTTGCATGGCAATCCCTACTCCTTGCATTAACATCAATTGATGGGCATCTCCATAGCTCGTTGATTAGCCTCGTTGATGCAAGACCTTCTCCTTTTTTGTCTTCTCCACATAATCCCCATCATTATATTCTATTCCACCCATAGTGCTACGTCCATGGCTCGCGCTCATATATTGCGTGAAAGTTTATAGGTTTGAGATTATTAAAGTATGAAACAATTGCTTGGCTTGTCATCGGGGTTGTGCATGATGAGAGCATTCTTGTGTGACGAAAATGGAGCATGACTAAACTATATGATTTTGTAGGGATGAACTTTCTTTGGGCATGTTATTTTGAGAAGACATAATTGCTTAGTTAGTATGCTTGAAGTATTATTATTTTTATGTCAATATGAACTTTTGTCTTGAATCTTTCGGATCTGAATATTCATACCACAATTAAGAAGAGTTACACTAAAATTATGCCAAGTAACACTCCGCATCAAAAATTCTCTTTTTATCATTTACCTACTCGAGGACGAGCAGGAATTAAGCTTGGGGATGCTTGATACGTCTCCAACGTATCTATAATTTTTGATTGCTCCATGCTATATTATCTATTGTTTTGGACTATATTGGGCTTTATTTTCCACTTTTATATTATTTTTGGGACTAACCTATTAACCAGAGGCCCAGCCCAGAATTGCTGTTTTTTTTGCCTATTTCAGTGTTTCGAAGAAACGGAATATCAAACGGATTCCAAAAGGAATGAAACCTTCGGGAACGTGATTTTCTCATCAGATAAGACCCAGGAGACTTGGACCCTCCGTCAAGAAAGCCCCGAGGCGGCCACGAGGTGGAGGGCGCCCCTAGGGCGCGCCCCTACCTCGTGGGCCCCTCGAGCTCCACCGACGCATTTCTTCCTCCTATATATACCTCGCACTTCAACCGATCGACACGGAGCCAAAACCCAACTCCACCGCCGCAACTTTCTCAGATCCACGAGATCCCATCTTGGGGCCTGTTCAAGCTCCACCGGAAGGGGAATCCACCATGGAGGGCTTCTACATCATCATCATAGCCTCTCCGATGAAGTGTGAGTAGTTTACTTCAGACCTTCGGTCCATAGTTAGTAGCTAGATGGCTTCTTCTCTCTTTTGGATCTCAATACAATGTTCTCCCCTCTCTCGTGGAGATCTATTCGATGTAATCTTCTTTTTGCGGTGTGTTTGTTGAGATCGATGAATTGTGGGTTTATGATCAAGATTATCTATGAGCAATATTTGAATCTTCTCTGAATTCTCTTATGTATGATTGGTTATCTTTGCAAGTCTCTTCGAATTATCCGTTTGGTTTGGCCAACTATATTGGTAGTTCTTGCAATGGGAGAAGTGTTTAGCTTTGGGTTCAATCTTGCGGTGTCCTTACCCAGTGGCAGAAAGGGTTGCAAGGCATGTATTGTATTGTTGCCATCGAGGATAACAAGATGGGGTATTTATCATATTGCATGAATTTATTCCTCTACATCATGTCATCTTGCTTAAGGCGTTACTCTGTTTTCATTAACCTAATACTCTAGATGCATGCTGGATAGCGGTCGATGAGTGGAGTAATAGTAGTAGATGCAGGCAGGAGTCGGTCTACTTGTCTCGGACGTGATGCCTATATACATGATCATACCTAGATATTCTCATAACTATGCTCAATTTTGTCAATTGCTCAACAGTAATTCGTTCACCCACCGTAAAATACTTATGCTCTTGAGAGAAGCCACTAGTGAAATCTATGCCCCCGGGTCTATTTTCATCATATTAATCTTCCTACGCTTTATTATTGCTTTGCTTTTTTTACTTTGCCTTTTATTTTACCTTGCATCTTTATATCAAAAATACCAAAAATATTATCTATCATCTCTATCAGATCTCACTCTCGTAAGTGACCGTGAAGGGCTTGACAACCCCTATTCGCGTTGGTTGTGAGGAGTTATTTGCTTTGTGTAGGTATGAGGGACTTGCGCGTGGCCTCCTACTGGATTGATACCTTGGTTCTCAAAAACTGAGGGAAATACTTACGCTACTCTGTTGCATCATCCTCTCCTCTTCGGGGAAAACCAATGCAAGCTCAAGACGTAGCAGGCGTGAGGAGAATACTATGGCCCTAGTGGCTTCTTGGGGAGCATTGTGCCTCCACACCGCTCCAACGGAGACGTACTTCCCTTCAAAAGGAAGGAACTTCGGTAACACATCCTCGTCTTCACCGGCTCCACTCTTAGTTATTTCGTGCCTTTACTTGTGCAAGCTTATTTGTGTTATATCCATTGCTTGCTAGTGTGCTTGTTGTTGTTGCATCATATAGGTTGCTCACCTAGTTGCATATCTAGACAACCTACTCTGATGCAAAGTTTAAATTGGTAAAGAAAAGCTAAAAATTGTTAGTTTCCTATTCACCCCCCCTCTAGTCAACTATATCGATCCTTTCAATTGGTATCAGAGCCTCGTCTCTTTATTATGGACTTTGCCGTCCGAAGAGTATGGTTTACACCGTAGACGGTGTGGAGGAGCACTCCGGTGTGAATCCGGTCTCGTCTACGGCCGATGGGGGAACCGCGGTCTCTTGTGAGGAATTCAATGTGGCTTTGGACACATTGAAAACCTCCATGACGACCGAGGCTGAAAGCATGTTTAACAACTTCATAGAAGGGCTTAAATTATCCACCGCACCGTTGAAAGTGGGTGATCCCACTAACAAGGTGACGGATGCTAACTCCGACAAGGGGGAAGCTACTAGTGAAAAGGCTCCTTCTTCTAGTGGTAAAAATGGCACCGACATCTTTGCCCATGTGGAGCCTCCACTTGCTTATGGTGGACCAATTCCTTCCACTCATTTGAATCATGCCGGTCCTCCCCCTAAGATTGTGAAAAATGAGGACTTTGATTCTTGGGTTTATCTCTTTAAGCATCATTTAAATCATGTGAATACTAATCTTTGGAGAATAATTAAAGAAGGTTTCTATCCGCATGACCGAAGCAACTTCACTCCTAGAGAAGCCGCGGATAATCAATTCAATGAGAATGCTCTCTTCATCATCCAAGATGCAATTCCACCCGAAGATCTTCCTCATCTTTGGCCCTTCGCCATGGCCAAACATGCATGGCATTGTGTTGTTTCCCTCTACAGGGGAAGCGTAAGCATTCAACGCTCCAACTATGAAGTGGTGCAAGATGAAGCCGATGAGTTTGCAATGAAAGAAGATGAAGAACCTCGTGAGCTTTATCGGAGAGTAACCAAACTTGCGGTCTCACTCCAAGATCATGGGAGCAAGGACACGGATGACAATCGGATCAAGCGCAAATTACTCAAGGCAATGATGCCTTACCACAAGGCCATGTCCTTCGTCATTCGTCAAAGGCCGGACTTCCACACCTTGTCCTCAAGTGAAGTGTTGGATGAGTTTGTGGCTATGAGCATCTTGGACAAGACCGCCGACAATGCGGTGCTACGTTC
This sequence comes from Aegilops longissima, assembly GCA_021605205.1. Lineage (NCBI taxonomy): Eukaryota > Viridiplantae > Streptophyta > Magnoliopsida > Poales > Poaceae > Aegilops > Aegilops longissima. Next base: position 525,495,003 of record CM038679.1, read on the forward strand.
TCAAAGAGCAAAGAAGCCCAACCTTGCATTGAAGGCCAAGATTAGTGTGGAAGAAGAGGAAGAAGAGGAAGAAGAGGAGAGCAACCCCGAAGATACAAAGTATGCCTATCATGAACACATGGCTCTTGCTTCAAGGCAATTTTGGAGCAAGAAGAACACAAGGCCCAACTTCAACAAGAACAACTCAAGTGGCGCAAAGGTCAAGCAACGAGTAAGGACTTGCTATAATTGTGGCAATATGAGCCATTTTCTTGCGGAATGCCCTTATGAGAAGAGGGAGGACAATGGTGGCAAGCTCATCCGAAAGGACAAGGGCAAGTCTTTCCCCAACACGAGCAACTTCACCAAGAAGTCTCCTCCCAAGGCGTTGGTGGTTCAAGAAGAGTACAATGAGGATGATGATGATGATGAAGATGGTGGGTTGGTTGCCATGGCCTCCGTTGCCATTGCGACAACTCCACGGGTGTCTCTCTTCGACTCACCCAGAGCATCACCGCCAAGTGCCTCATGGCTAAAGCCACCAACAAGGTAACCCCCAACATCAAAACTACCATCATTAATAATCCTTATTTGACGGATTGCATTGATGAACATGAGGGATCTAATGTGGAGGAGAATGAGTTTGAGTCTTTTATGAGTAAACTCAAGGGTAAATCCAAGAAGCACTTCGTTGCTCTCTTGGAACAACAGGGTGAAGCCAATGACATGATCGAGGCTCACAAAGATACCATCTCTAAGATGGAGGGGCATAGTCGTGATTATGCCGATGAGATTTCGGATCTTTCCAATGCTCTTGAGGAAGAGCGTGGTCTTTGTTTGGCTCTTGAGGAGTCACACAACGATGATCATGCTAAATTAAAGAAAGATCTTGATCATGCTCTTGTTGTCTCTCGTGTGCTAACCTCCGAGAAGGCCGAGCTTGGGGTTGATCTTGCTAGACTCAAAGAGGAGTTTGACTTACTTGACAAGGCTCACAAGGTCTTGAAGGGTGCTCATGCTAGCCTCAAAGAGTCTCATGATCAACTCCAAGTAAAGCTAACCAAGGAGAAAGCCACATTTCCTCATATGGTCTTAATTGATAACGCATATGCAACTAACCCGTGTTGTGAGCATGTGCATCTTGTTGAGGAGAATGCTAAGTTGAAGGAGCAACTTGAGAAAGGCCTTGTGTCTTGCATACAAGGCGAGAAGAACCTCAACGACCTTTTGAGCAATCAAAAGGAAGTTGTAGCCAAGGAAGGGATTGGGTACGCACCCAAGTCCAAGAACAAGAAGAAGAATGACAAGGCCAAACGACCTCCCCCTCTCAAGCAAACCTTTGTGAAGGAGGGAGAGGGTGCTACTAAGGAGAAGAAGAAGAACACCGTGAAGGGTGGTGATGCCAAGAAGGGCAACACTTCCCTTCTCAACAAAGCCGGCGACTTTAACCCTTCTTATGTGTTGTGTCGTGCTAGTGATGGACATGTTTATGCCAAATTTGTTGGTTCTCCTTATGAGTACATTGAATGGTCTATTTGGGTTCCGAAGACCCTTGTTACTAACATCAAAGGACCCATTACAAAATGGGTACCTAAAACCAAGCATTGATCTCTTGTAGGTGTTTGCTTCCGATGGGGGATCATGGTTGCTCGATAGTGGAGCCACTCATCATATGACCGGAAGCAAGGACTTGGTGGTGGACGTTCACAAGATTCCATCTATGCCCACCAATGTCGAGTGGGGTGATGCCTCGTCCTCTAAGGTATTGGGGCTTGGCAAGGTTGTCATTTCTCATGATCTCACGATCGAGAAGGTCATTGTCGGTGTCAAAACCGGCGGATCTCGGGTAGGGGGTCCCGAACTGTGCGTCTAGGCGGATGGTAACAGGAGACAAGGGACACGATGTTTTACCCAGGTTCGGGCCCTCTTGATGGAGGTAAAACCCTACGTCCTGCTTGATTGATATTGATATTGTGGATGTTTACAAGAGTGGATCTACCACGAGATCAAGGAGGCTAAACCCTAGAAGCTAGCCTATGGTATGATTGTAAGGGTTGTTCTGATAGTCCTACGGACTAGAGCCATCCGGTTTATATAGACACCGGAGAGGGCTAGGGTTACATAGAGTCGGTTACAATGGTAGGAGATCTACATATCCGTATCGCCAAGCTTGCCTTCCACACCAAGGAAAGTCCCATCCGGACACGGGGTGAAGTCTTCAATCTTGTATCTTCATAGTCTTGGAGTCCGGTCGATGATGATAGTCCGCCAATGATAGTTCGGTGATGATGGTAGTCCGCTATCCGGACACCCCTAATCCAGACTCCTCGGTAGCCCCTGAACCAGGCTTCAATGACGATAAGTCCGGCGCGTATATTGCTTGGCATTGCAAGACGGGTTCCTCCTCCGAATGATAGAAGATTGTGAACACGAGGATAGTGTCCGGCTCTGCAAAATAAATTCCACATTCCACCGTAGAGAGAATAATATATATACACAAGTTCAATCTGCTGACGTTTTCTGCGGCATGACGTCACGCCACAACCAAGCCATTATTTAAATCGTTTTTTACTCTACCACCTCAGCGCATTTAGCGAAGCGGTTTCCTTGGCACGTCCTTGTCGAAGCAGAGATCGTGTTTCCCCTTAATCCGGGATTCTAATTAATACGGACGTGGGTAACCCAACGCGCGCCGCTCGCCACGCCTCTATCGGCGAGTCTCAAACGGTCACGGAGACGGCTCTTGGTATTCTCCCTCTTTATAACGGGACCAAGGCTCATTTCTTTTTCTTCAATCCTCCATCGAATCCTCTCCACGCTCCAAGTTCCAGCACCTAGAGCTCCAGATTCGAGCGCTTCAGACTTTCAATGATGTCCGGTTCCGACTTCCAGGGCCGGTGGATGCCCTCCTCCGTCACGGAGGAGGACGTGCTAAAGCTGCGGGAGGCCAAGTACCTGTCTTATGAGATTTCGCACAGGTTGCTGCCAAGGGCAGGCCATCCCCACCCCGAGCCCGGCGAGTATGTCGTTTTCGTATCCCACCTCTGTCGGGGTTTAGGCTTCCCGATGGATCCTTTTGTGAGAGGGCTCATGTTTTACTATGGGTTGGAATTCCACGATTTGGCTCCGGAGTCCATCCTCCATATCTCCGCATTTATTGTCATCTGTGAAGCCTTCCTCCGCGTCACCCCTCACTTTGGCCTGTGGCTGAAGACCTTCAATGTGGCGCCGAAGATGATCGGGGGGCGTCAAGCGGAGTGTGGCGGGGCGGCCATAAGTAGGAGGGCCGATGCCCCGTGGCCCACTGGCTCCTTCCAAGAGGAGCTCGGCCCGTGGCAGCAAGAGTGGTTCTATATTACCGTTCCGAGGGGCTGCAGACAAAAGCCGCCGCCCTTATTCCGTCCGGGACCTCCACGACGGTTGATGTCGTGGGTCAACCAAGGGCTCAACTGGGGGCCGTCAAAGGACGTGCCCCTACTGTAGGGCCAGATTCGGGATCTCCAAACGAGGGAGATCGATATGGTGGTGGTGATGCAGGTTATGCTGATTAGGCGTCTCCTGCCCTGCAAACGCCGCCCTCTCTGGCTATGGGAGTTTAATCCGGAGGGCCCACGGATTCTTCAACACTTCATGGGTACGACACCCCTGGAGATGTACAAATTATTCTTCGGATCGCAAGAGGTGCGTCCGGAATTGACCGAGGATGCCGGCCTAAGCTGCAATCGCCCGGATACTCAAGTAAGTAGTTCCGAGTCCGGACATACCGTTTGTTTTGCCTTTCGATGATTCGCTTTATGACCAACTTCCTTCTACACAGGAGTGGATAGCGGAAGCAAAATTAATACGTGTCCGCCCTCCCCGAGACCGCGCGGATCCGTGCTGGTCCGGATGCTTGAGTTGCGCCTTCAGAGGAAGGCGAAGGGAAAGCAGAAAGCTACTGCCTCGCCTAAGGAGGCTCTTGAAATAGGGGATCGAGAATCCTCCCACCAAGGGGAGAAGAGGACTGCCTCAGAGGACCGGGGAAAAAGCCCTAAGCGGGGAAGAAATTTTCGCGGAGGTCCTGCGTCCGGGAGGCCCCGCCGCACAATCTCCCTTAATGAGTCAGCCCTCCAACGAGCCGTAAGTAGAAAGAAATGAGTTTTATAATAAGGGGCATCCCTATTTGTGCTTCTGAGGATAACTAAAGTTTTTACCTTGTAGTTCGGATCTCCGTCCTTCGCAAATGAGCTCGTCTTCGGGGGACCTTCGTCCGGAGATGATAGAGAGCGAGACGCTTCCGTCCGGGGCGCCGTTGGATAGGGCGGACGAGCCTAAAGTGTCGTCACGGAGGAGCCCCGGGTTTGGCAAAGCCGGATAGTTCGGCGTCAATCGGTGTATGGTGAAGGATCTGCTTGAGAAGGCGTCTATCTCGTAAGATCAGCGCGCATTGATGAGCATGGTGATTGAAAGGATTTCGTCCGCCCGGGCGGGTTACCTGATGCCGTCGGGGAGTTCTTTGGCGGGGTTTGAGGTACGTAAAATGACACACCTTTTAACAATTTTGCATATAGAATGCGCCTGTATAGATAGTAGCCCCGAGACTCGGTAGGTTGTCGAAATCGACAGCGTGCCGAGGATCAAAATCGCAGGTTTAAATTCCCGTCGTGCCGATGCAGGTGGCGGGTCGTCCGGGGGCCAGCCGGACTGATGGAGTTGCTGAACTAAAGCGGCAACTCGATGCTGCGGATGTGGACATCACGCTGGTCAACAGGCGACTTGATGAGTCGCAAGGTAAGTGTTACTGCGCGGTCACTTGGTAAGGGAGCCGAAGCCATCTCCTTACAACATGTGCGTGAAATGCAGATAGTGCCGCTGCCGTGGAGAGCCTTCGGACCAAACTTGCTCAAGCCAAGGAGCAGGCCAGAAGGAGTAATGCGGCGGCCTCGAGGGCGGCCGAGGAGTTAGCGGCGAAAGGGTCGCGCACCTTGCCGAGCAGGGAAGAGATAGCGAAATGGCCGTGAAGTTAAAGGATGCTACCGACCGCAATGAGGCTCTTGGGAAGGAGCGCCTAGCGGGGCAAGAAGACCTGCGGAAGGCCACCGCCGAAGCCAAGAATGCCCGCTCAGCAATGCGGGCTATGAAGGAAGAGCTGCGCCAGGCCGGGGATATTGTAGTGGGTAAGCCTTTTACGCTGCGCCAAGGTTCACGGATCCAAAATATGCTCACTGGGCCAACTGTGGTGTCCGGAGGACCTTATATGGACTTAGCAGCGAGTGTGGCGGATGCCGCAGCATTTTCGCCGAAGGATCACAAGACGGAAGAGCTGTTTTGGTCTCAATTCCATAGTCCGGGCGTTCACTTCCGCTGACCGATCGCTTGGCTGAGTGGGCTGAGCTAAATAGGTTGTCCGGCTTGCTATGACGGATATAGTGACCCATATCCGGCGGATAGGCCCCACCAAGAGTTACTTTGGCTTATTGCAGCAATTTCTTGGGGCGGTGCCGCATATCAAGGCGATAAGCGGTCGGCCTGCATAGAGGGTGCGCGGATGGCGCCGCCGTGTGAAGACACATTGGGCGAGATGGATGCCACCGCTGTTGCGACCCGGGTTCGGATGATAACGGTTACCCGCCGAGCACTATTTTGGCGAAGTCTGCGTGGTGCTCGTGTAATAGAGTCGCGATGCTCAAAAATGTTACGTTCAATGAGCGTTTATATGATGTAAAACGATATTTATGATGTAAGCGCCTTTTATACTTGTGCGTTCAAGTAATAGAATATCTCCTATGCGGTCGTTCATGTATACGTGTGTATAACCCGAAGATGGCGATCGTCGGCTTCAGCCCCCACGCACAAGGTGCGGGGTGTTCGCAAAAATAGCGCGTTTTCACACTTAATCCGGCGTCTCGGTCCTGTAAAGGAGGTGGTAGCGTAGCAAACGAGGCAACCGGACTATAATGCTTTATCACTTTCACTTAGCCATGGAGTTCGAGGATGGGGCTACGACATAGCCCACAGGGGCACCGCGCTCTCCAATTCGGGCGCGTATGTGCTGGCCGAAACGGCCCTTCGTCAAGCGGGGAATCCTAAACATTCCCATGGTCGATCGAGTGGTTGACCAGTCTCTCGCTGTATCATGACGATCGCCGGCTTTCTCTCTTGAGGTGATCGCCAAATTAACTGGGGCACAATCGCGATAGTTCTCCTGGAGCAGCGTTAGCGATGATCTGAACGTAAGGCAGCAAAACACGGAGCCGGGCAAACCCAACATTTGACCAAAGACATGATTCGAGCTGATGCATATAAGGCCTAACTCGAGACGCCGAACACTCCCGAAGGTGTTAGGTCTTTATAATAGCGGCAAAACAAAGCCCTAAGCCCCTTGTGTCCGTGCACGGCAGGTTCTTACGGGCGCGCCGATGCCAAAACGCCATCTCCACTCTGGTTATAATGATAAACCAGGGATTATAGCAACAAGAGACAGAAGAAAGGTTTACGTAGGGTCTTAGTCCGAAAAGAGTCCTTGCAACGGGTCCCTCTGCACGTCTGCGCTGTGTCTCCGTTGTGCCATATCACGACGGGTGTGCACGTTGTTCATCTGTAAAAAGAGAGGAACTTGGTTGGAAAAGAAATTGTGCGAGAAAGTGCATAAAAATTGAAATATAGATTAAGAAAGCTGAGCCTATGCTAGTTCATTATGGCTTATATGTGCAACCCTTGTGCAGGGATGTGCGGCTAGGTAGCCCTAGCTTATTTATTCGGACTCGTCCAGCCGTGTCCGGGTCTCAAAGACCTTATAATGAAACGATGCCACGTGGACGGGCATTTTAAGCGTAAGAGACGCGTAATGTGGTATTGCATTGAAGCGGACGAGAGCTTCCGTCGATGATGCTTGATAGCTACTTTTAAATGGGGCGACACGAAAGGTTAGCTTTTCTCGTCGGAAGTTGTCGGTGACCCAACACAACTTCTAGTAATAATGAAACTGTGCACTGGCGTAAGGGCTGGCGCCGCTCCTTTGAAGGAAGTGCGGCTATGCGAATTGCAGTATGGTCTATCCCAACTTGCGGATTGTGTCCGGATCTAGCAGGTTTAAGTCACCGCCGCCGTCCATCAAAACCTGCGTGAATTGCAGTCCGTTTATTATGGGATCCAATATCAGGGCAGTTTATCCTGCGTTCCGGATACTTCTGGACTAATCCAGATGGTCGAAAGTGATTGGTTTTGACATCCAATCTCGATGTTCCACTGAGGTGGGTCGTGCGACACTTGTCTTAGCGAGTGCCGTTGTTGGTTTTCCGTACTATCACGTGAAGCGAGTTTACTATTTTGACTTCTTGTGGGAAAGTCTTTTGACTTCCGGTGCTCTGCTGGTGGGGTTCGTCATCGTCGTCGCTTGGCGCATCGAGCCCCTTGTGTCCGGCGTTGAGTCTGCCGGACTGTTTAAAACCCAACAATTTCGGTTGGTATGGTTTGCGTGCCTTCCGAGGTCTTGTGGATTTGACATATCCGATCTAAAATTTTGTTTAAATTCGATAGCTCGTCTCTGTTGTCCTTAAGAGGCCGTGTTTTATTGTTTGGCCGCGAGCTTTTGAATCCGGCGTTGACTGCCGTGCCCTTTGGGCTTTTTTCTTTATTCCGGCACTGATCTTTCCTGCGCCGTGACTTTTCGTTTCCATCTCTGATCTCGGATGTACTCGGGTAGCTGGTGCTGCATCTTGCTAGCCAGCTGTCTTCTCCTACACAAAAGCGCGTCATGAGGCTTGTTAGCGCGGCCATTGTTCTTGGCTTCTCTTGGCCAAGGTGTCTGGCGAGCCATTCGTCTCGGACGTTGTGTTTAAAAGCTGCTAAGGCTTCCGCGTCCGGACAGTCGACTATTTGGTTCTTTTTGGTAAGGAACCTGTTCCAGAATTCTTGCTGCCGACTCTCCGGCTGTTGGGTTATATGACTCAGTCGTCTCAGATCCGGAGGGCGGACATAAGTCCCTTGAAAATTTGCTCTAACGCGTCCTCAAGCTCTTCCCAACTTCCAACAAGTGTTTTACGGGAGGCCTTTGAGCCAATGCCGAGCTGGCCCTTTGAGCTTGAGGGTAGGTATTTTATGGCGTGGAGATCATCTCCTCTAGCCATGTGTATGTGTAGTATGTAATATCCAGACTCCGAGGTCTGTTGTGCGTCGTATGCCTCTATGTTTATGGGTTTGAACCCTGCTGGAAATTCATGATCCAGCACCTCATCGGTAAAACATAAGCGGGTGTCGGCGCCCAGATATTGGGTGTGCATGTCTTGAACACTTGTTGTGTTGTGTTACTTCTGGGCCCTCTTTTTGGCCCGTAGATGGACCTAGTTGGGCCGTCCGTTTTCCTGTGATTATAATTAGACTTGTGCGCGGCCCGCTTGTCGCTTTTGGCTGTCATCGCCGTCTATCCGGCCAGTGGCCTCTTTATTTTTGACCGTGAAGGCTCTATGGCTTCCTCGTCAAATTCTGGCAACAACTTGCGCTTGGGTAGCTCTTAGTTTGATGGCCATTGCCATATTTGTTCCGCAGTCTTGAATACTTTGCTCCACTTCATTACGGCGTGTCTTCTGCTGTTTTGAGCTTCCGTTTCGCTTTCTTCAAACTTCTTGCAGTGGCGACGAGTTTTTTGTGTATGTTCTTATGCTCCGGTGTTGTGCCCGGACTGTTGATTGCTCCGTGAAGGGGTTGATTATCCGGCTCATCCTGTTCGTCGTCCGCTGGTTTGCCCTGCTCTATCGCTGGGTCGTTAGGAAGGCTGCTTTGATCGGGGCAGGACTTAGGGCGGCGTCTACGTCGCCGTTTTGGTTGTTTATCGGCGGGATCATCCTCTGCCGCGTCCCGTTCTTCCTCGTTATTGCTTCCCTTTGGGGTGTCCACCATGTATATGTCGTATGACGAGGTGGTCTTCCAGTGTCCTATTGTCACTGGTTCTTGGTAGTCTCCGGCATCGTCGTCCATACCGTCGATGTCTTCGGAGTCGTAGTCGAGTACGTCGGTTAAATCGTCGATGGTGGCTACAAAGTGGGTGGTGGGTGGGCTCTGAATTTCTTCGTCGTCCGCATCCCAACCATCCTGGCCGTAGTTCGGCCAGGGCTCTCCGGATAGCGAGAGATGCTTCAATGAATTTATGATATCGCCAAGGGCGAAGTCTTTGAAAAGATGTCCGCAGCGGTGAATTCCATGATCGGCGCCAATCGGATTCGACCGCGGGCGCAGGAGGTTCGGAGTCCGGCAGAGTCCGCACCTCGAGTCATGGGCTTTATGCGGACAAGGTAAGTGTTCGCTCCATCGCCGTAGAAGTTGCCGCTCCCGGGCGGTGTCCACCATCCGTCCTCGATCCGAGCGATCAGCTCCGGACTATGGGTCGGAGCGGATTCGTGTCGACCTCAAAGGTGCTGTTCGCGGCGAGTTAGGTCATGCCCATCGTGACAGCCGCAGCACGCTTCGGCGTATGGCTCGATCCATCGAAGATCAAGTCCCGCGATATCGGCCGTGAAGTTTAGGCTTCAAACCTGACTCGACGGCCAGGGCGTAGCTTTTGATCTGCTCGGATGGCCAACCGAGTTGGCCCGCGATTAAAAGCCGCCGAATCGAAGATCTGTCCGGGAGAAAAGTCTCACCCAGGATGCGTCGTTGTTGATTGAAGAGGCCATCAAGCCTATCGGTGGCGACATACGAGGAACTCTCAATGAAAGCACCAATGTCGGTGTCAAAACCGTCGGATCTCGGTAGGGGTCCCGAATCGTGCGTCCTAGGCGGATGGTAACAGAGACAAGGGACACGATGTTTTACCTGTTTCGGGCCCTCTTGATGGAGGTAAAACCCTACGTCATGCTTGATTGATATTGATATTGTGGATGTTTACAAGAGTGGATCTACCACGAGATCAAGGAGGCTAAACCCTAGAAGCTAGCCTATGGTATGATTGTAAGGGTTGTTACGATAGTCCCACGGACTAGAGCCATCCGGTTTATATAGACAGGAGAGGGCTAGGGTTACATAGAGTTGGTTACAATGGTAGGAGATCTACATATCCTTATCGCCAAGCTTGCCTTCCACGCCAAGGAAAGTCCCATCCGGACACGGGGTGAAGTCTTCAATCTTGTATCTTCATAGTCTTGGAGTCCGGTCGATGATGATAGTCCGGCCAATGATAGTTCGGCTGATGATGGTAGTCCGGCTATCCGGACACCCCCTAATCCAGGACTCCCTCAGTCATGCTTGTTGAGTCCCTTGCATACAATTTACTTTTCGTTCGTCAACTTGCACTCATGGGCTTTGCCACTTTCTTTGATGTTGATACCGTGGCCCTCTTGTGGAGCAAGACTCTTAAAGTAGCATTTGTTGGGCATGTCGAGAACGGTCTCTACGTGATTAACTTTTCGGAGCGACCCACTAAGACCGCGACATGCCTAATGGCTAAAGTTGATGTGGGATGGCTTTGACATCGCCGTTTAGCCCATGTCAATATGAGATCTTTGCAAAGTCTTATCAAGGGGGACCATGTCCGTGGACTAACAAATGTTAGTTTTGCTAAAGATCGTGCTTTGCAGTGCTTGTATTGAAGGAAAGCTACATGAAAAGGCTCACCCTCCCACGACTATCATTTACTCGAAGAGGCCTTTGGAGCTCCTTCACTTGGATCTCTCTGGGCCTCCATCCTTTGATAGTCTTGGGGGTAGAAAGTATTGCTTGGTGATTGTGGATGATTATTCAAGATACACTTGGGTATACTTCTTCAAGAGGAAGAGCGAGACCCAAAAGACAGTCATTGACTTTGCAAATGAAGCCCAACGACAACACAATGCAAAGATCTTGACAATAAGAAGCGACAACGGCACCGAGTTCAAGAACTACACCTTGGATGAGTTTCTTAGTGATGAGGGGATCAAGCATCAATATTCCGCACCATACACCCCTCAACAAAATGGTGTAGCGGAGAGGAAGAACCGGACGTTGATGGATGCGGCAAGGACCATGATGGCGGAGTACAAATCTCCATACAACTTTTGGGCCGAAGCCATCAACACCGCATGTCATGCATCCAATTGGCTCTATCTCCTCAAAGGCTTGAACAAGACTCCATATGAGATTCTCACCGGTAACAAGCCCAAGCTCAAGTACTTCCGGGTGTTCGGGTGTAAGTGTTTCATTCTCAAGAAAGGTGTCCGGTTGTCTAAATTTGAGGCTAGAGCTTATGAGGGCATTTTTGTTGGTTATGCTACAAACTCTCATGCTTACCGTGTCCGCAATAAGTCCACGAGACTTATTGAGGAGACGTGTAACGTGGAGTTTGATGAGAATAACGGCTCCCAAGTGGAGCAAAGTGGCACTTGTGATGTAGGTGATGAAATCCTCCTCAAGCCATAAGAAGAATGGGAGTTGGTTTTATCCTACCCATTGAGGAACCCCTTGTGGCCGAAGGAGAAGGACAATGCTCCACTCAAGTGGAGCCATCACCAACCCAAGGCCCACATGCTTCCGAAGAACAAAGTGAAGGCCCTCAACCTCATGAACAAGACCAAGGGCAAGATCAATCTCAAGACGGTGTTGAATCACCAAGTGATGCTCAAGGTCAAGTTCTCTCCTCCGAGTAAGTTCAAGATCAAGAGCTTCCTCAAGATCAAGAACAAGCTCAAGACGGTGCTCAAGATGATCAAGTGACCGCTCCTCAACTCACCCCCGAGGAGGTATTGGAGCGTCGTGCCACCAAGATTGCATCCAAGCCCTCCACCAAGGGTCATCTTATGAAGAATGTGCTTGGAAGCATTCAAAAGGAGGTACGCACTCGTAGACAATTGACAAACTATTATGAACATCACGCGTTTGTCTCGTGTGTTGAACCCCAAAAGGTCTATGAGGCGCTCGAAGATCCGGATTGACTCAATGCCATGCATGAAGAACTCAACAACTTCGAGTACAACAAGGTGTGAAGATTGGTGCCAAGGCCAACAGAGAACCACAATGTCATTGGAACCAAGTGGATATTCAAGAACAAGCAAGATACTCTTAGGACCATCGTTCGCATCAAGGCAAGATTGGTAGCACAAGGCTACTCCCAAGTCAAGGGTATCGACTACGGTGAAATCTTTGCTCCCGTTGCTCGCCTTGAATCCATTCGTTTGTTGATTGCTTATACTTCTCATCACAACTTTAAGTTGCAACAAATGGATGTGAAGAGTGCTTTTCTTAATGGCCCTATTAATGAGTTGGTGTATCTCTCTTTTCTTAACGAGCTCACATCGGCCTGGCTCGGGAGAAACTGCCGATTCGAGCGTTTCCAACGAGCCAGGCTCTGGGGTGCTTTAAGAAGCGTGCGATGCAGGCCCAACAGTAAAAACGGGCAACCAAACAGGCCTCTTTCTTCCCGCGTGGGTCTGGTTGGGCCCGATGCGGGCAACCAAACACGTCCTTAGAGTATAGATTCACTCATTTTGCTTCATACGTAGTCCATAGTGAAATCTCTACAAAAACTTATATTTAAAAACAAAGGAAGTAGAAGCGTTCTCGACACTACACAACATCATTGCAGAATGATGTTCAGGTTGCCTCTCTCCCGTGAATTAGCAACACTTTCACAGTATGTGTGGGAGCAGATGCCGAACGTCATTTCGGTGTTTGTCGCCTCTACGTAGCAACACGCTGCGGTTGCCCCCCAGCCAGCACGTGTACATAAGCAGGACATGATGTCGTGATATACTGCAGTTGCACTTGCAGTCTCGTGGGTAGCGTATGGTAGCTACGATGGACGTGCACGAGGCGCCCCGTGTGCGTGAATTCATGATTCTTAATACGGTGCAATACTGAAAGATAGAAGTTATTTTCTGTTCACAGTAGTATTTCGTAAGGATGGAGTGATTGCCAGGCGTGTAGATAACTGCCCCATGAGTGGTCAATCAATCTGACGGACAGCCGGTCACCCGTCCCATGACGCGCTGCATCTGGAGCAGGACCGGTGGTTTTTGCAAAAAAAAAAAAAAGAAAAAAGAGCAGGACCGGTGGGCAGATCGATAGGACAGATCGGGCGCCGTACGTACGTGGCGCGTCGGTGGCAGGCAGCTATTAGCTAGCAAGCGACGCCGCACCAACCCGGCCGGCCCCTCCAGAGTCGCGTGGATCCCCCACGGGAAGCCGAAAATTCTATACCAACGGATTTTTACGCGCCTATTATGGAGTCTGTTTCGTTAACTAATCTTCACCCCCCCTATTTTCAGGGAATGTGGGCCTCCATCATGATTTCCCCCAATTAAAAGGCGAAAATGCTAGAGCAACGGGGTAATACGGGGGGTTTATGGGATTCCTTAACTAAACTAATCTTCACCCTCCTGATTTTCAGGGGGTGTGAGCCCTTCACCCCCTATTCTTCCAATCATTTTATCCCACCTAATCACCCCCGTAAAGTAAGTAAGAAACTGCCCGTGCGTGTAGCATTGCTGATTAAAAGGTCCCAGCTAGGCTTCCCCGTAAAAGCCCGTGCTCGTGTGCCCATGCATGTAGCAAAGCTCGCGGGAATGATGATTGAGGGCATATGTTTGGATGGTTTCCTGGAGATATTTTGCCTGGTCTGAACCATGCCTGAAACATGCCTGACCAGGCAAGATCCATTGATTTTTCAGGCACTATCCAGGCGCTGATTTTTTTAGGCATGAATGTGAGGACGGCAACCAAACTAGCCCCGGATGATTGATTAATCGTACCTCGTGCGTACGTGCATGCATGCATGGCACCGACGTTGGTTTGAACAACTCGAAGAAAAATGGTGCAGGAGCGTGGTCGCCATCGGCGCAACGCAACAGATATATATACTTACTCACTTCGTCTTATAATATATATATAAGAGCGTTGAGAAAAAGAAAGTGCATGTTTATTTTTATTATTTTAGAAAAAAATTCTAATCTATTCATCTTCAATTATGGTATCACACCAAACACTAGAAATGATAAAAAATACATCCAGATCCGTAGACCACCTAGCGACGACTACAAGCGCTGAAGCCGGGCCGGGCAAACCTTATTGTATTAGACAGTCGGGAAGTCGTCGTGCTAAGGCCCCATAGAACCAACACAGCAGAACAGCAACCGCCGCGAACGAGGAGTGTAGATCAGAAGGATCCAACCTGAAGACATACGAACGAAGACGAATGACAAACAGATCCGAACAAATCCATCAAGAACAGATCCGCCAGAAACACACCTCCACACCCCACCGATGAATAGGGACTAGACGGGAAGACCTTTATTTCATCTTCAGTATCGCATGGTTCGCGACAAGGCACGTGCAATGCATTCATGCATTGATGTGTGGACAGGACCGGGACGCATGTATGCTCTCTACAGCCTTCTAAATGCGTGTTTCCGCTTTGGCATTGCAGTATTTATAGGTGAAGGAACGTACTTACGTTAACAACCTGACTAGTTATGCAATGTTAGTTCCTTAGGTACAAAAATACAGATTGAAGATGAGGTTTAGTAGCAGCGTAGTAGGTGTGGGACAAACTGTACGCATGACCTCTCTTTTTTTCACTAGAGGACTGTAATAATGTACTACCTTTAGTCCTTTACTACCGCGCAGAAGAAAATAGTATAGAAGAAAACAATAGAAAGAACAAGGCGAAATATTATCATAGGAGATTTTTCATGATGAAAATTTTCATTTCTTTTTAAATCATACAACAGTCTTATCTTCTTCTTTTTTTGACACATCCTATCTTCTTCTTCACCACTTATTTTAGAAAGAGAGGAAGACGACTGAGCAAAATAAGACTGTCTGTAATGAAAGTATCATAGCTAGTGTTACGCATGTCAACTAGGACAACATCAAATTAAATGAAGAAATAAGGAGTTGAGTAGAAAGCTATCATGATACTGTATCATAATAAATGTTATACTACTATATGTCATGCATGGCAACGAACATGGCCACCTAAGATACGAATTTATGATACTATACATTACAGATGTAGTACCATACATTAGTTATTGAATTCATCCTCCACTCAGTTGCTTCAAAAGTCTAAACTGATGGACAGAGACGGACAGTATATTTTAAACACTAGTGTCATATGTATGGTACTAACTTAAGATATTACTCACTACAGCCAGTCTAAATATGCATGCCCCGCATGCACAGCTCCATATAATTTTTTTGTCTCAATTATTGCTCTTGCTACGCATCTATTTGTTGCATGCATTGGTAGTGCTGCTAGCTGATATGGGCATGGATGGATGTTGCACAGAGATCTTATTGCTCTTGCTGGGCATCTATTGGTTGCATGCATTGGTAGTATGGGCATGGATGGATGTTGCACAGAGATCTTATTGCTATTGCTGGGCATCTATTGGTTGCATGTATTGGTAGGTCCGGTAGCTGATATGGGCATGGATGGTGTTGTACAGAGATCAAGAGGCTAATGCGGTGGCTAAATCCAGATAAGTGGAGGACCATCCCGATGGAAAAAGGGAATTGGACTGTGTATGAGTCCATGGTGGAGCGCCACCCGTGTCACCATCAAAAAATGTCCATCTCCCTAGAATGATTTGTTCATCTAGTGTCTTAGTAGACTTCACACTTACAAGAATGTTCTTGCAAGTCTAAAAACGTATGTCATGTAATTAGTGTTTACTTAGAACTAATAAAAATATAATATATTGTTATTGAAGTTAAAAAATGTAGAATGATATACCCATCTCAATGTCAAATCAACGATGGTCAACATTAATTGAGTGTTTAGAAGTTTATATACGGCTGAGAATTAGCAAAATCATAAAAAATAGCGGTCAATGGGGAGCATGAAAATTTTAAAACAATATCATTGTACATAACCGGCAGAAGTAAAAAAAAAAACTCAATAATGCTAACAAGATTAAATCATCAGTACCGGCACCTGCAAGCAGCTGCCTCAGCTCGAAAAAAGCCTATGTTTCCTCTGCCTCCCACCGGCGCTGTCACCGGTCTGTCTCGTCTCCGGTGGCCTTAGGGCCATTGGGGGGCAATGGATCTCGGCCCTTGCCGGTGGGATGGCTTTGTTTCTAGATGTTTCTTTGAGTTTTTGTTAGGATTTATGTCTTGCTTAGGAAGACGAGCGGGTGGCGGCTCCTTAGAGATGGAATAAGGTTCTCCCCGCCAAGCCCCCGACCCGGTGATGCGTGCAACATAGTCGGCGGACGTGTGGAAGTGTGTCTCCAGTGGATCTTTCTTTAGTGGACTTGCTAGGATATGTTTGTTGTTCATCTATGTTCATGCGTCTTTAAGTTGGATCCTTCCTATCTACACTACTCTTCATCTCGGCAGTGATTGTTGTTCTGGTGCGCTGGTTCTATGGGATATTAGCACGATGACTTTTCGAATGTCTACTACAACGAGTTTTGTCCGGCTCCACAGAGGGAGAGATGCTGACGGTGGCGCGCCTTCGGCTCGCTTTAGTATCTGTAGTCGTCATTAGTTAGTCTACGCATCTGGATGTAATTTTTATTATTTTTAATATTTATTATACTGTCATGATTGAAGATGGATAGATCAAAAGTTTCGGGAAAAAGACTAATGTAATGCTAACTGGCGAATGCTCGTTGGGAGGTCCGAGCGGACATCGCGCACGGCCGTTCTTAGTTCGATCGTGATCAAATGATGGCAGTGTTTTTTCTTTTGAGAAAAACGCCTAATAACGGCGCGAGTAGATACGTAGGTGGCATCACAACGCAGATCCATGACCTCAGGCATCACTTTTACGTTTCCTTTTTTTGACATAGACATCAGAAAAGCTACACCAACATGCAGCATTCTATCATAAACAAAAGACATCCAGCTGATAAGAGGATGCATGCAACAAGTTCCCCTCCTCTTCCTCTCCATCGCAGCCCCGGTGATCTGCGCGGAGTGAGTCAAATCTTGCCTAAACGCAAGGAACCTTGGCGTTGGTTCTTTCTCATCTACTATGAACATGTTTGATTGCCTACATACACTTCAACCAGGCCTGCGCGGGAATGATTCGGTTTGTTTGATAACCCGCATAGACGGTTGGATCTGCATGACACGCTTTTTAAAGCACATCTGGCCCTGACTCGCCTGGAAACAATCAGATTGTCAATTTCTTGCGAGCCACGGCGAGCGGAAGCGCAGCGAGCTGGCCCCTGCACGAAGAGAAACGGAAGGGATGCGAGGTGTTTACGTGGTGTCTTCTTCAACCTCCAGTAAGCTCCTCTCTAATCTTTTCTCTTCCATGTCCCTCTAATCTACACAACGGTGCTTCGATTTGAGGTAAGCTCTACACGAAAAGGATGCACATCGATGCTATGGTTTCATTCAGGCGATCGGTTTGTAGTTTCTCGACCGTACATGCTCAATTTCTTGTTCCCGTTTGGAGCTGCTTTGGACGAATTTTGTCAGATTCATCGCGCACGATCAATTGTTTGAAATTTTCTTTGACCAGCAACCTAATTTTGCAGTTCTGCACAACATTTGTGTTGCAAGTTTTTTGTTTCGACGATCGTAGACGAGAAGATCTACATATTTCTCATGGCTGTACATATGGATATGCGTGTTGTGATTTAAGACTGTCGGAGTAAATGACCACGGATAGCCTCATCTGCTCCCCATGGCGATTCAAGACATCGGGGCTGGCTGCGCCCCTCAAGCCTCGAAGGCAAAGCGCCGCCTTCTCAAAGCCGGCTGGTCCAAGCGGCCGGCTGCCAGAGGGCGGCAGTTCCCAGAAGACCGCCTTGAGGTGGGCCGACTCCTACCAGGCGGCCTCCAGAGAGGCCGGCTCCCAGGAGGCGGCCCCCCTCCGCCCCCTTGAAATTTACACCACATTAAGACGACGAGACGGGGCGTGGCTACAGTGCAGCCTGCCACCCACGAATCCAGGGCGGAGCGTGGCCACAGTGCGGTGTACTGGGCGGACATCCCCCGCCTGTCGCGACACTGTTGCCACGCAGCCCATGGCATCACCCATAACGGGAGAGGCCATGCCTCCACTAGGGCTGTCGGTACGGCCTGCGAACGGCAGGCCCTACTTGTCAGCGAGAAGCCAGAAGGCGGCGAGCCCCAACCAGTCGGCATGAGGGAGGCCAACTCCTAGCAGGCGGCCCTCCCCCTCCCTCAAAGTCTGTGCGCCATTAACCAGAAGAGACGGGGAGTGGCTACAGTGAACGCCCGCCAGGCGGCGGTACTAGAGCCCCAACTCCCCCGACAAAGCGTATATTATCAGTGGCATTGCCACAATACTCAGCAGCCGGCAGGACCCGCCAACGGCGGGCACGGCCTGTCGGCTAAGTATGAGATAGCCAGCGGGACCCACCAGGCGGCGGGCCCCAGCGGCCGGCGGAGAAGCCGGCGACCACAGTCACTGACGGCCAGGTCCTACACCCGGCCAGATTACCTTTATACCCCTAGGGGTAGGCCTATATAAACCCCCTAGGGCACCCATGCAAAGGGTTCAGACCTCAGTCCACCCACACATACGTATAGGGAGAGGAAGTTAGGGCTAGCCTTGTTCTTCTTCTTCCTCTAGAGAAACAGCTCAAGGAGCAAGCTTGTAGCCACCATTGTTGCTTGAGTGATCATGCGGATACCCTGTAGAGCAGAAGTAGGGGTGTTATCTCCTAGGAGAGCCCCGGACCTGAGTAAGATTCGCCGGCGGGCATGTTTGCGCCTTATCCCATTTTCTGGCACCGGCGACGTATTATTAGCCCCCTCCATGATAAGTCATCCTTTGGCATATGTCGCACGACACCCCCGACATTTGGCGCCCACCGTGGGGCTAGGTGCACCGTCGTCCGGAGATCTGTTCTGGACGGGAACCTTGTTCCTCCCTAGCGAGCGCAGCCAGCCCGGCACGCCTGATGGCGTTTGCGCCGATGCGCTGCATGGCGCTGAGCTCGCCAGCGTGGCGAGCTGCCTCGCTGGCCTCATCGGCAAGATCCGC
Organism: Aegilops longissima; assembly: GCA_021605205.1. Classification (NCBI taxonomy): domain Eukaryota; kingdom Viridiplantae; phylum Streptophyta; class Magnoliopsida; order Poales; family Poaceae; genus Aegilops; species Aegilops longissima. The sequence continues at coordinate 525,513,898 of CM038679.1, forward strand.
CTCCCCGATGATCCTGTGCCCAGCGCGGGAGCTGCTAGCTCCGAGATCTGCCTTGTCGACCTCCTTGGCAAGCTCGACATCGCCAACGAGCCGGCCTCCGACCTGGAGTCAATCGGCTCCACCGACCTGATGCTTGTCGACTCTGACACAGCATCCCTTGACGCCTTCCCCACCAACGTGGTGATCATGTATGACCCGCTTCCTCGCGCCGATAGTGGGGCAGCACCGTCACGGAGGTGCTCGTCATCAGCCATGACGGAGCCTCTGGTGGGGATGCCCAAGACCCGCTGCAGGCTGCGCTGCGGGATCTGTCCGCACCCATCTGAAAGTGCGTTATATCGACTTGAGGGGGGTGAATAGGCGATTTTTATGAATTCTTCACTGAGGAATTTGCGGGTGAGGAAATTCCTTAGTGAAGAACTACTTGTAGCGGAATAAGTACTCAGATGTAAATTTAACAAAACACAAGCATGGTCATCATGATGAAATGAAGACAGATACAGAGTACAGAAAGCGTAAACACAGGATAGCACAGGATGAAGACAAATATACTGAAGAAATTGAACTGAGGAAATTGAGAAAGTCTTCAGTCAAAGTCTTCAAACTGATATGAACAAGCACACAACGCAGTAATGAGGAAATGAAAGAGTTGAGGAAATAGAACCAGTAAGCTTGGTGAAGACAATGATTTGGAAGACCAGTTCCAACTGCTGTCTCAATTGTACGTCTGGTTGGAGCGGCTAGGTATTTAAACCTGAGGACACACAGTCCTCACCGTATTCTCCTTGAGCTAAGGTCACGCAGACCTCGCCCAAACGCTCATGGTAAGTCTTCAGGTGACTTCCAAACCTTCACAAACTCGGTCACTCGACGATCCACAATTTCCTCTTGGATGCTCTAGACCATGACGCCTAACCGTCTGGAAGAAGCACAGTCTTCAAAGGTAACAAGCATCGGATCCACGCAGGATCAATCTCTTCAGTGATGCTCAATCACTTTGGGTTTGTAGGTGTTTGGGTTTGAGTTTCCTCACTTGATGATTTTCGCTCAAAGTCCTCAGAGGATGGGATGCTCTAAAATGACAAGTGTCAGATTCTCTTGGAGCAGCCAACCAGCTAGTGGTTGTAGGGGGTGGCTATTTATAGCCTAGGGAGCAGCCCGACATGATAATACATAAATGCCATTCAATGATATGACCGTTAGGTTGGTAGATATTTTGGGACAACTGGCACAAGGCACAACAACGGTCGGAAATTTGAGTATCAAATTCCTCAGGGCTACCATGTTCCTCACTGTGTAGGCAATCCGCACTGGCGAATTCCTAACTCCTCAGTCAGAACAAATTCCTCAGAGACCAGAAGAACTTCGTCTCTGTCACTGAAGAATATAACTGAACTGTATGAGATTTCCAATGGCTTTTTCGAAGGGATTGGTAGGTGTAGGATTTTGAGTTGAGCATCACTTGGAAATTTTTCCTTAGTATTTCCTCAACCCCCTTTAATAGCATGGTGTTTCCTATGACTCAATAAAGAGAAAATGAAACTATGAAAACAAAAGTCTTCACGCTTCATGTTCCTCGAATGGATACCTAGTCTTCAAGGTCACACCAGTTTCTTCACTTTCAAAGTCTTCAGAAATCCAAAGTCTTCAGTCGAAGAACTTCATTTTTAGGGGTCGACTTTCTCTGTAAATATCAAACTCCTCATAGACCTGTGTACACTCACAAAGCATCAGTCCCTTAACCTATAAGTCTTCAATACACCAAAATCACTAAGGGGCACTAGATGCACTTACAATCTCCCCCTTTTTGGTGATTGATGACAATATAGGTTAAGTCTTCAACGGGGATAATCATATGAAGTGTAAATACTGATATTGAGGAATTTGATTGCAAGATATAGAAGAACTCCCCCTGAAGATGTGCATAGTGAGGAATTTGCTTTTGAAGCAATGCACACTTGAAGAGTAGAATAATGGAGATATCCCCCTATATCTTGTAATTCATACACGCATTTGACATAATATAAGAAGAATTTGAAATGCATGATGAAATATGGTGACTCATGAAATTCAGCATGCGTGCATTAACATTAATGAGGAATAAGCATGCAGAAAATCTCAGCAAAAGTATCAGGCCACCATAGGGTTTAAGTTTACAACTCGATCCAACAAAGTTTCAGAAGAACGAGAGTTGTAACTTAGCAAAAAAACGCCCATATAAGATAGACCCGCTTGAAGACTAACTCAAATTTCTCCCCCTTTGTCATCGAATGACCAAAAGGATCGAAAATGAGGACTAACACCCCTGAAGAATATCATGTTGGTGGAGGAGCGCCAATGTTGTTGAAATCGTTTGTCGTTGTAGGGCCTGCCATGGTGTTGTCCAAGTCTTCATACTCATTGGTGTCGCGTGATGAGGAACAGGAGCTGGCCACCAAGGAAGGAACCTTGACCTTATTATATTTCTTCGGTGGAGGTGCAGACCAGTCAAAGTCCTCCTTGAGACCCATTTGCTTCAGATCTTCTTCACCATATACATGTGACAGAATAGCCCAGGTGCGACCGAAGACTTCATGGAGGTAGTAATGGTTTTTCTTCACTGCATTATGTGTACCAGTCATGTTGTGAAGAATAGAACTAAACTGACGCTTAACCCATTTATGGTTTCGATCCACCTTCTGGTGAAGACTAAGAAGCAGCTCAAGGTGAGCCATCACCCTTGGAGCTGTGGCTTGAGGAGTAGGCTTGGATGCATTGGCAGCAGAGTCATGAGTGGCAGAGTCATCATTGGTAGAATAAGATGCATTTTTGCGAAACTGACCATCCAATGGACGAATGCCTTCATCAATAATAGCTGGTGCCTTGCCCTTCTCATCAGCTGAGGAATATGTCCGCTTGAGGACTTCGATTGGGGGCAAGTAGCTGAGGTGCTTCTGAAAATCAGCCTTGTAGTTGAGTGAAGACCTTGTTCTGAGGAATCTCATAATCCAAGGAGCATAAGCTTCAACTCAAACGGAGAGAGTGCAACATTTGCCAGAGTCCTCATGAAGAAATTGTGATAGTTGACAGGGATGCCATGCATGATGTTGAATAGCAGATTCTTCATGATGTCAATGACTTCTTCATCAGACGAATCGTGGCGTTTGATCGGACTCATTGTCTTCGTCAAAAAGCGATAGACAGTTCTTGGAACATAGAGCAATTCCTTCACGAGGAATTTGGTCCTTGGGGCTTGACCGGGCTTCAGAGGCTTCATAAGCACTTGCATGTAATGAGCAGTGAGTTCAGGCTCTTGGTACAGGCAACGAGCACCTTCAAGGGGAGGACTGATTGGCAGGGCATGAAGCAATTCAGAGGCCGGTGCTTTATAATGAGTGTTTTCGGTCATCCAGTCCAGAACCCAGGTATTCACATCGTCAGCATCTCCTGTGATGTGCAGCGTTGCGTAGAACTGAAGAATAAGTTCTTGATTCCAATCAACAATGTCAGAGCAAAAGTTGAGGAGGCCTGCGTCATGAAGCACACTGAGGACAGGAGAGAAGCATGGCAGGGATTCCATGTCCATATGAGGAATGTGCTCGTGGTCGAAGACTTTATCCTTGTTGAAGAGCAGTGAATAATAGAAGTTGGCCTGGCTGGCAGTCCAGAAGTGCTTCCTTCTAAGACGAGCAGAGTCATAAGGATTATAATCAGTGAAGAACACGTGCTCACCGAAGAAGTCATCAGCCTTGAACTTTTGTTTCTTCGAGAATGGATCCTTTGGCTTGGGCTGAGGAGTATCAGTCAATTGCATTACTACCTCAGGGATCGCAATCTCAGGTTCCACAGACTGAGGAATTTCAGCTTCTTCTTCAGTGGCAGCCTGGGTCTTCAATTCTTCATTTACATTTTGTTCAGCACTAGTGGCTGGAATCTCTTCATGTACAGAAGGAGTTGCACGAGGTTCTTCAGATCCCATTTGTACTTCAGTGTTGACAGGGGACTGAGGAATTTGTTGAAGTGGTGTGAGCAGAGGAGAGTTGGGGTGCTGACTTTCCCAAAAGTCATCATTCAGCACTGGTGTTGTACACCCAATGTCCACATCTTCATCTTCTTCTTGTTCTTCAACGCCAGCCTCTTCAGCAGTGAACTGAGGCATGGGCGATGAGACTAGTGGGGTTGAAGGGATTGCATCCACTTCAATTTCTTCATCCAACTGCTCTGACGAAGCAGCAGAAGGAATGTCATCATCAGATTCACTTGGAATCACATATTCTTCATCAAAAGGAACAAGGTCCTTTGATGGCATGGATGAAACTGGAATAGCATCAATAGGATTTGCAAAAGAGCTAGTCAATGGCTTCATCTTCTTCGGAGCTGAATAATCTGATGAAGTTGATGCCTTCCTTTTCTTCACTGTTGCACGCTCTGCAGCCTTGGTTTTCTTCACATCTGTTGCAGATGGAAGGATCAGAGTTGGTGTAGGCGCAGGAGGAGCAGAGGAATTTGGTTCAAATTCTTTAGGCTGGCAATCGATGCAGCTGCCACGACTTCTTCAGCTTTCTTGAGCGCAACACTAGTGGTTGCCACAGCAATTTCTTCAATGGCTGGAATGCGTCATCAGCCACAGTACTTTGAGTTTCTTGACCTTTGAATGTCATCAGCGGTGCTGGCATTTTCTTCAGTCGGCTGAGCAGATGCTTCAGCCTGAGGATTTTCTTGTTGCGTTGGTGCTGCAATATTGGAAGTGAACTTTTCAGTCAATTTCACAATCCTGACTTTGGCTCCAAGCCAGTCAGCACGGGATACGTCAAATTCATCATTGAGTTTCTTGATCTCTGATTGAATAGTGAAAGTTCTTCAGTTGTCATAGAGACAACATTTTTCTTTAGGAAGCGCTCCTCCTTGTACTGCGCTATCTTGATCTGCTTGGCCTTTTCAAATTTCCATTTTTCTTCTTGGATGAAGGCAGTCAGCATATGACTTTGGCCAGGAGTCAGCTTGAAATCAGGCATAGGAGTGTTGGGGTCCTTGTGCCAGATATCGATGAAATCAAGGATCAACTTGGGATCCAAAAGAAGAGGCACATTTGTGCCTTTGGCTCTAACGGCCTTGAGCTGCCTGTCTCTGATGATTTCGGCAAGTTCCTCATCATCAGCTCCGTCTTCATCAGAAGGCACTTGGAAGGCGACCTGCTTCTTGTGAGGACTTGGGCGAGAGCCACGTCCAGCAGTGGCCTTTGTCTTCAGCAGAGAGAGGCCAGTTGAAGAATTTGGTGCAGCTGAGGAACTAGCAGAAGCTCCTGAGGCAATATAGATGCCTGTTGTCCTTTGGCACGTGGCGAGATGCACAGGTGAAGAGGATTTGGTCGGAGCAGCTGAGGACTTTAGCGGAGGAGCTGAGGACTTTGGAGGAGCGGGAGCAGCTTGAGGAGTTGGCCATGAGGGCTTTGAAGAATCTGGCCGTGAGGGCATTGCTGAGGAACTTGGCCGTGAGGGCATTGAGGGTGAAGCACTTGGTTATGAGCAGACTTCTTTGCCATGGCCTTCTTCGGCTTGCTTGTAGAGGCCTCAGCAGTGGTAGCAGCAGCAGCAGCAGAGTCTTCATTAAATTTCCTCACTGCTTCTCTTGCCTATTTGGCCAATTTGGCCTGGCGCTTGGCCCATTCGTCAGGATAGTCCTCACCGCGCTTGAGGCTGGTGGGATCTGCTACTTGGCCAGGTGCCAATGGAGGTCTTGGGCATGGAGGATTTTGAGCGAATTTCTTCATATACTTGGGAGTAACATACCTGTACTCCCTCCACTCCCTTTCCCATCTCCTCTCTATTCTTTGGATGCGCACCTTGCACTGATTTTTGTCCTCCTTGCCAAACTTGGCCTCATCAGGAGTGCAATAGTCCTTGTATATTTCATTAGGGATCTCAAAGGCAGTATTGACCTCAGGCATCTTTCCTCCTTTCTTTGGCTTCTTACCGTCAGCCATTTTCTTCAGATGAGGAATATGAACAACTGAATTTTCTGAAGAGGTGTACAACTTTTCTTCAAGGAACGCTGCAAATGAATTAAGTTGATGATAACCTAGTGATTCAGCAGCGGACATGAGTACCTGTGAACAGAGTATAGTTGCGAGGAATTTGGAGAGGTCATATGCGTTCTCAGAAGGTTTTGCAAAAAACAACAAGTTTGAGGAATTTGACCAGATGAGTCTTGAAGAATTTCACTAAGTGTCATGGAATTGTCACGGCAGATGTCCTCATGGAAGGACTTAGTCGTGGAGCCATCGCAACTAGGAAGCTTAAAGGGGTTAATCGGGACAAGGGACACGAGAGAGTTTATACTAGTTCGGCCCCTTACGATGAAGGTAAAGCCTACGTCTAGTTGGGTTGGTATTGCTAGGGTTTCGATGACCAGGGAGCGAGATACGCTATGCCCGGCTCTCAATGAGATGTTTCTTGCCCTAAGCCGCTAGCGGGTTATCCCCTTATATACTCGGGTTGACGCCCTGCGGCCTCTGAGTCCCGCCGCTCATAAGCGATGTCCGCTCGGTGACGATTAATTCTACCTTACGATACAAGTCATGCCATTACAACGGTTTATCACTATGGGCCTCAAGTCACCCGTGGGCTTTAGACCCTTCATTGAACCGCCATCTTCATGCTTGATCTTGGGCTTCATATGATGAATCACCTTTGCATAACCCGGCCCCTCCTGTGCGGCTTACAAAAATAGTTATATCCCCAACATTAGGCCCCAAATTGATTTGAACCGGTTCATGTCAATCTTAAAATACTTTAAGAATCAAGCCTTTCTATTTTATGTCTGTGCAAAGGTTATAACCCGCCGTGACATCATCTTCTAGATCTGTGATAACCCGCCGTGACGTCGTCTTCCATTAAATTCCTATTTTATTCTGCCATATCTTGAACGATCTCTGTCTTTACTGACCATTCCGAAAACTGAGGCGTCGGAGTCGTTGGATAATGATTCCTGGCCTCCTCGTTTCTCGCGCCTTCTCAGTCAGCCCTTCTTTATAAATAGGCACGACCTAGGTCTTTTCCATTCTCCCCCTTCGTTCGTCTTCTTCCTCTCGCTGTCTCTCTGCTGCTTCGAGCTTCGCCGCCGCCGCCGCCGCAGATCTCCTTGTCTTCACCAACTCAGGCCGCTGCATCAACCTGACTTGACCAAAAAAACGCGACGGACCTCCGCAGCAACTCTGCATCCGTAAGTTTCTTCCTCTCTGTTCCTCAGATCTGCATTAAGATTTTCGAGTTCGTCGGTGTTCGTCGCCATTCGTCACGAACCCTTGATAGATTCCACCTCCGACGCCTCTTTCTGATCTTAAGATAGTATAAAACTGTTGCAGTAGCTGTTTCGCACTCATTTCGAACGAAAAATAGATCCCTTTTCGCTTGCAGATAGGCCTCCTTCAAGTTTATGAACTCATCTGTACTAGTTTCTAGGTTTAGAAATATTTCCTTTTCTGCACACCTGTTTGATCCAAATTAATATCTGACAGTTGCGAAACTTGTTTGTGTGACACTTAGGCAAAAATCTGTTTCTGTTAGGCCCATTTAACTCTGGCGGCTCTCATTGCCGGCTTAAAATAGACAATGTTAATCGACAGCCTTGCCAGTTCCTGGCGGCTTAAAATAACTTAACTGTTACTGATTCCTATAGCGGCTTAGATAACCAGATATAATTAGCCATATGTCATTAGGCCCCTTCATAAGCCGCCGTATTGAATAGAATCTGAAATATTTTTCTCCGGGTTAAGCTGAACCGGAATTTTTTTATTCTGTCATAGGCTTTCACCTGCATAAGGGCACCCAAAGCTCCCAAAGCACCTGTGACTTGTAACTGGGTCAGGTCCATCGTTACTGAGAACACCTTATCTGATTTCGTGAAGACCGGCTATCTGCCCGAGAAAAAGGTTATGTCTTATCGTGCTCCGGACCCGTCAGAGGAAAAGCCTCAGCCCAAGGAAGGAGAAGTGATCGTCTTTACTGATCATATGAACCGGGGCTTTTCTCCACCCGACTCAAAATTCTTCAGGGACGTCTTACACTTTTTTGACCTCAGACCTCAAGATATCGGGCCAACTCCGTGTCAAACATTTGCAACTTCCAAGTCTTTTGTGAGGTATATCTTGGAGAAGAACCCTGATTCCTTTGACATCATCCTATTAACACTAATTTCCTTCAGGGAGACATGGGAAATAGCCAAGCAGTTGAGGAAGAGGTAACTATAATTTCCTCCGACTCCGAGCCTTTGCCAAGGCAGAAAATCCGAAGAGTGACCCAGAAAGTAAGATTTTCACATCCTTTAGCTTACCAAGATCCTCAATTTCTTTTGAAGCAACAAGCTCATGATAGCCGGAGGCAGACCCGGACCAGCAAAGACGCGGAACTCTCCTCTGGCTTACCTGACGTGACAAGGAAGCGGCCGGCTGAGGTTATCTCTGAATTACGTTCCTTTTTTCCTTTGGCGGGTTTCATTCGTCAACCCCTCAATTCATCTGACTCAAACCATTAGGATACTTCACCTTCTTCCGGCGAATCTATGCAATCCAACATGCCGACTTTCAAGACTGCTCAAGGGTAATGTCAATGTATTCATTATCATGCTTATCTTACTCATGTTTTTGTACTTAACCTTTCTGTTTTGCACACAGCGTACAAGTGAAGCCCAGCAAAAGGGCGAAGAAAATGAGCCGCCAAAGAGCGATCAGAATCGAATCTTGAGGTCGGAACAACCATTCCTGGGACCTCCACCCATGAGCCGCCACCTGAACCGGCCCATGACATTCCAGCTCCAACCTCTGATCTGCCTACTGAACAGACTCTTAACAGCTTTGATAACCCGGAGGTTCCCAGCCCGGCAAGAATAGATGATCCGGAAGTTGAGATTCTTAAGACTCAATTTGTTGAACCGGGAAGACCCACTATTCTTGCTAAGTGTTCTGCCAAGGAAGAACTTTCAGAGCGCCGAAAGGCCAAGCTGGACATCACTGATTACACTCATCTCAGCATTGGAGACATTGTTTCTGGCTATATAAGTCAAGTGCGCAGCAGCCGTGATCTGGAAGTTGATATGGTGAAGCAAATCCAACAAACATCTGAGGTATAACTCTTGTTGATATTCCTTATTCCTCCTTACTGTACTAGCCCCCAAGTCTATTGCTTATGAGAAAGAATATGCTGTAGACTTAGAATCTGCTTAGCACTGCTTGTCCGACGCCCGGCTTATGCTGTAAAAATATTTGAACCGGTGTCGTATGATACTTTTAACTGCAACATGCATTAGCCCCCCAAGTGCCAAGTATCTTTTGCTTGCAAAGTGCTTGGGACTTAATTTCCATGAACCCCCACAGTAATTTAGAGTGTTTCAGTATACATTAGCCCCCAAGTGCCAAGTACCTTTGCTTGCAAAGTGCTTGGGACTTAATGCTGTATTATCACAATGCTGACTGTAGTCCGGCTTGATTCAGGCCACCATAAATCAATTTGAGTCGGAGATTGCTGATTTGAAGAGTCGCCTGGCAGTTCAAGAAACTGAAATCCAAAAGGCCAACTCCAAATTTGAGTTCAGCGTGTCTGAGCTGAAGAAAAGCTTAGTAGCTGATAAGAAGGCATGGGCTGATGAAAAAGCCTCCTTAGTCACCCGGGCCGAGAAAGCAGAAGCGGCTCTCGCAGACACAACTGCCGAATTAACCGGCTTAAAACGCCATATATCTCAGATGACCTCAGCAATCTTTGGTAAGCTATTCTGCAAGTTTATATACTGTAAATCTTTTTTTGATAAGTAACTTGTCTGTCATCTCTGGCTTACCTGAGGTTTGTTAATGCAGGCCCCAGGATCTCCAACCTGAACCAGAATGTGTTGATAAAGCTGAAGACAGTTTACACATTGGCGGAACAATTGTACACCGGGTCACAACGCGCTTTAGCTGTTGTGGCTTTGTCAAACGATGTCCCCACTTGCCTGGCTGACGTGTTGAAGCGACTTGCCGTGCTTCCTCAATGGGTCCAAGAGCTAAGGCGGGCGTCTGCAAGAGCCGGAGCCATAGCCGCATTGAGCCGGGCTAAGGCGTGGTTACCAGAACTAGACCCGACCGACATCGCTCTTGGATACCCAAGCCTGAAGGAGGACGACACCTCATTTGATGAGAAGGATTTTACCGCCTGCGTGAAAGACATACGCCTTGTGGCCACTCTTATTGGGAATGACACTGACCTTACCAAGTATCAGCCGGGTTATGATAGCCATAATCAGAGACTCCCAACGCCTCACTATGATGAAGTCAGCCTGATCACTCCAATTCGTAAGCATACCTTTGCCCCTGAAGTCGATCCAGCCGGGTTAATTGACGATGCAGCTGAATTTGAAGCTTTGAGTGGCATTGACTGGTCATCATCAACCTTCCAGGATAGGGCAGCCGACGGAGGAGCAGAGAAGGATAACCCGGAAGCTTCAGGCCAACAAGATGAGTGAACCATCAGGCGTCTTATGTTTATGTCTTGTGGAAAAAACAATGCTTCATTATCCAGACTCGGGGAGTCTTGTAATAGGGTAGAAAAGCACTTGATTCTGTCATGCCTTCACGCATGTTGGAGGCGCTCAATCATTCTCTTAAACCGCCATCGTTACATGTTTCCGGTTTATACTGGTCTTCTGCTTTGTTTATGTTAAAAGAAATTGCTTGCATTGCCCTGCGGATAAAACAAACACAAGTCCCTTGGCGACTTACCGCATAGGGGGTCACATAATGCGTTGACAACTCAGAATATGAATCAAAAAAATCATAAAAACCGGTTCGCGATCATATCTTTAAGACACAATCGCAACAACATACCTTGCCGGCTTATGTAACTCGAACAATGACGGTAAGCTTTGTTAATCCGGAAACCTGGCACATATGATGCTTGTTTATGTGTTAACAACTGTATTTGATCAAATTAAGCCGGTGGGATAAAAATCACCCCATAAATGCTTTCAAGAAATGATCTCAAAATAGTCAAATAACTGTGATTGTAAAGTATTTATAAAAAATAGACAAAATTCAAAGGCTTCTGATTCGAATACGATCAGTAAACCGTTCCAAAGGGGTTAAGCTAAGATTCGGATACGATCATCCCCCAGTGGCTTTGGCGATGCCGATCAAGTGGGTATCGACAACTATGTTCTCTTTGGTTCGAATACGGCCTATGTTTGAACAGGAAGCCCCCAAGTGACCATAAGAGTTGTTTAATGATGCTGATTCGAATATGATCCACGTCAGACCCAAAAGGGGTTAAGCTATGATTCAGATATGATCAAGAAGCCCCCTAGTGGGTTTGGCAGTATGCCGATCAAGTGGGTATCGACAGCTATGTTCTCTTTGGTTCGAATACGACCTATGTTTGTACAGGAAGCCCCCAAGTGATCATGGCTAGATTCAGATATGATCATAAGCCGGACCAAAGGGAAAGCCGGATTCAAATATGATCCGCTCCCTGTTGGTTGTTTCAACATCATAATAAAGAAGGCATGTAAACTTTTTGGAGATGAGAAGGACAGAGGTCCTGCTTTATTGCTTTTCATAATATATACATTATCAAAATATACACATCCTGAGAGCCGGTGGCTCACGTGTAGTAAGGCCGAAGATGAACATCAAGAACGAAGGCTTCAGTCGATGTAGATGGAGCTGAAGGAGTTGGTGCTGGAGCTGTAGCTGGAGCTGATGAAGTGACTCTGGTGTCTTGAACTGGCTCTGCAGCTGATCTCTGAGCTCATGGCAAAAAAACTCTGGCAAATGCATCCGTCGTTGTTCTGCCCTTCCTCTCCTGCATGTCATCCTCAGTAGCTGCTCCATAGCTGATCAATCTCGCCATTTTGACATCAAGATCATAGAATTTTTGTTCCATGATTCTTTCCAGTGCTCTCCGGTTTTGAGTTAGGGTGGCCAACCCTTCTCAATCCGCAGTGTTGATGCTATCAAGTAACCAAGCTGCTCCTGCTTGTTCTTCGTAAAGTATTCAGATGCCTCTGCTTGAGTTGGCATCTTGGCAGCCTTCTCTTTCCTCGCTTTCTCCTTCTTCTCTTGCGCTTGCAATCGATGTTGGTTCATTCTCACCATGACAACTTGATTGTCCTTAAAGTCAGGATAGAGAACCATGTGTTCCTTATCCAATGATACTTCCTCGTGCCCATCTTTGAGTTAATCAACTCCTGAATCTGTGGGGCATATCCACAACTCCTCTTCTGATCTGCTGCAGTCCTCTTGATAGTTTCAACTATGAGGCTCATGACTTTGAATTTCTGAGGCACATAAAAAACGTGAAGCAAATTGATTGCATGCCCTCTAATCATGCTGTGGTCACCTGATTTGGGCAAAAGAGTGTGCCCTAGGATCCAGTTGATCGTGGGCAGCCCTGACAGAAGATAATGAACTGATCCAAACTTGAAGGACTCAAGTGCATCATCTGGGATTTCCTTGTACATGTGTGACATTGAGTTGTGACCCATCTTCTTCTTGGCATAAATGTCCAAGTCATCTTCATCTTCCTTTGGGGCATTGATCAGACTTGCCCATTCCTCTATGGTTGACTGATATCGTGTTCCTTCAGACATCCCAACTATCCTGCCATTTGGATAGAAATGTGTTGTGGAGTATAATTGCATAATGAGCTCGTCGTTCCAATTTGTGAGCTTCTGCCCAACAAAATCTGCAACTCCACAAGCACCAAGCTGTCATATACTCGTGGTAGTGTTCTTCATTCTCCTGAATGTAGGTCCAATCGACCCACCTCATATCACAAACTATGGGCTTCTTATCCAACAAGATAGTCTCATAGAAGTCCCGATGTTCCTTGGTGTGAAACCCTTAATCCACAACAGTCCTTCTCCGGTGGCATATGGATCGACTCTCTCCATAGCCTCAACCCTTGATCTCTCCCCGATCTTCATGTTCTCACCACAGGATGAGCATCATTGTGGTCAGGATCTTGGGTTTGAGCTTCCTTAGGACCTTCCTTCTTCATCTTCCTCAAGATCAACCTCAGGCATTTGAGCCTTGTTCTTCTCAGTTGCTGGTATACTCCTGGTATTTCTCTTTGGTGCACTCTTGGGCTTGGGGGCAGCTTTGGGCTTAGAAGTTGCAGCCCTTGACTTTATGGCATCACCCATCAGCTTTTGTGCCTTGGGTGCAGGCTCAGCAACCTCTTCTTCTTCCTCTTCTTCCATCATAGATGGTTTCCCAATCACTCTGGCCATGGTCTTCTTGACCCTTTCCTTCCTTTTCTTTCCTTCAGCAGCAGCAGGTTCTTTGGGTTGGGATTCCAAAGAAGCTTGAGTGGAGACTCTGGCTTTGGACATTGGTTGTCTACCTGCTGGCCTTTTGATCTTCAATCCAGGCTTAATTGCTGTCGAGTTGTACTCTTTCTTGAGAACTTTCTTCTTGGAACTGGCCTCATCCTCAGCTGCCACATAATCTTCATCCTCAGACTCTGAGGCCTTCTTCTTCCTTGTCCTTGTGGCAGCCTTGGGCAAGTTACTGGGAGTGCTTCTGCTCCCCTCATCTGAGCTGCTAGAGGGACTAGTGCCCTCACTCATTTGAATCTGCTCTTGACTGCTCGGCTGTCACTTTGGTCCGACATGCTGCCTTGACCGACTCACGACCACATGAATAGTTATAGATGAGGTAGAGTGGATGAGTATCACAAAATGCAGAGATTTTGCAAAGAATGATTCAAAAACTTAGTTTTAGTTTCCACGAAAGCATTTCGGATCTACCAATTTTCAAACTCGGTGATACCGAAGCAGTTTTGGAACCTAAACTAGTGAACTTCGGTCGACCGAGTCCCAGCTGTGGCACCGAGACTGCTAGGGTTTCACAAAGTTCTAAAATCGGTCACACCGATTTGTAATTCTCGGTCGACCGAGAGTTACTAGTGCAATGGCGTTAGCCAAATCGGTGGGACCGAGTTTTTCAACTCGGTGGGTCCGAGATGGTTTCGTGAAACCTAACCCTAAATTTTCAATCATACCTATTCTAAGGATTGTTTTGACTGGATAGAAGTGTTTCAATCGTGGCAAGATGCATTACGAATACAATGTGCTGAGAATTGGAAGAGGATAGCACAGTGATCGAGTTCATACCCTAGTTCGGCGGTGAACTCGCTACGGCGGCAACGGCGGAGGAGAATTCCGTTGACGACGGCGGAGACCAGCGACAGGAGGCGGCTGGCGACGAAGTCGACGATCCGTAGACCAAGTAGGCAGAGCGAGCTATGCGCGGGCGAGAAGTTTCGGAGAAATTTTCCAGAATTTGCCCGTGTGATATATATATAGCCCGACACTGTCGGTGTGACCGAGTTGAACAACTCGGTGGCACCGAGATGCATAACTGTTAACAGTTACAGCAACTCGGTGTGACCGAAAAGTTAAAATCGGTTGCACCGAGATTGAAAACCTAGATCGACTTAGTAATCTCGGTATGACCGAAATGGAGGAATCGGTCGGACCGAAAATCACAAAGAAGTTTTGGAAGTTTAAGTCTATGACGAATCGGGGACTCCGAGTGCTCCTCACACAGAGTGGTTCGAATCTGACTTGATCAAATTTTGTGATCTAGCATGAATAGAGTTTGAGACGAGAAAAGCATAGATAGCTAGAGAAGGTTCTTAGGCATTCTTGTCCATCCACTTGGGAAAAGAGAAAGAAACCAATCAATCAAACAACAAGTGGATGTCCTCGAATGAGTAAAATATGCAACCAACATGCTCACACAATAAAATGACAAATGAAATATGTGACAAAGCATGCACAACCAATTCTAGCATCTATCAAACAATTGGCGATGACTAGGTCATCTATATATGAGTATATTGACTTAGGAGTCAAATGAGAACATTTGATCATAGGTCATACTCATCGTTTAAGCTCAAGTGGGGTTACCACTTTTACATAAAGCATTTATGTATTCACATCATTAGAGTTGCTTTGACTCAATTCTTAGAGTTAAGCTCCCCCTAGATGTGAGATCCCCCCTTAGAGGGATAAACTAACCTTGGGTTGTCGTTGATGACTTCATGTAGGTGTTGAAGATGTGGATGCTAAATGTTGATGTAGATCTTTTGGAGCAATCCTTTGGAGTGAGTTGCACATCAATACCTACACGGGTTAGCCCCACAAGGAACAAACAAGAATATCCATAGACATGGAGTGATGCACACACAAAATGATGTCCATGAAAGCATTAGGTTACCTTGCCCCTTGCTGAGGGAGTCCTGGACTAGGGGGTGTCCCGATAGCCGAACTATCATCACGGCCGGACTCCAAGACTATGAAGATACAAGATTGAAGACTTCGTCCCGTGTCCGGATAGGACTTTCCTTGGCGTGGAAGGCAAGCTTGGCGATACGGATATGTAGATCTCCTACCATTGTAACCGACTGTAACCCTAACCTATCCGGTGTCTATATAAACCAGAGGGTTTTAGTCCGTGGGGCTAACAACAATCATACCATAGGCTAGCTTCTAGGGTTTAGCCTCCTTGATCTCGTGGTAGATCTACTCTTGTACTACCCATATCATCAATATTAATCAAGCGGGAGTAGGGTATTACCTCCATCGAGAGGGCCCGAACCTGGGTAAAAACATCGTGTCCCTTGTCTCCTGTTACCATCCACCTAGACGCATAGTTCGGGACCCCCTACTCGAGATCCGCCGGTTTTGACACCGACATTGGTGCTTTCATTGAGAGTTCCTCTGTGTCGTCGCCGATAGGCCTGATGGCTCCTTCGATCATCAACAATGACACGGTCCAGGGTGAGACTTTTCTCCCCGGACATATCTTCGTATCCGCGGCTTTTGCATCGGGCAATTAAACAGCCATCCGGAGCAGATCAAAAGCTACGCCCGCCATCAGGTCAGATTTGGAAGTTTGAACTATACGGCCGATATCCGCGGAGACTTGATCTTGACGGATTCGAGCCGACAAGCGTGCCGCCTTTGTCTCGATGGGCATGATCTAGCTCTGCGGCGAGCAAGGCCTCGAGGCCGCACAAAGATCCGCTCCGACCCTTAATCCGGGCGGATTCCCGATCGAGGACGAGTGGTTGGACACCGCCTCGGGGCTACAATCTCGGCGGCGATTGAGCCGAACTCCATCCCTGTCGCTGCGAAGACCTCGACTCAGGTGCGGACTCTCTCGACTCCGAACCTCCGCGCCGCTAATCGAATCCGATTGGGCGCCGGTCATGGAGTTCACTGTCATGACGTCTTTCAAAGACTTCGCCCTTTGGCGACATCCTGAATTCACTAAAGTCTCTCTTTATCCGGAGAGCCTGGCCGGACTACGGACAGGAAGGTTGGGATGCGGACGACGAAGAAATTCAACGCCCACCCACCACCCACTTCGTAGCTACCGTCGAAAGCTTACACGACGTGCTCGATTTCGACTTCGAAGACATCAACGGTATGGACGACAATGTAGAAGACAACCATGAACCAGCGCCTATAGGATGCTGGACAACCACTTCATCCCATGATGTATACATGGTGGATACACCTAAAGGAAATGAAGACGAGGAACAACGGGACGCTACGAAGGATAAATCCCTCGAAAAGCAGTCAAAACGGCAACGTAAACGCCGAACCAAGTCCTGCCTCAACAGAGACCCAGCCATAGAGCAGGGCGAACCGGTGGACGACGAACATGCTATCGAGCAATCGTCCGAACAAGACAACTTGGATAAACAACCCGTCCCTGGCGAAGACAACAGTTCGGACGATCTCACATCGGACAAATTGTTGGAGCAAAATAACCTCCAGAAAAGGCTCGTCGCCACCGCGCGTAGCCTGAAAAAGCAGAAGCGGAAGCTCAAAACAGCGGAAGATGCACTCAGGATCAGATGGAGCAAAGTATTCAACACCGCAGACAAATACGGCGACAGTCGCCGAACAAAGAGCTACCCAAAAAGAAAGCTACTGCCCGAATTTGACGAGGAGGCCTTAGAGCCACCACAATCAAAAAGTAAGACGGCCACCCGGTCGGATGGACGACCCCACGGCAAAAAGAGAGCGGCAAAGGGCGCCGCACACAAGCCGGTACGCGATCCGCATAAGGATTCACATCAAAAGGATGGCCCAGTTAGGTCCATCTATGGGCCAAGAAAGCAAGCTCTTCAAAGCAATGCAACACGCCAAATATCCGAACATCACGGCACACCCAAATACAGCGCCGCAGACACCCCTATGTTTCACCGATGAGGTGCTGGATCATGAATTTCCAGCGGGATTCAAGCCCGTAAACATAGAGGCATACGACGGAACAACAGACCCATGAGTCTGGATTGAGGATTACATCCTCCACATACACATGGCTAGAGGAGACGATCTCCACGCCATAAAATACTTACCCCTCAAACTCAAAGGGCCAGCTCGGCATTGGCTTAAAAGCCTCCCCGAAAATACCATTGGAAGCTGGGAAGAGCTCGAGGATGCGTTTCGGGCAAATTTTCAGGGGACCTATGTCCGCCCTCCGGATGCAGACGATCTAAGTCACATAACTCAACAGCCCGGAGAGTCAGCCCGGAAATTCTGGAACAGGTTCCTTACTAAAAAGAACCAAATAGTCGACTGTCCGGACGCCGAAGCCTTAGCAGCCTTCAAACACAACGTCCGAGACGAATGGCTCGCCAGACACCTCGGCCAAGAAAAGCCAAGAACAATGGCCGCATTAACAAGCCTCATGACCCGCTTTTGCGCGGGAGAGGATAGCTGGCTAGCAAGATGCAGCACCAGCGACCCAAGTACATCCGAAATCGGGGATGGAAATGGGAAACCGCAGCGCAACAAGGACCAGTGCCGGATTAAGAGGAACGGTCCAAAGAGCGCGGCAGTCAACGCCGGATTTAAAAGCTCACGGCAGAACAATAAAAAACTGCCCCTTAAGGACACTAGCGATGAGCTATCCACTTTAAACAAAATCTTGGACAAGATATGTCAAATCCACAGTACTCCCAGGAGGCCTGCAAACCATACCCACAGAGATTGTTGGGTCTTCGAACAGTCCGGCAGACTCAACACCGAACACAAGGGGCTCGACACACCAAGTGAAGGTGACGACGAGCACCACAAGCAGAGCCCCGAAAAAAAAAGAATTTCCCACAAGAGGTTAAAACAGTAAACTCACTTCACGTGATCAAAGGGAAAAACAGAGCGGCGCCCACTAAAATGCGCGCCGCACACTGGTTGTCAAAACCAATCACCTTCACCATCGGGACTATTCGAAAGTATCCTAACGCATAGATGGACTGCCTTGATATTGGATCCTATAATCGACGGATTCCAATTTACACAAGTCCTCATGGATGGCGACAGTGACATAAACCTGATATATCGAGACACAATCCATGAGAATGGGATAGACCCAACCAAAATTCGCCGTAGCAACACCTCCTTTAAAGGAGTAATGCCAGCCCATACGCCCATTGTACGGGCTCCACACCGCTAGAAGTTGTGTTCGGTTCATCCGACAACTTCCGTCGCGAAAGGTTAATCTTCCATGTCGCCCTGTTCAAAAGTAGCCATCAAGCACTATTGGGACGCGAAGCTTTCGCCCGCTTTAACACAATACCGCATTATGCGTCTCTAACACTTAAAATGCCCGGTCCACGCGGCATCATCTCATTAAAAGGAAGTACTAAGTGTTACTCAAGCACGGGAGAACGTGAGACTGCCTTGACAACCCCACACCTATTCGGCTCCGCTAGTCAAAGAGCATGAATTGGTCATTCAAACCCCGGACACGGCTAGACGAGTCCGGCGCCTACTAGCGGCATACCCCCATACAAGGGGCTGCACGCACGTATCACAAGAGACACTAAAGATCACTTTATTCACTTCTTCGAATCGTACTCTGTCTATTTAATATAAAGTACATCTTTCGCACGATCCTTTTTCTTTTAAACTAAGTTCCTCTCTTTTACAGATGAACAACGTGCTACACCCGTCCAGGATACGGCACAACGGAGACACAGGCGCAGACGTGCAGTAGGGACCCGTTGCAAGGACTCTTTTCAGATTAAGACCCTGCGTAAACCTTTTTTACTGTCTCTTGTTGATATACATCCCCCGGTTTCTTACTATAACCGAGGAGGAGGCTGGCGTTTTGGCATTGGCCGCACCAGAAATTTTGCGTGCACTCGACACGGGGGCTTAGGGCATTATTCTGCCCGTTTTTATAAAGACCGAATACCTTAGGGAGTATTCGGCGTCTCGAGTTAGGCCTTATATGCATCAGCTCCGAATCATGTCTTTGGTCAAATGTTGGGTTGCTCGGCTCCTGTGTTTTGCTGCCTTACGCCCGTTCTATCGGCTAACGCGCACCGGAGAACTATGCGATTGTGCCCGGTTTGGCGGCGAGCACCTCAAGAGAGAAAGCCAAAACTGATCTGTCATGATATAACGAGAGACTGGTCAACCACTCGATGACTCGTCGGAATGTTTAGGATTCCTCCGCATTAACGAAGGACCGGTTTTCGATCGAGCACATACGCACTTCAATTCGGGAGAGTGCGGTGCCCTGTGGGTTATATAGTAGCCCCACCCTCGAACTCCTATGGCTAAGTGAAAGTGATAAAGCATTATAGTCCGATTGCCTAGTTTGCTACGCTACCACCTCCTTAACAGGACCAAGACGTTTGATTAAGTGTGAAAAAGCGCCTTCTTTGCGAACACCCCCGCACTATGTGCGTGGGGGCTGAAGCCAAGGACTGCCATCTTTCATGTTATATATACATATACATAAACGGCCGCACAGGGAGTAGTTTACTATTTGAACGCGCAAGTATAAAAAAGCTCTTACATCATATTGAAACATTGTTTTCACAAATCATACATGTCATTCAAACATAATATCCTTCGAGCACTGCGTCTCTATTAAACGAGCGCCCTGCAGGACTTCCTCAAAGTAGTGCTCGGCAGGTACTCGGCTTCTGTCCGAATCTTGGGATGCAACGTCGGTGGCCTTCATACCTGCCCAGTATGTCTTGACACGGGCCAGAGCCATCCGCGCTCCCTCAATACACACCGACCGCTTCATTGCGGCGATCGGCAGCATTCTTCAACTTTCTGGCCATATCGGCCATTTCCTGTTTGCTTCGGCAGTGAGCAGCCTGTTCGGCTTTTAGCTCTTCGGCCGCCCTTAAAGCGGCCGCATTACTATTTCTGGCTTGCTCTTTCGCTCGGCGAAGTTCCGCCTCGCAGCTCCTCCACCGCAGCGGCACCATCTACATTAAGCATACAAATAGTAAGACATGGGCGTCAAGCTCCTTTACCAGGTGTCGCGAGAAGTCGCATACCTTGCGACTCGTCAAACCGCTTATTGACCAGCGCGATGTCCGTGATCCGCCTCGTCAAGTTGCCGCTTTAGTTTGGCATATTCATCGATCCGGCTGGCCACGGACGCCCCGCCACCTGTTTAGGAGCGGCGATATGTTATAACTGAGATTTTGATCCTCGACACGCTGTCAATTTTGAAAACATACCGAGTCTCAGGGGCTACTATCTATACATGGCGCATTCTATATGCATAACTGTCAGAAGGTACATCATTTTTGCGTGCCTCGAACCCCGTCGGTAAGCTTCTGACGGCTTCATGCAATCCGCTCTCCGCGGATGCAATCCTTTCAATCACCGTACCCATTAGAGAAGGGTGATCTTCTGAGATAGCCACTCGCCCGAGCAGATCCTTCAGCTCCTCCGACCGCACACCACTTGGCGCCGGACCTTCCGGTCTCGCCGGACTTGGGGGAAACCTCCGTGATTTACACCTCGTGGTCGTCCGCCTCGCATGAGGGTGCGACAGTGGAGGCGTTGCTCTCCATCATCTCCGAAGAAGATCCCCAAGACGAGCTCTGCGAGAAGGGCTAAGGTCCGAACTACAAGGTACAATTTCGGTTATCTTCATAAATAAATGCAGGGATGATCCTTATTTACAAGACCCCTTCTTTTTACTTACGGCTCGCTAGAGGGCTGATCCCCTTGGGGAAATAGTGCGGCTGGGTTACTTCCCAGCGCCGGACTCTCTGACGAAGATTCCTTTCCCTCTTTGAGGCCTTGACCTCCGGATCTTCCAAGCGGTCCTCTTTTCTCCTCGAAAGATGGGACTTTTAATCCTCCTTCCTGATAGCCTCCTCACGAGAGGCAGTTGCTTCCCGCCCCCCCTTCGCCTTCTTCAAAAGGCGCGCCTTCAACATCTTGGTCAACATGGGATCCGGCGTGGTCTCTGGGAGGGGAGCCGGACACCTTATTAACTTTGCCTTGGCTATCCACTCCTGTTCAAGAAACGGCTCCTTTAAAGGGCATATACATATATGATAAATGAATGAACAACTTGTCCAGTTGCAGGACTACTTACTTGAGTATCTGAGCGATTGCAGCTTAGTCCTGTGTCCTCAGTCAGGTCCGGACACTTCTCTTGTGATCCGAAGAACAGTTTATACATCTCCACGGGCGTCGTGCCCATAAAATTTTGAGAGCTCGTGGTCCCTCCGGATTAAATTCCCACAGGCGGAGGCGTGTTTGCAGGCGTAGGCGCGGATCAACATAACCTGCGCCACCGCAACCAGATTGATCTCCCTCTCTTGGAAGTCTCGGATACGGCCCTGTAGCAAAGGAACGTCCTTGGACGGCCCCCTGTCGAGCCCCTTGTTGACCCATGACGCCAGCCGCTGTGGTGGACCTGAGCGGAAGGCGGGGAGCGCCGCCCATTTGGTGCCCCGGGGAGCGGTGATATAAAACCACTCCCGTTGCCACAAACTAAGCTCCTCTTGAAAACAGCCCTCGGGCCACGGAGCATCAGCACAATTGCTTATGACCGCCCCTCTGCACTCTGCTTGTTGCCCCCCGATCATCTTTCGCTCCACCTTGAAGGTCTTGAGCCACAATCCGAAGTGAGGGGTAATATGGAGGAAGGCCTCACATACTACAATGAATGACGAGATATGGAGGATGGACTCCGGATTCAAGTCATGGAAATCCAGCCCATAATAAAACATGAGCCCCCGCACAAAGGGATCCGTCGGGAAGCCTAAACCCCGAAGGAAGTGAGACACGAACACCACGTTCTCGCCGGGCTCGGGAGTGGGAATGACCTGCCCTGGAGCAGGCAGCCTATGCGAGATTTCGCCGGTTAGATACCTGGCGTCTCGCAGCTTTAGCACATCTTCTTCTGTGACGGAGGAGGACATCGATCGGCCGTGCTGGTCGGATCCGGACATCGTCGAAGGTCCGAAGCGCCTAAATCTGAAGCTTTGGGTGTTAGAACTCAAAGTGCGAGGCGAACTCGATGGAGGGTGTAAAAAGAAGAGGGCCTTGGTCTCATTATAAAGAGGTTGAATACCAAGAGCCCACCCCGTGGTCGATTAGGACTCGCCTTTGATAGAGGAGGCGTGCCGACGGGCACGGTTGGGTTACCCATGTCCGTATTGATGGGAATCCCGGAATAAGGGGGCACGATCTATGCTTTGATAAGACATGCCAAGGAAACCGCCTCGCTAAACGCGCTAAGGTGGAACGGTAAAAAACGATTCATATAAAGGCCTGGCCGGGGTGTGATGTCACGCCGCGGAATACGCCGGCAGATCTGTGCAAAAATATTCTCTACGTGTTATGTGGAACTTGTTTTGCGAGCGGACACTATCCCGGTGTTCAAAACCTTCTATGAAGTATTCGAAGAGGAACCCGCCTTGCAATGCCAAGACAATATGCGCGCGGACTCGTCGTCATTGAAGCCTGGTTCAGGGCTACCGAGGAGTCCTGACTAGGGGTGTCCGGATAGCGAACTATCGCCACGGCAGACTCCAAGACTATGAAGATACAAGATTGAAGACTTCGTCCCTGTCCGGATAGGACTTTCCTTGGCGTGGAAGGCAAGCTTGGCGATCTGGATATGTAGATCTCCTACCATTGTAACCGACTCTGTAACCCTAACCTATCCGGTGTCTATATAAACCGGAGGATTTTAGTCCGTAGGACGAACAACAATCATACCATAGGCTAGCTTCTAGGGTATAGCCTCCTTGATCTCGTGGTAGATCTACTCTTGTACTACCCATATCATCAATATTAATCAAGAAGGAGTAGGGTATTACCTCCATCGAGAGGGCCCGAACCTGGGTAAAAACATCGTGTCCCTTGTCTCCTGTTACCATCCGCCTAGACGAACAGTTCGGGACCCCCTACCCGAGATCCGCCGGTTTTGACACCGACACTTGCCTTACCAACATGAGGGTTTGTGACTCCTTGAACTAGTGCAAGATATGGAAGTTGATTGCACTTGTCCTTGCCATAATGATATGAGTGAAAAATGTTGGCGGAGTCACCCTCAAGAACTCTCTAGTTCTTGTTCTTCGGGATCCACATCATCTTGATGGGAATCCTTGGTGTAGTAGTTGTGCTTGATGAAGTAGAATTTGAAGTAGTCTTGGGAACCCACTTGACCAAGGCCTTAGGTGCTTCTTCAAATGCATCAATCTCCTCTTGAAGCTTGTCCTTGCCTTTGTTCTTGTGGTCTTGTGGTGGAAGATCATCTTGTGCTTGTGTTCCCTTAAACGAAGTAGGATCATACTTCTCTTGTTGAGGAAAAAACTTCGTCTTGGGGTATTGATCTTCTTCCCACTCAACTCCATTGGCATTGAACTTTCGTTCAAAACCAACACCTTGATTCTTCCGGTGCCTTCCTTGCTTGCGTACAATTTCCTCAAATTGCTTACTCCCTGCAAGGCTCTTGTATACACCTTTCTCTATAATTCCCTTCAATAAGCTGTTTTCTTTCTCAAGTGTAACTTGACTAAGAGAATCATTAGTGGAATCAAGAGAACTACTAGAAGCAACAATATTGGGTTTAGCATTGTTATTTTTACTACTAGAAGAAGAATCCTTTTTGTTCTTGTTACTAGACTTAACTTGAGGCATGTAAGTAGATAAGAGTAAACGCTTGGCAATATAAGAAGAACTTTTCTTACAAAGATCATCATTGATCGCTTTTAGGAACTCATGCTCTTGCTCAAGATTGAGCTTTTCAAAGCGTAACTTCCCATGAGCCCTTAAAAGTTCTCGATGATCTTCGAAGGTAGTTTCATGAGCTAACTTAAGAGTGTTTAGTTCTTTAGTTAGACGCTCAATTTTCTCCTTATCATTGTCATTCGTTTCATCTTGATTAGCATGATTAATTGACGTTTCATCATAGTATTCATCACTAGAGTTGTCAACAAGTAAATCATCATCACCTAGCAAGTCATCTTCATCACTTTTAAAATCAACATACTCGGGGTGTGTTACCTTAGGACCTTTGGCCATGAAGCATCTTCCAATTCCTTTATTTGGTGATTCAAATATGTCGTAGGAGTTGGTTGACACAAGTGCTAAACCGGCAACACCTTCATCTTGATTGTATTCGGAGTCGGAGTGATAGCTTCTCTCGGAGTGATTGTCGGAGTCGGAGCCGGATACCCATTCACCAACATGAGCTTGATGTCTTCGTTTTGTGTAGCTCTTTGATGACTTGTCCTTCCTTTCCGAATCCTTGCTTCTCCGTGAGGGTCTTCGTTCATAACGATCATCTCTACTCCTTCTCTCTCTTGGTGGTGATTCTTCTCTTCTACTTCTTCTCTTGGGAGAATCTTCTCTTCTTTTGTAGGGTGTCGTACACTCATTGGAATAGTGTGTAACACCCCGGATGTAAAACTTCCAAATTCTGACAATGTATCGAACCTTGTCATGTTCAATACCAAGTGGTTTTCCTCTATGTGGGTTTTATTTTTGGTTTTGCCTTGTTTCCCATTGCTTTGTCTTGCCTTTACTTGTCATGTTTTCTCTATGCCATCTCATGTTGCATCTTGGTCATATCAAGTATAGCTTTGTGCTTGCCATGTTGCATTTTGTCATTCATGTTGTTGCCATGAGCATCATGTGAATGACCCTCGTACCCCTTTCAAACCATTGCACCATCACTTCTCCTTCCTTCCCTTTTCTTCCATTCTTTGCGAGTGCCATTTTGCCTCCACCATAAATGTTCATCTTTTCCCCAATATTCTAACACTATGTACCTAGCCTCTCTGCCAAATTACAGCTCATTTGAAGTTGTGTTGGTTAGGTTCAAAAATGCTCCAAGTTTGAACTATATTCAAACTTGTTGTATTTTTCTACCTCTAAAAAAATACCCAACTCAATTTTATCAAATTGAGAATAATTCCAGACTCCTGAGGATATTTTCATATCTCTCACAACCCCCCCAATCCTTCTGTGCTTTTTTCGCTCTTTTATTACTGTCAGAGGAATGGGCAAGAGTCGAGGAGAGAGAGAGACCACCACCAGCAGCGCAGCCCAAGAGCAAGCAGTCCATCCATGCCCAGAGCCCTCCCAGCCCTTTTAGCCTGCAGCGACAGCTTGCATCGTCCTCCCAGACGGCAGACATCCAGAGGAGACACGTCGGCACGCCAGATGATTTGACGGCCGGAGCTCGTCCCTAGACCCCTATAAAGTTGTCCCCGGTGCCCTAGGGTCTCCCCTCAACCGATCCCCCTCCTCTCCTTCCCTCGCCGCCGCCAGGTAAGCCGAGTCGCGCCTCGCCGTCGCCCTGCCCACCATGAACCGACCGAGCTTCAGCTCAAGCACGAGATAGCCGTTGCCGGCGTGCACTCCGGCCACCTCCGCCTCGCCAACGTCGTCCATCTTCCTCCACGACGTCGACTACGTCCCTGTCGTCCTCTTCCTCGCCTGGGATCGTCAAGTCCGGCTACTTCCCCGTCGTCCTCTTCTTCCCCTGCTTCGCGGACAGCAGCCCCGCCAAGTTTAGAGCTCCCTCTCATCGCCTCCAACACGTCTCCGCCGACCCCGTCGTGTCCTAGGGTGAGCTGGGTAACGCACCTACCTCCCCCTTTTCTTTCCATGGCATTTAGGACCCCGTAAGGCTCGGTCGATCCGTGTCTTTGCTGTGCTCCCCGTGCTCCGGCGAAGTCTGAATTTTTCCTTGTGTGTGTACTTGCTGCAGCGCGCCCGCGCGTTCTCCAGCTTCGGGTCCCCAAGTCGCTCTCACACACACGCACGCATGCCCTCGGTCAGCAGCAGCTCACGCAGGATCTTTGTTGTAGCCCCGCCTCGCCGTGTTAAATCGCCATGGCTGCAAGCTCCTGCCCACACGCATACCCACACATGCGCGCGTTCCTTCCTGCACTGCACGACTCTGCCCTGCTGATTCCGCAAGACACCCACGGCACCTCCAGAGCCCCGCCGTCGCCGCCGTTGCTCGCCCGGTGCCGTCGGCGCTTTCTCTCTCGCCTGGAGAGGAACCCGTCAGGAGGGCTTACCTCAAAAGGAGCGAGCTCCCCCCCTTATCATGATCATGTTAGTAGCCCGACTGGTTCCCGTGCCGTGCCTCCACCCAGGAGACCCGGGTTCAAATCCCAGGCGCGCGCCCCTTTTGTATTTTCCTCTGTTGGTATTGTAACACTAGTCTCTATGACAGAAGGGTCCCACCAGTCAGCCTCTCAGCGCCCTCCTCCTTCTATTTTTTTTCCTTATCCCCGCGCTTTCCATTTCCGGATAGCCCTCTCTTTCCATTTCAGGCAAGTCCAAATCTGGACATTTGATTTCTGGAATACTGCCAATTCTGTCAATAGCCATTTTAGGCAGGTTTTAACTTAATGCACTTGTGAATGATTTTCTACAGAAACCCCAACATATTATATATGTTTTTGGGGTAGAAAAATCCCACCAACCCAGTGGTGGCATTAGTTTCTGCATTTGAGCAAGTTCATGAGCATGTCATTTTACATCATGATGCTTTTTTGCCATTTTCGTGCGATTTAATTCAAACATGCCATGAGGTTTCTTTGCACATGGAAAGCTTCATTTTCATGTCTACTTCATGCTAGATTTTGTCCCATGCCATGACATGCCTTGTAGTGAGTTAATCAAGCTTGTAAAGATGCCATGTTGAATCTGTTTCTGCTATGTCCTGAAATTTCACCAAGTCTGAATCTGTTAACGAAACTTGCTATTTTGACATGGGTGCTATTACATTTTCTGATCCCTTGTGGCTCTTGGTCAGTAAGAGACTTTTGTTCAATGCCTTGAGTAGATTCCTGCCATGCCATATTTTGCTATGTCTTGTTCCTGTAGCAGGTTGTTTGCTTGCTCTAAACATGCCTTCCTGATGTTAATTTCTGGCATGTTAGTATTTTCACCAAGTCTGTGAAGCTGATACGTTTTGCACTTTTGCCATGCCTGTTTGGACCTGCTATGGTGTGAATTAGCCGTAGATCAGTGTTCATCTTTTGTCAAGCATCTTGAGTAGATCACTGCCATGTGCTTTGTTGGCACGTTTGGGTGCAGTAGCTTAATTTCTTGTTCCTTGCTATGTGGCATCATGCTGGTTATGGCAGATTTGTGTCATTCTTGTATTGCTTGTCATTTGCAAACCGTGCATCCGATTCCGGTGATCTTTATATCGATTTCAACCGAAATCATCTCACCTTTCCAGCGACATACTTGGTTTGCCAAGTTGATGCCTTGTTCATCATTTCCCTTCCGGAGCACGCATATGCATTGCATCTCACTTCTCGCATATCATGCCATGTTTTGCATCATGTTGTTTGTGCATCGCCCGTGATTTATTGTGGTTCCTTTATTTGTGTTCTTGCTTTGGGTAGAGCCGGGAGACGAGTACGTGAACGAGGAACCTGTTGAGAACGCTTACGAGGATCAAGCTTTCGACAACTCTGAGAACCTTGCAGGCAAGATGACCATACCCTCGAAATCACTTCTATCTTTGCTTGCTAGATGCTCGCTCTTTTGCTATGCCTATGCTATGATGCCTATCACTTTCTTATCATGCCTCCCATATTGCCATGTCAAACCCCTAACCATCCTTTCCTAGCAAACCGTTGTTTGGCTATGTTACCGCTTTGCTCAACCCCTCTTATAGCGTTGTTAGATGCAGGTGAAGATGAAGTTTGTTCCTTGTTGGAACATTGAGATGTTGTTCCTTGTTGGAACATGTTTACTTGTTGGGATATCACAATATCTATTGTTTAATTAATGCATCTATATACTTGGTAAAGGGTGGAAGACTCGGCCTTATGCCCGGTGTTTTGTTCCACTTGCCACCCTAGTTTCCGTCATACCGTGTTATGTTCCTTGATTTTGCGTGCTCCTTACGGTTGGGTGATTTATGGGACCCCTTGATAGTTCGCTTTGAATAAGACTCCTCCAAAGAAGGCCCAACTTTGGTTTTACCATTTGCCACCTAAGCCTTTTTCCCCGGTTTTCGCGAGCCCGAGGGTCATCTTTATTTTAACCCCGGGCGGTGCTCCTCGAGTGCTGGTCCAACTGTCACCGCCGTGGCCATCGAGCAACTCGATGGCCTATCGGAAGCTTGGACAATCCGGTGTGCCACGAGAACGAGATATGTGCAGCTTCTATCGGGATTTGTCGGCACAATCGGGTGGCTTTGCTGGTCTTGTTTTACCATTGTCGAAATGTCTTGTAGTCCGGGATTCCGAGATCGATCGGGTCTTCCCGTAGAAGGAATATCCTTCGTTGACCGTGAGAGCTTATAATGGGCTAAGTTGGGACACCCTGCAGGTATTATCTTTCAAAGCCGTGCCGGTTATGAGGCGATGGGAATTTGTTAATGTCCGTTGTAGAAAACCCGGTTGACCTTAATTAAAATACATCAACCACGTGTGTAACCGTGATGGTCTCTTCTCGGCGGAGTCCGGGAAGTGAACATGGTGTTGGAGTTATGTTTGACGTAAGTAGTTTTAGGATCACCTCTTGATCGCTACTAGCTTCACGACCGTGCCTTGCTTCTCTTCTCGCTCTCTTTTGCGAATGTAGCCACCATATATGCTAGTCGCTGCTGCAGCTCCACCTCACAACTCTGTCCTTCCTATAAGCTTAAATAGCCTTGATCTCGCTGGTGTGAGATTGCTGAGTCCCGTGACTCACAGATTCTACCAAAACAGTTGCAGTGCCGACGATGCCAAGTCAGATGACGAACCGAGCTCAAGTGGGAGTTCGACGAGGAACGTGGTCGTTACTATGTGTCTTTTCCTGATGATCGAGAGTGGAGCCCATTTGGGACGATCGGGATCTATGTAGCATTTGGGGTAGTCTTCTTTTATTTTCGTTCCGTAGTCGGACCTTGAGTGTAATCTGGATGATGGATGTTTATTTATGTATTGTGTGAAGTGGCGATCGTAAGCCAACTATGTATCTCTTTCCTTATGTATTACATGGGTTGTGTGAAGATTACCTCATTTGCGACATTGCTTTCAATGCGGTTATGCCTCTAAGTCGTGCTTCGACACGTGGGAGATATAGCCGCATCGAGGGCGCTATAAGTTGGTATCGAGCCATCCCGACTTAGGAGCCCCCGATTGATTGTTTGTCGGGCGTTGTTGAGTCTAGAACAAAATGGTTTGAGTCTTAGGATTATATATATCGAGAGTAGGATTCTTTTTACTCCCCATCCCTTCGTCGCTCTGGTGAGGTCTCCCGACGAGAAGTTTTGACTCTCCTCTCCTCAAATCTCACTAAATTTTTTAGGATCACGCTGGTATCTTGGAATCGTTCCGATGGTTTTGTGACGAGAACATTGTTCTTGGTGCCTCGACATTTAGGGGTTGTGGCGGTGCGGGGAGTTGAGCTCCGAGGTGTTGTCGTCACAATTTTATCATTGCAGTTCGAATACCTAAGCTTTGCCGACATTGAAAATCTCTTTTGTACAGCTTGTTGGTGAGATAACCCGATAACCCGATCTTCGGGCGAGCTCGAGTATTGCCATGACTCATTATAACGGATGCTTTTCAAGGTCGAGGTACACGATTTCGAAGGTTTCTTGGTTATGTGTTGACGGATGGATATAGCTGGATCTAGGTATTGTTAGTTTGGGTGATATATTTTGTGTCCCCTGTATCCCCAACACTAGATTGCATAACCAGAAAGTTTCGGGAGTTTATAGGTGGGATTCAAGTATCTCTTAGCATTTCTTCCCACAGATATTTGGTTTGCGATTGGGTAATCCTTACCACTTATTTGTTCCAGTCGTACCTTGTTATTTTTTTCATCAACCCTTAATCAAGTGGCTTCTCACCTTAATGGACGTGTGATGTTAGATTTGGAATTCATTCTGCTCATCCTTGTTCAATGTTTATTGTGAAGACTATATGTTGCAATTTCTATCCGTTGATTCAACTTGTCTATCTGCTCTATCAAAGTGCTAACGGATGTCACCCTCTTGAGATGGCTTCGCCAACGCGAATCCGGAACGAAATGATGGGAGTCGATCGAACCTCCACCTCCACCTCCGCCTCCGGAGGCATGGCAAGCTATCATGGCAGCCACCAACGCAAATGCTCGATGATTTTGCAACTCTTGCAAGAGCGCATCTAACGGCAAGGCAATCAAGGAAATCAAGGCCAAGGCAACAACCAGCCGCACTTTGCTACCCTCAATCAGTTCCTCGCTAATCAGCGAAGTCTTTCAGCTTCGTGTCGAGGCCACAGACGCCGACGATTGGCTTGTGGACATCTGCAAACATTTTGAATGTAGCAATGTCAGACCTGAGGACTTTGTCAAGTTTGCTTCGTTTCAACTCAAGGACCAAGCTGCCGAGTGGTACCAGCAATACAAAGATTCCAGAGGAGGTCGTGTAATTACCTGGGATGAGTTCCGCCGAGACTTCAAAGCTCACCACATTCCGAAAAGTGTAGTTGAGAGCAAGCATGAGGAGTTCCGCAATCTCAAGCAAGGCAACATGTCTGTGTATCAATACAATATCCAGTTCCAGAAACTTGCTCGCTTCGCTAAGCAAGACGTCCCTGATGAAAAGAGTATGATCTATCAATTCAGAGGTGGCCTCAGAGAAGATCTGCAATTAGCTCTCGTGCTTTTGAGCCGTAAAAGTATGATGAATTCTACAACATGGCATCAAGCAAGAAGCTGCCCAGCTCAAATGTGAGGCTTCTAAGAAGAGATCGGGGATGTAGTTCAGTTTTCTTCTTCCTCTCAAGTGGCAGCTAAGCAGCGAAGTTCTACCTTCCTCCTCCTCCGCTTCAATCAGCCTTATCGTGAGAAGAACTCAGGTGGTCGTGGATCTTCCCACCCGCCCAACCCAGGCTATCGTAACAAGTCT
The DNA here is from genome assembly GCA_021605205.1 of Aegilops longissima. Taxonomy (NCBI): domain Eukaryota; kingdom Viridiplantae; phylum Streptophyta; class Magnoliopsida; order Poales; family Poaceae; genus Aegilops; species Aegilops longissima. The sequence continues at coordinate 525,545,066 of CM038679.1, forward strand.
AATTCTCAAGCTCCAAGGTCAAATGCTCCTTATCACCGTCCGCTCTCGAGGTGACTTGCAACAAATGTCGTGAGAAAGGTCACTACGCGAACAAGTGCTTCAACCAAAGGCGCCTTCCGCCTCCTCCTCTGTGAGATCTTCCAAGAATGCAGTGGTCAAGCATAATTCCAAGTTTGCAAAGGTCAACATGATGAATGGAGCGCAGGCAGAGGATTCTTCAGATGTGATCATGGGTAATCTTCCTGTTAATGATATTCCTGCAAAAGTTCTTTTTGACACTGGTGCATCGCTTAGTTTCATCTCAAAACCATTTGCATCTAAGCATGAGTTGTCCTTCCAAGATTTGCCTAGACCATTAGCAGTTGTCTCTCCGGGTAAATGCATGAACGCAAGCTACATGGTTCCGGATGTTTCTATCAAGATGGGCGACTATAGATTTCGGCTAAACCAATTGTTCTTGGTGTCTCAATATTGATCTTATTCTCGGATGGATCGGCTTTCAAAGACAAAGCTCAGCTTGATTGTGCTGCCGTGGAAATTCAATTGACTCACTCTTCTAATGATGTGATCATCTATGCCGCCGTGATGAAACCATTCGGTTGTTTTCTCTCAATGAGAAGGGCGAATTGGATGCAATCTCTCGATTCCAAATGTGTGTGAGTACCAAGATGTCTTTCCGAAGAGCTTCCAGAATGCCTCCTCACCGCCGCTTGAGTTCATTATCGATCTTGAGCCCGCATCGAACCCGCTTTACAAGCGTCCATACAAGCTTGGACCTAATGAGCTGAAGGAATTGAAGAAACAACTCGATGAACAAGAGCGTCTGGTCTGATCGGACCGAGTTCATCTCCTTGGGGTTGTGGTGTTCTTTTGTCCGTAAGAAGGATGGCACAGACCGACTTTGCGTCGATTACCGTCCACCGAATAAGAAGACTATCAAGAACAAGTATCCACTTCCCAACATCAATGAGCTTTTCGAGCAACTCAAAGGTGCTAAAGTGTTCTCCAAGCTTGACCTTCGATGGGTTATCATCAAATTCGCATTCGTGAACAAGATATTCCCAAGACAGATTCGTAACAAGGTTTGGTTCTTATGAATATACTTGTCATGTCTTTCGCCTTGTCAATGCTCCTCCAACATTCTCTCGAATGATGAACTTCATCTTCAACCCCTACACCAATGAATTCGTCTTGGTCTATCTTGATGATATTTTGGTCTTCTCCAAGAATAAGAAGGATCATGCCAAACATTTGCGATTGGTGCTCGACAAGCTCAGAGAGCATCAATTCTATGCGAAGTTTTCTAAATGTGAATTTTGGCTTGATGAAGTTCTTTACCTTGGTCACATCATCTCCGCCAAGGGCATCGCTGTTAATCCGGAGAAGGTGTCTGCAGTTGTGAATTGGGAACCTCCTCAGAATGTCAAGCAGCTTTGCAGTTTTCTTGGACTTGCAAGTTATTGCCGAAGATTCGTTGAGAACTTCTCTAAGATTGCAAAGCCTCTTTCCAACCTCCTCCAGAAGCATGTGAAGTATGTCTGGTCTCCTGAGTGTGACGTTGCTTTCAATACTCTCAAAGAGAAACTCGTCACAGCTCTGCCTTGACTCCTCCCGATGAATCCAAGCCATTCAAGTTTTACGTGATGCTTCTCTTCAAGGTCTCGGTGCTGTGTTAATGCAAGAGAAGAAAGTTGTGGCCTATACCTCTCGTCGGTTGAAGCTCAACGAAAAGAACTACCCCACTCACGATCTTGAGTTGGCGGCAGTTGTCCATGCATTAATAACTTGGAGACATCTCTTGTTGGGAAGGAAAGTGGACATTTTCACCGATCACAAGAGTCTCAAGTATATCTTCACTCAACCCAACCTCAACCTCAGGCAAACTCGATGGGTCGAAATGATTCAAGAGTACAACCCAAGTATTGAATATACTCCAGGCAAGGCCAATGTGATTGCAGATGCTTTGAGCAGAAAGGCTTATTGCAACAGCTTAATCCTCAAACCCTTCCAACCGGATCTTTGTGAAGCTTTCCACAAGCTGAATCTTCAAGTTGTTCCTCAAGGCTTTCTTGCCAACCTCATAGTCTCTCCTACTTTGGAAGACCAAATTCGTGAGGCTCAACTCCTGGATACCATGGTGAAAAAGGTGAAACATGGTATCGACAAGGGTATTTCCAAGTACAAGTGCTTCCACATTGATGACAAAGATACTTTTTTCTTCGAGGACCGGATTGTGGTTCCAAAGGGTGATCTACGTAAAGTCATTATGAACTAGGCACACAATTCCCTTCTATCCATTCATCCTGGAAGTACGAAGATGTACCATGACCTCAAGCAGTCGTATTGGTGGACTCGAATGAAGCGAGAAATTGCTCAATTCGTGAATGAATGTGATGTCTGCAGAAGGGTGAAAGCAGAACACCAACGACCAACTGGTCTCCTCCAACCTCTTGCTATTCCAGAATGGAAGTTTGATCATATTGAAATGGACTTCGTGACTGGATTTCCAAAGTCCAAGCGTGGAAATGATGCTATCTTAGTTGTCATTGACAAGCTTACTAAAGTGGCTCATTTTCTTCCTATCAAAGAATCTATCACAGCAGCTCGGTTGGCGAGCTATACACCTCGAGATTGTCTCCTTGCACGGCATTCCACAATTGATCTCTTCAGACCGTGGAAGCATCTTCACCTCCAAGTTTTGGGATTCTTTTGTAAGGCCATGGGCACCAACATTCGTTTCAAAGACAGCTTTCCATCCTCAAACAAGTGGCCAAGTCGAGCGAGTCAATCAAATCCTCGAAGATATGCTCGTGGCTTGTGTCATTTCCTTCAAGATGAAGTGGGAAGATTGTCTTCTATATGCCGAAGTTCTCCTACAACAACAGCTTCCGAGCGAGTTCGGCAAGGCCCCATTCGAAATTCTCTATGGCGAAAAGTGTCGACTCCTCTCAATTGGTCCGAGACAGTGAACGCCAACTTCTTGGCAACGACTTGATCACGAAGTCAAGAAATGTGCAAAGTCATTCGTGAGAATCTCAAAGCCGCGCAATCGCGCGGAAGAGCTATTATGGACAAGCACCGTGATGTGGCTTTTGAAATCGGAGACCATGTCTACCTCCGCGTCTCCAATGAAAGGCACTCGCCGCCCGGTATCAAAGGGAAGCTTGCCCCTAGATACGTGGGTCCTTTCAAGATCATTGGCAAAATAGGCGATCTCGCCTATCAACTTGAGCTTCCGTCCAACTTCGCGAACGTGCACGATGTGTTTCACGTGTCACAGCTTCGCAAGTGCTTCAAGACTCCAGAACGCACTATCAACTTCGAAGAAATTGACCTCCAAGAAGATTTGTCTTATCATGAGCACCCCGTTGCTATTCTTGAAGAAACCGAGCGCAAGACTCGCAACAAGTCAATCAAATTCCTGAAAGTGAAGTGGTCACACCATTCCGACCGAGAAGCCACCTGGGAGCGCGAGGATCACCTCCGTTCTGTATATCCGGAGTTCTTTCAGTCCTAGATCTCGGGACGAGATCCTTTCGTAGTGGTGGAGTGTTGTAACACCCCGGATGTAAAACTTCCAAATTCTGACAATGTATCGAACCTTGTCATGTTCAATACCAAGTGGTTTTCCTCTTTGTGGGTTTTATTTTGGGTTTTGCCTTGTTTCCCATTGCTTTGTCTTGCCTTTACTTGTCATGTTTTCTCTATGCCATCTCATGTTGCATCTTGGTCATATCAAGTATAGCTTTGTGCTTGCAATGTTGCATTTTGTCATTCATGTTGTTGCCATGAGCATCATGTGCATGACCCTTGTACCCCTTTCAAACCATTGCACCATCACTTCTCCTTCCTTCCCTTTTCTTCCATTCTTTATGAAAAGCCATTTTGCCTCCACCATAAATGTTCATCTTTTCCCCAATATTCTAACACTATGCACCTAGCCTCTCTGCCAAATTACAGCTCATTTGAAGTTGTGTTGGTTAGGTTAAAAAATGCTCCAAGTTTGAACTATATTCAAACTTGTTGTATTTTTCTACCTCTAAAAAAATACCCAACTCAATTTTATCAAATTGAGAATAATTCTAGACTCCTGAGGATATTTTCATATCTCTCACAAACCCCCCCAATCCTTCTGTGCTTTTCGCTCTTTTATTACTATTCGTAGGAATGGGCAAGAGTCAGAGGGAGAGAGAGAGAGAGCACCAGCAGCAGCGCAGCCCAGTAGCAAGCAGTCCATCCGCGGCCCAGCAGCCCTCCCGCAGCCCTTTTAGCCTGCAAGCGACAGTTGCATCGTCCTCCTGTACGGCAGGACATCCAGAGGAGACACGTCGGCACGCCAGATGATTTGACGGCCGGAGCTCGTCCCTAGACCCCAATAAAGTTGTCCCCGGTGCCCTAGGGTCTCCCCTCAACCGATCCCCCTCCTCTCCTTCCCTCGCCGCCGCCAGGTAAGCCGAGTCGCGCCTCGCCGTCGCCCTGCCCACCATGAACCAACCGAGCTTCAGCTCGAGCTCGATAGCTGCCGCGCGGCGTGCACTCCGCCACCTCCGCCTGCCAACGTCGTCTGTTTTCCTCCACGACGCCGACTCGCCCCGTCGTCCTCTTCCTCGCTGGATCGCTAAGTCCGGCACTTCCCGTCGTCCCCTTCTTCCCTCGCTTCGCGGACAGCAGCCCCGCCAAGTTCGAGCTCCTCTCGTCGCCTCCAAAGACGCCTCCGCCGACCCGTCGTGTCCTAGGGTGAGCTGGGTAACGCACCTACCTCCCCCTTTTCTTTCCATGGCATTTAGGACCCCGTAAGGCTCGGTTGATCCGTGTCTTTGCTGTGCTCCCGGTGCTCCGACGAAGTCTGAATTTTTCCTTGTGTGTGTACTTGCTGCAGCGCGCCCGCGCGTTCTCCAGCTTCGGGTCCCCAAGTCGCTCTCTCACACACACGCACGCACGCCCCTGCAGTGCAGCAGCTCACGCAGTGCTGTTGTAGCCCTGCCTCACCGTGTTCGTCGCCATGGCCGCAAGCTCCTGCCCACACGCATACCCACACATGCGCGCACGTTCCCTTCCTGCACCACACGCACTCTGCCCTGCTGATTCCGCACACCCGCCGGCACCTCCTGAGCCCCGTCGTCGCCGCCGTTGCTCGCCGGTGCCGTCGGCGTTTCTCTCTTCTGCCCAGGAGAGGAACCCGTACCAGGAGGGCTTACCTCAAAAGGAGCGAGCTCCCCCCCTTATCACGATCATGTTAGTAGCCCGACTGGTTCCCATGCCGTGCCTCCACCCAGGAGACCCGGGTTCGAATCCCAGGCGCGCGCCCCTTTTGTATTTTCCTCTGTTGGTATTGTAACAGTAGTCTCTATGACAGAAGGCTCCCACCGGTCAGCCTCTCAGCGCCCTCCTCCTTCTATTTTTTTTCCTTATCCCCGTGCTTTCCATTTCTGGATAGCCCTCTCTTTCCATTTCAGGCAAGTCCAAATCTGGACATTTGATTTCTGGAATACTGCCAATTCTGTCAATCGCCATTTTAGGCACGTTTTAACTTAATGCACTTGTGAATGATTTTCTACAGAAACCCCAACATATTATATATGTTTTTGGGGTAGAAAAATCCCACCAACCCAGTGGTGGCATTAGTTTCTGCATTTGAGCAAGTTCATGAGCATGTCATTTTACATCATGATGCTTTTTTGCCATTTTCGTGCGATTTAATTCAAACATGCCATGAGGTTTCTTTGCACATGGAAAGCTTCATTTTCATGTCTACTTCATGCTAGATTTTGTCCCATGCCATGACATGCCTTGTAGTGAGTTAATCTGCTTGTAAAGATGCCATGTTGAATCTGTTTCTGCTATGTCCTGAAATTTCACCAAGTCTGAATCTGTTAACGAAACTTGCTATTTTGACATGGGTGCTATTACATTTTCTGATCCCTTGTGGCTCTTGGTCAGTAAGAGACTTTTGTTCAATGCCTTGAGTAGATTCCTGCCATGCCATATTTTTCTATGTCTTGTTCCTGTAGCAGGTTGTTTGCTTGCTCTAAACATGCCTTCCTGATGTTAATTTCTGGCATGTTAGTATTTTCACTAAGTCTGTGAAGCTGATATGTTTTGCACTTTTGCCATGCCTGTTTGGACCTGTTATGGTGTGAATTAGCCGTAGATCAGTGTTCATCTTTTGTCAAGCATCTAGAGTAGATCACTGCCATATGCTTTGTTGGCACGTTTGGGTGCAGTAGCTTAATTTCTTGTTGCTTGCTATGTGGCATCATGCTTGTTATGGTAGATTTGTGTCATTCTTGTATTGCTTGTCATTTGCAAACCGTGCATCCGATTCCGGTGATCTTTATATCGATTTCAACCGAAATCATCTCACCTTTCCAGCGGCATACTTGGTTTGCCAAGTTGATGCCTTGTTCATCATTTCCCTTCCGGAGCACGCATATGCATTGCATCTCACATCTCGCATATCATGCCATGTTTTGCATCATGTTGTTTGTGCATCGCCCGTGATTTATTGTGGTTCCTTTGTTTGTGTTCTTGCTTTGGGTAGAGCCGGGAGACGAGTACGTGAACGAGGAACCTGTTGAGAACGCTTACGAGGATCAAGCTTTCGACAACTCTGAGAACCTTGCAGGCAAGATGACCATACCCTCGAAATCACTTCTATCTTTGCTTGCTAGATGCTCGCTCTTTTGCTATGCCTATGCTACGATGCCTATCACTTTCTTATCATGCCTCCCATATTGCCATGTCAAACCCCTAACCATCCTTTCCTAGCAAACCGTTGTTTGGTTATGTTACCGCTTTGCTCAGCCCTCTTATAGCGTTGTTAGATGCAGTGAAGATGAAGTTTGTTCCTTGTTGAACATGGAGATGTTGTTCCTTGTTGGAACATGTTTACTTGTTGGGATATCACAATATCTATTGTTTAATTAATGCATCTATATACTTGGTAAAGGGTGGAAGACTCGCCTTATGCCCGGTGTTTTGTTCCACTCTTGCCACCCTAGTTTCCGCCATACCGTGTTATGTTCCTTGATTTTGCGTTCCTTACACGTTGGGTGATTTATGGACCCCTTGACAGTTCGCTTTGAATAAGACTCCTCCAAGAAGGCCCAACTTTGGTTTTGCCATTTGCCACCTAAGCCTTTTTCCCCGGGTTTTCGCGAGCCGAGGGTCATCTTTATTTTAACCCCCGGCCAAGCTCCTCTGAGTGCTGGTCCAACTGTCGACCGCGGTGGCCATCAGGGGCAACTCGGGATGGCCTATCGGAAGCTTGGACAATCCGGTGCCCCACGAGAACGAGATATGTGCAGCTCCTATCGGGATTTGTCGGCACGGTCGGGTGGCTTTGCTGGTCTTGTTTTACCATTGTCGAAATGTCTTGTAGTCCGGGATTCCGAGATCGATCGGGTCTTCCCGTAGAAGGAATATCCTTCGTTGACCGTGAGAGCTTATAATGGGCTTGTTGGTACACCCTGCAGGTATTATCTTTCAAAGCCGTGCCCATGTTATGAGGCAGATGGGAATTTGTTAATGTCCGGTTGTAGAAAACCCGAAGTTGACCTTAATTAAAATACATCAACGGCGTGTGTAACCGTGATGGTCTCTTCTCGCGGAGTCCGGAAGTGAACACGGTGTTGGAGTTATGTTTGACGTAAGTAGTTTCAGGATCACCTCTTCATCGCTACTAGCTTCACGACCGTGCCTTGCTTCTCTTCTCGCTCTCTTTTGCGAATGTAGCCACCATATATGCTAGTCGCTGCTGCAGCTCCACCTCACAACTCTGTCCTTCCTATAAGCTTAAATAGCCTTGATCTCGGTGTGAGATTGCTGAGTCCCGTGACTCATAGATTCTACCAAAACAGTTGCAGGTGCCGACGATGCCAAGGCAGTATGACGAACCGAGCTCAAGTGGGAGTTCGACGAGGAACGTGGTCGTTATTATGTGTCTTTTCCCGATGATCAGTAGTGGAGCCCATTTGGGATGATCGGGATCTGTAGCATTTGGGGTAGTCTTCTTTTATTTTGGTTCCGTAGTCGGACCTTGAGTGTAATCTAGATGATGGATGTTTATTTATGTACTTGTGTGAAGTGGCGACTGTAAGCCAACTATGTATCTCTTTCCCTTATGTATTACATGGGTTGTGTGAAGATTACCTCATTTGCGACATTGCTTTCAATGCGGTTATGCCTCTAAGTCGTGCTTCGACACGTGGGAGATATAGCCGCATCGAGGGCATTACAAGTTGGTATCAGAGCCATCCTCGACTTAGGAGCCCCCTGATTGATTGTTTGCTGGCGTTGTTGAGTCTAGAACAAAAATGGTTTGAGTCTTAGGATTATATATATCGGAGAGTAGGATTCTTTTTACTCCCGGTCCTTCGTCATCGCTCTGGTGAGGTCTCCCGACGAGAAGTTTTGACTCTCCTCTCCTCAATTTCACTAAATTTTTTTAGGATCACGCTGGTATCTTGGAATCGTTCCGATGGTTTTGTGACGAGAACATTGTTCTTGGTGCCTCCCGACATTTAGGGGTTGTGGCGGTGTCCCGGGAGTTGAGCTCCGAGGTGTTGTCGCCACAATTTTATCGCTGCAGTTCTGGAATACCGAGCTTTGCCGACATTGAAAATCTCTTTTGTACAGTTGTTGGTGAGATAACCCGATAATCCAAAGATCGGGCGAGCTCGAGTATTGCCATGACTCAGATAACGGATGCTTTTTGAAGGTCGAGGTACACGATTTCGAAGGTTTCTTGGTTATGTGTTGACGGATGGATACAGCTGGATCTAGGTATTGTTAGTTTGGGTGATATATTGTGTGTCCCTGTATCCCCAACACCAGATTGCATAACCGTAAAGTTTCGGAGTTTATAGGTGGGATTCAAGTAGCTCTTAGCATTTCTTCCCGCAGATATTTGGTTTGCGATTGGGTAATCCTTACCACTTATTTGTTCCAATGTACCTTGCTATTTTTTTCATCAACCCTTAATCAAGTGGCTTCTCACCTTAATGGACGTGTGATGTTAGCTTTGGAATTCATTCGCTCATCCTTGTTCAATGTTTATTGTGAAGACTATATGTTGCAATTTCTATCCGTTGATTCAACTTGTCTATCTGCTCATCAAAGTGCTAACGGATGTCACCCTCTTCAGGATGGCTCCGCCAACGCGTCTGAATCCGAACGAAATGATGGGAGTCAGTCGAACCCTCCACCTCCACCTCCGCCTCCGGAGGCATGGCAAGCTATCATGGCAGCCACCAACGCAAATGCTCAGATGATTTTGCAACTCTTGCAAGAGCGTACCCAAGGGCAAGGCAATCAAGGAAATCAAGGCCAAGGCAACAACCAGCCGCACTTTGCTACCCTCAATCAGTTCCTCGCTAATCAGCCGAAGTCTTTCAGCTTCTGTGTCGAGGCCACAGACGCCGACGATTGGCTTGTGGACATCTGCAAACATTTTGAATGTAGCAATGTCAGACCTGAGGACTTTGTCAAGTTTGCTTTGTTTCAACTCAAGGACCAAGCTGCCGAGTGGTACCAGCAATACAAAGATTCCATAGGAGGTCGTAATTACCGGGATGAGTTCCGCGAGACATCAAAGCTCACCACATTCGAAAAGTGTAGTTGAGAGCAAGCGTGAGGAGTTCCGCAATCTCAAGCAAGGCAACATGTCGTGTATCAATACAATATCCAGTTCGAAACTCGCCGCTTCGCTAAGCAAGACGTCCACGATGAAAAGAGTATGATCTATCAATTCAGAGGTGGCCTCAGAGAAGATCTGCAATTAGCTCTCGTGCTTTTTGAGCCGTAAAAGTATGATGAATTCTACAACATGGCATCAAGCAAGAAGCTGCCCAGCTCAAATGTGAGGCTTCTAAGAAGAGAATCAGGGATGCAGTTCAGTTTTCTTCTTCCTCTCAAGTGGCAGCTAAGCAGCGAAGTTCTACCTTCCTCCTCCTCCGCTTAAATCACCTTATCAGCAGAAGAACTCAGGTGGTCGTGGATCTTCCCACCCGCCCAACCCAAAGCTATCGTAACAAGTCTAATTCTCAAGCTCCAAGGTCAAATGCTCCTTATCACCGTCCGCCTCTCGAGGTGACTTGCAACAAATGTCGTGAGAAGGTCACTACGCGAACAAGTGCTTCAACCAAAGGCGCCTTCCGCCTCCTCCTCCCGTGAGATCTTCCAAGAATGCAAAGGGTCAAGCATAATTCCAAGTTTGCAAAGGTCAACATGATGAATGCAGCGCAGGCAGAGGATTCTTCAGATGTGATCATGGGTAATCTTCCTGTTAATGATATTCCTGCATAAGTTCTTTTTGACACTGGTGCATCGCTTAGTTTCATCTCAAAACCATTTGCATCTAAGCATGAGTTGTCCTTCCAAGATTTTCCTAGACCATTAGCAGTTGTCTCTCCGGGTAAATGCATGAACGCAAGCTACATGGTTCCGGATGTTTCTATCAAGATGGGAGACTATAGATTTCTGGCTAAACCAATTGTTCTTGGTGACTCGGATATTGATCTTATTCTCGGATGGATCGGCTTTCAAAGACAAAGCTCAGCTTAATTGTGCTGCTGTGGAAATTCAATTGACTCACTCTTCTAATGATGTGATCATCTATGCCGCTCGTGATGAAACCATTCGGTTGTTTTCTCTCAATGAGAAGGGAGAATTGGATGATATCTCTCAGATTCCAGTCGTGTGTGAGTACCAAGATGTCTTTCCAGAAGAGCTTCCAAGAACGCCTCCTCACCGGCCAGTTGAGTTCGTTATCGATCTTGAGCCCGCATCGAACCCGCTTGCAAGCGCCCATACAAGCTTGGACCTAATGAGCTGAAGGAATTGAAGAAACAGCTCGATGAACAAGAGCGTCTGGTCTGATCGGACCGAAGTTCATCTCCTTGGGGTTGTGGTGTTCTTTTGTCTAGAAGAAGGATGGCACGGACCGACTTTGCGCCGATTACCGTCCATTGAATAAGAAGACTATCAAGAACAAGTATACACTTCCCAACATCAATGAGCTTTTCGAGCAACTCAAAGGTGCTAAAGTGTTCTCCAAGCTTGACCTTCGATGGGTTATCATCAAATTCGCATTCGTGAACAAGATATTCCCAAGACAGATTCGAACAAGCTTTGGTTCTTATGAATATACTGTCATGTCTTTCGGCCTTGTCAATGCTCCTCCAACATTCTCTCAAATGATGAACTTCATCTTCAACCCCTACACCAATGAATTCGTCTTGGTCTATCTTGATGATATTTTGGTCTTCTCCAAGAATAAGAAGGATCATGCCAAACATTTGCGATTGGTGCTCGACAAGCTCAGCGAGCATCAATTCTATGCGAAGTTTTCTAAATGTGAATTTTGGCTTGATGAAGTTCTTTACCTTGGTCACATCATCTCCGCCAAGGGCATCGTTGTTAATCCCGAGAAGGTGTCTGCAGTTGTGAATTGGGAACCTCCTCAGAATGTCAAGCAGCTTCGCAGTTTTCTTGGACTTGCAAACTATTGCCGAAGATTCGTTGAGAACTTATCTAAGATTGCAAAGCCTCTTTCCAACCTCCTCCAGAAGCATGTGAAGTATGTCTGGTCTCCTGAGTGTGACGTTGCTTTCAATACTCTCAAAGAGAAACACGTCACAGCTCCTGTCTTGACTCCTCCTGATGAATCCAAGCCATTCGAAGTTTTCTGTGATGCTTCTCTTCAAGGTCTCGGTGCTGTGTTAATGCAAGAGAAGAAAGTTGTGGCCTATACCTCTCGTCAGTTGAAGCCCAACGAAAAGAACTACCCCACTCACGATCTTGAGTTGGCGGCAGTTGTCCATGCATTAATAACTTGGAGACATCTCTTGTTGGGAAGGAAAGTGGACATTTTCACCAATCACAAGAGTCTCAAGTATATCTTCACTCAACCCAACCTCAACCTCAGGAAAACTCGATGGGTCGAAATGATTCAAGAGTACAACCCAAGTATTGAATATACTCCAGGCAAGGCCAATGTGATTGCAGATGCTTTGAGCAGAAAGGCTTATTGCAACAGCTTAATCCTCAAACCCTTCCAACCGGATCTTTGTGAAGCTTTCCGCAAGCTGAATCTTCAAGTTGTTCCTCAAGGCTTTCTTGCCAACCTCATAGTCTCTCCTACTTTGGAAGACCAAATTCGTGAGGCTCAACTCCTGGATACCATGGTGAAAAAGGTGAAACGTGGTATCGACAAGGGTATTTCCAAGTACAAGTGCTTCCACATTGATGACAAAGATACTCTTTTCTTCGTGGACCGGATTGTGGTTCCAAAGGGTGATCTACGAAAGTCATTATGAACGAGGCACAAAATTCCTTCTATCCATTCATCCCGAAGTACTAAGATGTACCATGACCTCAAGCAATCAGATTGGTGGACTCGAATGAAGCGAGAAATTGCTCAATTCGTGAATGAATGTGATGTCTGCAGAAGGGTGAAAGCAGAACACCAACGACCAGCTGGTCTCCTCCAACCTCTTGCTATTCCAGAATGGAAGTTTGATCATATTGAAATGGACTTCGTGGACTGGATTTCCAAAGTCCAAGTGTGGAAATGATGCTATCTTCGTTGTCATTGACAAGCTTACTAAAGTGGCTCATTTTCTTCCTATCAAAGAATCTATCACAGCAGCTCGGTTGGCGAGCTATACACCTCCAGATTGTCTCCTTGCACGTCATTCCACAATTGATCTCTTCAGACCGTGGAAGCATCTTCACCTCCAAGTTTTGGATTCTTTTGTAAGGCCATGGGCACCAACATTCGTTTCAAAGACAGCTTTCCATCCTCAAACAAGTGGCCAAGTCGAGCGAGTCAATCAAATCCTTGAAAATATGCTCGTGGCTTGTGTCATTTCCTTCGGTATGAAGTGGGAAGATTGTCTTCCATATGCCGAAGTTCTCCTACAACAACAGCTTCCAAGCGAGTTCGGCAAGGCCCCATTCGAAATTCTCTATGGCGTAAAGTGTCGTACTCTCTCAATTGGTCCGAGACAGTGAACGCCAACTTCTTGGCAACGACTTGATCACGTGGTTGAAGAAATGTGCAAAGTCATTCGTGAGAATCTCAAAGCCGCGCAATCGCGCGGAAGAGCTATTATGATGACAAGCACCGTGATGTGGCTTTTCAAATCGGAGACCATGTCTACCTCCGCGTCTCCAATGAAAGGCACTCGCCGCCCGGTATCAAAGGGAAGCTTGCCCCTAGATACGTGGGTCCTTTCAAGATCATTGGCAAAAGAGGCGATCTCGCCTATCAACTTGAGCTTCCGTCCAACTTCGCGCGTGCGATGTGTTTCACGTGTCACAGCTTCGCAAGTGCTTCAAGACTCTGAACGCACTATCAACTTCAAGAAATTGACCTCCAAGAAGATCTCTTTATCATGAGCACCCGTTGCTATTCTTGAAGAAACCGAGCGCAAGACTCGCAACAAGTCAATCAAATTCCTGAAAGTGAAGTGGTCACACCATTCCGACCGAGAAGCCACCGAGCGCGAGGATCACCTCCGCTCAGATATCCGAGTTCTTTCAGTCCTAGATCTCGGGACGAGATCCTTTTGTAGTGGTGGAGTGTTGTAACACCCCGGATGTAAAACTTCCAAATTCTGACAATGTATCGAACCTTGTCATGTTCAATACCAAGTGGTTTTCCTCTTTGTGGGTTTTATTTTGGGTTTTGCCTTGTTTCCCATTGCTTTGTCTTGCCTTTACTTGTCATGTTTTCTCTATGCCATCTCATGTTGCATCTTGGTCATATCAAGTATAGCTTTGTGCTTGCCATGTTGCATTTTGTCATTCATGTTGTTGCCATGAGCATCATGTGCATGACCCTTGTACCCCTTTCAAACCATTGCACCATCACTTCTCCTTCCTTCCCTTTTCTTCCATTCTTTGCGAGTGCCATTTTGCCTCCACCATAAATGTTCATCTTTTCCCCAATATTCTAACACTATGTACCTAGCCTCTCTGCCAAATTACAGCTCATTTGAAGTTGTGTTGGTTAGGTTCAAAAATGCTCCAAGTTTGAACAATATTCAAACTTGTTGTATTTTTCTACCTCTAAAAAAATACCCAACTCAATTTTATCAAATTGAGAATAATTCCAGACTCCTGAGGATATATTCATATCTCTCACAAACCCCCCCAATCCTTCTGTGCTTTTCGCTCTTTTATTACTGTTCGTAGGAATGGGCAAGAGTCAGAGGGAGAGAGAGAGAGCACCACCAGCAGCGCAGCCCAGTAGCAAGCAGTCCATCCGCGGCCCAGCAGCCCTCCCGCAACCCTTTTAGCCTGCAGTTTATTAGCCAGCATCGTCCTCCCAGACGGCAGACATCCAGAGGAGACACGTCGGCACGCCAGATGATTTGACGGCCGGAGCTCGATTTTAGACCCCTATAAAGTTGTCCCCGTGCCCTAGGGTCTCCTCAACCGATCCCCTCCTCTCCTTCCTCGCCGCCCCGGCCGAAGCGCGCGCCTCGCCGCCGCCCTGCCCACCATGAACCGACCGAGCTTCAGCTCGAGCTCGATAGCTGTCGCCAGCGTGCACTCCGCCACCTCCGCCTCGCCAACGTCGTCTGTTTTCCTCCACGACGTCGACCACGCCCCTGTCGTCCTCTTCCTCGCCTCGATCGCTAAGTCCGCCATTTCCCGCCGTCCCCTTCTTCCCTGCTTCGGACAGCAGCCCCGCCAAGTTCAGAGCTCCCTCTCGTCGCCTCCAGCACGTCTCCGCCGACCCCGTCGTGTCCTAGGGTGAGCTGGGTAACGCACCTACCTCCCCCTTTTCTTTCCATGGCATTTAGGACCCCGTAAGGCTCGGTCGATCCGTGTCTTTGCTGTGCTCCCGGTGCTCCGGCGAAGTCTGAATTTTTCCTTGTGTGTGTACTTGCTGCAGCGCGCCCGCGCATTCTCCAGCTTCGGGTCCCCAAGTCGCTCTCTCACACACACGCACGCACGCCCCTGCAGTGCAGCAGTTCACGCAGTGCTGTTGTAGCCCTGCCTCGCCGTGTTCGTCACCATGGCCACAAGCTCCTGCCCACACGCATACCCACACATGCGCGCACGTTCCCTTCCTGCAGACCGACGACTCGCCTCGCTGATTCCGCACACCCGCGGCACCTCCCGAGCCCGTCGTGCCGCCGTTGCTCGCCGGGTGCCGTCGCTTCTCTTCTCGCCAGAGAGGAACCTGCATCAGAGGGCTTACCTCAAAAGGAGCGAGCCCCCTTATCACGATCATGTAAGTAGTCTGACTGGTTCCGTGTCGTGCCTCCACCAGAGACCTGGTTCAATCCCAGTGCGCCTTTTGTATTTTCCTTTGTGGGTATTGTAACAGTAGTCTCTATGACAGAAGGGTCCCACCAGTCAGCCTCTCAGCGCCCTCCTCCTTCTATTTTTTTCATTATCCCCGCGCTTTCCATTTCTGGATAGCCCTCTCTTTCCATTTCAGGGAAGTCCAAATCTGGACATTTCATTTTTGGAATACTGCCAATTCTGTCAATAGCCATTTTAGGCAGGTTTTAACTTAATGCACTTGTGAATGATTTTCTACAGAAACCCCAACATATTATATATGTTTTTGGGGTAGAAAAATCCCACCAACCCAGTGGTGGCATTAGTTTCTGCATTTGAGCAAGTTCATGAGCATGTCATTTTACATCATGATGCTTTTTTGCCATTTTCGTGCGATTTAATTCAAACATGCCATAAGGTTTCTTTGCACATGGAAAGCTTCATTTTCATGTCTACTTCATGCTAGATTTTGTCCCATGCCATGACATGCCTTGTAGTGAGTTAATCAAGCTTGTAAAGATGCCATGTTGAATCTGTTTCTGCTATGTCCTGAAATTTCACCAAGTCTGAATCTGTTAACGAAACTTGCTATTTTGACATGGGTAATCTTACATTTTCTGATCCCTTGTGGACCTTGGTCAGGAAGGGACTTTTGTTCAATGCCTTGAGTAGATTCCTGCCATGCCATATTTTGCTATGTCTTGTTCCTGTAGCAGGTTGTTTGCTTGCTCTAAACATGCCTTCCTGATGTTAATTTCTGGCATGTTAGTATTTTCACTAAGTTTGTGAAGCTGATATGTTTTGCACCTTTGCCATGCCTGTTTGGACCTGTTATTGTGTGAATTCGCCGTAGATCAGTGTTCATCTTTTGTCAAGCATCTTGAGTAGATCACTGCCATATGCTTTGTTGGCACGTTTGGGAGAAGTAGCTTAATTTCTTGTTGCTTGCTATGTGGCATCATGCTGGTTATGGCAGATTTGTGTCATTTTTGTATTGCTTGTCATTTGCAAACCGTGCATCCGATTCCGGTGATCTTTATATCGATTTCAACCAAAATCATCTCACCTTTCCAGCGGCATACTTGGTTTGCCAAGTTGATGCCTTGTTCATCATTTCCCTTCCGGAGCACGCATATGCATTGCATCTCACATCTCGCATATCATGCCATGGTTTGCATCATGTTGTTTGTGCATCGCCCGTGATTTATTGTGGTTGCTTTGTTTGTGTTATTGCTTTGGGTAGAGCCAGGAGACGAGTACGTGAACGAGGAACCTGTTGAGAACGCTTACGAGGATCAAGCTTTCGACAACTCTGAGAACCTTGCAGGCAAGATGACCATACCCTCGAAATCACTTCTATCTTTGCTTGCTAGATGCTCGCTCTTTTGCTATGCCTATGCTACGATGCCTATCACTTGCTTGTCATGCCTCCCATATTGCCATGTCAAACCCCTAACCATCCTTTCCTAGCAAACCGTTGTTTGGCTATGTTACCGATTTGCTCAGCCCCTCTTATAGCGTTGTTAGATGCAGGTGAAGATGAAGTTTGTTCCTTGTTGGAACATGGAGATGTTGTTCCTTGTTGGAACATGTTTACTTGTTGGGATATCACAATATCTATTGTTTAATTAATGCATCTATATACTTGGTAAAGGGTGGAAAACTCGGCCTTATGCCCGTGTTTTGTTCCACTCTTGCCACCCTAGTTTCCGCCATACCGTGTTATGTTCCTTGATTTTATGCTTTCTTACACGGTTGGGTGATTTATGGGACCCCTTGATAGTTCGCTTTGAATAAGACTCCTCCAAAGAAGGCCCAACTTTGGTTTTACCATTTGCCACCTAAGCCTTTTTCCCCGGTTTTCATGAGCCCGAGGGTCATCTTTATTTTAACCCCCGCCGTTGCTCCTCTAAGTGTTGGTCCAACTCGTCGACCACCGGTGGCCATCGGGGCAACTCGATGGCCTATCGGAGCTTGGACAATCCGTGTGTGCCGAGAACGAGATATGTGCAGCTCCTATCGGGATTTGTCGGCACACCGGGTGGCTTTGCTGGTCTTGTTTTACCATTGTCGAAATGTCTTGTAGTCCGGATTCCGAGATCGATCGGGTCTTCCCAGTGAAGGAATATCCTTCGCTGACCGTGAGAGCTTATAATGGGCTGTTGGGACACCCCCGCAGGTATTATCTTTCAAAGCCGTGCCTGCGTTATGAGGCGATGGGAATTTGTTAATGTCCGTTGTAGAAAACCCAAAGTTGACCTTAATTAAAATACATCAACAAGTGTAACCGTGATGGTCTCTTCTCGGCGGAGTCCGGGAAGTGAACACGGTGTTGGAGTTATGTTTGACGTAAGTAGTTTCAGGATCACCTCTTGATCGCTACTAGCTTCACGACCGTGCCTTGCTTCTCTTCTCGCTCTCTTTTGCGAATGTAGCCACCATATATGCTAGTCGCTTGTTGCAGCTCCACCTCACAACTCTGTCCTTCCTATAAGCTTAAATAGCCTTGATCTCGCGGGTGTGAGAGTGCTGAGTCCCCGTGACTCACAGATTCTACCAAAACAGTTGCAGTGCCGACGATGCGGTCAGATGACGAACCGAGCTCAAGTGGAGTTCGACGAGGAACGTGGTCGTTACTATGTGTCTTTTCCTGATGATCGAGAGTGGAGCCCATTGGGACGATCGGGGTCTGTGTAGCATTTGGGGTAGTCTTTTTTATTTTGGTTCCGTAGTCGGACCTTGAGTGTAATCTGATGATGGATGTTTATTTATGTATCTGTGAAGTGGCATCGTAAGCCAACTATGTATCTCTTTCCTTATGTATTACATGGGTTGTGTGAAGATTACCTCATTTGCGACATTGCTTTCAATGCGGTTATGCCTCTAAGTCGTGCTTCGACACGTGGGCGATATAGCCGCATCGAGGGCGTTACATAGTGTCCGGGTCTCCCACAATTGTAGCAATTGCGCTCTCGACTAGAAGATCTTTTGTCATTGTAGAACCTTGACTTGGAGATTCTTTCTTTGCTTCTACTCTTGTAGAATTTGTTGAAGTTCTTCCCATTAAGCTCAATTCTTCATTGAAGGTTTGTTTCTCACTTGATGATGTGGGGGCTTCACTTGAGGCTTTGTAAGCATCACTTGACTTGTTGTGAAGTTCCTCCTTATCCTTGAGTGACATCTCATGAGCAACAATTATTCCAATAACTTCCGTTGGCTTGAGATCTTTGTAATTTGGCATCATTTGGATCAATGTGCACACGGTATCATATTTTCCATCCAATGCTCTTAGGATCTTCTTGATGATGAATCTGTCGGTCATCTCTTCACTTCCTAAGCCGGCAATCTCATTTGTGATAAGAGCAAGCCTAGAGTACATTTCAACGACACCTTCACCATCCTTCATTTTGAACTTGTCAAGCTGACCTTGGAGCACATCCAACTTGGATTCCTTGACGGAGTCGGTACCTTCATGCATATCAATCAAAGTATCCCAAATTTCCTTTGCATTCTCAAGACGGCTGATTTTGTTGAATTCTTCGGGGCACAATCCGTTGAAGAGGATATCACAAGCTTGAGCGTTGTATTGCAACATCTTCTACTCTTCCGCACTAGCTTCACGGTTCGGTTCTCTCCCATCAAAGAATTCACCTTGCAAACCAATACACACAATAGCCCAAACGGCGGGGTTATGTCCGAGAATATGCATTTTCATCTTATGCTTCCAACTAGCAAAATTAGTGCCATCAAAGTAAGGACCTCCACAGTGATAATTTCCCTTGCTAGACGCCATACTCTCCTAGGTTGTGAAACTAAGGCTATGACCACCAAAAGCTATGGAAATCAAAGCAAATGGAGACCAAAGCTCTGATACCACTTGTAGGACATTGAAGTATGTCTAGAGGGGGGGTGATTAGACTACTTGACCAATTAAAAGCTATGCCTTTTCCCAATTTTAGACTTTGGCAGATTTTAGCTATCTTTAAACAATTCAAGCAATCATCACGCAATTCAAGCAAGCATCCAAAGAGTATATAGGCAGCGGAAAATAAAGCATGCAACTTGCAAGAATGTAACAGGAAGGGTTTGGAGAATTCAAACGCAATTGGAGACACGAATGTTTTTGTCGTGGTTCTGATAGGTGGTGCTATCGTACATCCACGTTGATGGAGACTTCAACCCACGAGGGTAACGGCAGTTCTTGAGTCCACGGAGGGCTCCACCCACGAAGGGTCCACGAAGAAGCAACCTTGTCTATCCCACCATGGCCGTCGCCCACGAAGGACTTGCCTCACTAGCAGAGATCTTCACGAAGTAGGCGATCTCCTTGCCCTTACAAACTCCTTGGTTCAACTCCACAATCTTGTCGAGGCTCCCGTGTGACACCTAGCCAATCTAGGAGACACCACTCTCCAAGAAGTAACAAATGGTGTGTTGATGATGAACTCCTTGCTCTTGTGCTTCAAATGATAGTCTCCCCAACACTCAAATCTCTCTCATAGGATTTGGATCTGGTGGAAAGAAGATTTGAGTGGAAAGCAACTTGGGGAAGGCTAGAGACCAAGAATCATATGGTTGGAATGGAATATCTTGGCCTCAACACATGAGTAGGTGGTTATCTCTCAGAACTGGTAGTTGGAAGTGTAGGTTTGTTCTGATGGCTCTCTCCACAAATGAAGAGGAGGTGGAGGGGTATATATAGCCTCCACAAAAAATCTAACCGTTACACACATTTTACTAAACTCGGTGGGACCGAATCATCAAACTCGGTCAGACCGATTTAGTAAACCTAGTGACCGTTAGGGTTTTCGTTGGGACTGATAAGCAACTCGGTAGGACCGATATGGTTAGGGTTAGGCATAACGTAATCTCGGTGAGACCGACACACAAACTTCGGTGAGACCGAATTTGGTAATTAGCTAACCAGAGAGTTGGTCGTAAACTCGATGGGACCGATTTGCTCTTTCAAGAGACCAAAAGTTACAAAAGGAAACAGAGAGTTTACATTGTAATCTCGTTGGGACCGATCGCTCACTTCGGTTTGACCAAACGCTACGAAGGGAAACAGAGATTATAATCCCATCTCGGTGAGACCGAGATCCCTATCGGTGAGACCGATTTGCCTAGGGTTTGTGGCAGTGGCTAAGACATCTGAACTTCGGCGCGCCGGATAGAAAGAATCGGTAGGGCCGAGTTTGACTTTAGGTTTAGGTCATATGTGGATGTGAGAAAGTAGTTGAGGGTTTTGGAGCATATCACTAAGCACATGAAGCAAAAGGCTCATTAAGCAACACCTCATCCCTCCTTGATAGTATTGGCTTTTCCTATAGACTCAATGTGATCTTGGATCACTAAAATGTAAAATGTAGAGTCTTGAGCTTTTGAGCTTGAGCCAATCCTTTGTCCTTGATATTTTGAGGGATCCACTTTCATCATCCATGCCAGGCCATTCATTGAGCTTTCCTGAAATATTTGTCTTGGAATAGCATTAGCTCAATGAGCTATATGTTGTTATGAATTACCAAAACCACCTAGGGATAGTTGCACTTTCATGTCCACTATTCAGCTGCTTTGGATTGCTCTGATAACCTGACTGCTGCTGCTGCTGACCTCCCTGGCCAGATTGCTGGTGATTATGGCCACCTTGATTTCCCTGAAAGCAGGAGTTTGAACCGCCACCCAGGCCATGAAAACCTCCGGCACCTGAGCCACCACCCGACCCATGATTGCCATCGAACATGTTGGAATTCTTGAAAGCCTTCGTGATTGCGCAATCCTTCCACAAGTGAGTGGCCGGTCTTTCCCGGGTGCCGTGTCTCGGACAGGGTTCATTGAGTAGCTGCTCGAGGGATGGACCTGACCCGCCAGACCGAGGGGGCGACCTCCCCTTGCGTCTCTGATTGTTACCCTACACATTAGCGTTGGCCACAAACTCCGGGTTACCATCGGCCTTACGCTTATTGCCCCCTTGATTCGCCGGGTTATGCTGCTGACCCTTTCCATTGCCATTCTTCTTTCCCTTCCCTGTCTTTTCCTCATCAGACGCGGGATCCTTGGTACTATCAGAATCAGCGTATTTGACTAGAGCCGCCATCAGCGTACCCATATCATTACAATCACGCTTGAGGCGCCCCAGCTTCTGCCTCAGCGGTTCAAACCGGCAATTTTTCTCCAACATTAAAACGGCAAAACTGGTATCCATCTTGTCAGACGAATGTATTATTTCCTTGACCCGGCGCACCCAATGAGTGGTAGATTCACCCTCTTCTTGCTTAAAATTAGTCAAGTCCACAGTTGACATGGACTGCTTGCAGGTATCTTTGAAGTTCTGAATGAACCGGGCTTTCAGCTCCGCCCATGAGCCAATGGAATTAGGCGGCAGGCCCTTTAACCAAGACCGGGCCGTTCCATCCAACATCATGGTGAAGTACTTAGCCATCGCCGCGTCACTGACCTCCAACAGCTCCATAGCCATCTCATAGCTCTCAATCCATGCCCCGGGCTGTAAGTCGGCCGTATAATTTGGCACCTTTCGGGGTCCCTTGAAGTCCTTAGGCAGACACACATTATGTAAAGTCGGCACCAAACAAGGAACACCGCCGGTTCTGGTGGCCACTCCTGCCTCAACAGAAGTCGTCAGATAATCTGGGAAGGCTTGATGAGCCGCCTGCCAAGCCGCCAGTTGAGCCGCCCGCTCATCCTCCTGACGTGTCCGGTCCTGTACCGGGTTATAGCTGCCGGGTTGGTTACGGCGCTGGGTGTTGCTTGACAAAGCTTCCGACTCCATGTGCCTGCTATAACTCGGACTCCGGCTTGGGCGAGGAGTCAAATGAATCCTGTCCCGGCTATAGGAATAAGCCTCTTGCTGAGCCAGAGCCGTCTGGACGAGTTCTCTGATCCTTCACGTCTCCACCGCTGTCGGATCGTCGCCGTCCACTGGGAGAGCCGCCAAACATGCTGACGCTGCGATCAGGTTCTCCATGGGGTTAGAAAAATGACCCGGTGGTGTTGGCACGTAGCGAGGCGGGGCCATATTCCCATGAGAATATGCTATCACCCGAGGCTGAACCGGTCCCCCTGGTCCGGGTGTTATAAACTGGTTTGCTTCTGGCGGGTTACTAGGGCCGGCTCCAGGTGTGGTGAAAAGGCTCCAAGGATCATAAATCGGAGGCAAACGGGATTGAGTTTTCTGGTGTCTCCTCCTCATCACCTCGTTAGATGCGTTTAGGTTCATCGTCAGCTGGAAAGCCTCTGACTGGAGCTGTTGAGCCCGTGCATCCAAGGCCGCCCGTTCTGCGGTTGACCTGGTGTCCTTAGCTGCTAATGCCTCCTTGGCCCGAGCTATCCTCGCGCACCTGTGCCACCTCAGCATCATGTTCGTCTTGATTTGCGGGAATAACTGTGGCGGTTAACAGGGCCGTGAGTTTATCCATGAGATCAAGTAGCACCTGAGTCGGCGGGCGCACAGGGCCTCCTGTCCCGGCCGCTCCTGGCCTAGACGTTATCGCTGCCGCAGCCGTAGAGTTCTGGCCGGGTTGAGTGCCAGCCATGAAGACCCCTACCCAGCTAGGCGGCTCAGAGGGGTCAGGAATACTGCTGCCATCGGAACAGCCCCCAAGCCTGCCATCTTGTAGTTGATACAACGAATCTATCTCACCAGTGGACGAATCACCATCAGAGTAGACGACCATCTCACCACCATCAACAGATCCTTCAGAAAGTTCTCCTCCATGGATGCAACCCACGGGTTGAGCACGGGCGGGTCTCGCCGCTGAGCCGTCTCGATGAGGTCGGTGCAGTTGTCCGGCTCAGGGCCGTCTCACCGATCCGGCGATGAAAACATGGATTCCGCCGAAGGGGACCCGGTACCCGTACTCAATTGAGCCGGTGTCGGGGCCCCAGCCTTCGTCATCGATGTAGATCTTGCTGCGATGACTCTTGGTCATCCGGCCCACATCGTATCCCTTGAGCCCTTCGAAGTTGCCCTTCAAGAACTCAAATCCACCGTGTGCTGGCCCCATGGTGGGCGGCAACTGTCATGGAATTGTCACGGAAGATGTCCTCATGGAAGGACTTAGTCGTGGAGCCATCGCAACTAGGAAGCTTAAAGGGGTTAATCGGGACAAGGGACACGAGAGAGATTATACTAGTTCGGCCCCTTACGATGAAGGTAAAGCCTACGTCTAGTTGGGTTGGTATTGCTAGGGTTTCGATGACCAGGGAGCGAGATACGCTATGCCCGGCTCTCGATGAGATGTTTCTTGCCCTAAGCCGCTAGCGGGTCGTCCCCTTATATACTCGGGTTGACGCCCTGCGGCCTACAGAGTCCCGGCCGGCTCATAAACAGTGTCCGGCTCGGTGACCAGTTAATTCTACCTTACGATACAAGTCATGCCATTACAACAGTTTATCACTATGGGCCTCAAGTCACCCGTGGGCTTTAGACCCTTCATTGAACCGCCATCTTCATGCTTGATCTTGGGCTTCATATGATGAATCACCTTTGCAAAGCCCGGCCCCTCCTGGGCGGCTTACAAAAATAGTTATTTCCCCAACACTAGGCGTTCTTTGTCTTAGGTTCCAGAGTTGTACAGATCAGAAATCCACACAATTGAGGAATCATGAAGAAAAATATTGCTTAGAGAAACGAATCAAGAACAGATGACATGTGAGGTGTTTTAGTGTGTGAGGATTTGAAGAAAAAAAACACCTTTGAAGATTTTATAGAAATCATTTGAATCAAAGAGGGCAGTAAAATTAACTTTTAATTACCCTCGACGAAGAACACGACGAACTGGGAAATGTAGATGTGAAGTTTGACAGTTCAGATCTTCCACGCCCTAACTCGGCTGAGGAAGACAGCTGTCGGATTTCGGGTTCCAGCGGACCCTTAAGGTTCGAACTCTGGGGTGCGCGCGGAGATCCAACCCTCCACCGTCTCGTACCTCGCCGAATCGCAAGGACCTAAACTACTAAGAAGAACAGCACAAGAGACACGAGATTTATACTAGTTCGGGCCACCATTGTGGTGTAATACCCTACTCTAGTTTGTGGTGTGGTGGATTGCCTCTTGGGCTGATGAGGAACAGTACAGGGAAGAACAGCCTCGTGAGGGTCTGTTCTTGGTGGGTGTGATGAACTGCTAGGTGGTGTCCCGTCGCTCTAGCTTGAGGATCGGGTCTCTATCTCTATCTAATCTGGATGCTGATCGTCCGATCCCTTTCTATCCGTTCGTTTTCTCCTCCCTCTACTATGGTGGCTAACTCTACTTATATAGACGAAGGCCCTGGGCCTCTTCCCAAATATTGAGCGGGAAGGGCGCCAACAGTTGGCCATTTTGAAGGGGAACAACGGGTACACTTATCCTGACTAAAGTTGGTCCTCGCCGCCAAAGGCTCGTGATGACGCTCGCTAGGGCTCCACGATGACTCCTTCCAGCCATTGGGGCTGGTCTTGGTCTTCTTGCACCAAACGGATGCCTTTGCTTGATGCTCTCGCTGCGCTTGCTCCTTTGCACCAAAGAGGAAAGGAGGGCGCTGCATGGGCTGGCGCCGATCGGCGCCCTTTGGTCGCCATGGCTTGCGTCATGGGCACCTCGCGAGGTACCCCGCTTGAACTCTCCGCCTCCTCATGAGCCAGCTGACGAGGCCGTGCCCGAGGAAGCTCTGGTCGTCCGCCCATGAGGCTTGGCCCCTCGCGAGGGTCTTGATCTTGCGTTGATGAAGATGGGCTGTCCTGGCCTCCTTTGAGCCACGCCGCAGGCAGCAGCGAGCAAGTCTGGGACCCCTGCTCCCGTAACGCCGACAAGAGCCCCCTGTGCCCACGCGCGCCGAACTTGGCCGAGCAGAGAGGCAAAGGGCAAGTCGAGCGTCATGGGCCCTAACAGCCTGCGGCCTTGGGCGACGCGTGGCGGTTGATTGGACGTGGGCGGCACTGTTCCCCCACAACTCCTTATTTCGTGCCTTGCTAGGCGGACACGCTGCTATACACATCCGTTCTCCTCCCTGCTGCTTGTGCGCTCCTGTCCTTCCCTCTCTCGAACTCCAGCTTCCATTTCCAATCCAATCTCGAATCTCCCCCTCCCCTTTCGATCGCCATGGCTCCGACGAAGAAGGGGAAAGGGAAGAAACCTGTGCCTCCGCCTCGCTCGCCGCCGCCGGCGGCCTCCGCTGTCGACCCGTCAATCATACTCAATCTAGAGGGCTTGGGCAAGGTTAGTTCAACTCTGGCTAGCTCCTTCAACGAATGCGGGAGGACGACGGCTTGGCCCGCATCCCACTTCTCCATCGACAGGATAGTCACTGAGGTCCGGTATTTCGCCAATGCCCTGTGGGCGGGGCTGGTTCCCCCTTCTCTGATTTCTTCAATGCCGTGCTTTCCCACTATCAGATCCACATGATGCATCTGGGTCCTGAGTCCATTACTCTCCTCTCGGTCTTCGCCTTCGTTTGTGAGGCAATGATGGGCATCCTTCCCTCGATTACCTTGCTGCGCCACTTCTTCTCTCTGCGCCTTGTCGACCCCACTCAATGCTCGGCGTGCGTGAGCTTCGTCGCCGCGCCCGAGACAGCGGCCTCAGGGATGACTTCAGCTTGCCTCCGCCCGCGGCTGAGTTCCACGAGAGGTGGCTGTACGTGGATGTGGGGGTGCCCAGCCCCCTGCTATCGGAGCCAACCTCGCCTGCTGTCCCCAATTCAGGCTGGGGCCAGGAGATGCTTTCAAGCCCTCGGCTCATCTTCGTCTTGCGCCACTTCGCATTCCTGAGGTCGCTTGCTGTGACAGCGCCCAAGGTGGTGAAGGAGTTCCTGATGCGCCGCATTGCTCCTCTCCAACGCCATTCCCACCAGATGTGGGCCTTCAGCGGGCCTGGTGACCGTATGAGGCTCCAGGAAGAAGACCTGACGCCTGAAGCGCTAAGGAAAGTGCTCCTGGTCCTGACTAGCGACCCTAACCCCGGTGGCATCCGGCATGAAGGGGCCTTGCTGTACCTTTGCCAGAACAGGGGTGATTTGGTGAACCAGATGCCTATCTTCGATGAATGGGGGCTGCGCCCCGCTGGTCTCCAGGGGCCTCGCGAGAACCCAGTGGTGGTGACAGCCTTTCCAGTCGGCCAAGGCGGCTCCTCCTCAAGTGGCGGAGCAGGGAGGCACGAGCCGCCAGAGGCCGAAGGGACCCCCGCCGGGGTGACAGCGCCGGGTGATGCTCGTGAGGGGGCAGCTCCTGAGGCTCATGCCGCTGCGGCTGAGGGCGGCAGCAGCCCGCAGCGCCATGGATGGAGCCCCCGAGGCCCCTGCTGCTTCTCTTGGTGAGGCGACTAGCAGCGCGCGTCAGGCAGACGCCCCCTGACGCAAGCCGACTTGATGCTTCTCCCTCGCCGCAGGCTGATCCCTGCTTTCAAATCTTGGGTCGCTTCCGCGAACTTCGAGGCCCTCCGGAAGAGAAGGGAGGCCCTGGGCGATGATTACCCTTGTCGCCTGCTGAAGCATAGGAAGTACTTCGCCACTGATGAGTAAGCCTTCCCCTTCTCCAGCTCCTGATTCTCCTGCTGCTCGTACTGATCCTTGCCCTGCAGGCCCCTTCCTGTCGAGCTCTTGGAGACGGGTGAGGAGTCGTCCTCCCCGGCTTCGCCCCCTCCCCAGTCCTCGAGTGCTCCAAGCAGTGGAGCTCTTGTGGTGAGGGCGACCGGGGAGGTGAGCCGTCCCGAGGCGCGTTGTGGCCCTGCGCGCCTCGCGAGCCTTCCCGAGGCATAGCTAGCCTGCCGTGGGCTTCTCGCCTGGTCGTGGACGGTGATTGGCTGAGGCGCTTCCTGCGCCCCTCGTCTGGGGATGGGCTGGCTCCAGGACGGGCTTCTGGCGCGGCGCGCCCGGCCGTCGCGAGGGTGCCAGCCCCCAGCCCCCTGCCCAGAGGGGGAGTGTTGATTCGCGGCTCCCGGCGCCCGTCTGGGGCGGTTGATGGTGTGGAGGACGTGCGCGAGCGCGTCCGGGAGCGCCGCGCCCTTCGCCAAGGATTTCTTCGAAGGGCGGCCGACGCGGTGAGCCTTCTTGGTGAAGAGCTTGCTAACGAAGACGCGTGCCTTGAGGCCGAGGGCCTGCGCCTGGCCGCAGAGAGGCGCGAGCTGGAGGGCGCTGCCGCCCTTGCGCGTCGCCAGCGCGATCTTGATGATGAAGAGGCCAAGGCGTCGCTGGCAGCCTCTCGGGAGGCCTGTTCTCGGGCCGTCGAGGAGGCCCGGGCAGCTAACAGGTGGCAAGAGGCGGCGGAGGAGCAGGCACGGGAACTCCTGGCCCTGTGTCACTCGTTGGAGGAGCAAGTGGAGCTGCGCGAGGCAACCCTTGCGTCGATGAAGGTGGCCTCCGGCGACTCGGCGGAGCTCCAGAAGCCTGAGGAGGCGCTGACGCTTGAAGCCGCCGAACACGCGCGCGAGTACGAGCGCTTGGAGACGAGGGAGCGCTTGGCGACGCGGGCAGAGGATGAGGTCGCAGCACGGGAAGCCCGCGTCCTGGAGGAGGTCGGACGCCGAGTGGCGGCGGCGCGCGAACCTCGAGCGCGAGTTTGAGGAGCGGTTGGGGTTGATCAAGGCCGAGGCTGAGGGCAGGACTGCTGCCTTGAGGGCCAAACTGGAGGAGGCGACGCGGCGGGCCGATGCTCTTCGGGCCGCCCTCGAGGTGGCGCAGAGGGAGTCCACCACCTCTCAGGCCGAGGCGCTCCTTCTTCGCCAACGGGTGGAGGAGGCCGAGGCCGTCGCGCGCCAGAATGCGGACGAGATGCGTCAGCGGCGAATCCTGGAACATGAGCATGGTCCCATGCTCGCCACGCTCCGGGAAAGAGCTAACGCAGCCTTGGATAATATCTGCGAGGCGGCAGTAGGCGCGCCGCACGCGGTTAACTACGCTGGCAACCTTCAGTTCTTCACTGACGTGGTGGCGCGGCTGGAGGCGCGGTCGGTCAGGGCCAATAGGTTGGTGGAGGAGAGGAGCCGCGCGCTGCTCGGGCGCGCCTTCTCTCGTGTCTTCAGCCATCTCCGGGACATGGACCCCCACTTTGATTTTGACGCAGCCATCGCCCTAGTTCCCCAGGCTGTCCGGGGCGACCTGGCGCACTGGGTGGAAGACAACGTGGATGCCCTCGTCCGGGCCTTCGCTTCGAACGACGACGGCATGGTCGTGGACGCCGATGAGGGCGGCGTGGTGAACGACCCAAACGCCATCGACGATCACGCAGACAGCGACGGCGAGGCCAGTGACTCCAGCAACGGGTCGGGAGGTGCTCCTGAGGATGCATTGGGGGATTTATCCGACTGATCATGTATTGTCCTTGTTCCATTACCCTGCATGAATAGAACTCAGGTTTTGGCCTGATGCAGGTGAGAGCATTTTGGGAGGGGGAGCCCCTCATGTAAGACTTGTGTTCTTCGTATTAGCAGGTGTTACATCGCCCATACGCCCGCGCCAAGTGGTTGGATAAGCGACGTGCTAGTTGGATGGTTTACCTTTGTTTCATACGAGCCCCGAGATAGCCTGTGGGAGGCTGAGGCGATCTGAGTGTCTACTGATCGAATCCGTAGGACCTGCAGTAAAAACTCTCCGGAGAGGACGCGGCGGCGACAGGCTAGGCTGCGCGCAAGCTTGGCCTGGCCCGGCTCGCGAGGGGCTCGCGAGGGGAGGCAGCTGAGGCGGAGTTGTAACCGAAACGCGAGAGATTTGCTCGAACGAGACTAAGCACCCCTTCCCCGGACACACGCAAATCTCAAATTCGAATCCAATGTAAATCTAGCGGGGGAAAGCGACAACCAAATGGAAGGCAAAGAAAGCAGAAGAAAAGCCGCGTCCGGCACCTAGTCTAGTCTTGGACGTCTTCTCACCAGCGCGGAGCTAAGTGCTGCCATCGGGCGTGAGGGAGCCCTGTGGCTGAGGCCGGCACCCCTGAGACTCCGGGGCGTGTACATCCCCACTCATTATTACGTGAGAGTGTCACGGGGCGGCGACCTTCACAAGCACTGGGCCTTCTTCACAGGTACCGGCCTTGCTTCATATCGCCAGACGAGGGCCCCGCCTTGCGCCACACGCTAGTGCCACCAACGACGACCGGAAACCAGGACGCCGCCGGTGGTAGAGCGGTCGCCAATGTTCCCCGACGACCACGGGTCCTCCGCCGAGGCAGGCCCGAGGCACCTCCCCAGCAGAGGGCCTACCTCCCGAGAACGCTTGCTCGAACGCCGCGGTGGTGATGTCGGATCTCTGCCCCTCTCCGGCAGCCCCCTGCGCCCCCCTCCCGAGGAGTAGGAGACTGCGGGAGCGGTGCAGCCGCTCGTCGTGGCGACCTGTACCTCCTGCGACCTATGGTTAGCGTATGTTTGCTCTTGAGGAAGTAGCGGTACCCGATAATCGTCGCCCCCGGCGTGACCAGTGGGACCATCTCGAGGCTCCTGGAAGAGCGCGGCTTCTGGCACCTCGTTCCCCCAGCTTGGGCTGAGGAGCGAGTCTTGTTCTCCCTCATGCGGGTGCCCTTGTTCCATCATGTGGGGCACGTATTCTTCTGGCGCCGTCATCCCGAAGGCCACGCCGTAGTGCTGAGCGTGCCTTGCTGCTCTGCTTGACGCGCCCACCGTGGGGTGGTGGCGCGGCCGTCCGCCAGGACCGTGAATTACGTCGAGTCCTTCTTCTCCGCGGGCCGGGGGCGGGGCAACCCGCCGCCGCCCGGCGCCGACAACTTTCGCCCGGTGTTGGAGTAGCCTTTGAGCCCGCGGGCGCGCGTGGAGCCCTCGTGCGGGCAGCCCTCGGCCCGAGATGGAAGCTGGGTGCGAAGGGTGAGCCACCGAGGCGGGCGGCCGGGAGCTCCGCCACTCGCTCGGCAGCACGTCACGGCCGCTCCAAGAGCCTGCACCTGCAGCAGCTCTCGGCCCCTTGTGAGCGCGCCCTCAAGTTCGCCTGCTCCCGGCGGGTGTACGGTGATGTGTTCGCGGCGTGATTGAGGCCCTTGCTGCCGACCACGCCTGCCGCGACGTGAGAGTCGTCGGAGCCTGTCGCGTCGCCATGACCCGCAGCGCCCTGGCGACCGCGAGCTACAGGGGCACGGGTCGCCCGAGGCGTCTTGACTCTGCGTGGGCCACGCCGCCGCCCAGGATCTGGGTTGCCCGCTTGGTCGCGGACATGGTGATGACGATGCGACGGGACACGAGGTGGCGGAAAGCGGTTCAGCACCCCTACCGGGCGCGCCAAATGTCAGATTAGGGTTCGGCGGACCCTTAAGGTTCGAACTACAGGGGTGCGCGGAGATCCACCCTCCACTCGTCGCCTCGCCCGAATCGCAGGACCTAAACTACTAAGAAGAACAACACAAAGACACGAGATTTATACTAGTTCGGGCCACCGTTGTGGTGTAATACCCTACTCTAGTTTGTGGTGTGGTGGATTGCCTCTTGGGCTGATGAGGAACAGTACAGGGAAGAACAGCCTCGCGAGGGTCTGTTCTTGGTGGGTCTGATGAACTGCTAGGTGGTGTCCCGTCGCTCTACCTTGAGGATTGGGTCTCTATCTCTATCTGATCTGGATGCCGATCGTCCGATCCCTTTCTATCCGATCGTTTTCTCCTCCCTCTACTATGGTGGCTAACTCTACTTATATAGACGAAGGCCCTGGGCCTCTTCCAAAATATTGAGCGGGAAGGGCGCCAACAGTGGGCCATTTTGAAGGGGAACAGCGGGTACACTTATCCCGACTAAAGTTGGTCCTCGCCGCCAAAGGCTCTGTGATGGCCTTTGCTTGGGCTCCACGATGACTCCCTTCCAGCCGTTGGGGCTGGTCTTGGTCTTGTTGCACGAAACGGATGCCTTTGCTTGATGCTCTCGCCGCGCTTGCTCCCTTTGCACCAAAGAGGAAAGGAGGGGCGCTGCTGTGAGCTGGCGCCTTGATCGGCGCCCGTGGTCGCCATGGCTTGCGTCATGGGCACCTCGCGAGGTACCCGCCTTGAACTCTCCGCCTCCTCATGAACCAGCTGACGAGGCCGTGCACTCGAGGTAGCTCCTGGTCGTCCGCCTCATGAGGCTTGCCCCTCGCGAGGGTCTTGAGCTATGTTGATGAAGATGGGCTGTCCTGGGCCTCCTTTGAGCCACGCCGCAGGCCGCAGGCAGGCAAGTCTGGGGACCCCCGTTCCCAGAACGCCGACAACAGCTACGGCGGCGGCGGAGAGAAGAAATCCGCAGCTGGAGCGAGTACGACGGCGAGAGTTCGAGGCAGTGAAGCTCTTCCTCATCGGCGACGATGAAGTAGCGGCAGCGCTAGGGTTTGAGAAGCTCGAGCTGGAGTGAGGTCTAGCGGTGTAAAAGAGAAGTATGGAAGGGGTGGGGTATTTATAGCCACGGTGAAAAACTGTTCACCCGAAAAAATTGGACGAACGTGCCCCTGACCCTTCTGATTCGCTTGACATGTGTCACCCACGTACTGAGAGTTGGCGATCGTGTGAGATCTTGGGTAAATAGTTAAGTGTTATCGTGGAATGTGGAACGGTTTGAGCGGCAAAGCCGAAAATTTCGATAAGATAAGTTAAAAGTTCCGTTCGCAAATTCTTCAGCTGACAAGGACACAGTGAAGATTTTGAACGAGTTTCAAATAGAACGCACATGAAGAATTTGTGAATAGATTGGGTTGAGTATAGCATAGGGGGGGAAGAGTCCGATCACATTCACTTAGCAGAAAAAGTAACTTGAAGAATTAGCAATAAGTGAATGCTATAGAGGACAGAAACTCTCACACACACACACACACACACACACACATATATATATATATATATATATATATATATATATATATATATATATATATATATATATATATATATATATATATATATATATATATATATATATATATATATATATATATATATATATATATATAGCCAATGAAGAAGAACGACGAAACAGGGAAGACAATGCAAAGTTGAAGAAATCGAACAACTGAGGAATTTCAAAACTGAAGAAAAACTCAAATTGAAGATTTTCAACTTTTGGTGGTGGCGTGACCCACCGTATAAGAATGATGATTTCAAAACCGCGTACAATTGTCGTAGGGCTCTGAGAATCAAATTCTTTGTTAATTTCTTCACGCTTAGAGTGTTATTCTTCATTGATTGAAGAAAACTTTTATTCATGTGTTGCACATCTAAGTCATCAATTTTGCATAAGTGTTAGGATGAGTGTCCTTTTCAAAGAACATTCGAAGATTCTAAGATATTTAGCTCACACCGCAACTTGCTAAATCTCTTCTCATCCAAGGGCTTTGTGAAGATATAGGCTATCTGTTCTTCAGTCTTCACATGCTCAATAGAAATGTCGCCCTTCAACACATGAACACGAAGAAAATGATGACGAATCTGAATGTGCTTTGTCTTCGAGTGCTGAACTGGGTTGTGAGCAATCTTGATTGCACTCTCATTGTCACAAAAGAGAGACACATTATTCACGTTGACGCCGTAGTCCTTGAGAGTTTGCTTCATCCATAACAATTGAGCACAGCAAGAACCAGCAGCAATGTACTCAGCTTCAGCAGTAGACAGTGATACGCAGTTCTGTTTCTTCAAGGACCAACAGATCAAAGATCTTCTGAGGAAATGACATGTGCCAGATGTTGACTTGCGGTCCACACGATCACTAGCATAGCCAGAGTCTGAATATCCAATGAGATCAAAAGCCGAGCCCTTGGGGTACCATAATCCAAGTGTTGGTGTGTGAGCTAGATATCGAAGAATATGCTTCACAGCCTTATGGTGTGATTCCTTCGGTGTTGCTTGAAATCGGGCACACATGCAAACACTAAGCATAATATCTGGCCTAGATGCAGATAAGTACAATAAAGAACCAATCATGGAGCGGTATACCTTTTGACCGAAGTCAATACCATTTTCATCAGTGCATAGATGGCCATTTGTGGGCATAGGAATTTTGACACCTTTGCAATCTTGCATGCCAAATTTCCTCAATACGTCCTTGAGGTATTTCTCCTAAGATATGAATATGGTATTGCGCTATTGACGAATTTTAAGACCTAAGAAGAATTTCAATTCTCCCATCATAGACATTTCATATTCCTCTCTCATCATATAACCAAATTCGTCAGTGTAACATTGGTCAGTACAACCAAAGATAATATCATCAACATATAGTTGGCACACAAACAATTCACCATCATAGGATTTAGTGAAAAGGGTAGGATCAAGTGAACCGGGTTTGAAGCCTTTCTTCATGAGGAATTCCTTCAAAGTATCATACCACGCCCGAGGGGCTTGCTTGAGGCCATAGAGGGCCTTATTGAGTCTGAAGACTTTATCAGGATGCTTTGGATCTTCAAAACCTCTGAGGGAGTCCTGGATTAGAGGGTCCTCGGACAGCCGGACTATATCCTTTGGCCGGACTGTTGGACTATGAAGATACAAGATTGAAGACCTTGTTCCGTGTCCGGATGGGACTCTCCTTTGCATGGAAGGCAAGCTTGGTAATTCGAATATGTAGATCTCCTCCCTTGTAACCGACTCTGTGTAACCCTAGCCCCCTCCGGTGTCTATATAAACCGGAGGGTTTAGTCCGTAGGACAAGAACAATCATAATCATAGGCTAGCTTCTAGGGTTTAGTCTCTACGATCTCGTGGTAGATCAACTCTTGTAATACTCATATCATCAAGATCAATCAAGCAGGAAGTAGGATATTACCTCCATCGAGAGGGCCCAACCAGGTAAACATTGTGTCCCCCGCCTCCTGTTACCATCCGCCTTAGACGCACAGTTCGGGACCCCCTACCCGAGATCCGCCGGTTTTGACACCGACATTGGTGCTTTCATTGATAGTTCCACTGTGGTGTCACCATAAGGCTTGATGGCTCCTTCGATCATCAAAAACGATGCGATCCAGGGTGAGGTTTTTCTCCCCGGATAGATCTTCGTATTTGGCGGCTTCGTACTGCGGGCCAACTCGCTTGGCCATCTAGAGCAGATCGAGAGCTACGCCCCTTGCCGTCAGGTCAGGTTTGGAAATTTAAACTATAGTGCCGACATCCGCGGAGACTTGATCTTTGACGGATTCGAGCCTATGTCAGGTGCGCCGCACAGTCATGATGAGCATGACCTAACTCTGCCGTCGGATGGTGTTCGGGAAATTACACATGCGGCCACTCCGGCCCTCAATCCGGAGCAGATCACGCCGTCCGAGGATGGGTGGATGGACCCCACCACGGAGGCCGCACACTCAGTGGCGATAGAGCCGAATACTGATTTCACCTCCTATGAGACCTGTGTTGCCAGACACTTGGATTCGTCCCCGGCCACGGGCTCCGCACCGCCCGCGTCCGTGCCTATCGAATCTGATTGGGCACCGATCATGGAGTTCACCTCCGCGGATATTTTCCAGCACTCGCCCTGCTTGAGTGGGAAGCGGACGACGAAGAAATTCGTTCCGCACTGATGTCTACTACACAACCTTCTTCTTGTAGACGTTGTTGGGCCTGCAAGTGCACAGGTTTGTAGGACAGTAGCAAATTTCCCTCAAGTGGATGACCTAAGGTTTATCAATCCGTGGGGAGGCGAGGGATGAAGATGGTCTCTCTCAAACAACCCTGCAACCAAATAACAAAGAGTCTCTTGTGTCCCCAACAC
This sequence comes from Aegilops longissima, assembly GCA_021605205.1. Taxonomy (NCBI): domain Eukaryota; kingdom Viridiplantae; phylum Streptophyta; class Magnoliopsida; order Poales; family Poaceae; genus Aegilops; species Aegilops longissima. The sequence goes on from CM038679.1 coordinate 525,580,008, forward strand.
ACCCAGTACAATGGTAAATTGTATAGGTGCACTAGTTCGGCGAAGAGATGGTGATACAGGTGCAACATGGATGGTAGATATAGGTTTTTGTAAACTTAAAATATAAAAACAGCAAGGTAGCGAGCGGTAAAAGTGAGCGTAAACGGTATTGCAATGCTAGGAAACAAGGCCTAGGGTTCATACTTTCACTAGTGCAAGACCTCTCAACAATAATAACATAATTGGATCATATAACTATCCCTCAACATGCAACAAAGAGTCACTACAAATACACTAATAGCGGAGAACAAACGAAGAGATTATGGTAGGGTACGAAACCACCTCAAAGTTATTCTTTCCAATCAATCCATTGGGCTATTCCTATAAGTGTCACAAACAGCCCTATAGTTCGTACTAGAATAACACCTTAAGATACAAATCAACCAAAACCCTAATGTCACCTAGATACTCCAATGTCACCTCAAGTATCCGTGGGTATGATTATACGATATGCATCACACAATCTCAATTCATCTATTCAAACCAACACAAAGTACTTCAAAGAGTGCCCAAAAGTTTCTACCGGAGAATCACGACGCAAACGTGTGCCAACCCCTATGCATAGGTTCATGGGCGGAACCCGCAAGTTGATCACCAAAACATACATCAAGTGGCACGTGATATCCCATTGTCACCACATATACGCACGGCAAGACATACATCAAGTGTTCTCAAATCTTTAAAGACTCAATCCAATAAGATTACTTCAAAGGGAAAACTCAATCCATTACAAGAGAGAAGAGGGGGAGAAGAAACATAACATCCAACTATAATAGCAAAGCTCGCGATACATCAAGATTGTGCCAAATCAAGAACACGAGAGAGAGAGAGAGAGAGAGAGAGAGAGATCAAACACATATCTACTGGTACATACCCTCAGCCCCGAGGGTGAACTACTCCCTCCTCGTCATGGAGAGCGTCGGGATGATGAAGATGGCCACCGGTGAGGGTTCCCCCCCTCCGGCAGGGTGCGGGGTTTTTGGTGGCTTTGGAGGTTTTGCGGCGGCGGAAATCCCGATCTAAACTCTGTTCTGGAAGTTTTAGCATACGTGGGTATATATGGGTGAAAGGAGTACGTCGGTGGACCGAAGGGGGGGCCACGAGGCAGGGGCGCGCCCCCACCCTCGTGGGCACCTCCCTTCTTCCCTGACGTGCACTCCAAGCCCATCCGGCAGGTTTCCTTCAAAAAATAACTTCTCCAGTTGATTTCGTTCCGTTTCGACTTCGTTTGATATTCCTTTTCTTCGAAACACTGAAATAGGTATAAAACAACAAATCTGGGTTGGGCCTCCGGTTAATATGTTAGTCCCAAAAATAATATAAAAGTGGATAATAAAGCCTAATATTGCCCAAAACAGTAGATAATATAGCATGGAGCAATCAAAAATTATAGATACGTTGGAGACGTATCAAGCATCCCCAATCTTAATTCCTGCTCGTCCTCGAGTAGGTAAATGATAAAAAGATAATTTTTGATGTGGAATGCTAGTTGGCATAATTTCAACGTAATTCTTCTTACTTGTGATATGAATATTCAGATCCGAAAGATTCAAGACAAAAGTTCATATTGACATAAAAATAATATTACTTCAAGCATACTAACAAAGCAATTATGTCTGCTCAAAATAACATGGCCAAAGAAAGTTATCCCTACAAAATCATATAGTCTTGCTATGCTCTATCTTCACCACACAAAGTATTTAAATCATGCACAACCCCGATGATAAGCCAAGCAATTATTTTCATACTTTAACATTTTCAAAACTTTTTCGATCTTCACGCAATACATGAGCGTGAGCCATGGATATAGCACTATATGTGGAATATGATGGTGCTTGTGGAGAAGACAAAAAGAGGGGAAGATAGTCTCACATCAACTAGGTGTATCAATGGGCTATGGAGATGCCCATCAATAGATATCAATGTGAGTGAGTAGGGATTGCCATGTGGATGCACTAGAGCTATAAGCATATGAAAGCTCAACAAAAGAAACTAAGTGGGTGTGCATCCAACTCGCTTGCTCACGAAGACCTAGGGCATTTTGAGGAAGCCCATCATTGGAATATACAAGCCAAGTTCTATAATTAAAAATCCCCACTAGTATATGAAAGTGACAAAATGAGAGACTCTCTATCATGAATATCATGGTGCTACTTTGGCACAAGTGTGGTAAAGGATAGTAACATTGTCCCTTCTCTCTTTTTCTCTTATTTTTTTATTTTTTTTATTTGGGCCTTTTCTCTTTTCTTATGGCCTCTTTTTTTCTCTTTTATTTTTATTTTTTTCGTCCGGAGTCTCATCCCGACTTGTGGGGGAATCATAGTCTCCATCATCCTTTCCTCACTGGGACAATGCTCTAATAATGATGATCATCACACTTTTATTTACTTACAACTCAAGAATTACAACTTGATACTTAGAACAAAATATGACTCTATATGAATGCCTCCGGCGGTGTACCGGGATATGCAATGAATCAAGAGTGACATGTATGAAAGAATTATGAATGGTGGCTTTGCCACAAATACGATGTCAACTACATGATCATGCTAGCAATATGACAATGATGGAGCGTGTCATAATAAACGGAACGGTGGAAAGTTGCATGGCAATAGATCTTGGAATGGCTATGGAAATTCCATGATAGGTAGGTATGGTGGCTGTTTTGAGGAAGGATATGGTCGGTGTATGATACCGGCGAAAGGTGCGCGGTATTAGAGAGGCTAGCTATGGTGGAAGGATGGGGAAAGTGCGTATAATCCATGGACTCAACATTAGTCATGAAGAACTCATATACTTATTGAAAAAATCTACAAGTTATCAAAGCAAAGTATTACGCGCATGCTCCTAGGGGGATAGATTGGTAGGAAAAGACCATCGCTCGTCCCCGACCGCCACTCATAAGGAAGACAATCAATAAATAAATCATGCTCCGACTTCATCACATAACGGTTCACCATACGTGCATGCTACGGGAATCACAAACTTTAACACAAGTATCTCTCAAATTCACAACTACTCAACTAGCATGACTCTAATATCACCATCTTCATATCTCAAAACAATTATCAAGCATCAAACTTTTCTTAGTATTCAACATACTCATAAGAATTCTTACAAATCTTGTATGCTTAGCATATTAGGATTTTAAGCAAATTACCATGCTATTTAAGACTCTCAAAATAATATAAGTGAATCATGAGAGTTCATCTATTTCTTCAAAATAAATCCACCGTCGTGCTCTAAAAGATATAAGTGAAGCACTAGAGCAAATGACAAACTACTCCGAAAGATATAAGTGAAGATCTGAGTAGTCGGATAATTATGCAACTATGTGAAGACTCTAACATTTAAGAATTTCAGATCTTGATACTTTATTCAAACAGCAAGCAAATCTAAAGAAAATAAAATGACACTCCAAGCAAAACACATATCATGTGGTGAATAAAAATATAGCTCCAAGTAAAGTTACCGATGAACGAAGACGAAAGAGGGGATGCCATCCGGGGCATCCCCAAGCATAGACGCTTGATTGTCCTTGAATATTACCTTGGGGTGCCTTGGGCATCCCCAAGCTTAGGCTCTTTCCACTCCTTATTCCATAGTCCATCGAATCTTTACCCAAAACTTGAAAACTTCACAACACAAAACGTAACAGAAAACTCGTAAGCTCCGTTAGCGAAAGAAAAGAAAACACCACTTCATGGTACTGTAATGAACTCATTATTTATTTATATTGGTGTTAAACCTACTGTATTCCAACTTCTCTATGGTTTATAAACTATTTTACTAGCCATAGATTCATCAAAATAAGCAAGCAACACAATGAAAACAGAATCTGTCAAAAACAGAACAGTCTGTAGTAATATGTAACTAACGCAAACTTCTGGAACTCCAAAAATTCTAAAATAAATTGGTGGACCTGAGGAATTTGTCTAGTAATCATATGCAAAAAGAATCAACTAAATAGCACTCTCCAGTAAAAAGTTGAAACTAATCTCGTGAGCGTTAAAGTTTCTGTTTTTTTACAGCATGATCATAAAGACTTTACCCAAGTCTTCCCAAAGGTTCTACTTGGCACAAACACTAATTAAACACAAAACCACATCTAAACATAAGCTAGATGGATTAATTATTCCTAAACAGAACCAAAAAGCAAGAAACTAAAATAAATTTGGGTTGCCTCCCAACAAGCGCTATCGTTTAACTCCCCTAGCTAGGCATTATGATTTCAACGATGCTCACATAAAAGATAGGAATTGAAACATAAAGAGAGCATCATGAAGAATATGACTAGAACATTTAAGTCTAACCCACTTCCTATGCATAGGGATTTTGTGAGCAAACAACTTATGGGAACAATAATCAACTAGCATAGGAAGGCAAAACAAGCATAACTTCAAATCTTTAAGCACATAGAGAGGAAACTTGATATTATTGCAATTCCTACAAGCATATATTCCTCCCTCATAATAACTTTCAGTGTCATCATGAATGAATTCAACAATATGACCAGAACCTAAAGCATTCTTTTCATGATCTACAAGCATAGAAATTTTACTACTCTCCACATAAGAAAAATTCTTCTCATTCGGAATAGTGGGAGCAAACTCAACAAAATAAATATCATGTGATTGAAAATTAAGATCAAGATGACAAGTTTCATAGTTATCATTATTCTTTAAAGCATACATGTCATCACAATAATCATCATAGATAGGAGGCATGCTTTCATCATAATAAATTTTCTCATCAAAGCTTGGGGGACAAAAAAATATCATCTTTATCAAACATAGCTTCCCCAAGCTTGTGGCTTTGCATATCATTAGCATCATGGATATTCAAAGAATTCATACTAACAACATTGCAATCATGCTCATCATTCAAAGATTTAGTGCCAAACATTCTAATGCATTCTTCTTCTAGCACTTTGGCACAATTTTCCTTTCCATCATACTCACGAAAGATATTAAAAAGATGAAGCATATGAGACAAACTCAATTCCATTTTTTTGTAGTTTTGTTTTATAGACTAAACTAGTGCTAAAACAAGAAACAAAAAGATTCGCTTGCAAGATCTAAAGATATACCTTCGCACTAACCTCCCCGGCAACGGCGCCAGAAAAGAGCTTGATGTCTACTACACAACCTTCTTCTTGTAGACGTTGTTGGGCCTGCAAGTGCACATGTTTGTAGGACAGTAGCAAATTTCCCTCAAGTGGATGACCTAAGGTTTATCAATCCGTAGGAGGCGTAGGATGAAGATGGTCTCTCTCAAACAACCCTGCAACCAAATAACAAAGAGTCTCTTATGTCCCCAACACACCCAATACAATGGTAAATTGTATAGGTGCACTAGTTCGGCGAAGAGATGGTGATACAGGTGCAATATGGATGGTAGATATAGGTTTTTGTAAACTGAAAATATAAAAACAGCAAGGTAACTAAAGATAAAAGTGAGCGTAAACGGTATTGCAATGCTAGGAAACAAGGCCTAGGGTTCATACTTTCACTAGTGCAAGTTCTCTCAACAATAATAACATAATTGGATCATATAACTATCCCTCAACATGCAACAAAGAGTCACTCCAAAGTCACTAATACTGCAAAACAAACGAAGATATTATGGTAGGGTACGAAACCACCTCAAAGTTACTCTTTCCAATCAGTCTGTTGGGCTATTCCTAAAAGTGTCACAAACAGCCCTAGAGTCCGTACTAGAATAACACCTTAAGACACAAATCAACCAAAACCCTAATGTCACCTAGATACTCCAATGTCACCTCAAGTATCCATGGGTATGATTATACGATATGCGTCACACAATCTCAGATTCATCTATTCAACCAACACATAGAACCTCAAAGAGTGCCCCAAAGTTTCTACCGAAGAATCAAGACGAAAACGTGTGCCAACCCCTATGCATAGGTTCATGGGCGGAACCCGCAAGTTGATCACCAAAACATACATCAAGTGAATCACGTGATATCCCATTGTCACCACAGATACGCACGGCAAGACATACATCAAGTGTTCTCAAGTCATTAAAGACTCAATCCGATAAGATTACTTCAAGGGGAAAACTCAATCCATTACAAGAGAGCAGAGGGGGAGAAGAAACATAAGATCCAACTATAATAGCAAAGCTCGCGATACATCAAGATTGTGCCAAATCAAGAACACGAGAGAGAGAGAGAGAGAGAGAGAGAGAGAGAGATCAAACACATAGCTACTGGTACATACCCTCAGCCCCGAGGGTGAACTACTCCCTCCTCGTCATGGAGAGCGCCGGGATGATGAAGATGGCCACCGGTGAGGGTTCCCCCCTCCGGCAGGGTGCCGGAATAGGGTCCCGATTGGTTTTTGGTGGCTCTAGAGGTTTTGCGGCGGCGGAACTCCCAATCTAATCTCTGTTCCGGAAGTTTTAGGATACGTGGGTATATATGGGTGAAAGGAGTACGTCGGTGGACCGAAGGGGGGGCCACGAGGCAGGGGGCGCGCCCCACGGGGGTGGGCGCGCCCCCACCCTCGTGGGCACCTCCCTTCTTCCCTGACGTGCACTCCAAGCCCATCCGGTAGGTTTCTTTCCAAAAATAACTTCTCCAGTTGATTTCGTTCCGTTTCGACTTCGTTTGATATTCCTTTTCTTCGAAACACTGAAATAGGCATAAAACAACACATCTGGGTTGGGCCTCCGGTTAATATGTTAGTCCCAAAATTAATACAAAAGTGGATAATAAAGCCTAATATTGCCCAAAACAGTAGATAATATAGCATGGAGCAATCAAAAATTATAGATACGTTGGAGATGTATCACGCACCCACCACCCACTTTATAGCCACTGTCGATGATCTAACCGACATGCTCGATTTCGACTCCGAAGACATCGACGGTTTGGACAACGATGCAGGAGAGGAACAGGAACCACCGCCCACAGGGCACTGGACAGCCACTTCATCACACGATATATATATGGTGGATACACCCAAAGAAAACAATGACGAGGAATGGAAGGATGCAGCGAAGGATAGTTCCCTCGAGAAGCAACCAAAGGGACGTCGTAGACGCCGCTCAAATCCCGCCTCGGCAAAAACAACGACAATAGTGCAGGAAAAAATAATACTCCGGTCGACTCCAAAGGAAACGATGACCACATAGATCCAGCAATAGAGCAGGATGAACCAGCGGACGGCGAACATAGTACGGAGCCGCCGTCCGATCACGGCGACGCTGAGGGTAAAGCTGATCAACCTGTCTCCAGAGAGGAGAACAGTCCGGACGATGATGCACACATCATCCCAGAAAGGCACTTGGAGCAAGAGAAACTCCATAGAAGGCTTATTGCCACCGCGAGGAGTCTAAAGAAGCAGAAGCAAAGGCTTAGGGCCACGCAAAATACACTCAACAGTAGATGGAACAAAGTGCTCGAGACTGCAGAAAAGTACAGCGGCAGTCGCCACACAAAGAGCTTTCCAAAGCGCAAGCTGCTGCCTGAATTCGATGATGAGGCTTTAGAGCCTATACAGCCGAAAAATAAAACGGTTGATCAGCCGGATCGACCACCCCGTGGCCGCGATAGGGCGGCTAACGACGTCGCACATAAGTCAGCACACGATCTACGCGAGGACTTGCACAAAAAATCCGGTATGACTAGGTCCATCTACGGATCTAGGAAGCGAGCTCCGGCACAGAAGCAAAACCGAACACTACAACCGTCAGAATGCCATGACACATCCAAATAAAGGGGTACCGCGCACCGCCTATGCTTCACCGATGAGGTGCTGGATCACGAATTTCCAGAGGGATTCAAACCCGTGGACATAGAGGCATACGACGGAACGACAGACCCTGGGGTTTGGATTGAGGACTTTATCCTTCATATCCACATGGCCCGTGGAGATGATCTCCACGCCATCAAATACTTGCCCCTCAAGTTGAAGGGACGAGCTCGGCACTGGCTGAAGAGCCTCCCCAAAAACTCCATTGGAAGTTGGGAGGAGCTTGAGGATGCTTTCAGGGCTAATTTTCAAGGGACCTATGTCCGACCTCCAGATGCAGACGATTTAAGTCATATAATTCAACAGCCCGGAGAGTCAGCCTGAAAGCTTTGGAATAGATTCCTCACTAAGAAGAATCAAATTGTCGACTGCTCGGACGCCGAAGCCTTAGCGGCTTTCAAACACAGTGTCCGGGACAAATGGCTCGCCAGACACCTGGGCCAGGAAAAACCAAGGACAATGGCAGCCCTAACAAGCCTTATGACCCGCTTTTGCACGGGCGAAGATAGTTGGTTGGCCCATAGCGGCACCAGCGACCCAGGCACATCCGAAGTTAGGGATGGCAATGGAAAACCACGACGCAATAAAAGTAAGCGTCGAAACAATGAAGACAACTCAGACAACACGGCGGTAAACGCCGAATTCAGGGGCTCTCGACCCGGTCAACGGAAAAAGCCATTCAAAGGCAGCAGAGATGGACCATCCAGCCTAAAACAAGATTCTAGACAGATTATGTCAGATTCATGGCACCTCCGAAAAACCTGCAAATCACACCAACAGAGAATGCTGGGTCTTCAAGCAGGCCGGCAAGCTAAACGCCGAACACAAGGGGAGGGAGACACCAAGTGAAGACGAGGGTGAGCCTCGCCAGCAAAACACTGGGGGACAGAAAAAATTCCCACCAGAGGTGAAAACAGTGAACATGATTCACGTAACGAAGAAGAGGAGCAAATGCGCACTCCGAGACGTATGCGCCATAGATCCCGTCGCCCCCAAGTTCAGCCCTTGGTCGGTCTGCCCGATCTCTTTGGATCGCAGGGATCACCCGACTAGTACCCGGCACGGAGGATCGGTCGCCTTGGTGCTAGACCCAATAATTGACGGGTACCATCTCACCCGAGTCCTTATGGACGGCGGCAGTAGTCTTAATCTGATATATCAGGACACAATCCGCAAAATGGGGATAGACCCGACAAGAATCATCCAAAGCAATACTACCTTTAAAGGAGTAATACCAGGCCCAGAGGCCCACTGCACGGGCTCTCTAGTACTAGAGGTTGTATTCGGTTCTCCCGACAACTTCCGAAGCGTAACCTTCGACATCGCTCCATTCCGAAGCGGCTATCAAGCACTACTCGGAAGAACGATCTCCGCTCGTTTTAATGCAGTACCGCACTACGCTTATCTTAAGCTTAAGACACCCGGTCCACGTGGCACCATCATAGTTAGCGGAAGCACAGAGCGTTCCTTAAGTACGGAAGAATGTGTGGCGGCTTTAGCAGCCGAACACTGAATAGCCTCTCCAACCAGAATAAATGATCGGTCGTCAAGACCGCAAACACGGTTAGACGAGTCCGGCGCACCCCTAGCTGTAACAACTCAGATAAACCTGAGATTAGGTCGATGGATATACCCCCATAGGTGGTGCTAGGGGCTTCCCGCATGTAAAAAGAACTACAGTTCGGCTTGACCTTATTTAGGTTGAATTTTAATGGTTCATTAAGAATAACCAATTTTTTCGCACGAAGACTTTCACCTGAGTTTTTCTCTTTTGTAGATGATCATTGTGCTACACCCTTCCAAGATGTTGCACAACGGAGACACATGCGCAGACGTGCAGCAGGGCCCCGTTCAAAGGTTTCTTTTTAGATTAAGACCCTGCGTAAACCTTTTTTACTGTCTCTTGTTGCTTCACGCCCTCCGGATACTCAACACAACCGGGAGGGATGATGGCGTTATTGACATTTCGTCACGTCAGACTAATGCACGTACCTGGAAATTCAGGGTTTATTATCGAGGTCGTTACTTAGCCCAGCATATGTTGTGAAGTCCGAATACCTTAGGGAGTGTTCGGCGTCGCGAGTTTGGCCTTATATGCATCAGCTCCGAATCATGTCTTTGGTCAATAGTTGGGTTTGCCCGGCTCCCGTGTTTTGCTACCTTATGTTCCGCTCTATCGGCTAAGGTGGCACCGGGAGAACTACTGCGATTGTCCCCTGGTTCTGGATGAGCACCTCAGTAGAGAAGGCCGAAAACTGAATGTCATGATAAAGTGCGAGACTGGTCAACCACTCGATGACTCAGCGGAATCTTCGCGATTCCTCCGCATTAACGAAGGACCGGTTTCCCGGTCATGTATGTACATGCACCGTATTCGGATAAGCACGGAAGTACCAGGGGCTATATAGTAGCCCCACTGTCAAACTCCTATGGCTAAGTGAAAGTGTTAAAGCAATATAGTCCGATTGCCTTGTTCGCCGCGCTCTCACCTCCTTAATGGACCAAGACGTTCGATCAAGTGTGAATACGTGCTTTTCTGAACACCCCCGCATTATATGCGTGGGGGATGAAGCCCATGACTGCAAACTTTCAGGTTATATACATACATAAACGGCCGCACAGGAGGCATCATAATACTTCCAGGCAAAAGTATAAACACAGGCTTTATAATCAAAATAACATTGTTCTTACAATTGGGATACATGTCACTCAAACATGATACTCTTCGAGCACTGAGCCTCTATAAACGAGCACCTTCTAGGACTTCCTCAAAATAGTGCTCGACTGAGACCTGGCCTATGGCCGGACCCTGGGTTGCAATAGCGGTGGCCTCCATCTCTGCCCAGTATGTCTTAACACGGGCAAGAGCCATCCGTGCACCCTCTATGCACGCCGACCTCTTTACAGCGTCGATATGCGGCACAACACCAAGGAATCGTTGCACCAAACTAAAATAACTATTCGGCCTTGGTCCTTCCAGCCAAAGATGATCCACGACAGACCTCATGGCAAGTCCGGACAATCTATGGAGTTCAGCCCACTCGGCCATTTGTTCATTTAACAGCAGCGGACACGTTGGAGCACTGAACTGCGACCAGAACAACTTTTCCACTTCGTGATATTTCTGATCCTTGAAAAACTCAGTCGCATCAGCAGCACTCATTGCCAAGTCCGAATACGCGTCTGCAGCACTCCATAACTGATCCAGAGGGGCATACTTCGGATCTTCAAACTTCGACCACAACAAAAAGGGCTTCCCAGCCGTGATATCTCCGGCTTGACGAAGCTCCTCCTTCGCCGCTCTGATTTTAGAGCAGGCTTCCTTGGCTGCTACCATGGCTTTTTTCAGGTCCGCCGCTTTCACCTGGCTTTCCTTTTCAAGAAACTCATACCGGTCGGCGGCATCGTTCAGCTCAACAGCCATCTTGGCTATTTTATCTTCGCTCTGGCGATGAGCAGCCTGTTCAGCTCTTAGCTCTTCGGCTGCCTTTAGGGTGGCCGCATCACTTCTCCTGGCTTGTTCCCTGGCTTGGGCAAGTTCCACCCCAAGGGTCTCCATGGCGGCAGCTCCATCTGCAATAAATAACATATTATAGATACTAGCATCATGCTCCTCTTAATATTTGTTGACCACCCGGAAATACATACCCTGTGCCTCGTCAAGCCGTTTGTTCACAAGAGCGATGTCGGCATCTGCTGCGTCAAGCTGCCGCCTTACCTCGGCAAACTCAGTCCGGCCAGCCTCCGGACCCTCAGCCGCCTACACATGTAAGCAGCGCGATCACTACCTGGGACTATGATCCTCTGTTTGCCGCCTTTGGATGGCAACCAGAGTCTCAGGGGCTACTATCTGTACAAAGCACACTTAGCATGTGCGGTACCGTCAAAAATATATATGTTACTTTGCGTACCTCAAAGCCTCTTAGCAGGCTCGTAAAAGCTTCATGCAATCCACTTTTGGCAGATGAAATTCTTTCAACCACTAAACCATTAAAGTACGATGCGCTTCTGAGATAGCCGCTTGCTCCAGAAGACCCATCAGCACGTCCGGTTGTGCACCGGACAGTCCCAGACTCTTTTTGTTGCTCTCCTTAGGAGCCGAATACTCCAGACTTCGGGTGGCCGAAGGGTTACCTTCTGGCCTTGGCGGATCAGGAGAAAGCCTCCATGACGACACCTCAGGGTTGTCCGCCCCTCGAGGCGGGGAGACAAGGGGAGGCATTTCACTCTCCATCATCTCCGGAAGAAGATCCCCTGAAGACGAACTCTGTCGAGAAGGACTACGATCCGAACTGCAAGACATACGTCTCAGTTATTGTCCTCAGAGATGAAGTAGTATATATTTACCAAAAGTACTCTTATTTACTTACAGCTCGGTGGAGGGTTGACCCCCTTGCGGGCACAATGCGGTAAGGACGCCCTCCGGGGCAGGGCCTCCTGACAAAGGTTTCTTCCCTCGTTTGGAAACCCTCGCTTCCAAGTCTTCAGAGGCGGTCCTTTTCCTTCCTTGGGGAGAGGGAATTTTAGATTCTTCTCCCTGGTTATCCTCCTTCGCGGAGACACTAATTCCCCCGGTTTGGATGTGTAATGCGTGAGGCCCGCTTTTGGCTTCTTTATCCCTCCCTTTATCTTCCTCTGATGGCACTTGATAAGGTGCGTGCTCAAGCATCCTGGCTAGCACATGATCCGGTGAGCCTTCGGGAAGGGGGCCGAACACCTGATCATCTTCGCCTTTTTATCCAGTCCTGTCCAAGAGCAATTTCTTCATAATGATGTTGTGACAAATAAAAAGACAGTGTGTTCGGCCACAGAATTACTTACGGGGGTATCTGGACGGTTGCAGTTGAGACTCGCATCCTTGGTGGTGTCCGGACACTTTATTCGTGATCCGAAGAACAATCCATACATCCCTTCGAGCGTCAGGCCGAATAATTGCTAAATAGTTCGCGGCCCTTCTGGGTTGAACTCCCACATACGGAGAGGTCGATGTTGGCATGGCAGGACCCGACGAACTAGCATAACTTGCATTACCTTGACAAGACTGACATCTCTCCTGAGGAGATCTCGGATGCGGCTTTGCAATGTCAGCACGTCATTAACAGGCCCCCAGTTCAGCCCCTTGTTGACCCATGACGCCAGTTGTGGCGGAGGGCCCGAACGAAAGGCGGGGGCAGCTACCCACTTAGTACCTCGAGGAGCTGTGATGTAAAACCACTCCCGCTGCCATAAGTTGGACATCTCCGGGAAGGAACCCTTTGGCCACGGAGCATCGGCGCCTTTTTGCTTGTTATGGCACCTCCGCATTCTGTGTGTCGCCCATCGATCATCTTCGGCTTCACATTGAAGGTCTTGAGCCATAGGCCGAAGTGTGGGGGATGCAGAGGAAGGCCTCACACACGACGATAAACGACGAGATGTGAAGGTTGGAATCTAGAGCTAGATCGTGGAAATCAAACCCGTAATAGAACATGAGCCCTCTAACAAAGGGATCAAGACTAAAACCTAGCCCTCGGAGGAAGTGGGAAACAAATACAACACTTTCGTTGGGTTCGGGATTGGGGATGACCTGCCCTTGAGCAGGCAGCCTATGCGAGATTTCGGCGGTCAGATACCTGGCTTCTCTTAGCTTCTTGATGTCCTCCTCTATGACAGAGGAGGCCATCCACCGGCCTTGAAGGTTGGATCCGGACATAATTGAAAGTCCGAAGTGCTTAGCCTCAGCCTTGGATGTTGGAATTCGAGGTGGGGGAAGGGAAGGATCGAGCGCTAGAAGAAAAGGACAGGCCTTGGCCCCTTTATAAAGAGGGTGAATATCAAGCGTCCTCCGCGTGGCCGTTTGGAACTTGCCTAAAATCGAGGAGTCATACCAATATGCATGGTTGGGTTACCCATACCCGTATTGATGAGAATCCCGTGATAAGGGGGACACGATCTCTGCTTTGACAAGACATGCCAATAAAACTGCCTCGCAACACGTGCAGTGGCAGGCTAGGAAAAACGGTTCATAATGACCGGACCATGGCGTGATGTCACGTTATGAAAAGTTGTTAGCAGATTAGATTTGTGGAAATATTATACTCTCTATGGTGGTATGTGGAATTTTTTTTGCAGAGCCGGACACGATCCTCGTGTTCAAAATCTTCTATGGAGTATTCGGAGGAAGAACCCGCCTTGAAATGCCGAAGACAATCTGCGTGACGGACTCATCGTCATTGAAGCCTGGTTCAGGGGCTACTGAGGGAGTCCTGGATTAGAGGGTCCTCGGACAGCCGGACTGTTGGACTATGAAGATACAAGATTGAAGACCTCGTTCCGTGTCCGGATGGGACTCCCCTTTGCGTGGAAGGCAAGCTTGGTAATTCGGATATGTAGATCTCCTCCCTTGTAACCGACTCTATGTAACCCTAGCCCCCTCCGGTGTCTATATAAACCAGAGGGTTTAGTCCGTAGGACAAGAACAATCATAGTCATAGGCTAGCTTCTAGGGTTTAGCCTCTACGATCTCGTGGTAGATCAACTCTTGTAATACTCATATCATCAAGATCAATCAAGCAGGAAGTAGGGTATTACCTCCATCGAGAGGGCCCGAACCTGGGTAAACATTGTGTCCCCCGCCTCTTGTTACCATCCGCCTTAGACGCACAGTTCGGGACCCCCTACCCGAGATCCGCCGGTTTTGACTCCGACGCCCTCATGTGCTTTCGGTGCAAATTTAGAGTTGTGATGAGGATCTCTAATCCAACATTTAGCACCGAAGACTTTGAAATAACTCACATTGGGTTTCTTGTCAGTGAGGAGTTCGTATGCAGTCTTTTTGAAGAATTTGTGAAGATATACTCTGTTGATGATGTGGCAAGCAGTATCAATTGCCTCAATCCAGAAACGACGAGGCGTCTTGTACTCATCAAGCATAGTGCGAGCCATCTCAACAAGAGTCATGTTCTTGCGCTCCACGATGCCATTCTGTTGAGGAGTATAAGGACCAGATAACTCATGAGTAATACCAAGTTCATCAAGATAGTCATCAAGACCAGAATTCTTGAACTCGGTTCCATTGTCACTCCTGATGTGCTTGATCTTCACACCAAAGTTGGTTGAAGCCCTTGAGGAAAATCGTTTGAAGACTTCCTGCACCTCATGTTTGTAAGTGAGAATATGTACCCATGTGTAACGAGAGTAATCATCAACAATAACAAAGCCATATAGAGATGCATCATTTGTAACTGCAGAATAATGGTTAGGACCAAAGAGATCCATATGAAGCAATTCAAATGGTTGAGTGGTAGTCATGATTGTCTTCGCTGGATGTTTGGCCTTGGTCATCTTTCCAGCTTCACAGGCTCCGCATAAGTGATCCTTGAGGAATTTGACATTCTCGATGCCAATGACATGCTTCTTCTTCGCAAGCGTGTGCAAATTCCTCATGCCTGCATGACCAAGTCGTCGATGCCATAGCCAGCCTTCTGAAGCTTTTGCAAGTAGGCATACGGCTGTTGTGGTCCTGTAGAGAAATCAACAATATACAAGTCTCCTCTCCTAAAGCCTTTGAAGACTTTGGAATGGTTTGCTTCCATGATCACAACACAACGATACTTGCCAAAGACAACAACCATATCAAGATCACAAAGCATTGAAACAGACATGAGGTTGTATCCTAAGGACTCGACAAGCATGACTTTGTCCATGTGTCGATCCTTTGAGATCGCAACCTTACCTAGACCCAATACCTGAATTTTGCCTTTGTCAGCGAAGATGATATGCTTCAGATGCGATGGAGATAAGGGAGCATCCATCAATAGATTCTTGTCACCAGTCATGTGATTTGTACATCCACTATCAAGGACCCACTCGTTGGCTTTGGGTTGATCATCCTGCAGATGAATTAATGCAAGTTACGAACTCATATACTTCATCAGTGAAGAATATTACATCAATTTCATCAGATCAAGTAATAGAACAGATAAAGCAATACGAGGACGTGAGAAATGAAAGTTCATTTCTTCATGATTAGCCTGCGTCCTTTCAGGAAATTTCAGACCTCCAGCAAATTCTTCAGACGTTTAAGAACGTCTGGAGACCTGACCCTGCAGAAGAAATTAGTTCTTTTTCTTCACCACCCACATCTGAAGGGGTGGCAAAGAGTTCATCACTCTGCGAGCTCCATATGAGAAAGGTGGCATAGAAGCCAATCCATTTCGTTTCACATAGGAGGAGTTAGGATAAGCATATGAATAAGCAGAGAAATTCTTCAAGGACTTATGAACATAATGATTAGAAGAATAATGCTCATATTCATAGTCCTTAGCTCTTCCCTGCAATATAGAGGTGTTAGCACGATGATATTCATATAAGGACTTTGATCCTTTTGAGGAATTTGATCCACGTGAGGAATTTGGTCCATATGAGGACTTGGATCCATATGAAGAATTTGGTCCATATGAAGAATTTGATCTGGGGTTCCTATTCTTCACAGGTGGTTTCATGAGGACATTCACCTGAAGACTTTTAAGGCACCTTTTGGGAACCCAGATTTTCTTCATAGGGGAACCGTTCCTGCAGTTAGTGCCAACATATCTAGCAAATACTTCACCATTCTGATTTTGAACAGTTTATAGTTGGAGTCAAATGACTCATCAGAAGAATGAGGAGATTCACATGTAAAGCCAGATAAATTGGATGGATCAACTGGAGGTCCCTTTGCAACAACCCATGACATTTTGGGGGTACTGCTCAGTCTTCCAATATATACCATCAACATTGAGTTTCCTCTCAAAGGCAATACCCTCTTTCCTAGGGTTCCTGTTAAGGATCTGCTTTTTAAGCACATCACAAAGAGTCTGATGCCCTTTGAGGCTTTTGTACATTTCTGTCATATACAATTCCTCCAGCCCTGCATCATCAGTGATACTAGCAATGTCCTCAGATGAGGAATTAGTGATAGCAGAGACAGTTGAAGAATTGTGTAGCATTAGAAGCATTTGAACATTCAAGTGAAGAATTAGCAGAATCACGTTCAATGCATTTCAAACATGGAGGAACAAATTCTTCCTGAGAAGCGCTGATTTTTTGAGCAAGTAATGTATCGCGCTCCTTCTGAAGATCTTCATAACTCAATCTTAGCTTTTCAAGATCTTGCTTTCTTTGAAGAAATTCATAAGAAAGCTTCTCATGATCAGATAAGAGAGTGTTATGATGACCTTGAAGGGTGTCAAACCTAGTCTGAAGTCTCTTAAGACTCTCAGCCAAAGCTTTCGACTGATCCATTTCTTCACCCAACATATCATCACTCTTATTTAGCATGTATTGAACTTTTTCCAAAGCTCTTTGTTGTTTAGTGGCAAGGGAAGCAAGTTTGACATAGCTGGGTCCAAATTCATCACCAGATTCATAATCACTGGATTCAGATAGATAGCATTCAGTTACCTTTGCATCTTTTGCCATAAGGCATGATGTAGAAGATGATGATTCTGGTTCGAATGTCATCGCTTTGAGAGATTCCTTGAAGTCCTCAAACCAAGGATCATGACGGGTTCGATGACCTTCATAGACCTTAGAGAGACGGTCCCAGATAAGCTTCACATGATCGAGATGCATGATGTTCCTGAACTGATTTTGAGACAGACAGGAGCAGATGGCGTCCTTCGCTGTGAGGTTGAGAAGGGTGAACTTGCGAATGTCATCAGCTTCTGCCATCTTGCACAGATCGGTAAGACCAATCTCAGTGACGGTCCACAACTCACTGTTCATTGCCATGAGACGCTTCTTCATCATGGCCTTCCACTTGGGATACTCGTGACCGTCAAAGATGGGGCATGACACGGTCTTCATTCCTGTGGTCGACATAACTAAAACTCCAGGTGGTTAAACCAAAATCACACAGAACAAGGGAGTACCTTGATCTGATACCAATTGGAAGTGCATTATATTGACTAGAGGGGGGTGAATAGGCGATTTTTATGAATTCTTCACTGAGGAATTTGCGGGTGAGGAAATTCCTTAGCGAAGAACTACTTGCAGCGGAATAAGTACTCAGATGTAAATGTAACAAAACACAAGCATGGTCATCATGATGAAATGAAGACAGACACAGAGTACGGAAAGCGTAAACACAGGATAGCACAGGATGAAGACAAATAGACTAAAGAAATTGAACTGAGGAAATTGAGAAAGTCTTCAGTCAAAGTCTTCAAACAGATATGAACAAGCACATAAAATAGTAATGAGGAAATGAAAGAGTTGAGGAAATAGAACCAGTAAGCTTGGTGAAGACAATGATTTGGTAGACCAGTTCCAACTGCTGTTTCAGTTGTACGTCTGGTTGGAGCAGCTAGGTATTTAAACCTGAGGACACACAATCCTCACCGTATTCTCCTTGAGCTAAGGTCACACAGACCTCGCCCAAACGCTCATGGTAAGTCTTCAGGTGACTTCCAAACCTTCACAAACTCGGTCACTCGGCGATCCACAATTTCCTATTGGATGCTCTAGACCATGACGCTTAACCGTCTGGAAGAAGCACAGTCTTCAAAGTTAACAAGTGTCAGATCCACGCAGGATCAATCTCTTCAGTGATGCTCAATCACTTTGGGTTTGTAGGTGTTTGGGTTTGGGTTTCCTCACTTGATGATTTTTCTCAAAGTCCTCAAAGGATGGGATGCTCTCAAATGACAAGTGTCAGTTTCTCTCGGAGCAGCCAACCAACTAGTGGTTGTAGGGGGTGGCTATTTATAGCCTAGGGAGCAGCCCGACCATGATAAGACATAAATGCCCTTCAATGATATGACTGTTAGGTGGGTAGATATTTTGGGACAACTGGCACAAGGCACAACAACGGTCGGAAATTTGAGTATCAAATTCCTCAAGGCTATCATGTTCCTCACTGTGTAGGCAATCCGCACTGGCGAATTCCTAACTCCTCAGTCAGAACATATTCCTCAGAGACCAGAAGAACTTCGTCTCTGTCACTGAAGAATATGACTGAACTGTACGAGATTTCCAATGGCTTCACTCGAAAGGATTGGTAGGTGTAGGATTTTGAGTTGAGCATCACTTGGAAATTTTTTCCTTAGTATTTCCTCGACCCCCTTTAACAGTACGGTGTTTCCTATGACTCAAGAAAGAGAAAATG
This sequence comes from Aegilops longissima, assembly GCA_021605205.1. NCBI lineage: Eukaryota > Viridiplantae > Streptophyta > Magnoliopsida > Poales > Poaceae > Aegilops > Aegilops longissima. Next base: position 525,598,953 of record CM038679.1, read on the forward strand.
AAACTACGAAAATAAAATTCTTCACGCTTCATGTTCCTCGAATGGATACCTAGTCTTCAAGGTCACACCAATTTCTTCACTTTCAAAGTCTTCAGAAGTCTTCAGAAATCCAAAGTCTTCAGTCGAAGAACTTCATTTTTAGGGGTCGACTTTCTCTGTAAATATCAAACTCCTCATAGACTTATAGACTTGTGTACACTCACAAATGCATCAGTCCCTTAACCTATAAGTCTTCAATACACCAAAATCACTAAGAGGCACTAGATGCACTTACACCATCGCAGAAGACGCCAATGCTGGGACGCTAGAAGCCTCCCGTGTCTCACTCGTCGAAAGTGCCAAGAAGTTGGCCACCATGAGACGCCTCTCAGAGGCCTACCAGCGCGAGATCGACCGCGCTATCGGCGGCATGCTGGCTACTGGCGGGCCTAGCCGCATCGGCACGGTCCGGCAGCGCGGCGCGGCCGTCGCCAACATATTCGGGGTAGACCGCCCTGTCTATGCCACGCCCATGGAGAACATACGAGCTGCCCAGGCAGCAGCAGATGAGCTGGGCCACGTCGGGCGCGATGAGCGCCGCTACATGATGGAGCGTGTTCAGCAGCTCATTGATGCGGCTGCCGTGCAACAAGAGGCCAGCTGCCGCACAGAAGAACCTGGCCGACGGGTTGAGAACCCGCCCCCTCGCTGAGATCAAGGCGCGACCTCCCGGACGCCGACACGCGGCGTCCGTGACAGACGAGACAAAGAGCCGGCAGCTAGCCGCAGCCGCACCCGCCTCACCATCGAGTGCGACCAAGATGGCCGCCCACGAGCAGTGGAATGACAGGACGACTGTCCACCGCCTCCTCCTCCACGCAGGGAGAGGCGCGCCTCCCCGCCGCCTGTAGAGCACCCGACACTCGGCGACCGGTTGGGCCACCAAGAAGGAGTCAGAGAGAATGACACGCGCCATCGGTTGACCGCCTTGCTCGATCCCAGGCGCTAGAAGAAGAAGATGCGATGGGCCCGCCTTGTTTCGGCCCCCGCATCCGCGACGAGCCCTTCCCCAGAGGGTTCTCGCTCCCACGAGACACGCCCAAGTACAACGGCTCCGTGATGCCAGAAGATTGGCTGGTCGACTACTCCACAACCGTCAGCATAGCAAACGGTAACAAGCACGTTGCCGTGAAGTACGTTCCGCTCATGCTCCAGGGCACGGCCCGGATATGGCTGAACAGCCTGAAACCCCGCAGCATCAACAGCTGGGTAGATTTCACTGAAGTCTTCGTCCGCAACTTCACCAGCACCTACAAGCGGCCGCCCAAGCCCCGCCAGCTCTCTCTGTGCGTTCAAGGCCCTGACGAGTCCACCCGCGACTACCTGATGCGGTGGGCTGAATTGCGCAACTCCTGCGAAGGGGTGCACGAGGTGCAGGCCATAGAGTACTTCACTGTCGGGTGCCGAGAGGGCACCTTACTCAAGCACCGACTCCTCTAGACGAGCTGGCTACACTCGACGAGCTGCTGATCATAGCGGACAAGTATGCCACTGCCGACTCTTCCATGAAGTCGGAGCTCCGAGTGGATGCTTCCAGGAAGGTACTGCCACCGACCCCTCGAACGCCGGCCGGAGACAACAGTCGGCGCCAGCAGCCAAACGACAAAAGCGCAAGGCCACGCAGCCGGCTTCCACCAGCAGGCAGGTGGCGACAGTTGAGGACCAGCAGCCTGAAGGACAACCACTTCCCAAGCGCCAAAAGGGCAGCAAGCCAGCTTGGTTTCCCGCTTTCTCCTTTGAGTAGACCCTTGATGCTCCCTACAAGTTCCATAGTGACGCGAAGCCATCTAACTATATGATACGTCTCCGTCGTATCTACTTTTCCAAACACTTTTGCCCTTGTTTTGGACTCTAACTTGTATGATTTGAATGGAACTAACCCGGACTGACGCTGTTTTTAGCAGAATTGCCATGATGTTGTTTTATGTGCAGAAAACAAAAGTTCTCGGAATGACCTGAAACTCCACGGGATGTCTTATAAAAAATAATAAAAAATCCTTGTCAAAGATGAAGACCAGGGGGCCCACACCCTGTCCACGAGGGTGGGGGGCGCCCCCCTAGGGCGTGCCCCCCTACCTCACGGGCCCCCTAGAGACCCTCCGACGCCAACTCCAACTCCATATATTGGCTTTCGGGGAGAAAAAAATCAGAGAGAAGAAATCATCACGTTTTATGATATGGAGCTGCCGCCAAGCCCTAATCTCTCTCGGGAGGGCTGATCTGGAGTCCGTTCGGGGCTCCGGAGAGGGGGATTCGTCGCCGTCGTCATCATCAACCATCCTCCATCACCAATTTCATGATGCTCACCGCCGTGCGTGAGTAATTCCATCGTAGGCTTGCTGGACAGTGATGGTTGGATGATATTTATCATGTAATCGAGTTAGCTTTGTTAGGGTTTGATCCCTAGTATCCACTATGTTCTGAGATTGACGTTGCTATGACTTTGCTATGCTTAATGCTTGTCACTAGGGCCCGAGTGACATGAATTCAGATCTGAACCTATTATGTTTTCATGAATATATGTGTGTTCTTGATCCTATCTTGCAAGTCTATAGTCACCTATTATGTGTTATGATCCGAAAACCCTGAAGTGACAATAATCGGGATACTTCTTGGTGATGACCATAGTTTGAGGAGCTCATGTATTCACTATGTGCTAATGCTTTGTTCCGGTTCTCTATTAAAAGGAGGCCTTAATATCCCTTAGTTTCCAATAGGACCCCGCTGCCACGGGAGGGTAGGACAAAAGATGTCATGCAAGTTCTTTTCCATAAGCACGTATGACTATTTACGGAATACATGCCTACATTACATTGATGAATCGGAGCTAGTTCTGTGTCACCCTATGTTATGACTGTTACATGATGAACCGCATCCAGCATAATTATCCATCACTGATCCGGTGCCTACGAGCTTTCCACATACTGGTTTACGTTATTTAATTTCCGTTGCTACTGTTACAATCACTACAAAATACCAAAAATATTACTTTTGCTGCCTTTACTTTTGTTACCGTTACCGCCACTATCATATTACTTTGCTACTAAACACTTTGCTGCAGATACTAAGTTTCCACGTGTGGTTGAATTGACAACTCAGCTGCTAATACTTGAGAATATTCTTTGGCTCCCCTTGTGTCGAATCAATAAATTTGGGTTGAATACTCTACCCTCGAAAACTGTTGCGATCCCCTATACTTGTGGGTTATCAAGACCTTTTTCTGGCGCCGTTGCCGGGGAGCATAGCTCTATTCTCTGAGTCACTTGGGATTTATATCTGCTGGACACTATGAAGAACTTGAAAGACACTAAGACAACAATTTATCCCTCAACTACGAGGGAGGTAAGGAACGCCATCTAGCTCTGCACTTGATTCACCTTCATTATGAGTAAGCTAGCGACACCTAAACCTGCTTCGCTATTCGTTATGATATGTCGCATGTTATTGATGATGCCACTTCGCTATGCATGATACTTATGATGAAACTACTTCTATGCTTGATACTCTGTGCCCTTGGTGAATTTCTAGATGAACAAATTTCTAGGTCTAGAGAAAGAGAAATTATTGAAACTGAATACAATGATGAAAGTGATGATGAAAATATGCCTGCTATTCCTGAGGGTTATCTTTTTGATGCGGAATCTTCTGCAGCTATTTTTTCCTGCCAGGATAGATATGAACTTAAGAGGCTGCTAGTTAAATGGAGTAAAGAATCTCTTAGAGATAGGATGAGACCTGACCCTGCTTTTGCTACTTCACCTATCTGTGTTCCTGATAAGGATTATGAATTCTCTGTTGATCCTGATATAATTACCTTGGTTGAATCTGATCATTTTTATGGCTATGAATCTGAAACTGTTGTGGCACATCTTACTAAGTTAAATGATATAGCTGCCCTGTTTACTAATGATGAGAGATCGCGCTACTTTTATATACTCAAAATATTTCCATTCTCATTAAAGGGTGATGCTAAGATATGGTTTAATTCTCTTGATCATGGTTGTGTGCGTAATCCCCAGGATATGATTTATTACTTCTCTGCTAAATATTTCCCTGCTCATAAGAAACAAGCTGCTTTGAGGGAAATATTCAACTTCGTGCAAATTGAAGAAGAGAGTCTCCCACAAGCTTGGGGGAGCCTTCTCAAGTTACTTAATGCTTTGCCTGATCATCCTCTTAAGAAACCTAAAATACTTGATATCTTTTATAATGGACTAATCGATGCTTCCAGAGATTACCTGGATAGTTGTGTTGGTTCTCTTTTCAGGGAAAGAACACTGGATGAAGCTGAAATTCTATTGAATAATATGTTGACAAATGAAAATAATTGGGCACCTCCTCAGCCAACTCCCGAGCCAGCTCCTGAGCCAATTACTGAGCCTATTCCTAAACCAACTCTGAAGAAGAGAGGTGTTCTATTTCTCAGTCCTGAAGATATGCAAGAGGCAAAGAAATCTATGAAAGAAAAAGGTATTAAAGTTGAAGATGTTAAGAATTTACCTCCTATTGAATAAATACATGGTCTTAATCTACCGCCTATTGAAGAAGTGTATGATCTCAATTCTTTATTCACTGAAGAAACTCCTGATCCCGATATCCCGACACAGGTAGTAAAGGTAAATTCTCTCTATAGATATGATAAAGCGGAAGTCCCTCCTACTAAAATTGCTAGTCAGTGCTTGGATGAGTTTGATAACTTTATGTTTAAGCAAGATGAATTTAATGCTTATTTTGGTAGACAATTAAAACAGAATACCTTTATGATTAAACGCTTGGGTGATTATATGGCTAATATTAGAGGTGAACTTAAACTTGTTAGCAAACATGCTTCTATGGTTACCACTCAAGTAGAACAAGTACTTAAAGCTCGAAAGAAGTGCTTGATGAAATGAATAGTAAGAAAAATGATTATCTTTGTTAGAGTGGCTACTAGAACTGGTAGAATGACTCAGAACCTTTGTATCCTGAAGGCCACCCTAAGAGAATCGAGCAAGATTCTCGAGAAATAATATTGATATGCCTAGTTCTTCTAAAAGGAAGAAAAGAAAAATGATAGGACTTTGCAAACTTCTAGTGAACCTATTGCTGAACCACGATAATCCAAATGATATCTCTATTTACGATCTTTGAAACACAATCTGGTAATGAACATGAACCTAGTGAAAATATTAATGATGATGTTCATGGTGATGCTCAACCTAGTAATGATAATGATGTAGAAGTTGAACCTGTTGTTGATCCTGATAACCCACAATCAAATAATCAACATTATGATAAAAGATACTTCGTTGCTAGGAAACATGGTAAAGAAAGAGAACCATGGGTTCAGAAACCCATGCCTTTTCCTCCGAAACCATCCAAGAAAAAGGATGATGACGATTTTGAGTGCCTTGCTAAAATGATTAGACCTATCTTTTTGCGTATGCGATTGACTGATATGCTCAAAATGAATCCTTATGCTAAATATATGAAAGATATTGTTACAAATAAAATAAATATACCGGAAGCTGAAATTTCCACCATGCTTGCTAATTATACTTTTAAGGGTGGAATACCAAAGAAACTTGGAGATCCAGGAGTACCTACTATACCATGCTCCATTAAAAGAAATTATGTTAAAACTGCTTTATGTGATCTTGGAGCCGGTGTTAGTGTTATGCCTCTCTCTTTATATCATAGACTTGACTTGAATAAGTTGACACCTACTGAAATATCTTTGCAAATGGCTGATAAACCAACTGCTATACACTGCCGGTATTTGTGAGGATGTTTGTTGTGGTTGCAAACGTTACTATTTTAACGAACTTTGTTATTCTTGATATTCCCGAGGGCGATAGTATGTCTATTATTCTTGGAAGACCTTTCCTTAATACTGCGAGGGCTGTTATTGATTGCAACAAAGGCAATGTCACTTTTCATGTTAATGGTAATGAGCATACGGTACACTTTCCGAGAAACAACCTCAAGTTCATAGTATCAACTCTATTGGAAAAATTCCATCGATTATATTTGGAGGTTTTGAATTTCCTCTCCCTCTTGTCAAGAAGAAATATGATATACTTATTATTGGGGATGTCCATATCCCGTTGAGGTAACATAGTGTTATTCAAAATTTCTCGGTTCCATGTTAATCGGAATGAGTTTGTTAACAAGACTTGATCAACCTTGTTAGTGGATTCTTTTGATGAGCATGAGATGGATGAAACTAGAAGCACAACCTTCTGTACCCTCTTTGTATTCTCTGTTCTTTAGTAGAAATAAAGTAAAATAGTATTTTTCATGTCATTTCTGATTTATCCGTGCAATATAAAAATATCCCAAAATAAAAGTCCTCGTAATGCCATGCCAATTTAATATGATTTTTTGGGAATATTTGAGGATTTTAGTGCAAAATTACCGTGGGGAGCTGCCACACCCACGAGGGTGGAGGCGCGCCCTACCACCTGGTGCGCCCCCTGCCTCGTGGGCCCACGGTGGCCCTCCTCCACTTATCCCTGCACCCATCTTCTTCCTCTGCCTCACACAAACCCGAAAAACCAACTCAAGCTCGTGTTCCAGCCACTTTTGCTGTGATTTTCGATCTCCTTGCTCAAAGCACCTCTCGCAAAACTGCTTGGGGAGATTGTTCCTTGGTATGTGACTCCTCCATTGGTCCAATTAGTTTTTGTTCTAGTGCTTTATTCTTTGCAAATTTGTGCTGCATAGGTGACCATGTTCTTGAGCTTGCATGTCAAATTTATATGGTTCCAAGTAGTTCTAATGCTTGATATAGGCTCTAGGCACTTGTATGAGTAGGTGCTATCAGTTTTATTGAAGTTGGTTCACTTTTGTTTGAAGTCACTAAAAATTTCAGAATTTTTTCAGAGAAAACAATATGTTTAGGAAGATGTTCCAAGGTGGTTCTTCAAGGAAGCAAGGTCCCAGGCTTGCAATGCGTGATCTTGACGAGGAAACACCAAGAGACGCTCTGTGGCCTACATGAATGGCCTTGGAAAATTTTATGGATCAAGCGGGAACCAAAGAAGAATTTAACGCATATTTACGTAATGCCGGTCTTGAGGACTTTGAAGCTGACAAATGCCCCCAGTATCATGATCTCACAAGTTCATTTGTGGGGAGGTTTGAGTTTTCATCTTCGCGTAATTCTCCTTAAGTCATGTTTGACCTTTATGACAAATCTTATACCATGGACTTAGAGGATTTCACTTTTGCTTGCAAACTTCCATCTTGGGGTAGTATCAGGGATCCCCCTAAATCTAAATATAGAGACTTTCTTGCTAGAATAACTGTGGGGGAATCTAGAGATATAACACAAGCCACTATAGGGAGCATTCACTTTCCTGCTATACATTATTTTGCTCTCTTCATAGGTAGATGCATAAAAGCTTAGGATGAAGCATGTCACATGTGTGCCCCTGATCTCAGCATTCTCAGAAGTGTTGTGTTAGGGGACCAATCTTATAATATGGGAGCCATTGTAGCTCGTAGGTTGCATCATAATAGACATAACGGAGATTTCTTTGGAGGAATTTATGCAACCCTCTTATCTAATTTTCTTGATATAGACATTCGTGAGGGTGACATGGAGTTACCCCCTACTTATTTAGATTTTGATTCTATGGTTTCCCACCAGTTTGTTGAGAGGACTGAACCACCTCTCTAGTATCGACTAATCTTTAACAAACAGCATGTTGTCCATGTTACTCTTCCTGCTCCTGCCTTCTTTGATTTTCAGACGAAAGGGAGATATATTATTACCATAGAGGAGGCAGATGAGTACGAGAGGAGAGCGGAGGCGGCCCGACGCCACGCTGCAGCTCAGGAGGCGATAGCCGCTGCATCGCAGTATGACCCCAGCTACACCTACGGGTATCCGCCAAGCTATCCCTGGCAATAGACCAACTTAGGCCAAAGGCCTAAGCTTGGGGCATTACATTCATGTTCACACACTCATTGCTAGATGTCGGTGCTCATACTCTTTCACTGTAATATCCATGCTAGTTTATTTCCTTTTTTTCCTGCTTTCTTCTTGTGTATGTTTAATAAACCTTAAGAAAAAACAAAAAATTAGTAGTAGTTTATTTTTCCTGCTGTAGTAGTAATAATTAAAAAGAAAACCCAAAAATATTTCCCGTTCTTCTTTTGCTTGTTGGGAGCTTTCCCATGTAAATAGTTTTTATTTCTTTTCTTTGGGGGTCAGTAGGAGAAGACCATAATTAAATTGTTGAAGTGGCTCTTATATGCATTATTGTTGATTTAACCAAGAGCCCATATTGCCTTGTATTCTCCTGTTTATTGAATGCTCGCAGATTCCAGCTTAGTCCAATGCACGTGCACTCTTATTATTATTCACATCGTTCGGTCGTGCATGTGAAAGGCAATTATGATGATATATGATGGACTGACCGAGATGGGAAAAGCTGGTATGAACTCGACCTCTTCTGTTTTTGTAAATATGATGAGTTCATCGTTCTTGATTCAGCTTATTATGAATAAACATGTTTGCAATGACAATTAGAGATCATAGTTGCTTATGCCATGCTTGATTAGCTATGAGTTATAATGGTTTACCTTGCGTGCCAACATGCTATTAAAATGGTTGTGATGTGGTATGATGGGGTGGTATCCTCCTTTGAATGATTTAAGTGACTTGACTTGGCACATGTTCACGCATGTAGTTGAAACAAATCAACATAGCCTTCACGATATTTATGTTCATGGTGGATTATATCCTACTCATGCTTGTATTCAATGTTTATTAATTTTAATGCATGTTCATGACTGTTGTCGCTCTCTAGTTGGTCGCTTCCGGTCTTTTGCTAGCCTTCACTTGTACTAAGCGGAATACTGCTTGTGCATCCAATCCCTTAAACCCCAAAGTTATTCCATATGAGTCCACTATACCTTCCTATATGCGGTATCTACCTGCCGTTCCAAGTAAATTTGTATGTGCCAAACTCTAAACCTTCAAATAAACATTCTGTTTTGGATGCTCGAATAGCTCATATATGAACTAGTGCTGCCCTTATCTTCCGTGTTAGGCGGGTTATTCTCAAGAGGAGTGGACTCCGCTCCTCACTCACGAGGAAATGGTTGGTCACTGGGATGCCCAGTCCCATGCTTTATGCAAACTAAATCAAAATAATTGCAAACAAAACTCCCCCTGGGACCCGTTGAATGTTGGAGGCACTCATTGTTTCGAGCGAGCCATGGATTGATGCTTGTGGAGGAGTGGGAGTATAAACTTTACCATTCTGTTTGGGAACCGCCTATAATTTGTTTAGCATGGAAGATATCATCATCTCTTAGTTGTTATGTTGACAATGAAAGTATGCCGCTCAAAATATAATTTATCTCTATTTCAAAACCGAGCTATGGCACCTCTACAAATCCCTGCTTCCCTCTGCGAAGGGCCTATCTATTTACTTTTATGTTGAGTCATCACCCTCTTATTAAAAAGCACTAGCTGGAGAGCACAGCTGTCATTTGCATTCATTATTGTTAATTTATATCGGGTATGACTATGATTGGATCTCTTTTACCATGAATTACAATGTCTAGTCAGTCCTTGATCTTTGAAGGTGCTCTGCATTTATGTTTTGCGGTCTCAGAAAGGGCTAGCGAGATACCATCTTGTTATATCATATTATGATTGTTTTGAGAAAGTGTTGTCATCCGAGATTTATTATTATGGCTTGCTAGCTGATTATGTTATTGATATGAGTAAACATGAGACCTAGGAGTTATTGCAAATGTGGTTAGTTATGATCTTTGCTGAAAACATGAATGTTGGCTTGACATAGTTACAACAACAAGAGCAAACAGAGTTTGTAAAAGTTTTTCTTTTTCTCTTTCAGTTTGTCAACTGAATTGCATGAGGACAAGCAAGGGTTTAAGCTTAGGGGAGTTGATACGCCTCCGTCGTATCTACTTTTCCAAACACTTTTTCCCTTGTTTTGGACTCTAACTTGTATGATTTCAATGGAACTAACCCGGACTGACGCTATTTTCAGCAGAATTGCCATGATGTTGTTTTATGTGCAGAAAACAAAAGTTCTCGGAATGACCTGAAACTCCGCGGGATGTCTTATAAAAATAATAAAAATCCTGCTAAAGATGAAGACCAGGGGCCCACACCTATCCACGAGGGTGGGCGCGCCCCCTAAGTGCGCCCCTACCTCATGGGCCCTCTGGAGACCCTCCGACGCCAACTCCAACTCCATATATTGGCTTTCGGGGAGAAAAAAATCAGAGAGAAGAAATCATCGCGTTTTACGATACGAAGCCGCCGCCAAGCCCTAATCTCTCTCGGGAGGGCTGATCTGGAGTCCGTTCGGGGCTCCGGAGAGGGGGATTCGTCGCCGTTGTCATCATCAACCATCCTCCATCACCAATTTTTTTGAACCTTTTCCTCCATCACCAATTTCATGATGCTCACCGCCGTGCGTGAGTAATTCCATCGTAGGCTTGCTTGACAGTGATGGGTTGGATGAGATTTATCATGTAATCGAGTTAGCTTTGTTAGGGTTTGATCCCTAGTATCCACTATGTTCTGAGATTGATGTTGCTATGACTTTGTTATGCTTAATGCTTGTCACTAGGGCCTGAGTGCCATGAATTCAGATCTGAACCTATTATGTTTTCATGAATATATGTGTGTTCTTGATCCTATCTTGCAAGTCTATAGTCACCTATTATGTGTTATGATCCGACAACCCCGAAGTGACAATAATCGGGATACTTCTCGGTGATGACCATAGTTTGAGGAGTTCATGTATTCACTATGTGTTAATGCTTTGTTCGGTTCTCTATTAAAAGGAGGCCTTAATATCCCTTAGTTTCCAATAGGACCCGCTGCCACGGAGGGTAGGACAAAAGATGTCATGCAAGTTCTTTTCCATAAGCACGTATGACTATTTACGAATACATGCCTACATTACATTGATGAATTGGAGCTAGTTCTGTCACCCTATGTTATGATCATTACATGACGAACCGCATCCGGCATAATTATCCATCACTGATCCGGTGCCTACGATCTTTCCACATACTGGTTTACGTTATTTACTTTTCCGTTGCTACTGTTACAATCACTACAAAATACCAAAAACATTACTTTTGATGCCTTACTTTTGTTACCGTTACCGCCACTATCATATTACTTTGCTACTAAACACTTTGCTAAAGATACTAAGTTTCCAGGTGTGGTTGAATTGACAACTCAGCTGCTAATACTTGAGAATATTCTTTGGCTCCCCTTGTGACGAATCAATAAATTTGGGTTGAATACTATACCCTCGAAAACTGTTGTGATCCCCTATACTTGTGGGTTATCACTATACGACCCAGAAATGCCACTGGCTCGTCCGCGTCGCCAAGGGAGAAGGACTGCCTCCTTCGCCTGCCGGCCCACGGCTCCGCCTCCTCATCAATCGGCCGCCCGTCCAGCAGTTGGTGCAATCCAAGATGAATTCCCTGAAGAACATGGTGCATACGTAGTCTTAATCAGCGTGGCCAACGACAGACACAACCAACGTCAGCAGCACCGTGAAGTGAATGCAGTTGCCTCAACCGCTCCAGAGTTCATGCATTGGTCTGAGAAGCCTATCAACTGGAGCCGTGCTGACCACCCGGAAGTAATGCCTTCCCCGGGTTCCTATGCCTTGGTGCTGGATGCCACCCTTGCAACGGAGAGGCGAACTGCTCGTTTCTCCCGGATCCTAATAGATGGCGGTAGCAGCATCAACATCCTTTACCACGATACCATGGAGAAGTTGAACATCAAAGAGAAGCAGCTGCTGCCAGTCGGACTGTGTTTCATGGCATTGTGCCCGGCCTTTCCTGCTCACCAATCGACAAGATCAAGATAGATATCATCTTTGGGGACAAGAATCACTTCTACTGTGAGGCAATTTGGTTCGAGGTAGTCGACCTGGAGAGCCCTTACCACGTGCTCTTAGGCTGGCCAGCTCTAGCCAAGTTCATGGCAGTGCCACATTATGCCTACCTCAAGATGAAGATGCCAGGAACCAAGGGCATTGTCACGGTCAGTGGGGACTATGAGAAGTCGTCCGCCTGTGCTGCAGCCAGTAGCTGGCTGGCCGAGTCCCTCGTGATTTCTGCTGAGAAGAAGCTCCTGGATCGGGTGGTGGCCATGGCTAGCAAGCAGCCGGACCTGTCACCAGAACCCAAAGAGTTAGAGACCGAGGGCTCCTTCCAGCTGGCCAAAGAAACTAAGAAGATTCCCTTGGACCCTGAGCACCCGGAGAGGCACGCTGTCATAGGAGCCAACCTTGATAGCAAATAGGAAAGCGAGCTCGTCGATTTCCTCCATGAGAATCGGGACATCTTTGCATGGTCTCCCTGAAGGAAATATGCCCTAGAGGCAATAATAAAGTCGTTATTTATATTTCCTTATATCATGATAAATGTTTATTATTCATGCTAGAATTGTATTAACCGGAAACTTAGTACATGTGTGAATATATAGACAAACAGAGTGTCACTAGTATGGCTCTCCTTGACTAGCTCGTTGAATCAAAGATGGTTAAGTTTCCTAGCCATAGACATGAGTTGTCATTTGATTAACGGGATCACATCATTAGAGAATGATGTGATTGCCTTGACCCATTCCGTTAGCTTAGCATTCCATCGTTTAGTATATTGCTATTGCTTTCTTCATGACTTATACATGTTCCTATGACTATGAGATTATGCAACTCCCGAATACGGGAGGAACACTTTGTGTGCTACCAAATGTCACAACGTAACTGGGTGATTATAAAGGTGCTCTACAGGTGTCTCCGATGGTACTTGTTGAGTTGACATAGATCGAGATTAAGATTTGTCACTCCGATTGTCGGAGAGGTATCTCTGGGCCCACTCGGTAATGCACATCAGTTTATGCCTTGGAAGCAATGCAACTAATGAGTTAGTTTTTTTCGGAACCTTGAACAGTAGGAGGACCTCCCAACTGTTATCTTTGTATTAAATCAGTAAAGTACAATTTACATGTTGACTGTACAAGTGTCATCACCCCATTAGGGGGGTGTGTTAGAAAGCTAATGTAAAGAAGAGAGGATTATGGGGATGAGATGTTTGTGCTTTTCCTTGACCCTATAGGCAAGGAGAGAGAAGTTTGTCTTAAATCTGTCCAACCAAGACTGTTTTGTTGGAACAATCCCCCTGAAGTGCTTATTGCTGTGTTCCTTCCATAAACTCCAAGCCGCAAGTAAAAACATCTCCATGAAAAGAGGCCCATTCCAACATTGTTTGGCCATAGTCACATTTTGAAGGCGTGACATTCCTTGCGGCCAGGAGAGGCCCAGACTTGCCCAACAATCAATGCCGAAGCGGCACTCAAAGAACAAATGCTCCAAATTTCCTCGATCTGCAGCCCACAGAGGATACAGTTATGGTCATCACCAATATTGTAATGTCGTCTTTTGAGCATGTTCCTGGTATTAAGGCGATCAGCCAGAAGCAACCAGCCGAAAACTTTGATTTTCATGGTTGACCTTGACTTCCAAATCCAACCAAAGGCTTCATGTGCCCTAACATCTCTGAAGTAAAATGTATAGTATTTATTTGCTGTGAATTGATCCGATCCCCATGCATACAACCAAACATATGTCTCATCAGATAGGGTAACTGTGGACAGATCAGATTGCATCTGTCTAACTTCAGCGTGGGCTTGCTCTGAAAGAGGAAGGTGAAACGCCTCCCGCAGTGCCGTGATGGACAAGAAATCCCCGACAGAGATGGCTTCATTAATGGTGCAGGAGAATGCACGAGGATAACTTTCCGCAATAATGTTGTCTGTCCAAGAGTCTTTCCAGAAAAGAACATTCTTACTGCTTGCAACCTGGACATGGGTGATTCCTCTATAAATGGGCATTAGCTTTGCAACATCACGCCACCAGAACGAACCGCACGTGTTAGAGGCATGTGGTATGCGGTCAGAGTAGTATGTATCCCAGATGAGTTGGACCCAAGGCACGTCCCACTTATTATAGAATTTATGTAAGTATTTGAGTAATAGGGCATCTCCTTGCGTTCTTAGGTCAATCACACCTAGACCACCACATTCCTTGGGTCGGCAAACCATGTTCCAGGCGGCAAGGGAGTTGCATTTATCACCTTGTTCCATTTTTTTAGTCCACAAGCATTTCCTCCTGATTTTGTCCAGCAATTTAATGATCTCGGTTGGCAATCTGAGAGTGCAAAGGGCAAATATGATCAACGAAGTGATCACAGAGTTTAGCAGAGATAATTTTCCAACATAGGATATCATGTTGAGAGTGGCAGTTAGTCTTCCTTCCATGGAACACACTAGTGGCATAAGTTCAACAATTGTTGGTCGTGTAGTTCCAAGAGGGAGGCCCAAATATGTAAAGGGCAACTTGCCAATGACACATCCAAAGTTATTTGCTATTGCTTGGGTTTTTGCCATGTCACAATTCATGGTGATAAGAGTGGATTTATGAAAATTTATTTTCAACCCAATGGACGTGGCATAATCATTTAAGATGTCCTTGACGGTTGTAGCTTGCTGGGTGCATGCTGGCATGACCAAGATGGTGTCGTCTGCATACTGAATTACAGGGTAATCATGTTGGTGTTGGGACGGGAATGACAGGTGAATCAAGTTGCGCGCGAAGGCATCATTTATGGCAGCTTACAAAAGGTCGGCTGCAAGCACAAAAATTAGGGGGGAGAGAGGGTCTCCCTGTCTGACGCCGCATTTGCAATAGAATTGCCAACCAGGAGTGCCATTAAGAAGGACCAAAGATTTGCCAGAGGAGAAGATGCATCTAATCCATCCCAGCCATTTGTCATTGAATCCCATGTTTTTCATAATTTCAATCATGGCCTCATGTTCGATCGTATCAAAAGCTTTGGCAAAATCTAGCTTTAGAAGCATGATTTCCTTTCTTGAAGATTGGCATTGGTATATGTACTCGTAAGCCCATGCGAGACAATCTTGTATCGTCCGTCCTTTAAGAAATCCATATTGGTTCTTGTGCACAATTTTAAGGATGACTTTTTGGAGTCTATTAGCCAAGATTTTTGTGACCACCTTGAGACAACAATTTAGGAGTGTGATCGGCCGATAGTCATTGATAGACTCAGGAGAGCCTACTTTGGGGATGAGTGTGATAAAACCATCATTAATACTTTCTAAATTGAGCTCCCCACTATGAAATTGGTTGCACAAGTTATAAAAGTCTTGCTTGATGATTGTCTAGCATCGTTTTAAGAATAGACCATTAAAGCCATCCGGGCCAGGGGCTCTGTCCGCGGGCATTTCTTTAATAACTTTGTCAATCTCTTCATTTGTAAAAGGAATGGTGAGTTCATCGAGTCCATCGCACTTCTTGATTATTTTGGCTAGGTTGAACTTCATATTGCAGGGTCGTGATGATCCCATTCTTTCTTTAAACGTTTGAAAAATTATAGACTCCTTTCCTACATGATCCTCGACCAAAGTGCCATCAGGTGTTGCTAGGGTGGCAATGTTATTCTTCCTATATCTTTCGGAGGCCAAGGCCTGGAAGAATTTGGACGGCTTGTCCCCAAACTGAACCCATCTTATGGTGCACCGCTTTTTCCAATAAGCTTGTTGATAACGTAATAATCTTATGATGTGTGCCTTGAGAATTCTTCTAAAATTAACTTCAGGAACAGTTAAATTCTGTTTATTTTCAAGCTCATCAATCTCACAGAGGGCTTTATTTGAATTCTCAATAGCTACAGATAGTTTGGAAATGCCTTTACTCCAATGTTTAAGATCACGTCTTAGGGTTTTGAATTTTCGGCACAGTACGGTGGCAGTATTGGCGGAGTGCACTGGTTTGGCCCAAGAAGATTGAACAATTTGCATGAAGCCCGAATGTTGCACCCAAAAAGACTCGAACCGAAATAGTTTTGATCTGGGGATATTTGTTTCAATAGCAACCACACAAGGGATATGATCAGAGACTGGCTTACCGAGTGGTTTGACCATAGATTTGGGTTAGATGTGGTCCAATTAGTACTCGTAAAAAACCAATCCAATTGCTCTAAGAGGGGGTCAAGCTGCATATTGCTCCACGTGAAAGAACGTCCCTTGATAGGTAATTGTCGGGGAAACTGATCTGACCCACGAACACCTATGGGACCGGCGGACCGAGCCCCTTTCGGTTCGGCGGGGGGCGGAGGTCGCACGAAGAGTAGATCGAGGCGAAGCACACGAGCAGTTTACCCAGCTTCGGAGCTCTCCGGAGAGATAACACTCCTACTGCTGCATGTCTGAGTGTATTGAGTTCTTGCTAGGGAGCGCGGAGTACTACAGTACACACCAGCTGCTAACTAGACCTAGCACGAGTGTTTTCTGGCTTCGAACCTTCCGAACCCTCCTCTACGTTGCGCATGGGCCTCCTTTTATATGCTCAAGGGGTCACGGACAGGTGGCAACGTAGGCAAGGGTAAAAATGGAAAAAGAATGCGGTTGGTACAGCTACCTGTACAGTGTATCATACCTAACCCTGACGGCAGGGGACAAGGGCATTAAATGCCCGTCACGTCGCCAAGCAAAGTGCAAACAGGACCGTCGGGGGCGCCACCGCTGCCACGATGGCCATCTTGTCGGCGCCGCTTGCCACCGCGCTCATCAAGCACATCCTCTTGCCACGCTTGCGCGAAAGGTCGGGGGTGACACGTTGGTGGATGTGCTGGAGCGCAGGAACAGAGTGGTAGTCTGCCGCGGTTGTTGCCTTGCCGCGTCCGAAAGCTTGTCGCTCACCGGGCCTTCCCGGCAAGCTCCTCTTGCCGGGGCCTTGTCTCCTAGGTGCCTTGGTTGGCCTTCCCGGCAAGCTCCTCTTGCCGGGGCCTTGTCTCCTTGGCTTGAATACTTTGTTCTTGAATGGCTCCAAAGGAACCACAGAGGACCTTGGCGGTCACCCGCAACCCTTGCCGCGGGGTGCTGCAACTGCCCGTGCACAAGTTCGGGATACTAGGGTACCCCTACTCTAGTACACCGCAGAGCCCCGCCTGGGCCACACACGGTGCAGCGCTGTTGGGCCAGGCCCAAAACAGGCACGGACACGCTGCCTAG
This sequence comes from Aegilops longissima, assembly GCA_021605205.1. NCBI lineage: Eukaryota > Viridiplantae > Streptophyta > Magnoliopsida > Poales > Poaceae > Aegilops > Aegilops longissima. The sequence continues at coordinate 525,616,087 of CM038679.1, forward strand.
GTTACGCCGTAACTCACTCCGGACCCACCACGCCCCCCACGAACGGCACGCGTCGAATGCGGCATCGTGGAAGAGATCGTGGGTGGTTTCTTTATTCGGAAAAGCAGAACGTCCGCCCCCTCCCTGTTTATAAGTAGGGGAAACAGGGCGGTTCGCCCATCTCGCCAGTTGCTGTCCAATCTCCAAACCTCCGCTGCTCCCCCTTCTTCCCAAGGCTGAAAAGAGAGCAGCGCTCGCTTCATCGCCACCAGCATCACTGCGCCGTCGATCTCCCCACTACCTCCGCCATGGCTCAAAGCCGACAAGGGAAGGCCGTGAAGTCGGCCGAGGCGCAGCAGTTCGCGCTGCGAAAGGAGCGGCAATCTTCCCCCTCAGCTCGCCGCGAAGGATCCGAGGGAGTACTACTACCTCTTACGGTCGACGGAGACGCGCATCCAGCGCGAAGGTACTTCCAAATGCTGCTTGAACGGCTCGAATGGACATCCCTTCTTCGCGTTGTTCTTCTATTGCGGGCTCTGCCCACCTTTCTCTGAATTTTTCTGTGACATCATGAACACCTACGGGTTCCGCCTCCTTGACTTCACCCCCAATGTTGTTCTGACCATGGCAGTTTTCGCACATTTCTGCGAAAACTTTGTCGGAGTCCATCCAAACGTAGCCCTTTTCCGCCACTTCTTCATGCCCCGAGTTGAGAGAGGAGAGCCTCTTGCCGGCGGAATCGCTTGGATCTCGAGGATTGGCAAGAAGGAAGCTTATCTGGAGGGAGAGCTCCGCAGCAAGTGGGAGGAATGGAGGGCAGATTGGTGCTGGATTGTCGAGGAGAACCCGCAGCCATTTACCGCCCAGCGCCAAACCCCAATAGTGCGCGGCAACGATTGGAGCAACGTGGCCCCGGAAGACGCTAGGCTGAAGATTGCCGTCACCCGGATCTTGCGCCTCAGGCTTGCCAGGCTCACTGTAGGCACCGTTGGTGCAGACTTTCTTCGCCGCCGCATCGCCCCCTTGCAGGAGAGGAGGAGACCCGCCTGGGAGTTCCAGAACGCGGCGGATATCATGAGGCTGCGCCCGGGCCTCAACTTCAACTTCACAGTCTTGGGCTGGGCGAGATGCTCTTGGAGCTGTTCAAGCCCGATCCCGACCATCCGGGATGTTCAGAGTTCTTTGAGGTGTCGTTCATTGTGCAACAATTCCTCGCTTGACCGCATCCGTGCAATGATGCCGCTGTGCGACTCGCATGGAATTGTCCCAACTTGGCAAGAGCCTGCAGACGACATCGTGCGGGCATTCTTTGACAGCCTGGTAGAAGTGCCGGTCCGCGCCGACGAACGAAGAGCCTCACCAGCGACACCACCAATGATGAGATGCAGCGCGCCACCAGCTGGAAGAGGCGGCAGCAGCAGCTGCGTGGCGCAGTTCAGATTCACCATGGAGGAGGCGAGGCAGCAGAGGCGGCAAGCCTTGTCGGCGAAGGAGTTTGCGGCGAGGAAGAGCTTGCCGAGCACTGAAGCTGAGTCGGCGAGCCCGCCGAGGGTGCCTCCTCCTCCTTCAAACAGCTTGCCGCGAGCGGAGCCCCTAGCTCCACCAAGAAGGCGTCTCCGCAAGGCGGAGGCGTGGCGGGCGGCAGACAGGCCAACAGCCCGGCGCCCGCGACAGCTCCATCACAGCAAGCAAGCTTGGTGCCACGGGAGCACCTCACGCCGCTGCAGCAACTGGAGCGGGGCCCTCCCAGACCACCGCTTCTGCTCCCGCCAAGCGGCCAAAGGAACCCACTCCTCCGCCTCGTCGCACTGGAGGCCAGCCAGAATTTGATCTCTCCGCGCTCAGCTCCGACGAGGAAGAAGAAGAGTAAGACTCTTTGCTGCACTTGTAGTTCTTCGATTTTGTTGCTTTGTCTTGTATCTGATTTGCTTCACTCTGAACCCATTCCTTTTCAGGACGCTGGCCCAGAGAGCGTCGAAGAGAGCCAAGGCCCCGGTGATTGTCATCGAGGACGACCCCACCGCAGCAGCAGGAGGCGCGTCCGAGACCACCTTGACGGACACGGCAACTCTTCCTCAAAGCAGCCCCCAGCGCAGCCCCCAGCGTAAGTATATGGTTTACTCCCTGCTGTTAGGCGTGCATGGGTTCTCTTTCTTTGCTGATATCTGACTGTTGATTTGTGTAGGAGCAGAGCGGCCTCACCAGGAGTGCACGGAAGCCACTCCCGAAATGCCATCTGCTTCCACTACACCGCCAAGGGAGGATCCCCCGGCAAGGGAGCGTTCTCCGGCAATGGAGACTTCTCCGGCAAGGGACGGTTCCCCGGCAAGAGATAGCACCAGCGACCCTCCGGTGGTTGAGACCACGACTGCAGATCCTAGCTCAGGTAATCCCTTCGCTTGAAAACTTCCCTTGGGTTCTTCTTCTTCTGATTTTCTTTTTGGATATTTGCTTGAATTTTCTTCATTTTCCGGTCGTCAGATCCATCTGCCTCAGAGCCGATGGAGACCGAGGTCGCCGGCGAGGAGGACGCGCGCGGCAATACTGACGACACCGCTGCCGCCGAAGAGGAAGCCGGCGCTGATGATCCTGCTGGCGAAGAGGCCGCCAAAGCTGCCGCCGCAGAAGCTGGCGAGGGGTCCGGTGATCGCACTGACGGCCCTGAGGCCGCAGGAGCGCCTGGCGCTACGCCGACCGCCGATCCCTCCGCTGCTGCTGCAGCGTCGAGTTCAAGAGCCCCAGCCGGTGCCTGTTTGAAGGCGGCGATGGCGTCTTCATCAAGCTCCTCAGGCGTCGAGCTCGTGGCGCCGGTCGAAGGAGAGACTTTGATGAAGAGTTGCTCGCCTCCGCTGGCCGGCGCTGGTCGACGCGCAAGCAGCGGCAGCGGCGAGTCGAGGAGGAGCAAGCTGCTGCGAAGCTCTTGTCGCTCTACCGCGCCCGACAAGCCAAGCTGGAATCGAGAAGTGCTTGTCGCGGCGGAGCGACATCGAGAAGCGCGGAGGAGCTCCGGGGCCTCAACCAGAAGCTCTCAGGTCCACAGCAAAGGAGCGGAGCAAATCACCGAGGCGCAAAGCCTTCCTCCTCGAGAAAATGAAGTGAAGAACAACAGCTGCTTGCTGCCGAGAAGCTGCTCGCATGAAGGCGAGTTAGGCGCAGCGGAAGGTTAACCTTGACAGCCACGAGGAGGATCTGCCACGCGCGAGCGAACATTTGGCGGGGCTCTCAAAGAAGCAAAGGATGCTGCCGCAGCTGCCGAGGCCGCCAAGAAGGAGCTGGAGACAAAGGTGATGCAGTGGAGGCCAATCTTAAGGAGGCGGCGAGGAGCTTGCTGCACTCAAGCGTGGCCGAGAAGGATGCCTACACTCTTGGTGAGCTGCAGGGCCGTCTCTCGAGAGGACAAGGAGCTTAGCGCCGCCAAGGACTCAATGCAGATCTTGAGTTGAAGCCACCACCTTGACTCAGACACTGGGCGGCGCCGAGGAGCGGGAGGTGGCCTTGAAGGAGAAGATCAAGGCCGGCGAGGCGCTGGCAGCAAGTCTTCTGCCGCCTGAACACCTTTAGGGAGAATGTGGAGCACTGGACCGAGGGTCTCGTGGATGTTGCTGCAGCCATCGGCGGGGGAGCTGGCAATCGGGATGGAGGACCTTGGGTATTCCTCCGATGAGCACCTCCAACCCAGCGCCAGGCTCAGCTTGTTCTTCAAAGGCGTGGTGACGACCCTCCAGCGACTCCGGGAAGAGATCCCAAAGCAGCTGGCCGACGAGTCACGCCAGATCTGCGCAGGAGCTCTTCAAAAGGTGCTGATGAAGGTGGCCTTCCGCAATCCAGGCCTCAACCTCACCAACGTCCTCAAGTCCTTACCGCCGGATGCTGATGTGGAAGCGCTCAAGGCTCTTGTCGCACCCATCGTGGACAGGGTGAGCGGGATCAAGAGGGTTGATGGCGACCGCGTAGATTAGGCCGCCCGTTTTCTCTTTTCCTTGTCGCTGCTGGTCATGTCATGAGAACAATCTATTAGAGCTGCGACAAGCTATCTTGTAATATAACTCTATTTCGGGTAGTGATTGCTATGTTATTTCCTTTACTTGATTCCTTCCTTTGTATGTTTTTGCCCTACGCTTTTAGGGAACTTGTCGGCGCGGGCACCTTTGCCGTGAGTGCTGAGTGCGGACGTCGACTGACTTCTTTGGCGGTGCCGCTACCGACAAAAACCTTATGCAAACTAATCGCAGCTCACTTAAGTTGTTGAGCGGACTCGAAACAAAGTAAAGGCGCAACTAGCTACGAGTTGGTTCCTCCGTGCACGGGTTTTCCATACAAAGTACGGTCGTTCGAGGAAGATAACTTAAAATTTTAAAAGATGATTGCTCAAATTTTAGCAACTTAGCTTTTATGTCGTTTGCTTCCCGGTAAGTCGAAACTTCCTCGAGCGATGCTTGGTCCACACCGTGATCTTCTCCTTTCCCCCGGCAAACTTGTGGGCGAGGGAACCTTCCTTTCTTTGAGAAAGAGAAAGAAGAGAAAATAAAGATATGGAGCCTTGCGGCTCGTCATTGCTTACCGGGGGTAGGTGCTGCACAAAGTGTCAGATAACACATGCAATAAAATGTAGAAAGCATGAAATTGACAAGATGTGTGGAACACATGAGCTTTACTTATGCACGGGGTCTGCACACGGTTTCGTACAAAGGATTACATGCAACATCGGCAAGACTTGTACAAAAGGTGGTTGCCAGAACAGGTTCCGGCAACCGCGCCCTACAGGTAAAACTTACGAAGATGCTCGATGTTCCAGGAGTTGCTCACCGGAATGCCATCTTCGGTCTCAAAGCGGACAGCGCCAGCCTAGTGACTCGTTTCACCCGGTAAGGGCCTTCCCACTTTGGCGTCAACTTGTTGGAACTCTTGGCGGACTGAGCGCTGAAGAACAAGGTCGCCTTCCTCGAGACTTCGGCATTAACTGCGGCTATGGTAGCGGCGCAAAGCTTGCTGGTATCGAGCAGCTCGTCTGGCGGCTGAAAGACGGTCCTCCTCAAGGAGCAGTCGTCATCTTGTCGCAAGCTGCTCTTGCTCGAGCTCATCATAGCGAGCACTCGAGGTGACCCATATCTGAGTTCCGTGGGGAGAACTGCCTCTGCTCCATAGACTAGGCGAAAGGTGTCGGCGGTGGCTCGATTTGGCGTCGTCTGATCGACCAAAGAACCACCGCAGCTCCTCAATCCAGTTTCTTCCGCACTTGTGCAGCCTCGTCGAAAGTCCTGGTCTTGAGCCCACGCAGCACTTCAAGATTCGCCCTCTCCGCTTGACCGTTACTTCTCGGATGAGCAACGAAGCGAAGCGGAACCTTGGCGCCAAGATCTTGGGCGTCTTTGCATGAAGGTGCGGCTCGTGAATGTGTGCCGTTGTCGGTGATGATCCTGTTAGGGATCCCAAGCGACAAACAATCGACTTGAAGAACTTGATCGCCGATTGTCTGTCACCTTCCTCATCGCTTCCACTTCCGCCACTTTGTGAACTTGTCGATTACAGCGTACAAGTACTCAAAGCCCCGATATTTCGGGAAAGGGCCGAGGATGTCGAGCCCCGGACCGAAAATGGCCAGGATAAAGGGATCGCCCGAGAGCTTGAGCTGGCTGGTGTATCTGCTTGGAATGGGCCGCACGATTCACACTTGGTTACTTGTGCGATTGCATCCCGGAGGGCTGTCGGCCAAAAGAAACCTTGCCGGAATGCTTTGCGGCAAGTGCTCTTCGCCAATGTGGTGACCACATATGCCTCCATGTATCTCTGCCAACAACCATCCATCTTCCCGTGAATACACTTCAATTTCACACCGTTGAGTCTTCTTACATGCAGTGTCTTTGTCGACAAACTAGTACATACTTGACCGCCGAGCTACTCTTTCCGCTTCTTCTTGCTATTCGGAAGTTCTCTGTCTCAAGGAAATGGACAATCTGCTGTGCCCATCTTTGGAGCTTGCGGCTCGACAACAAGGACTAAAGGCACATCTGCTGCTGCTGGAACATCCGCTTCTCTGGCGAGAACTCGCGGCTCGGCCGGAGCTTGGCGTTCCCGGCAAGCTTGCCGGAGCAAAACTTGTCGGGAGCGTCTGCTTCAACGAAACAAACCCTTGGGCTTGTCGGAGCAGACTGCTCCTCAGCAGTCTTGGTGTTGATCTTGGGGACCTTCTTTGCGACGGCTTCGGGGAGCTCTGCCGGAAAATAGTCACCAGAAATCAACCTCCTCTTTTGTTCTGTCCAAATGATGATGCGTTACAGAGGTTGAGTCAGTCTTGAGAGCACAAAGATCCCTGGTTCCATGAGTAACTTAAGTCGGCGCGCTTCGCGAAGCCATCAGCAATGTCGTTCTAAGCTCTTGGAACATATTCCATCTGTAGGCCGTCAAAGTGCTCTTCTAGCTTTCTCACCTCATCAACATAAGCTTCCATCAACGGACTCTGATAACTCTTGTTCACTTGGCGGACGACAAGCTGTGAGTCACCCCTGACAATGAGCTTCTTGATCCCAAGGTCTGTTGCGATCCTGAGACCGGCAAGCAAACCTTCATACTCTGCAGTATTGTTTGTTGCTTGCTCCTTGGGAAAGTGCATCTGGACTACGTACTTGAGGTGCTCTCCGGTGGGTGCAACAAGTAATGCGCCCTTTTGGCGCCTTGCAGCGAAGGCACCATCAAAGTACATCAGCCACTCTTTGCTTGCCTCCTTGACGGGGATGCTCGTTTCTGGAATTTCTTCGTCTTGTGTTGGCGTCCATTCTGCTATGAACTCTGCCAATGCTCTGCTTTGGATAGTTGAAGTGCTCCCAAACTTGAGGCCAAAACTTGATAGTTCCAAAGGCCCACTCGACAATCCTGCTGTTGCTTCGGATTTTGCAAGATCCTCTTCAGCCGAAAACGAGTGACAACTGTGATATCATGTGCTTGGAAGTAATGGCGCAGCTTTCGAGGCCATGAGAAGGCCGAAAAGCAATTTCGCACACCGAGTACCTTGACCTAGCCCCTGCGAAGGGAGCCGACAAAGTAAACCGGGCGCTGCACCATTCTTTTCTGTATCTTTTCAGATGTCTGCGCAGATCCATCTTTGTCGGGACCAGAGCTTGCCGGTGAAGTCCCTTGCTTGTCACTGGATGCTTCTGCCGTGTTTGCTAGCTCATCATCCGCCTCCCTCTCCGCTACTAACGCAGCACTAACCACTTGATTGGTCGCCGCTATATATAGCAGCAACTTCTCTTGTGGCCTAGGTGCGACAAGTGTTGGAGTGGAGGACAGGTATCTCTTTAAGTCCTGCAGCGCAGCCTCCGCTTCTGGAGTCCATTTCATTGGACCTGCCTTTTTCAATATTTTGAAAAATGGCGAGGCCTTCAGCAGACTTAGAGATAAACCTCTTTGAGAGCAGCTACGCAACCGGCAAGTCTTCGACATCCTTGGCGCTTTGGTGCTTCAATCTGCTCAATGGCCTTGATCTTGTCGGGATTGGCTTCAATTCCCGCTGAGATCTGAAGAACCCGAGAAGCTTGCGGAGGGACTCCAAACACACACTTCTCGGGGTTGAGCTTGAGGTTGATCTTGCAGATTTGCAAAGGTTTCGTCTAAATCTTGAATCAGGGTCGCCTTGTCTTTGCTCTTGACCACTGTCATCCATGTAGGCTTCCACATTTCTGTGTATTTGCGGCTCAAAAGCGTCATGGACTACTCTTGCGAATGTTGAACCAGCATTCTTTAAACCGAAAGGCATCCGTACGAAACAGTATGTGCCACATGGGGTGATGAATGCGGTCTTCTCCTCATCCTCTTTTGCCATGAAGATCTGATGGTACCTTGAGTATGCATCAAGAAATGAAAGCAAATCACATCCGGCCGTGGAGTCAACAATCTGGTCGATACGCGGCAAGGGAAATGGGTCTTTGGGACAAGCTTTATTAACATCGGTAAAGTCGATACAAAGCCTCCATTTCCCGTTTGCTTTGCGCACGACTACAGGATTGGCCAACCACGTAGGATGGAGCACTCCTCTAACAAGGCCTGCTGCTTCCAATTTCTTGATTTCTTCTGCGATGAATTCTTGGCGCTCCACCGCCGCTTCGACTTTACGCTTGATGGGCGCGCGCGAGGACAAGCGGCAAGATGGTGCTCAATTACTTTCACAGGAACACGGGGATGTCGACGGTTGCCATGCAAACACGTCGACGTTACCCGCAGAAAGCAACGGCGCGCTTTCCTATTTAGGGTCGAGAGTGGCACTGATGGTGAAGGTACCACCAGCGCCATCCTCCTTGGCGGACACCTTCTTGGTCTCAGGTGGAGCTGTCATCGTCTTCTTACACTTGTCGGTGGAGCTCGATGGTGCACCCTCGACGGTAGCGCAGCACTCCGAGGAGGTGCGCTTGCCGGAGTGGGCATCAGAACTCTTGCCGGACTTGGTCTTCTTCTTCGCCCCGGGAGCTTCAACGACAAGTGACTTGTGATCTGCTGCGGCTGCTGCTTCCCGGTAAATCTTGTCGGCGCAGATAAGAGCATCCTTCTTGTCGCCAGGGACAGAGATGACACTTATCGGGCCTGGCATCTTCAACATGTTGTATGCATAGTGAGAGGCCGCCATGAATTTGGCGAGAGCTGGACGGCCAAGTATCCCATTGTAAGGCAATGGGAAGTCAGCGACGTCAAAAGTGACCCTCTCAGTCCTGAAGTTCAACTCGCTGCCAAATGTCACCGGCAACGTGATTTTTCCCTTTGGCTTGCTCCTTCCCGGATTGATTCCTTGGAATGTGCCGGTCTCTTCGAGCTCGCCATCAGGGATCTGGAGTTTCTGGAGCACCGCGGAGGAGATCAGGTTCAAACCGGCCCCGCCGTCAACTAGCATCTTAGTGACCTTGAGGTTGCGGATAGTTGGTGAAACCAACATCGGCAAGCACCCGACCGATTATGCGATCGGGGTGGTCCTCAATATTAAAGATGATAGGTGTGCTAGACCATTTCGAGAGGCTTGCGTGACTCGGCGGATGGTTACTCGCCGCATTGACTTCCGCATCCACCGCTTGAGCTGGCGGTGTGAAGTATCTGAGAAGCACCGCCGTCAACGCACAAGACCTCTGTGGCTTCTGGAACTCCTGCTCATCGGTCTCGTCATCATCCATGTCTTCGTCGCCGCCGTCATCTTCATCCTTGTCGCGCCGCGGAGGTCTGTCTCCTTGCCGCTGCTGGCCTTGCCTTGGCGTCCTCCTCGGTCGGGGCGTTTCTTGCTAGCTCCTCCAAAGACCTTCTGGGCCTTCTCCTTGTCGCGTCGCTCATACTCAGCCTTTTGTTGCTCGACAAGCTGCTCGACCTTCTTGCAGCTCGGAGGTCATGGCCCTTGGTGCGGTGGATCTTGCAAGATTGCTTGTTAGTGCTGCTACGCTTGTCGGTGACCGCCACACCGGGCGTTGGTGCCAAGGCAATCTCCTTGCGGAGCTACCAGCTTTGGCTTTCTTGGCGCCACCTCCGTTGCGGACTGCTCAATGACTAGCACATCTTTGCCTTTCTTCTTCTGTTGTTCCGCCGCCGACTTTTCTTTGTCGGGGCAGCCTCCTCACTATCGAGATCCTCCACTTCAGATTCTCTCCGGGAGTCTCCTCCTTCCTCGACGCGCGACACTTGTCGGCGGGGCATATAGCTCATCGCGTCTCGATCTTGCACATCGCCATCTCCTCCGCATCCTACGGTTTCGCACGTTCGATGGAACGCGCTGATTATCATGCGGGGTGGACATCTGAGATGTTGTCTTTGTCTGTGGTGAATCTCGAATGTACTTGCGTAGGGGCTCTCCTTCCTTCGGGCGAAGCAGATGAAGGTCGCTCTCTTGGCCATGAGGTTTGTGGTCACTGTGAAGGCGCCGACAAACTGATGGCATAGATCTGCCCAGAGGATATGGAGTTGTCCGGCAAGTGCATGAGCCAGATCGACATTGGGTTTGAGTACCGGTGGAAGTAGTTGGCGGGATCTTGTCGTCTCGCCACCCGCAGCTTGCACCGCAATGGTGTAGATCTTTGAGGAACTCGACGGATCGTCTTGCCGTCGTGCATTTCTCTCGTACGTCTGTCTTGAAATTCTTCTTCTTTGGGCCATCGGACTTGCCGCAGCTCGAAGTGAACGCAGGGCAACCTACAGCGTCACGGCAAGTCGCTGGTTCCCCTGGCGCATGCATGTCGACAGAGGGCCCAGTAGCGCTGGTCGGATTGACGTCGCGCTTCTCTTGGCGCTCGATCGAGTTCGAAGCGTCTTCTTCTTGTCGTTCGTGAAGAACTTGGCGCTGATCGCGATGAGCTCGTGGATCTGATGGCGCGGTGGAGTCATTGTCGAGGTGGATCCGGCGAGTCGGTGATCTTGGCCTTCGGGTGGAGAGTGCATGGTGGTTGCACCCCCACGGTTTCGCCGCCACCGGCTCGTGCTTAGCGATCCTGCCGCGGCAGCGATGTACTCGGCTGTCATGAGTGTCGCCGTTAGCAAAGCCGATGAGACTCGAATGGTGGCCCTCCATTCATCGACCTTGTCGGCTGTTGGAGGTAATCCGAGAACAATTGAGCTCGCCAAAGCTTACGCTTGAGTGGTGGGTGGCGATGGCGAGCGGCGCGAGGAGCAGGATATGCTCGGACTTCTAACTATGTTAGAAGGATCAGTATCCCGTCCAGGCGACCGTGCCTCGCTCGTGCCGGCATGTTGGCGTGCATGCTGGTCTTGAGTGTCCCGAGATCCACTAGCTCGATCTTGGTCTAACGAGCGCATGGTACTGTGAATACCATGACGTCGTCGGTCCCGCGCCTCCTGAGATGGGCGCGGTGCATGTACGGACGCCGAGGTCTGCGCAGCCTTGTCCTTGGATTTGGCAGCATCATGAGCTCCCTCGCTGGCGCCCGTTCTTCGCCGGTGTCTACCCCACCACCCATTTGCTCGGCGGTGGTGGGATCGGCGTGGGCCGGTCATGCCGCGAAGCCTTCTTCTTGGTGGCATGTCGATGAAGACGATGAAGATCTAGCTTCGTGTGAGCGCCGGATCAGGTTCACACAATCTCGGCCCTACAGCACGTCAAAGATGTCGGGAAGCTGATCGACCCACGAACACCTATGGGACGGCGGACCGAGCCCTTTCGGTTCGGCGGGGGCGGAGGTCGCACGAAGAAGCGGATCGGCGGCGCTAATACACGGCGGTTACCCAGCTTGAGCTCTCCGGAGATAACACTCCTACTACTGCATGTCCGAGTGTATTGAGTTCTTGCTAGGGAGCGCGGAGTACTACAGTACACACCAGCTGCTAACTAGACCTAGCATGAGTGTTTTCTAGCTTCGAACCTTCCGAACCCTCCTCTACGTTGCGCATGGGCCTCCTTTTATATGCTCAAGGGGTCACCGACAGTGGCAACGTAAACAAGGGTAAAATGGAAAAAGAATGCGGTTGGTACAGCTACATGCGATGTATCATACCTAACCACGGCGGGGGGACAAGGGCATTAAATGCCCGTCTCACGTCGCCAAACAAAGGCAAACGAGGACCGTCGGGGGCGCCACCGCTTACAACGATGGCCATCTTGTCGGCGCCGCTTGCCACACTGGCTCCGCTGGCAAGACATCCTCTTGCCACCGCGCTGGAAAGGTCGAGGCGACACGTTGGTGGATGTCTTTGGGCCTTGAACAGTGGTAGTCTGCGCGACAAGCGCCTTGCCGCGGTTGTTGCCTTGCCGCGTCCGGAAGCTTGTCGCTCACCGGGCCTTCCCGGCAAGCTCCTCTTGCCGGGGCCTTGTCTCCTAGGTGCCTTGGTTGGCCTTCCCGGCAAGCTCCTCTTGCCGGGGCCTTGTCTCCTTGGCTTGAATACTTTGTTCTTGAATGGCTCCAAAGGAACCACAGAGGACCTTGGTCACCCGGCAACCCTTGCCGCGGGGTGCTGCAACTGCCCGTGCACAAGTTCGGGATACTAGGGTACCCCTACTCTAGTACACCGACAGTAATTCAATGAGGCTTTGGCATCGGATGAAGTCATTAAATGTGTTCATGTCATTAATACTGCCTCCAGGTTTATTACGATTATTAGGTGCACGTATGAAGTTAAAGTCCCCCACAAAGAGCCAATCTTCATTTGATGGAATGTTAAGTGAACACAACCAATGAATGAAAAGTTCCCTCTGCTCACCTTGGCAAGGGCCATATACATTGACCAACATCCAACATTGCGCCGATTGTGTAGATTTGAAACGTGTAACCAGAGCAAAGTCTTCAGATAGCAGCACATCAGCAGAGAAAATAGTGCTATTCCAAATGGTGACAATACCCCCCGAAGCCCCACGAGAAGGTACAAAAGCAAATTGGTCAAAACGACAAGGGCAACATGACTTAATGAAAGACAGATCAAATGATGGTTTTTGGTTTCTTGCAAACATATCACCGCACAGCCACTAGAGGTAATTGCATTGGAAAGCGCTAGTTGCTTGTCCCCTGAGTTTAACCCACGAACATTCCAACATAAAACATTCCAGTTTACCAAAAGATTCATTGCATAAGGGAAAGAAAAGGATCTACAAAGGAGAAGCTAGGTTGAGGCCGAGGGCTCCTCCTCCTGTGAAGCCATCAGTGCTTCGTCAGTAAGTTCTTCAGAAGGGATAGCACACAGCACAGTGCCAATCTGCTGGATCATCCTGATAGGCGTAGGTGGTGGGATCTGTTCAGCATCATCAACCTCCCTAATAGAAAGAGCAGAGGGAATTACCCTGGGTTTGACCTTTGAAGTTTCTGCCTTGCTTTCAGAGACTTGATGAACTTTGAAACCATCATACTTGTTGGTGCGAGCACTTCTACGCAGGGCAATAGCATATTCTGGCACCACAACTTTTCCTTTGTGTGTTAGGATAGTAGAAGAACCAGCAAACTCAGCAACAGTTGGAGGGGGCTGCTGAAATTGACCCACAGGAACAAGCTGCATGTCCAAAGGGGCAGACAGGACATCTTCAGGGACTGTATCTTGCTCAACTATATCCCCATTAAGCTCGTGAGTAACAGATGCAGAAAGATCTTCAATAGTGACACTTGAAGAAGATGCATTGGCAGTTGTTTTGGAAGCAGAGACCACTGACAGAAGGCCCTCATTTTCAGAGATTGTAATGTTAAAGGTGACTGAATCTTGCTGAAATCCATAGTGATCATTCCATGGCCCAAAAGAAGCCACAATGGGTTTAATAGCTGCAGCAAGATATGTATTTAACCTGGACATAGGAATGCAGTCCCTAATAAGCATAGCAGGTATAAAATCACCTTGAGTGGACACATCCAGGTGTAGGCCAGCAGCAGAAAGATTCAGAGACAGCTCCAGTACATTATTGGGCAGAACAACAGATGCAGAGCTGATGGGGAGAGCAAGCTGATTGCGTTCAGGAATAGCCAAGGCAGGTTCTTCAGAACTGGACCCAGGAGAGACCAAATCAGAAACAACATTGCTAGCTGAGGGAACTCCAGTGGCATTCTGTGGCCAGAACTGATTCATCAGGTTAACAGGCACAAGCACATATGAGTCAGAAATTGTTGCACTGGAATCAGAGCTTGAAGGAACAGAGATGGAGTCATTCCAGGCGGCCCCAGGGCTGTCATGCAGATTCTGTGGTGGCACAATTCCATGTTCAACCTGAAGCCCTTCCCCAGCCAACCACTGTTGGAAATTGTACAGAGCAGGAGGTGCTTGTGGAGGGGGTGGTGGCCACACACCCCACTCAGGGTGAATCTCAATGTCATTACCTTCATCAACAACCACATTTTCATCCTCATTGGCTGCAGCATCAGCCACTGCATTCTGAGCCAGCCAGTTGTGAAGCTGCTGTTGATACAGTTGCTCAGCATTCAGACCTTCACCATGAAGCGGATGAGGAATACCATCAGGGGGCGGTGGATCTTCTCCAGCTGGAGGAACCTCAGGCAGGTGAGCATTCCAATCATTACTCCTCAGCATGGTGACAACAACAGTCCAGCATTGCCTAGCCCCACCTATCTGACGGACAACAAGACTTTTGGGCACTAAGCGAAGATGGATAACTCTGACTTTAAAAGCACCAGCCTCCTGTCTCCTCTAGGATTATTCCAATCTACTAAAGCACCAAAAGAGTTGACTAACTTGTGTATGTAGTGTTGTGTCTGATAATCATAAGGGAAACCCGCAAACAGAATCCAGATCTCCGGACCAAAAGTTGTCAGGCGCATGTTGAGAGCAGCATCGTGTGGAACAAAAGAAATAACAGTATGCTCCTCAACCTCATTTTCATCAAGCTCGAAGGTGGTGCCAACCACCGCATCCCGGATAACAGGAGAAGCAAACCCAAACAAACCAACTCCTAGAGGATGATCCGAAACTTTAGAAGGGAAGTATTGTGATTCATGGAGCAAACCTTCAATAATATTCCGCAGATCAGCCTTCTGGTGGAAGGGGATGAATCTGTTGGCCTCAGCAATGGCCAAGAAGTCGTGGCGCGGCGGCGGGATTGGGCCGACCACCATGTCCGCCCGCACCTTGCGGTCAGCTGGACCAAGCTCGATGGTCATACCAGGCGGGAGGTAGGGGACGATGTTGAGCGGGTAGTTCGCCATTGGAGCGGTGGAGGGAACCGGAGCAGAGGCGTGCCCAGACTGTGAGAAGGAAGAATGCGTATCGTCCGCCTCGCGTATTGATTTTGGAACCCAGACTCCTCGGCGCTTGTGCAAAAGTTTCTGGCAGACGTCCACCAAATGACCATCGTGACCGCAGGATGAGCATCGCACGGTTGAGCGGCGTCGGGTGGCAGGTGGATGCTGAGAGTACGTGGCATTTAATTTCTGTGATAAAATCCCAGACAAGACGCGATCATTATCTTTCCCATGATACTTGCCGTGAATCCCAGCAGTAGAATCTTTGACCAAAGTAGGTGTATCAATTCTGATGAGCCAGAATTTTGTGCACATAAAATAGGTTTCCAAAAGAAGTATCTAGCCCCCGGGGACCCGCATTTACCAATTAGGTGGCCCAAAAGGCCACAGGCCCCACAATATGATTTGGCCAGGCATTCAAAGAAGACATGGGCCATGGATGTACAAATGGTGCATGCGGGAAGTGTTGCAACCGGTGGGCTGGGCCCCTGAATCATCTGCAAACACAAACAAGGGCTTTGAGAGCAAACCTGGCATATCCGATTCGGACAGTTGGCCACCCGATGATCAATGCCATTGCAATCACTACAAATGACTAATTTATTATAAATAAATTCCAGGGTGGGTACCGAGGCCAATTTCCATATAGAAGCAATTTTTTCCTCCGAAATACCCATGCGGTAATGGTCCAGAATGTGCCGCAAAATAAAACCAGGTATTTGGTCCCAAGCATTAATTTGGAAATTATGTCCCTCAAATCGCCGTTGATTAGTATCCACCAGGTCAGCCGACCGACTAGACAAATCCACATTAATGTGACCGAAAGTCAGGGTATTAGCCATTAAAGGCTCATTACTAGTGGTTGCACTTTCCATACGCAAAGATTCCTATCGGCCAACCGGAGGCTGCCGGAGAGTGACCGGCGGCGAGCATGAAATATTATCCACGCCATTAAACTCAACCGAAAACCCAGCCTTCGCAAGAACATTCAGAGATGAAGCCTCAATCACATGACCTCGGTCAGAAGTAAAACTATGCAAGGACTTGCATGCTATAGGTGATCTGGCGCTGGCCTCAGGGTTTGTCTGATCCGAGTGCCAAGATAGAGAGTTATGCATTGTATAATGCAATCCTGGTCGAAAGAGGCTAAAGTGACAGACAAAATCTGGCCATACTCGGTCCTTGAGACCATACATGAAATGACCAACTCGATTAGAGGCAACCGAAAACCGAAAACGACGTCCATCCAAATGCTTAACATGCAATCCCGAGGGAATATCTCCAATTGAACATTGCAGAGCCAAAGCAACAGATTCTTCATTGAGAGTGAAGGAGGCCGAAGAGAAACTAACCAGCAAAAAGAATTCCTTGCAACCACGGAGGAGAGAAGTGAACCAGAGAACCAGAGCGTTGGCCTTTTGAGCCATGACCTTAAGGCCGGGGAGAAATCCCAATGTAGAAGACCATACATGATGATCTAGATCCTTAGGCGCCATTGTTGGGTTGAGGGAGGTCGGTGGGAGGGAGGAGGCGCCATCTCCGTGCGCCCGCAAGGTCAACTTTTGTTGGTCTCCAAAAAATAGGTTATTGCAGCCACTAGCAAACCGCAGAAAAAGAAATGCACTGAGTTAGTTACGGGATGATGTATTACGGAATGAGTAAAGAGACTTGTCGGTAACGAGATTGAACTTGGTATTGAGATACCGACGATCGAATCTCGGGCAAGTAACATACCGATGACAAAGGGAGCAACGTATGTTGTTATGCGGTTTGACCGATAAAAATCTTCGTAGAATATGTAGGAACCAATATGAGCATCTAGGTTCCGCTATTGGTTATTGACCGGAAACGTGTCTCGGTTATGTCTACATAGTTCTCGAACCCGTAGGGTCCGCACACTTAAAGTTCTGTGACGATCGATATTATGAGTTTATATGCTTTGATGTACTGAAGGTAGTTCGGAGTCCCGGATATGATCACGGACATGACGAGGAGTCTCGAAATGGTCGAGACATAAATATTGATATATTGGAAGCCTATATTTGGACGTCGAAAGAATCCCGGGTGAAATCAGGATTTTACCGGAGTGCTGGAGGGGTTACCGGAACCCCCCGGGGGTTAATGGGCCTTGTTGGGACTTAGTGGAGAGAGAGAGGGGCCGGCCAGGGCAGGCCGTGCGCCCCCTCCCCCTCTGGTCTGAATTGGACTAGGAGGGGGGCGCCCCCTTTCCTTCTCCATCTCCCCCTTCCTTTCCCTCTCCTAGTAGGAGTAGGAAAGAGGCGAGTCCTACTCCTACTAGGAGGAGGACTCCTCCTCCTGGCGCGCCCTACAGGGGCCGGCCGGCCTCCCCCATTTCTCCTTTATATACGGGGGCAGGGGGCACCCTAGAACACACAAGTTGATCATTGATCTCTCTTAGCCGTGCGCGGTGCCCCCCTCCACCATGATCCACCTCGGTCATATCGTAGCGGTGCTTAGGCGAAGCCCTGCGTCGGATCATCACCGTCACCACGCCGTCGTGCTGACGGAACTCTCCCTCGAAGCTCTACTGGATCGGAGTTCGTGGGACGTCATCGAGCTGAACGTGTGCTGAACTCAGAGGTGCCGTGCGCTCGGTACTAGGATCTCCAAGTGCAGAGGTTTGTAGGACAGTAGCAAATTTCCCTCAAGTGGATGACCTAAGGTTTATCAATCCGTGGGAGGCGTAGGATGAAGATGGTCTCTCTCAAACAACCCTGCAACCAAATAACTAAGAGTCTCTTGTGTCCCCAACACACTCAATACAATGGTAAATTGTATAGGTGCACTAGTTGACAGAGATGGTGATACAAGTGCAATATGGATGGTAGATATAGGTTTTGTAATCTGAAAATATAAAAAGCAAGGTAACTAAAGATAAAAGTGGCGTAACGGTATTGCAATGCTAGGAAACAAGGCCTAGGGTTCATACTTTCACTAGTGCAAGTTCTCTCAACAATAATAACATAATTGGATCATATAACTATCCCTCAACATGCAACAAAGAGTCACTCCAAAGTCACTAATACCGCAGAACAAACGAAGAGATTATGGTAGGGTACGAAACCACGTCAAAGTTATTCTTTCCAATCAATCCGTTGCGCTATTCCTATAAGTTTCACAAACAGCCCTAGAGTTCGTACTAGAATAACACCTTAAGACACAAATCAACCAAAACCCTAATGTCACCTAGATACTCCAATGTCACCTCAAGTATCCATGGGTATGATTATACGATATGCGTCACACAATCTCAGATTCATCTATTCAACCAACACATAGAACCTCAAAGAGTGCCCCAAAGTTTCTACCGGAGAATAAGACGAAAACATGTGCCAACCCCTATGCATAGGTTCATGGGCGGAACCCTCAAGTTGATCACCAAAACATACATCAAGTGAATCAAGTGATATCCCATTGCCACCACAGATACGCAGGGCAAGACATACATCAAGTGTTCTCAAGTCATTAAAGACTCAATCCGATAAGATTACTTCAAGGGGAAAACTCAATCCATTACAAGAGAGTAGAGGGGGAGAAGAAACATAAGATCCAACTATAATAGCAAAGCTCGCGATACATCAAGACCGTGCCAAATCAAGAACACGAGAGAGAGAGAGAGAGAGAGAGAGAGAGAGAGATCAAACACATAGCTACTGGTACATACCCTCAGCCCCGAGGGTGAACTACTTCCTCCTCGTCATGGATAGCGCCGGGATGATGAAGATGGCCACGGTGAGGATCCCCCACCGGCGGTGCCGAACAGGGTCCCAATTGACTTTTGGTGGCTCAGAGGCTTGCGGCGGCGGAACTCAGATCTATTCTCATCTTGAAGTTTTTAGGTGCATGGGTATATATGGGTGAAAGAAATGCGTCGGTGGACCTCCGGGCTGTCCACGAGGTAGGGGCGCGCCTAGGGGCGCCCCACCCTCATGGGCAGCCCGGACTCCTAGTGAGCTTCGGTACTCAGTGTGCTTCTTCGGTCCAAAAATAAGTTCCGTGGAGTTTCAGGTCAATTGTACTCCATTTGATATTCCTTTTCTTCGAAACACTGAAATAGGGAAAAAACAACAATTCTGGGGTGGGCCTCCGGTTAATAGGTTAGTCCCAAAAATAATATAAAAGTGGAAAATAAAGCCCAATATTGCCCAAAACAGTAGATAATATAGCATGGAGAAATAAAAAATTATAGATACGTTGGAGACGTATCAACCGAAAATGGCAGGAACTTTGCCAAGGGAGCCTTGGCCCGTTTCTGCTCGACGTAGGGCATCCGATTGGACTTAGCGTCCGTTCCCATCCGCAGTAAAACGGCCAAGTTGAGAGAGCAAACAGCCTCATCCTCTCCGGCATCAAGCCCCGACTGGTCGAGCCACTTGAGCGGTCGGCTGGCTGCTGGATCGATGAGCTGCCGGCCGTCCTCTGGAGTCTCTGCACCACTCCGAACAAGTCAACCGGCTTCACTAAATTCTTCCTCGTGTATGGGGCCGAGGCCATCATCCCAACGGACATTGAGTTTGACTCACCTCGCGTCACCATGTACACGGAGGCGGAGGCGAAAGAAACACGCGAAGACAGTGTCGATCTGCTGGAAGAGGGCCGGCTATTGGCACTTAGCCGGTCCGCCATCTACCAACAGAGTTTGCGCTGCTACCACATTCGGAAGGTCAAGCCAAGATCCTTCCAAGAGGGAGACCTTATGCTCCGGTTGATCCAGCGAACAGCCGGCCAGCACAAGCTCTCGGCCCCTTGGGAAGGTCCCTTCATCATTAGTAAAGCACTGGGCAACGACTCCTACTACCTGATCGATGCGCAGAAGCCCAGAGCATCCAAGAGAGACGACTCTGGCAAGGAATCAGAGCGCCCATGGAACGCAAATCTCCTCTGAAGATTTTACAGTTGATTCAGTATGTACCACACTACCTTTTGTATTAAGCGCTAAGACATCGGGTACCTCGAGGAGCACTCGGGGGCTACCCTTTTTATCTATATGATAAGTTATATGCCTATGATTGTGTCGTTTCATTATTTTGCCTGGCACGGGGTTCGACCAGTCGGCCCGGGGGCTTGCCACCTTGTGCTATGCCAATGCTACCTGCAGTCAGACAAGTAGTGTGCCGGCACCTAAGCCCTCTCTTGCCATAAGCCGCAGCTCGCAGAGCGACTGACCGACTGGCAAGAGTTAAAGGCAGGAAACGGTGCCCACACGAAAAATGGCTAAGGACCACAACATTCGCATAGGCCAAGCTGGCTCCTCGCCTCGCCGACCGGCTGTTGATTAGCCGGCCGGCCGATTTCTAACTTAACTTACTATGCTCTGCCTACGGCTAAAGTACTTGCCTTCCCAAGAAAACATTCAAGTACTTGACCCAGCCACAGACCGCAGAGTGGCTGTCCGGTTGGCAAGACGGTAGCCAAGGGAAGGCGTCAAAGGAAAAAGCCAAAGGAGCAGAAAAGCAAGACAAGTCAGAAATCGGCAAAGACAATTTACATAGCAAAAGGCCCTCGGCCAGCATTCAGCAGAGTTTGAATACACCCCCAGCGGGTGGAACTACGCAGACTTAACAATTTTTCTTCAAGAGATTACAAAATAGGGAAAGAAAAAGATAACTTGGCCACCTAGGCCAGAGGAGCGGCAGCCGGATCGGAGGGGTCGGTGGAGGTCGAGGCTCTGGGTGGTGGAGCGGCGGACTGGTTGGTCTCGGTCTGGTCAGCGCCAGCAGCAGTCGGCTCATCGGTGCGTCGCCCGTTGGTCGAGATTTGGTCGGGCTGAGGCCGGCCGTCGTCTCCACCATCCGGGGCATCGTCTTCGTCGTCCTCATCCTCCTCCTCCTCACCTTCATCGCTGGAGGCGATCACCTCCACCGACTCCTCCTCGTCTTCTGGGTTCAGCCCGAACCAGTTGGGCGGTGCCTCGGCACCCTCCTCATTCAGCTCGGGGAGGAAGACACTGGTGTCCGTGTACTCGGCTATAGCCGCGGCGCGACGATAGAGGTCGGGTGCCACCACCGCCAGCTCTTCGGCAGCTTCAGCACGAAGAGTGGCCAAGTGGTCTAGGTTTAGCCCAGGGTACCACCCCTTGACGAACTCAAGGGCCCGCCGTGTGCCTGCCCGGGCTGCGGAGCCCTTCCACGCCTCAATATGGCCGATGGCCACCTCTAACCAGTCGGAGGTCCGACTGGGGGTGCGCAGAGTTGGAGCACCCGGCCAGAGGGCGGAGACCACCTGGGCTCTGGCACGCTGCAGATGGCGGAGAGCCCGACGCATCGGCTGGAGATGAGCTAGGATGGCGAGCAGCTGCTCAGCGAGAGTTCGGGGGGCGTTGGGCATGATTTCTGCACCAGCCAGCCTCCGCTCGTCGCGGCGAGCCTCGACGGCTTGGTTGGCGGCGACGGAGTAACCAGGGAAATACTCTGTACAAGAAGAAAGAAGAAGTATGAAGCCGGAAGCTGGCTCATAGGGCATGTCTTCGATCTCGTCATAGCCGTCCTACAAGGCCTTCCCCCTCTCGACCCAGTTCGAACGCTGAGTCTCGAACTCGGCCTGGAGGGCCTCCTTCGCGTTCTTGAGTTTCCACAGCTCCGCCTCGTGCTGGTTCGCCTGGTCAGCCAGCTGCTTGGCCAGGCGGTCGCGCTCTTGCTCTATCTTGCTGTGCTCCTCCTCCTTGGCGTGCAGCGCGGTTTGAGCCTCGCCCAGCTGCTGCCGTAAGGTGGCGTTGGCTCCTGCAGAAGACAAGAAAGACAAGACAATCAGAAAATCAACAAAGAAAGAAGTAGTTGCCGAAAGATCCGACCCGACTGCTCAGCAGTCATCCCGAATCTTGGGGGCTACAGCCCGCGGGTGCGCTGGCGCGCCCCCGCGAGACTAAGGATTGAACAATTCAATGAAAGAAAAAAGAAAAGTGGTCGCCGGAAGATCCGACCTGACTGCTCAGCAGTCGGCCTGAATCTCGGGGGCTACTACACCCCGCGGGTGCACTGGCGCGCCCCCGCGAGAATGAAGAGGGGAGTGCTTACTCTGGCTGTCAGCCAAATCAATGGTCCGCTTGGCTAGCTCCTGGACCTGGGAGTTAAAGGCGGCCACACGGATGTTGTGGTAATCCTGCGACAAAGACAATAGAAGAAAAGAAAGGGTTAGCGCTTGGAACTTACCTTTAAGTTCCGAGCCGCCTGCTCAGCAGCCGACACGGAACTCGGAGGCTACACCAAGTGGGTGCGCTGGCATGCCCCCATAGAAGAAATTCAAGAAAATTACAAGAATTAGGAACATACCCGGACGGCGGCTCGCGACGCCAGGAACGTCTGCGTGTAGTTCCGGAGGGCGGTGCCTTGGGCCTGAAGTAGAGTCTGGACTTCATGCGCAGCCTTGTTCAGGATGCTCATCCCGCCCCAGACGTCCACTCTCGCGGGACAACACTAGTGGCCTCTGCCTATGGGGCCGACGAGCTCGAGGCCCCGATCTCCTGAGGCCGCGGCGCCGAAGTCGCCTTCGCCGCACGCTGGCGCGCCAGAGTGCGAACAATGGGGGTCGCCCCCACCACCAGCTCGCCACCAACTTGAGGCGTTGGTGGCACGACGGGCCGACTGCCCTGGACCTCGGCAGTCGGCGCTTGCTAGAGCACCTCCGTCCTCAAGATGGCGGAGTCGCCCCCTTCCCTCTCCATGATCGGCTGCTCATCGCCAGTTCAACCAGTCGGCGCCAGGATCTCTGGTGCGGGCGGCGCGGAGCGCAGGGGGACGACAAGCTGCGGCATCTGGTCGGACGTGGCCCTCTCTACCCGTGCCCTGGCGACCGCGTCCGCCCGCTCCTTAGCCGTGGCGTAGGCCTGGGCCTTGGCGACCGCGTCGGCTTCTTCCTGCGCCGCCTTGGCCGCCTCCGCCCTCTGCCGCTCTGCCTCCTCCCGCTCCTCACAGGCCTCCCGCGTGTTCCGCTCCGTTGCCGCCTGGAGCTCGGCGTGCGGGTCCACGCGACCGGTGTTGGCGGAGCCCTCCATCCCTCCGATGATGGAGGCGAAGGATGACCGCTCCAGGGAGAGCGGGGACCTGTTCAAGCAAGGCAAGAAGAACTCAGAGGGAGTTTGCAAAAAAGACAAAGGAAAACACAAGAAAAGACAAGCTCTTACACGGACACCATAGGCGGCTGCTTTGGGGCCCTCTGGAACCAGGCCGCCTTCGCGGCGGCCTCCTCCCGCCTGATCGTGACGGCCGAGCCCTTGGGTTTGTTCGGCGAGATGCCTTGCAGCTGTGAGCTGGCTCGGTGCTTTGTGCGCCGCCTGGTGCAGTTGGCGCTGCTGAGGAGATCACCCCCGCCCTGTTGGCGACCGGCGGGCGGCGCGGTGCGTGCTCCTCCCCATCATCGTCTGGCCAGTCCTTGAGGCCGCCTCCTCCCCCAGAGACGCTTGCTCTGTCACCATCGCCTGTGGCGTCGTCTTCTTCCATGGAGGCCGCCCCCAAGTCGGGGTCGTCCGCATCACTCACAGATCGGTCCGGCAGGTACTCCTAGCCCTGCTCCAGGGCGTCGGCTGCCGGCTGGGTCATGAGGAGCTGCATCGTGATCAACTGATCAGGCGGCAAAGTGGAACCCGACAGACAAAAGAGAAAGAAGAGTTAAGAGCTTACATGCAGCGGCGGTGTCTTGCGAGAATCGACCGCTGCGAACTACCACTCCGACTCTGAGAGTTTGCAGTTCAAGATCTCGTTCACCAGGCGGGCCACCTCCGCAGCTGACATCTCCCTGGTGGACATCCGGCACGGGTCTTGATGACCGCTCATCCGGCTGATGAGATGAGGCCGGCCTTGAAGAGGGAGAACCCGACGCTCCACAAAGGCGACCAGCAAGTCCGAGGCTTTGAGGACCTCCGACTCCGTCATCACCCTGAGCCGAGCGACGACAGCCATGGAGGCGGCCGACAGCATCCTTGGCTTGAAGGTCCACTTGGTGCGGGGCTCAGCCGGCGGTCCGGCTTCGTAAACCAACAGGTTGACGAAGTCGATCGCCGGGTTGACGTTCTTGACGTAGAAGTACGATTTCTGCCACAGCTTGACCGACTGCGTCAAGCTGACGGCCGGTAAGCAATTCCCAGCAGGAGGGCGCCGCACCGCGATGAAGGCTCCACAATGAGCCACCTAGTTCTTGGTGGCGGTGCCGAGCTTGGTGTAGAAGAATCCCCCCCAGAGCTCGAGAGTGGGGAGAACGCCGAGGTAGCCTTCACAGAGCGTGACAAAGGCCGACAGCAGCACCACCGTATTTGGCGTGAGGTGGTGTGCCTGGAGTTGGTAGAATTGAAGAAAGGAGCGGAGGAAGCCGCTCGCCGGCAGGCCGAAGCCGCGGAGGAAGTGCGACCGAAAGATGACGCATTCGCCTTCCTCCAGCGCCGGCGGGATCTCCTTCATGGGCGGAACGCGCGCCTGGACATAACCCTTGTCGGGCAGCCACCGTGTGTTGCCGAGAAAGGTGATGTGGTCTTCCAGGACGATCGAACCTTCCCAGTCACCGCCCCGCTCTTGCGCCATAGAAGCTCGAGTTCGACAAGGCAACGACGTGGTGGAGAGGACGAGCTCGGTGACGACGGGCTGCAGCAGCACCTCGGCATGACGTGGGAGTACGGCGGCAGCAAAGAGGAATAAGAGGAAGGAAATGGCGAAGGGAGAGGAGGGCGCGCGTGCTAGTGCCGCTCCCCTCCTCCCCCTACTTATAGCGCTGGGCTGCGAAGCCGAGGGGACGGGGCATGGGGATCATGGGATTAACTGTGCCCACGACCCCACGACCCCGCATTTACCGCGCGGTAACAGCGCGAAGTAATTGCGCCATGGAATCCAAACCGTCCGCCTCGGCTGCACCGGATCCGCGTGCGCGCCGAGGCCTGGTAGTGGCGGGCCCCAGCCTACGGCGACGTCCCATCGCGCGCGTGGGCTGGTAGGCCGACCCGGTAGGCTGGTGCTGCATGGTACGCATGCATCGGGCGGCGAGCCTGGCGCCTGGCTGACGTGCCACCAGGCTCCCGCCGCGACGTTTTGAAATCATCAGGCGGCCCGCCTGGCCACTGCCGGCTCCTAGCAGTCGGCGATTCAGAAGACGGACAAAGCAAGATCAATCAAACCAATCAGAGTAGGAAGCTGCTGAAGCTCCTCGCCTTTTCAGCCGCGGTGCCCCACCAGCTTCAGGGACTACTGTCGGAGTAAATGACCACGGGTTGCCTCATCTGCTCCCCATAGCGATTCAAGACATCGGGGCTGGCTGCGCCCCTCAAGCCTCGAAGGCGAAGAGCCGCCTTCTCAAAGCCGGCTGGTCCAAGCGGCCGGCTGCCAGAGGGCGGCAGTTCTCAGAAGACCGACTTGAGGTGGGCCGACTCCTACCAGGCGGCCTCCAGAGAGGCCGGCTCCCAGGAGGCGGCCCCCCTCCGCCCCCATGAAGTTTGCACCACATTAAGATGACGAGACGGGGCGTGGCTACAGTGCAGCCTGCCACCCCCGAATCCAGGGCGGAGTGTGGCCACAGTGCGGCGTACTGGGTGATACGTCTCCAACGTATCTATAATTTTTTATTGCTCCATGCTATATTATCTTCTGTTTTGGACATTATTAGGCTTTATTATTCACTTTTATATTAATTTTGGGACTAACCTATTAACTGGAGGCCCAGCCCAGAATTGCTGTTTTTTGCCTATTTCGGAGTTTCGCACAAAAAGAATATCAAACGGATTCCAAACGGAATGAAACCTTCGGGAACGTGATTTTCGGAACGAACATGATCCAGAGGACTTGGACCCAACGTCAAGAAAGCTACCAGGAAGCCATGAGGTAGGGGCGCCTACCCCCCCTCAGGCGCGCCCTCCACCCTCATGGGCGCCACGTTGCTCCACCGACGTACTCCTTCCTCCTATATATACCTACGTACCCCCAAACAATCAGATACTAAGCCAAAAACCTAATTCCACCGCCGCAACTTTCTCTACCCATGAGATCCCATCTTGGGCCCTGTTACGGAGCTCCGCCGGAAGGGGCATCAATCACGCAGGGCTTCTACATCAACACCATAGCCTCTCCGATGAAGTGTGAGTAGTTTACCTTAGACCTTCGGGTTCATAGTTATTAGCTAGATGGCTTCTTCTCTCTTTTTGGATGTCAATACAATGTTCTCCCCCTCTCTCGTGGAGATCTATTCGATGTAATCTTCTTTTGCGGTGTGTTTGTTGAGATCGATGAATTGTGGGTTTATGATCAATTTTATCTATGAACAATATTTGAATCTTCTGAATTCTTTTATGTATGATTGGTTATCTTTGCAAGTCTCTTCGAATTATCAGTTTGGTTTGGCCTACTAGATTGATCTTTCTTGCAATGGGAGAAGTGCTTAGCTTTGGGTTCAATCTTGTGGTGTCCTTTCCCAGTGACAGTAGGGGCAGCAAGGCACGTATTGTTTTGTTGCCATCGAGGATAACAAGATGGGTTTTTTATCATATTGCATGAATTTATCCCTCTACATCATGTCATCTTGCTTAAGGCGTTACTCTATTCTTATGAACTTAATACTCTAGATGCATGCTGGATAGCGGTCGATGTGTGTAGTAATGGTAGCAGACGCAGATAGGAGTCGGTCTACTTGTCTCTGACGTGATCCCTATATACATGATCATACCTAGATATTCTCATAACTATGCTCAATTCTATCAATTGCTCAACAGTAATTTGTTCACCCACCGTAAAATAATTATGCTCTTGAGAGAAGCCACTAGTGAAACCTATGGCCCCCAGGTCTATCTTCATCATATTAATCTTCCAACACTTAGTTATTTCCGTTGCTTTTTATTTTGCTTTTATTTTACTTTGCATCTTTATCATAAAAATACCAAAAATATTATCCTATCATATCTATCAGATCCCACTCTCGTAAGTGACCGTGTAGGGATTGACAACCCCTTATCACGTTGGTTGCGAGGATTTATTTGTTTTGTGTAGGTGCGAGAGACTAGCGCGTAGCCTCCTACTGGATTGATACCTTGGTTCTCAAAAACTGAGAGAAATACTTATGCTACTTTGCTGCATCACCCTTTCCCCTTAAGGGAAAACCAACGTAGTGCTCAAGAGGTAGCAAGAAGGATTTCTGGCACCGTTGCCGGGGAGGTCTACGCAAAAGTCAACATACCAAGTACCTATCACAAACCCTTATCTCCCGCATTACATTATTTGCCATTTGCCTCTCATTTTCCTCTCCCCCACTTCACCCTTGCCGTTTTATTCGCCCTCTCTTTTTCGTTCGCCTCTTTTTCGCTTGCTTTTTGTTTGCTCATGTGTTGGATTGCCTGTTTGTCACGATAGCTCAAGATAATACCAAATTATGTGACTTTACCAATACCAACAATAATGATTTCCTTAGCACTCCGATTGCTCCTCTTACCGATACTGAATCTTGTGAAATCAATGCTGCTTTATTGAATCTTGTCATGAAAGATCAATTCGCCGGCCTTCCTAGTGAAGATGCCGCTACCCATCTAAATAGCTTCGTTGATTTGTGTGATATGCAAAAGAAGAAAGATGTGGACGATGATATTGTTAAGTTGAAGCTATTTCCTTTTTCGCTTAGAGATCGTGCTAAAGCTTGGTTTTCGTCTTTGCCTAAAAATAGTATTGATTCTTGGAATAAGTGCAAAGATGCTTTTATCTCTAAGTATTTTCCTCCCGCTAAGATTATCTCTCTTAGAAACGATATTATGAATTTTAAGCAACTTGATCATGAACATGTTGCACAAGCTTGGGAGAGGATGAAATTAATGATATGTAATTGCCCTAGACATGGTTTGAATTTGTGGATGATTATACAAAAAATTTATGCCGGATTGAATTTTGCTTCTAGAAATCTTTTAGATTCGGCCGCATGAGGCACTTTCATGGAAATCACTTTAGGAGAAGCTACTAAACTCCTAGATAATATTAAGGTTAATTATTCTCAATGGCCCACTGAAAGATCTACTAATAAAAAAGTGCATGCGATAGAAGAAATTAATGTTTTGAGTGGAAAGATGGATGAACTTATGAAATTATTTGCTACTAAGAGTGTTTCTTCTGATCCTAATGATATGCCTCTGTCTACTTTGATTGAGAATAATAATGAATCCATGGATGTGAATTTTGTTGGTAGGAATAATTTTGGTAACAACGTGTATAGAGGAAACTTTAATCCTAGGCCTTATCCTAGCAATTCCTCTAATAATTATGGTAATTCCTACAACAATTATTATGGAAATTTTAATAAGATGCCCTCTGAATTTGAGACTAGTGTTAAGGAGTTTATGAATTCGCAAAATAATTTCAATGCTTTGCTTGAAGAAAAATTTCTTTAAGTTGATGAATTGGCTAGGAACGTTGATAGAATTTCTCTTGATGTTGATTCTTTGGAACTTAGATCTATTCCACCTAAGCATGATATCAATGAGTCTCTCAAATCCATGAGAATTTCCATTGATGAGTGCAAATAAAGAACCGCTAGGAAGCGTGCTAAGAAAGATTGCTTTATAAAAGCGTGTTCCTCTAATTTTTATGAAAATAAAGACGAAGATCTAAAAGTTATTGACGTGTCCCCTATTAAATCTTTGTTTTGCAATATGAATCTTGATAATGATGGGACTGAATATGATCCACCTTTACCTAGAAGGCGTTCCAAAAATTTGGAGTTTTTAGATCTTGATGCTAAAATTGATAAAAGTGGGATTGAAGAAATCAAAACATTAGATGATAATGAACCCACTATTCTAGATTTCAAGGAATTTAATTATGATAATTGCTCTTTGATAGATTGTATTTCCTTGTTGCAATCCGTGCTAAATTCTCCCCATGCTTATAGTCAAAATAAAGCTTTTACCAAACATATTTTTGATGCCTTGATGCAATCTTATGAAGAGAAGCTATAGTTGGAAGTTTCTATCCCTAGAAAACTTTATGATGAGTGGGAACCTACTATTAAAATTAAGATTAAAGATCATGAATGCTATGCTTTTGTGATTTGGGTGCTAGTGTTTCTATGATTCCAAAAACTTTGTGTGATTTGCTAGGTTTCCGTAATTTTGACGATTGCTCTTTATACTTGCACCTTGCAGATTCCACCATTAAGAAACCTATGAGAAGAATTAATTATGTTCTTATTGTTGCAAATAGGAACTATGTGCCCGTAGATTTTATTGTTCTTGATATAGATTGCAATCCTTCATGTCCAATTATTCTTGGTAGACCTTTCCTTAGAACGATTGGTGCAATTATTGATAAGAAGGAAGGGAATATTAGATTAGAATTTCCATTAAAGAAATGCATGGAACACTTCCCAAGGAAGAAAATAAAATTACCATATGAATCTATCATGAGAGCCAGTTATGGATTGCCTACCAAAGATGGCAATACCTAGATCTATCCTTGCTATTATGCCTAGCTAGGGGCGTTAAACGATAGCGCTTGTTGGGAGGCAACCCAATTTTATTTTTGGTTTTTTGCTTTTTGCTTCTGTTTAGGAATAAATATTTGATCTAGCCTATGGTTAGATGTGTTTTTATGTTTTAATTAGTGTTTGTGCCAAGTTAAACCTATAGGATCTTCTTGGATGATAGTTATTTGATCTTGTTGTAATTTCCAGAAACTTTCTGCTCACGAAAATAATTGTTAAAAATCACCAGAACGTGATAAAATATTTATTCCAATTTCTGCTGATCAATAAACAAATTTTCTAGGTCGTACTATTTTGGCTGATTTTTTGGAGTTCCGGAAGTTTGCCTTAGTTATAGATTACTACAGATTGTTCTGTTTTTGACAGATTCTGTTTTTTGTGTGTTGTTTACTTATTTTGATGAATCTATGGCTAGTAAAAGAGTTTATAAACCATAGAGAAGTTGGAATACAGTAGGTTTAACACCAATATAAATAAAGAATGAGTTCATTACAGTACCTTGAAGTGGTCTTTTGTTTTCTTTCGCTAACGGAGCTCACGAGATTTTCTGTTAAGTTTTGTGTTGTGAAGTTTTCAAGTTTGGCATAAAAGATTTGATGGATTACGGAACAAGGAGTGGCAAGAGACTAAGCTTGGGGATGCCCATGGAACCCCCAAGATAATATAAGGACACCAAAAAGCCAAAGCTTGGGGATGCCCCGGAAGGCATCCCCTCTTCCATCTACTTCCATCGGTAACTTTACTTGGAGCTATATTTTTATGGGCTTATTCCATCTGTGCCCCCAATTCCTTAGTTGTGCTCAGTTTTCCCCATGCTTCAAACTTTTGCTCACTTTTCCCACTCCCTTAGCTGAAACTCTCACAGATGTTCATAACAAACGTTTGCCGTCTTGGCCGTTAACTGACTTGTGGGGCCACGTTGGACTCTGTTGACTGTGGCTGGTTGGGCCGTGTTTGTGTTCATAGGACGGGCCCGTTAGTTTGTTGATAATAAATTAAAAAAGCCTGCTATCGATGGATGCAGCCTACTATGCATGCCTGGCTTTGGCATCGATGTAGCCTGCTATGCATGCGAACACCGCCACGCACGCATTTAGTGACCTAGACCTGATCGCATGCATGCACGCCGACACGCACGCATCGATCCGTGCCGCATGGTTGCCGGTGGATTCAGTCGCTCTGCAGCATCGTTTCACGCGTCGCAGGGATACGTGCCGGTGGCAGAAGGGGCAGGCTGCACGCACACTCGCGTCCATATGTCGAGGCATCGGTTCACGCCGCATGGCTGCCGCTCGATTCAATTGTGGAAGGCAGGTAGCCGCCAACGCAGAGCACGTAGAAGGGGGAGGCAGACAGCCGCCAACGCAGAGCACGCAAAGCACGCTCGCATCGATTCACGTTCACACATTGATGATCGCATCGGTTCACACACGCACTGAGTCACGATCTACGCCGTTTGCGTGTTTACCCACTTTGTCTCCCCCGGCTATTTAAACTGCCCTTCATTGCCTCTTCTTCTACAGATCCATCTGCGCCTCCCACTTCTCTTCTTACCCCAAAAGCCAAAGCCGTTACACTCAGCGAAGCGAGCAAGATGCAGTACAACAGGCCGACGTTCCAAGACCCGCCCACCGTGCCGGAACGGCGGTACCCCGCCAACGTCATCGTCGAGGCATCGCTTCGCGTGTGGGCGTTCTCACGCTGGAGGGGTAGCACTGAGCTTGCAGGGGGGTTCCTCCGTGCGGGCTTCCACCATCTCCCGGCGGGCTCGCCGCCCATGTTCAACCTCGTGGAGCAGCGTCCCCATGCCAACGCTCCAGTGGTAGGGCTCGTCGTCCACTTCACCAACAGGTTCGATGCCTACTACCTGCTCGGCAAGGTGTGTTGGTGTGGGTGCGAGTTCATCGCATTCACCACCTATAACATCTTCATCGACTTCGAGAGCGTCTTCCCCGCTTGCAATCGCATGCACAG
Source organism: Aegilops longissima (assembly GCA_021605205.1). Lineage (NCBI taxonomy): Eukaryota > Viridiplantae > Streptophyta > Magnoliopsida > Poales > Poaceae > Aegilops > Aegilops longissima. The sequence continues at coordinate 525,647,133 of CM038679.1, forward strand.
CCTCCCGTACTACCTCGGCGACAACGGCCTTGAGGAGGAGCAGTACTGAAGCCGGCGACGAAGAAGACGGTGAAGCCGGCGGTTAAGGTGAAGACGACGGTGAAGACATGGCGGTGTTGCCCTAGCTACCCTATCTACTATGTAGTGTGAGTTTGGTGTGTGTTGCCCGAGCTAGCTACCCTATCTATGTAAGGTTAATTATTATTATCTATCGGTGTCGTGTTATATGTAAGAACTTATGTTGCCCTAGCAACCCTATCTAAGTTAAGTTATGTGTGTTATATTAATGTTTTGTTATGTTTGTATTTTGTTTGTCCCAAGTTTAGACACGACTAATTGGCGTGAGAAAATTAACCAAACTAACTAAAATGATGTGCTTATAGATGCCTTCTAAAATAAGAACATATTGTACATTTGTACATGGCTTTGGTTTGAGAGCTCAGATATTTTTAGGTATTCCAAGAATACTTTGGTTTTCGAAATATTGAAGTATCAAATACTTTGAGATGTTTGGCTTTAGTCAAAGTGTAGTTTTATATACTTTAATATGTAGAAAACTACACTATGTTTGAAGTATATAAAAAAGAGGGTTGGACCTATTTTTCCAATCATGAAGTATTGGTTCGCTAGGCATAATAATACTGCGGTTTGCAAATACTTTGATTCTAAAAAATGAAGGGACCCATAAAGGAAAGCCAAAAAAATTCCTCAATGAGATAGAAGAGATTGGGCAATTAAATTAATGAAAAAAGCAATCAGAAACAAAAAAGAACAAAGCAATCGTTCCTAAACAAAAAAAGAAACATCGCTTGTTTCTAGGCCTCATTTATCCTTTGTGGGCCTATTGCAGCTTGATTCTCTTTGGGCCCGTGAACTAGGTTTTTTTCTAGCAGAACTGACGAACTCGAGGACAAAATTTTGGCAAGTGCGAGAGAGAAGAGATGAAATTGATGTATATCCCTTTTGCTGCTCAAGTACTGCTTACTGTCATCTGACAAGCTAGGGTATGATCCAACACTCGAGGTTACTAGCTAACAAAATAATCCTATCACTGAACTGGTAGTTGTCTTCTGCCGAAACTGAAAGTGTCGAAACTTAACAGTAAACTGCATACATTCAGAGATCGACAGTTGCACTAAATAGAGTTGCATTTGAGATAAACAGACTTGGATTGCTAAACAGTGGCAACAACAGTAGGCAAACATCTCTAACGAGAGATGGCCATCAATTAAAAAATTCCTAGAGCAAGTATTCCTAAAGCTATCAGATTGGATTGCTTCTTCAACTCAATCAGCTGCTTGAAGTTCTTGTTCATCTTCTTCAATTCCGTCTTCAGTTCGACATCTACCACCGTCGGGTATTTCGGACGCGCTGCTGCTGCCGGAGCGGCACTGTCATGGGGCAGATTTAACTCGTGGATTGCATTCCCCCTCGAATCCAGCAAGCCCAACCCTTGAAGCCTCTGGATGTAATCATCCATCCACTCGAAATGGTGGCATTTCTTCACGATCTGAAAACAAAATCATGTAACCTAAATCCAAATCTGACAGATTTTTTGAGAAATTAGAGATAAAGGATGCGAGGAAAACTCAGATTTAACCTGCCCCTCCGGCTTGCTCTCGCATTTGACGAACTCGCACCCAAAGTTCCCATTCTTCTCCTCATTCGAAGTCAACCGCTTCAGTGGCGCAGTCCGTGGGCAGTCAATGCATCGAGTCATCGGCGCTGGACCATACACCGGCCACGTGGAACGGGGGGCTGACGAGGAGGTCGACATATCGCCCGAGAGGAAGAAACAGAGGAATTGCTCGAGAGCAAGAAGAACGAGAAGATGGGGAAAGAAACAGAGGAATTGCTCGATCTGCTCGATGCCCTTGTCTGTCAGATGGAGAAGAGGGGAAGGGGAAGCTATATTGACGATTTGCCACATTATATTTTGCAGTTTGAATATTTGAACCAACTCTTAACACTGACATGTGGTGGTCATGTGCAAAAAATACAATTTCATATGTAAAGTGGGGCAGATCATAAAAACCCGAGAAGGACAATGCAGTAGCCAATCAGGATGCATCGCGCGGATCGCGCATGCCTTTCCCACATCTGACGAGTGGTGTTTGGCGCTTGGTAGGATCCGACGGCGGACGTTCGACGCTAGGGTTTGGAGCATTTCTGCGGGGTTATGAGCGACTCAACGGGGTTATTAGGTTTGACCAGATTTCAAATGGCCATAACTAAATTAGAAAAAATCACAAAAATATAAAACAAAGATAGTTCGTCCGTTTATGAGACCTAGTTACCATAAAAAATATGAACTAGGTATAGCGGCGTTTTTTTTGAAAAATCATTTTTTGAAGTGATCTGTCGAAATCAAGTTCAAATGTTTTTAAAAAATTGAAAAAAAATCAAAATGTTGTAATTCTTGCGCACATAGTCGTCATATGTGACAAGGTTATGAGAAAAAAAATATAAACTTGGTGTAGGTCATTTTCATGAAAAAAGGCTTCACACAAATGAGCTATCACCTATGAACATGTTCAGAGTTCGTAGAATAGGGAGAGAGGGTTTAGGGTTTGAAAAAAAATCAAAATAGTTCAAAAAAAATCAAAATAATTCAAAAAAATCAAAAAAATCTCCATAGCTTCATTTTGGAGTGAATAAGAAGGATCTGAACTTACTTTTTCATTTTCATATCTAAAACGTGTTATTTGACGGTTTTGAATTAAAAGCATATTTTTTCAAAAAAATGTAGTAATATGAATATTAATCAATAAATAGTGAGACTTCGTTTTTACCCTATACATATGGAACAAGTGTTAATAAAAATATATATGCCTCATTTAGGCAAGGTCAAAAAAAACTTGATTTCAAATAGGGCTGTTTACCCTAGCTTCCGAGCTCGTTTCTAGCACATTTCTCATTCGGACTGTTCACCTACGAACATTGGACTTCAAATGCTCGATCAAATACACTGCACCAAGCAATGAACCTCCAATATTCAACTTCAACTTTGGCTCAAATCCAAATTTTGGCCCAAATTCAAATATTGATTTAAATTCAAATTTTGATGGAAATTTGAATTCTGACTCAAATAAGAAACCAAAGTAGAAGCAACATTATTACAACAGTAGCTCAAATCTACCAAGTTTTAAGATGCCAACATCTTAATACAAATCTACCAAGTTTGAAGCGATCGACTCGCCCTTGAGTTGACAACACAAACATTTCCCAACAACTTAATTCAAATTTTCGACTTGCTCCTTGTGTTTGCAGCTGGCTTCACCGTCTTGCTCCTGGTTTCCCTAGTTGAGATGCTCTTTTCTTTCAGAATCTTGTTCCTTTTGATCTTGGGCTTTACTTGGGGTTTTCCCCGTGGAGGTGCTGATGGAGTAGTTCCACTCGCCGAGCACTTGGCGACCATTTGACGATCATCTATGGGTTCAGTAATCTTTAAAGGCACAATTGGAAAAATTACCCCCTCCTCTTCCTCTCTTATAGCTTCAAAACCATCAAAGGCCATGGTTTCAAAATCTTCTACTTCTTCATCTCTTGGCCTTTTCTCCCTAGAGCTGGTAAATAAAATTATAAGCCATAGGCAAAAAAGAGAACAAATGCAAACAAAAGGGTAGCTGCATTCTACAAATGCAAACACATACCAAGATGCTTCATTTGCTGCTGCATTCTCCAGTGCATCTTCAATCTCCATTGCTGCTGTATTCTCCTCAGCATTGGCTGCTGTCCATCTTTCCTCCTCTCCAAATGATGCATCCACTGTATTGGTACAAAGCCTAGCAATATGCCCCAGAACTCCACATTTTTTGCAAGCACGCTTCTTTGGTAGACGACCCTCCTCACCTGCTCTAATCCTCTGGTTCCTTGGTCTTCCTGGTGGTCTAGTAATGACAGGAGCGTGGAGTTTGAACCCTGGATCTACTATGTTCCATTGATCTTTCCCCAATAGTGCAGGCACATTGTCAGCATAAGCAGCCATAAATTTGGCAACAGAGAAATACTCAGAGCAATATTGATCAACTTCACCATCTGCACCCCCGATAAAGGTCATCAGATGTAGGGCATGTAGGCATGGCTTCCCACGGATCTGCCATTGCCTACAAGTACATTCTCTAGTACTTAGGTTCACAGGATACCTCCATACCCTATTTTTAGTGTCAGTATAGGTAACCTCTCCCTCATATGTACCAGATCGAATACATTTCATCTTCAGTCCTCTTGCCTTCAAGTGCAATGCCTTAATCAGTGATAGGAGCATTTGATGACAAACATATTGTGTTTATGCAATTCTTTTGCGAAGAGCCATCTTTATCATGATCATTTGCCTCATCTTGTCAAATGCTTACCACAACAAGAGCCCTTTCACCGACTTGAACTTTGCATTGAAGCATTCTGCAAGGTTACTGGTCACATAATCTACTTTACAGATTTCATTGAATTTGCTTCTTGACCACACCTTGCCATGATGTGCATCCATGTACTCCTTCAGAAGAGGATTTTGAGCATACAACACTCTCAAATGGTGTTCATGCTTCCTTTTGCTGCATGTGTATGATGCTGGCCATAAGTTCTCATCATAAACTTTACCTTTGAACTTCTTTTTGAAATTATGCGCTGCGTGTCGCATACATTCCCTATGCTCCACTCCAGGGAATACAATTTCCACTGCACTCTCTAAACCCTTGCAAGCATCTGTGTGTATAGCTAAACCTGGGGGTGTGCCAATAATGTTATTGCAATCACTGCGAAACCAAACCCAACTTTCCTCGACTCTGCCTCCACCACACCAAATGCAACTGGGAATAGCCAGTTGTGTCCATCAACTGCATAAGCTGCTACTAGCTGTCCTCTCCATCTTCCAGTCAAATGTGTAGCATCTACAACCAAATAGGGCCTGCAACCATCTAGAAACCCCTGCCAGCAAGCCTTGAAACAAACAAAAGCCCTTCTAAAGCACTACTTCTGAAATGACTTCCCTTTTATTTTGAAAGGAACTGTATGCTTGTCAATCTCCACAACACTCCCTGGACTTGCCATCTCCACTTCAGCTTTGAAAGTGTAAAGCAGCTGAAAACTGTCATTCCATTGACCATTAATTCTGTCAAGAGCCTTTTCCCTAGAATTGAAAATTCTCATGTAAGGAATTTCTATCTTGTACTTCTCAAAAAGCTTCCCATGGAGTTATGTTGGACCAAGTCCTGGTTCTTCTCTCAGCCAATCCAATATAGCATCTGCCACCCACCTAGTTTTTGCTAGCTTGGTTTTGGCCTTCCCCCCTTCCCCTCCAGGTGGACAGGTGTCCTTGTGTGGGTTTTTCTTTATCTAAAACAAAATAAAAGGGTAAAAAACAGTTAAGAAACCTTACTCAACGATCTGAAAATAAATTACTAACTAAACTTGGATTACCTGAATATATTTGCTCTTTCTCATACGAGATGCATGCAACTTCCACCTACACCTAGGATATGGACAAAAAACTGTGAACCTTGCTGGCTCACTCCTTTTAATCTTATAGGTGTTTTCAGATATAATGCACCATGTTGTCACTGCATTCTGATACGTCTCGAACGTATCTATAATTTTTGATTGCTCAATGCTATATTATCTACTGTTTTGGACCATATTGGGCTTTATTTTCCACTTTTATATTACTTTTGGGACTAACCTATTAACCGGAGGCCCAGCCCAGAATTGCTGTTTTTTTTGCCTATTTCAGTGTTTCGAAGAAACGGAATATCAAACGGAGTCCAAACGGAATGAAACATTCGGGAACGTGATTTTCTCACCGAACATGATCTAGGAGACTTGGACCCTACGTCAAGGAAGCCACGAGGTGGGCACGAGGTAGGGGGGCGCGCCCCCCCCCGTGCCCCCACCCTCGTGGGCACCACGAAGCTCCACCGACGTACTCCTTCCTCCTATATATACCTACGTACCCCCAAACGATCAGAGACGGAGCCAAAAACCTAATTCCACCACCGCAACCTTCTGTACCCACGAGATCCCATCTTGGGGCCTGTTCCGGAGCTCCGCCGGAAGGGGAATCCACCACGGAGGGCTTCTACATCATCACCATAGCCTCTCCGATGAAGTATGAGTAGTTTACCTCAGACCTTCGGGTCCACAGTTAGTAGCTAGATGGCTTCTTCTCTCTTTTTGGATCTCAATACAATGTTCTCCCCCTCTCTCGTGGAGATCTATTCGATGTAATCTTCTTTTTGCGGTGTGTTTGTTGAGATCAATGAATTGTGGGTTTATGATCAAGATTTTCTATGAACAATATTTGAATCTTCTCTGAATTCTTTTATGTAAGATTGGTTATCTTTGCAACTCTCTTCGAATTATCAGTTTGGTTTGGCCAACTAGATTGGTAGTTCTTGCAATGAGAGAAGTGCTTAGCTTTGGGTTCAATCTTGCGGTGTCCTTTCCCAGTGACAGTAGGGGCAGCAAGGCACGTATTGTATTGTTGCCATCGAGGATAACAAGATGTTTTTTTTATCATATTGCATGAATCTATCCCTCTACATCATGTCATCTTGCTTAAGGCGTTACTCTGTTTTCTTGAACTTAATACTCTAGATGCATGCTGGATAGCGGTCGATGAGTGGAGTAATAGTAGTAGATGCAGGCAGGAGTCGGTCTACTTGTCTCAGACGTGACGCCTATATACATGATCATACCTAGATACTCTCATAACTATGCTCAATTCTGTCAATTGCTCAACAGTAATTTGTTCACCCACCGTAGAATACTTATGCTCTTGAGAGAAGCCACTAGTGAAATCTATGGCCCCCGGGTTTATTCTCATCATATCAATCTTCCATCACTTTATTATTGCTTTGTTTTTACTTTGCCTTTTATTTTACTTTGCATCTTTATACCAAAAATACCAAAAATATTATCTATTATCTCTATCAGATCTCACTCTCGTAAGTGACCGTGAAGGGATTGACAACCCCTAATCGTGTTGGTTGCGTTGAGCTATTTGTTTTGTGTAGGTACGAGGGACTCGCGCGTAGTCTCCAACTGGATTGATACGTTGGTTCTCAAAAACTAAGGGAAATACTTACTCTACTCTGCTGCATCACCCTTTCCTCTTCAAGGAAATCCAACGCAGTGCTCAAGAGGTAGCAGGAAGAATTTCTGGCGCCGTTGCCGGGGAGGCTGAAGCAAAAGTCAAGTCAAGATTTGGACTCCCACAAAGAGTCACTTCTGGCGCCGTACCAAGTACCTATCACAATCTGTTATCTCTCGCATTACATTATTTTCCATTTGCCTCTCGTTTTCCTCTCCCCCACTTCACCCTTGCCGTTTTATTCGCCCTCTCTTTTCTGTTTGCCTTCCCATTGCCCTGGCCGAATCAAAAAGAACTAAGGGTCCTTTCCAGGGTTCTAGTACCTTGGACAACCCCTCTATCCTCTCTAAGCTCATAAATAATGATGCTATGGGAAGACCCACCAGGGTTACCAATGAGAGCTTAAATAATTCTGATGAAGATGACTCTGGAATTTTTCGTTATTTAATTGATGAGTCTTTAAAAGATGCTTGGGATAGGTTATTGAGGATTCAGGCTAGCTATGTACCACAATATCAAATTGAGGTTTACTTAAAAAGTTTCTATGTTGGATTGCCCGCTTCTTTCAAGCAAGTTCTAGATTATATTTTTGAAGAAGGTTTTCTTGAAGGGGATGCTGTAGATACCTATGAAAGAATGAAAACTATATTTGGGCACCCCATGAATGATAAGGTTGAATCTACCACCCTCTTATGCTTCTATCAAAACGAAATTATCAAAGAGATGAAATCTAGTTTAGATGCAAATTTCCGTAACGTGCTTAATCTTACTTCCTCCATTAATGGCAATGTGATTTCCCAAAATAGAAGGATGAATGCCATAGAAAGGAATTTTTCTCTTTTCTTTCCGAGTGCCAAAGATGGCAATACCTAGATCTATCCTTGCTTTTATGCCTAGCTAGGGACGTTAAACGATAGTTCTTGTTGGGAGGCAACCCAATTTTTTTTTTTTTTTGTTTTTGTTTAGGAATAAATGATCCATCTACTTTCTGGTTAGATGTGTTTTTATGTTTTAAGTAGTGTTTGTGCCAAGTTAAACCTATAGGATCTTCTTGGATGATAGTTATTTGATCTTGCTGTAATTTCCAGAAACTTTCTGTTCACGAAAAAAATATTTAAATCATCAGTATGTGATAAAATACTGATTCAAATTGCTACTGATCAATAAACAAATTTCCTAGGTCGTCCTATTTTTGCTGAATTTTTGGAGTTCCAGAAGTTTGCGTTAGTTACAGATTACTACAGACTGTTCTGTTTTTGACATATTCTCTTTTACGTGTGTTGTTTGCTTATTTTGATGAATCTATGGCTAGTAAAATAGTTTATAAACCATAGAGAAGTTGGAATACATTAGGTTTAACACCAATATAAATAAAGAATGAGTTAATTACAGTACCTTAAAGTGGTCTTTTGTTTTCTTCCGTTAACGGAGCTCACGAGATTTCTGTTGAGTTTTGTGTTGTGAAGTTCTCAAGTTTTGGGTGAATTTTTTTGATGGATTATGGAACAAGGAGTGGCAAGAGCCTAAGCTTGGGGACGCCCATGGCACCCCCAAGAATATCCAAGGACACCAAAATTCAAAGCTTGGGATGCCCTGAAGGCATCCCTCTTTAAATCTACTTCCATCGGTAACTTTACTTGGAGCTATATTTTATTCACCACATGATATGTGTTTGCTTGGAGCGTCTTGTATGATTTGAGTCTTTGCTTTTTAGTTTACCACAATCATCCTTGCTGTACACACCTTTTGAGACAGCCATACATGAATTGGAATTTGATAGAATACTCATTGTGCTTCACTTAGATCTTTTGAGCTTTATAGTTTTGCTCTGGTGCTTCACTTATATCTTTTAGAGCACGGTGGTGGATTTGTTTTATAGAAACTTTTGATCTCATGCTTCACTTAGATTATTCTGAGAGTCTTAAATAGCATGGTAATTTGCTTAATAATAATAATATGCTTGGTATTCAAGATTTGTAAAACTTTCTTTTGAGTGAGTTGAATACTAAGAAAAGTTTGATGCTTGATAATTGTTTTGAGATATGAAGATGGTGATATTAGAGTCATGCTAGTTGAGTAGTTGTGAATTTGAGAAATACTTGTGTTAAAGTTTGTGATTCCCGTAGCATGCACGTATGGTGAACCGTTATGTGATGAAGTTGGAGCATGATTTATTTATTGATTGTCTTCCTTATGAGTGGCGGTCGGGGACGAGCGATGGTATTTTCCTACCAATCTATCCCCCTAGGAGCATGCTCGTAATACTTTGCTTTGATAACTTGTAGATTTTCTCAATAAGTATATGAGTTCTTTATGACTAATGTTGAGCCCATGGATTATAGGCACTTTTCTTCCTTCCACCATTGCTAGCCTCTCTAATACCGCGCACTTTTCGCAGGTATCATACACCCACCATCACTATAAAAAAATACACTTCTATGGTGATACGTGTTTGTCACAGTAGGTCGCGTTTTTTGTCATGCATGTACATCCATGACAAATTTATGACAAAATCAAGATAGTCATACCTGTGCTGTCGTAGAAGTGTTCCATGACATTACCAAAATTATCATCACGGAAGTGTCCACTTCCATGACGATAAATCGCGCGTCACAGAAGTGCTTTCGTCAAGGGTGACCAACACGTGGCATCCACCGTAACAGAACGCCGTTAAGCTATCTGGCCGGGTTTTGGATCCGATAACCCGTTAACAGCCCCGACCAATGGGGATTTTCTACATGTAAAATCATCATTGGCTGGAGGAAACACGTGTCGGCTCATCGTTGGGACAGATGTCATCCACTCATTGGACGAAAGGCGCCTATGATACGTCGACACGTGGCACGGCCCAACAGAGGCCCATTCCTGTGAAAAGGTCGGCCCAGCAAAAATTAGCAGGCCAGCCCATATAAGGCCTACTTGTGTCAGGTCCATTTAAGCCCACGGCCCATACGAGATGTGCCAATTCGACCCGTCAACGGCCCGTTAAAGATTTGACACCATTGCAGCCCATCGTCAGTTCGAGCATGTTAACAGCCCGCTATATATTTGGGCTCAATATCGGCCCGATGAGATTTCGGCCTGTTAACGGCCCATTTAATGGATGGGCCAATTTTCAGGAAGTACATCTTTCGGCCTTTTAGCGACCCATTTAAATGTTGGGCTAGTTTACGGCCCGGTGTGTCTTTCAGCCTGTTGACGACCCATAAATCTGATGGGTCATTTGTTTTCGGACCTGAGTTTCGGCCTTTTAGCGGCCCATTTAAGTGTTGGGCCAATTTTATGGCCCGGTGTCACTTTCAGCCTGTTGACGGCCCATAAATCAGTTGGGCCATTTGTAGTCGGACCTGAGTTTTGGCCTTTTAGCGACCCATTTAAGTGTTGGGCCAATTCCGGCCACTGTGCCTTCGGCTGTTAACGGACCATAAATGAGTTGGGCCATTTGTAGTCGGACCTTAGTTTTGGCCTTTTAATGGCCCATGCCCTTCATGGTCCAATACCAGCCGGTTTCTCATTCGGCTGCTAAAGGCCCACAACCTGATTGGGCCATACAATGTCGACCTGACTTTCGGCCTCTTAGCGGCCCATGGTCTTCATGGTCGATACAAGCCCATTGTCTCTTCGGCTGCTAAAGGCCTATAGTATAGTTGGGCCATATGTAGCCCAAACTTTGTAACGGCTCGTTAACGGCCCGTGAAATAAACTGGGGCCACCTGTTGCCGCTTCGATGTCGGCTCGTTAACGACCGGGAGGTAAGAGGGCCGACCATTAACTTCGGCCTAGTAACGGCCCATTAACTTAATGGGCCCACTAAAGTTCAGTACATGTCTTTAGGCCAAATTAGATAATTTGAGCCCATTACGACGAGCAATTATGCACAGGACCAAAACCGATCACTCAAAGGTACGGCATACGTGGAATAACGTTGCACATCCAAAGATATTCTACAGAAATTACATCCACCGGGCAATCAAAGATTGATGCGGTGAAAATAAATGAGCGAACCTAACCATCTACAACGTCACAATCGCAACCTCAAAGATGATGGCGCCCATAAGCATGTTGGCAAGTTCTTTCGCTTTGCTACACTTTCGTGAAAACATTGATCGGTTGTTGTGTCGCACGACTCTGCACCTCTGATTCATCCACCATTTTCATCATTGCTTCAGCCATTAATTGGTTCACAAACATACATTTATTCCGTTGCATTCGAGATGAGGAGGATCTTGAATGATTCAGATGGCGATTTTGGCGAGCTTGTATTATTGATAGTGGAGAGTGTCTCGACCAACGCATCATAACATAAATTAGGACGGGAACCAAACAGATTAATCATGAGTTATTGCCATATTGCCTGGCCTAGATTTACTGGAAAGAAACAATGGGGTTGCCTTGCTGTTTTCAGATTTTGTCTTCTTATCTTCAGCAGCCTGCACAAAATGAACACACTAGCATTGCTATCATTGGCCAAGTCAGATAATAGGAAAGCAACATTGACACAACGAACGTTTGGGCAACTAGCCTACACTAAATTAACACAATATGGCACAACTATCATCAGCCAGGTAAGGTAGTACGAAAGCAACATTGACACAATGAATGAATGGGCAACCAGAGAAGCACTACAATTCAATAATGTGCGTGATATGAGATAGTACATTCATGCAGCTCGGTATGCAAAACTACCAAGCAGTTTCCCTTAGAAAAATCAACATTGGTGCCTTTAACATTTTGCTACAACTAATTTTAGATCAGATAAAGGTTAGATTCATGCCGATTAAAAATACATGTTGATGTAAAAATATAGTGATATACAACATGTACTTACATCAGCATTGGAGCACAGAGAATTCCCTCAAGATATTTTCCTCGAATACGATCCCAATGGAGGAAGTCTTCTATCGTTTAACCTTATTTTCTAAAAGAGAGATGGGTAAGAAACATGTAGAAAATATGATCAGAATGCTATAAAATTTCATGATGCAATGATATGCACACGCTTCTTAGAATGGAGTTGACATTCTTTTGCTGGACTCGAGCGAACTAGTTCTTTGGCCACTGGAATCTGCTTATTATCAATGGGACTTGGGTTTCTCTGTGCTGGAGCAGTATCTATGAAAAATGGAGTTGGTTTATTATCTCCTGGCGTTTGGATCTTTTGCAAAGACCTGGTTTGTAACCCTTCAGATTCTAACATAGCCGTCTTCCCCTTGCATGCCTTATATAGAAGAATGGTGATTCAGTTATAAAACATGCTACAGCAGAGATGGAATAGGTATTGAAGAATAGAAAGGCATGACATATTGACATGTATTCCCTCCATCCGGAAATAAATGGATGGGTCTAGGCGTATTTCAGTTCTAGATACATCCAGTTTTATACATTTCTGCGACATTTAATCCGGATGGAGGGAGTATGATGTAAGAGCTAGGGATACGACAGGACAACACAGGAAAAAAAACACTGAAAAACCCACTGCAGAACCAAAGTATTCAAACCCACTGATATGAGATAGTACACTCATGCAGCTCGAGAATGCAAAACTACCGTGCAGTTTTCCTTACGTAAATCAACATTGTGGCCTTTAATCATACATTTTGCTACAACTAAATTTAGATCGATAAAGGTTGGATTCACGCCGATTAACAAAATACATGCTGATGTAAAAATATAGTGATATACAACAGTACTTACATCTACATTGGAGCATAGAGAATTCACGCAAGAATCTTTCCTCATAAACGATACCATTGCAGAAATTCTTCTATCTGTTAAGCTTATTTTCTAAAAGAGATGGGTAAGAAACATGTAGAAAATATGATCAGCATGCTATAAAATTTCATGATGCAAGGATACGCTGCGCTTCTTAGAATTGAGTTGACATATTTTTGCTCATTGAGCGGACTAGTTCTTTGGCCACTGGAATCTGCTTATTATCAGTAGGAGTTGGGTTTCTTTGTGCTGGAGCAGTATCTATAAAAACTGGAGTTAGTTTATTATCTCCTGGCGTTTGGATCTTTTGCAAAGGCCTTGTTTGTAACCCTTTAGATTCTAACATAGTCGTTGTCGGAGTAAATGACCACAGGTAGCCTAGCCGGCTCCCCCTGGGACTTCTGAAAAAATTACAAGCCAATCAAGCCATCCAACATCCAAGACGCAGGGTCGCCTTTCCCCGGCCGGCTGCCCCTTAGGCCGGCTGTCAGGAGGTGGCCCGTCCCCAAAGCCTACAGGTAGAAGGCCACAAGAGGGCCGGCTCCCATGGAGCCAGCTACCAGAGGGCCGACTCCACGTAGCCGGCCACGAGAAGGGCGACTCCAAGAAGCCGGCCACCCAGCAAGCGGCCAAGGCCGCACCCTCAGAATCTGCACCCACATAACGGTGATGAGACGGGGCGTGGCTACAGTGAAGCCTGCCACCCCCGCATCCCGGAGCGCGCATGGCCATAGTGCGCCGCACGGGGCGGCCATCACCCGTCTGGCGCGGCACTGTTACCATGCTGACCATGACGTCACGCGGGCGGCGGGCCCCTCCGGTCAGAGAGATGCCTGAAGGCGGCTCGTCCTCCCCCAGTCGGCCTGAGATATGGCCGGCGTCCCATAGCCGGCTTGCTCCCTCCCTCGAAGGGAGCACCTCATTAAGGAGACAAGACGAGGTGAGACTACAGTGATCGCCGCCAAGGCGGCAACACTGTAGCCATGCTTACCCCGACAAAGCCCTCGTCATCACGATTGAGGCAACAGTAACCAGCCCCCGACAAGGCCCTCAGCGGTGGGGCCAGACTTGTCGACCAAGAAGCCGGCAGCCGGCGGGCCCTAGCGGCCGGCGGAGAAGCCGGCGAGCGTAGACACTGACGGCTAGGGCCCGCGCCCAGCCGGATTACCATTGTACCCCTGGGGGGTAGGCCTATATAAAACCCCAGGGCACCCATGCAAAGGGTTGATCTCTTAGAGTTTTAGACACCACATAGAGGGAAGAGGAGAGCTAGCCGTGCCCTTCTTCTTCCTCTCACCGAACAGCTCAAGGAGCCTCTTGTAGCCACTTGTTCATCTAGTGATCATGCGGAGACCCCGCAGAGCAGCAGTAGGGGTGTCATCTCCACGGAGAGCCCCGAAGCTGGGAAAGATTCGCCGGCGTGCATGTCTTCGCCTCATCCCGTTTCCAGGCACCGGCGACGTCTTATTGGCTCCCACTATGATAAGCCACCCGTTGGCATATGTCGCACCTACCACCCGACATTTGGCGCCCACCGTGGGGCCAGGTGCACCATCGTCCGGAGATCTGTTCTGGACGGGAACCTTCTTCCTCCCACGCGAGCGTAGCCAGCCCGGCACGCCCGATGGCGCTTGCCCCGACAGCTGCGGCGTCGGCGGCGACGCTTATGCGGCGAGCTGCCTCGCCGATCTTCTTGGCGAGGCTCGCATCTCTGACGAACCCGCCTCCGACGCGGGCACAGGCTGCCTCGAGAGCCACCTCGTCAGCCTCCTTGACCAACTCCACGTCTCCAGCGAGCCCGCTGTGGATTTGGAGTCGATCGGCTCCACCGACCCGATGCTTGTCGACTCCGACACGGCATCACTCGACGCTTTCCCCACCAACGTCGTGATCTTCAACGACCCGCTCCCCCAAGCCAACAGTTGTGGCAGTGCCATCACCGAGGTGTTGGTCATCAGTCACGGCGGTCCCTCTGGCGAGAACGCCCATCACACCCTGCGAGCGGCGCTGCACGACCTGTTCGCCCCTCTCCCGGCTGACGCCGACGCCGAGGCACTGGAGGCGCGCCGCCTCGCCCTCCACGCGGAGGGCCAGAGGATAGCTTCCATGAGACGCCTCACCGAGGCCCACCAGCGCGAAGTCGACCGCGCCGCCTTTGGCACGCCGCCTCCTGACGGGCCGAGCCGAATCGGCGTCATCAAGAAACGCGGCGCAGTCATCGCCGACATGCTTGGAGTGGACCGCCCAGTCTACGCCACGCCCCTCGAGAACCTATGCGCCGCCCAGGCGGCGGTAGAAGAGCTTAATGGACTAGGGCCCGACGATCTCCCCTATATGGCTAGGCGCATCCAGCAACTGATTGGCGCGGCCGCAGAGTGGCATGAAGACAGCGCCCGCGCCGAAAGCCCTCCCCCGCGCCGAGAGCACGGCGTGACGTCACGCACACCGACAATGAAAGCAACGCCACAAGACGGCGAAAAAAGAGCGGCTGCCAGCCGCAGCCGAACCCGGATCTCCATCGAGCGCGACGCGGAAGGCTATCCTCGAGCCGTGGAGCGGCGAGGCAACCCTCCCCCTCCTCCACCTTGCGGGGAAAGATATCCCACCCCGCCACCTGTCATGCATCCGACTCTCAGCGGCCGACTGGGCCACCGCGAAGGAGTCGGCGAAAATGACGCCCGCCACCAGATCGACCTCCTAGTGCGATCCCTGGTATTGGAAGAAGAAGATGATGTCGGTCCGCCTTGCTTCGGCCCCCGCATCCGTGACGAGCCCTTCCCTAAAGGGTTCTCGCTCCCAAGAGACACGCCCAAGTACAACAGCTCTGTGAAGCCGGAGGATTGGCTGATCGACTACTCCACCGCAGTCAGCATAGCGAACGGCAACAGGCGCGTTGCCGTGAAATATGTGCCCCTCATACTTCAGGGCACGGCGCGAACCTGGCTCAACAGCCTCAAGCCATATAGCATCAACAGTTGGCTAGACTTCACCGAAGCCTTCATCCGCAACTTCACCAGCACCTACAAGTGGGCTCCCAAGCCCAGACAGCTATCCTTGTGCGTACAAGGACCCACCGAGTCGACTTGCGACTACCTCACGCGTTGGGACGAGCTCCGCAATTCCTGCGAGGGGGTGCACGAGGTTCAAGCCATAGAGTACTTCACCGCCGGGTGCCGAGAAGGCACCCTCCTCAACACAAGCTTCTGCGACGAGCCGACTACCTCGACGAGCTACTAGTCATAGCGGACAAGCACGCTACCGCCGACTCCTCGATGAAGACCGAGCTCGGGTGGGCGCCCGGGAAGGTGCTCAACCTGGCTCCCAAAAGCGCCGGTGGCGACTCCAAATGACGTCCGTGCATCGAAACGACAACAAGCGCAAGGGCCCAATGCGCCTCAACCCGTCGGCGGTGGCCACCGTCGAAGACGAGCAACCCGAGGCGCGCCCGCGCCAAGAAGCGAAGGGCGGCAGGCGGCAACAACCGCTTTCTCCTACGAGCAAGCCCTCGGCGCCCCTGCAAGTTCCACAGCGGCCGAAGCCGTCCAACCATACGACCGAAATGCCATCGCTCACCCGAATCACCAAAGGCGAAAGGGCTGGTGCCGCCTCCGCCAGCTGGACAGCCGCCTCCGGCTCCCCAACAGCCGGCCGCTCGACCAGCAGTCGGGACCATCCAAGACGAGTTCCCCGACGAGCATGCCGCCTACGTCATCTTCAGAAGCCAGCCTGAAGACCGGCGCAGCCGGCGCCGACAGCACCAAGAAGTCAACGCGGTCGCCTCCAACAACCCCGAGTACATGCACTGGTCAGAAAGGCCTATCAGCTGGAGCCGGGCCGACCACCCAGAGGTGATGCCGTCCCCGGGCTCTTATGCATTGGTTTTGGAGGCAACCCTAGCAACGGACAGGCTTGCTGCCCGATTCTCCCGCGTACTGATAGACGGCGGGAGCAGCATCAACATCCTGTACCGAGACACCATGGAGAAGCTAAACATCAAGGCCAAGCACCTCATGCCAAGCCGGACCGTGTTCCATGGCATTGTACCCGGCCTATCCTGTTCACCAATCAGGAAGATCAAGATAGATGTTCTCTTTAGAGACAAGGATCATTTCCGCCGAGAAGCAATCTGGTTTGAAGTGGTGGACCTTGAGAGCCCCTATCATGCGCTGCTTGGCCGACCTGCTCTGGCCAAATTCATGGCTGTACCCCACTACGCCTACCTCAAGATGAAGATGCCAAGTACAAAGGGCATCATCACCATAGCTGGCGATTACAAGAAATCCTCCGAGTGCGCTGCAGCCAGCAGCCGGCTGGCCGAGTCCCTTGTGATCGCTGAAGAGAAGAAGACGTTGGACCGAGTCGTGGCCATGGCCGGCAAGCAGCCGGCCCTGTCCCCCGACCCCAAGGAATGTGATGCCCAAGGTTCTTTCCAGCCGGCGAAGGAAACAAAGAAGATACCTCTGGACCCAGAGCACCCGGAAAGGTTTTTCGTCATTGGGGCAAACCTGGACAGCAAATAGGAAGGCGAGCTCGTCGATTACCTCTGTGAGAATCGGGACATCTTTGCATGGTCCCCCAAGGACATGCCGGGTGTTCCGAAGGAATTCGCCGAGCACAAGCCACACGTCCGAGCGGACGCAAAACCAGTCAAGCAGCCCCTCCGCCGGCTGTCGGAGGAGAAGAGAAGGATTGTAGGAGAAGAGATAGCCCGGCTCCTGGCGGCCGGCTTCATAATGGAGGTGTTCTTTCCGGAGCGGCTTGCCAACCCGGTGCTCGTGCTGAAGAAGAATAACAGGTGGCGCATGTGTGTAGACTACACAAGCCTCAACAAAGCCTGCCCCAAAGATCTCTTCGCCTTGCCAAGGATTGATCAAGTGATAGACTCCACAGCCGGATGCGAGATGCTGAGTTTCTTGGATGCCTACTCGGGCTACCACCAGATAAAGTTGGACCCGGCTGACCGCCTGAAGACCACCTTCATCACGCCATTCGGAGCTTTCTGGTACCTGACTATGACATTCGGCTTGAGAAATGCCGGTGCCACTTTTCAGTGTTGCATGCAGAAATGCCTCCTCAAGCAACTCGACAGAAATGCCCATGTCTATGTAGAAGATATCATGGTGAAGACGGAGAAGCGCGGCACTTTGTTTGAAGACCTCAAGGAAACATTTGAGAACTTGCGCCGGTTTCAGATCAAGCTCAACCCCAAGAAATGCGTGTTTGGAGTGCCAGCCGGCCAGCTTCTAGGCTTCCTGGTCTCCGAACGCGGCATTGAATGCAACCCAGTAAAGATCAAAACCATTGAGAGAATGGAGATTCCCACCAAGCTGCGAGACGCCCAGAAGTTTACCGGGCGCCTGGCCTCCCTGAACCGCTTCATCAGCCAGCTTGGAGAAAAGGCTCTCCCCCTCTACCAACTCATGAAGAAAACCACTCACTTCGAGTGGAACGACCAAGCCGACCAAGCTTTTCATGAGCTAAAGAAGATGCTTGCCACGCCGCCTATCTTGGCGGTGCCGACTGAGAAAGAGCCCATGCTCCTTTATATTGCCGCCACCAGCCGGGTTGTGAGTGCCGTCATCGTGGTCCAGTGCCCAGAAGAAGGTCGAGCTCAGCCAGTCCAGAGATCGGTGTATTACTTAAGCGAAGTACTGTCCACCTCGAAGCAGAACTAACCGCATTACCAGAAGATGTGCTATGGCGTGTACTTCTCCGCCAAGAAGCTGAATCCCTACTTTCAAGAGCACCCCATCACGGTCGTATGCACCACCCCGCTCGCCGAGATCATAGGCAGCCGGGACGCATCCGGCCGGGTGGCAAAATGGGCCATTGAGCTGGCCCCTTACACGATCTTCTACCAGCCTCGCACCGCCATCAAGTCCCAAGCATTGGCCGACTTCCTCGTCGACTGGGCCGAGACCCATTACCTGCCGCCGGCTCCCGACTCCACTCATTGGTGGATGCACTTCGACGGGTCCAATATGCGCACCGGCTTGGGAGCCGGCATCATCCTCACCTCTCCCAAAGGCGACAAACTCAGATACACACTGCAAATTCACTTTGCCGCCTCCAACAATGTGGACGAGTACGAGGCGCTCATGCACGGGCTCCGGCTAGCCAAAGAGCTCGGCATCCGCCGGATCCTGTGCTATGGCGACTTGGATTTGGTGGTCCAACAGTCATCCGGTGACTGGGATGCCAAGGACGCAAACATGGCGAGCTACCGCTTCCTTGTTCAGCAAATCAGCGGGTACTTTGAAGGATGCGAATTCCTCCACGTGCCACGGGCGACAACGAAACAGCGGATGCCACAGCACGAATAGGCTCCACTCGACAAGCTATACCAACTGGCGTCTCTCTCCAACGCCTCCTCAAGCCGTCTATCAAGCCATCTCCATAATTTGATTCCATCTTCATGCCGCTTAACCCCGACGCAGCCGGATCCGGCTTGGGGAACCAAGCAGGCGGCCCAGGGACTTCGATAGGCGGCTCGAGGACTGCCATAGTCGCACCCGGCCCGGGGACTTCAGAACCCGGCCCGGGGACTACGGTAGTCGGCCCGGGGACTGCATCGACACCACAGGCGGTGGCCAACTCCAGCTCTTCACCACCCAGCCCACCCGCCCTGGTTGCAGTAGCCGCGTTGGCTATAGAAGAAGTCACGCTCCATCATGGGCCCAGCCCATCCTCAACTTCCTGGTGAACAGAGAACTGCTGGCTGACGAGATTGCGACAAGACAAGTCCAAGGCCGAGCCGGAGCATACACAATTGCTAACAGAGAGCTCATCAGACGCAGTGTCACTGGAGTCTTCCAGTGCTGCGTCGAGCCAGAGAAGGGCATAGCAATCCTCAAGGACATTCACCAAGGCG
This sequence comes from Aegilops longissima, assembly GCA_021605205.1. Taxonomy (NCBI): domain Eukaryota; kingdom Viridiplantae; phylum Streptophyta; class Magnoliopsida; order Poales; family Poaceae; genus Aegilops; species Aegilops longissima. Next base: position 525,666,800 of record CM038679.1, read on the forward strand.
AATGCGGCCACCACGCAGCCTCAAGATCCCTCGTTGCCAAAGCTTTCCGCCATGGATTCTTTTGGCCGACTGCTTTGGACGACGCCAAGGAGTTGGTCGAACATTGCAAAGGGTGCCAAGTCTTCAGCTCCAAGCAACACCTGCCGGCTTCGGCACTCAAGACCATTCCCCTCACCTGGCCTTTTGCGTCTGGGGACTGGACATGGTGGGCCCATTCAAGACGGCGCGCGGCGGCATGACACACTTGCTTGTCGCCGTGGATAAATTTACCAAGTGGATCGAAGCAAAGCCGATTAAGAAGCTGAACGGCCGACTGCCATGACATTCATCGCAGACATTACAACTCGGTACGGCGTGCCACACAACATCATCACCGACAACGGCACGAATTTTGCCAAGGGAGCATTGGCACGTTTCTGCGCGACACAGGGCATCCGACTGGACCTAGCGTCCGTTGCCCACCCGCAGTCAAACGGCCAAGTTGAGCGAGCCAACGGCCTCATCCTTTCCGGCATCAAGCCCCGGCTGGTCGTGCCACTGGAGCGTTCGGCCGGCTGTTGGCTCGACGAGCTGCCGGCCGTCCTCTGGAGTCTGCGCACTACCCCGAACAAGTCAACCGGCTTCACCCTTTCTTCCTTGTATATGGTGCCGAGGCTGTCATCCCAACTGACATCGAGTTCGACTCGCCTCGGGTGACCATGTACACGGAAGCAGAGGCCAAAGAAGCACGAGAAGACAGCGTCGACCTCTTTGGAAGAAAGCGGCTGTTAGCCCTCACCGGTCCGCCCTACCAATGGGGTTTGCGCCACTACCACAGCCGGAAGGTCAAGCCAAGATCCTTTCAAGAGGGCGACCTTGTGCTCCGGCTGATCCAGCGAACAGCCGGCCAGCACAAGCTCTCGGCCCCTTGGGAAGGTCCCTTCGTCATCATCAGAGCATTGGGAAATGACTCCTACTACCTAATCGACGCACAGAAGCCGAAGGCACGAAAAAGAGATGATTCCGGCAAGGAGTCGGAACGACCATGGAACGCCAACCTCCTCCGAAGATTTTGCAGTTAAAATGCAGTATGTATCACACTACCTTTTGTACTAAGTATGAGACAATGGGCCCCCCGAGGAGCACTCAGGGACTGCCACCTTTTATCTATGAATGGTGAGTATCATGCTTATGATTTTGTCATTACACTCTTCCTCCTCGTCTGGCACCGGGTTCGACCAGTCGGCCCGGGGACTGGCCGCCTTGAGTTATATTCAAGTTCCACCTGCAGTCATACAAGTAGTGTGCCGACACCCAAGCCCTCTCTTGCCAAAAGTCGCAGCTCGAAGAACCGACTGTCCAGCTGGCAAGAGTCAAAGGCAGGAAAGGACGCCCACACGAAAAACGGCTAAGGACTAACGAACTCGTATAACAAAAGCCGGCTTCCTCCCATTACCGACCGGCTACGAGTAGCCGGCCGGCAACTTCCCATTCCACCTTGCCACAATCCAAGAAAGCTCAAGTACTTGCCTTCCCACAAATAGCCAAGTTCCTCCCCAGCCACAGACTGCAGAGCAGCTATTCGGCTGGGAAGGCGGCGACCAAGGGAAGGAGGCAAAGGAAACAACCTAAGGATAAAAAGAAAATTCGAATGGAAGCCAAACACATGCATAATTATATTTACACAAAAGCCTCCGAAAGGCCGGCATTCAACATAGTTTGAATACATCCCCAGTGGGTGGAACTGCGCAAATTTAATAAAAAGTTGTTCAAGGAGAAACAACAGGAAAGCAAGAGCGGCAGATCAGGCCAAGGGAGCGACAGGCGAGTCGGGCAGGTCGGCGGAGGCGGCAGTGCTGGCCGGAGGAGTGGCCGGCTGGCGGGTCTCGGCCTGATCATCACCCCTGGCAGGCGGTGCGCTCGCGCGCGCCTCGTTGCTGGAGGCACGATCAGGCTGAAGCTGGCTGGTCGCTTCGCCGTCGGGCACGACGTCTTCGCCGCCCTCCTCTTCTTCGTCTTCGCCTTCGTCGCTGGAAGCAATCTCCTCCGCCGAGTCCTCACCTTCCGCCGGGTTCAGCCCGAACCACTCCTCCGGCTGGGCGACGCCGTTGTCATTCACTTCAGGAGCAAAAATGCTGGTGTGGGTATACTCTGCGATAGCCGAGGCATGCTGGATGATAGCCGGCCGCATCGCCACCAGCTCCTCGTCAGCCTCCTGCCTCCAAGTGCTCAGCTGGCGCAAGCTCAGCCCAGGATACCAGGCCCGAACGAACTCCAGCGCCCGCCCGGCGCCGGACCGAGCAGCGGAAGCCTTCCAGGCCTCGAAGCGGCCAACCGCAACCTCCAGCCAGTCGGCAGTCCGACTGGGGGTACGGGGAATCACCTCGCCAGGCCAGAGAGCGGTCAGCACTTGCGCCCCGGCACGCTGAAGCCGGCGGAGCATGCGGTGAGCCGGCTGTAGCCGGGCCTGGATCGCCAAAAGTTGCTCCTCAAGCGTCCGGCGCGATCTCAACCCCCGCTTGCCGGCGTGTCTCGCGGTGGGCCTCGATGGCTTGGCTGGCTGCGACGGAGTAAACAGGGAAGTAATCTGCGTGAAGAGCAAAGAAACAGCATGAAAATTAGAAGATAAACAAGAGGGCAAGGAGCAAGAAAAAGGGGTGAAAAGGAAGGCGGCTTACCGTCGATCAGATCCTCAACCCGTCCATAGCCCTCGCTCAGCGCTTGCCTCGCTTCAGCCCAGCCCACCGCCTCGGTCTCGAACTCGGCCTTAAGGGCGGCCTCGCTGTCCTGCGCCTTCTTCAGGGCTGCCTTATGGCTCTCCTCCTGGTCGGCCAGTCTCTTGGCCAGGCGCCCAAATATCCGAGGTATAGTCACAGTTGCTTCTCATAAATGGTACTAACGTTGTGTCAACAGCAGTTGGATCGCCTTTCACCATCATTGGATAGTTTTGTCCAAGGAAGAGCGAGTTTTCTCCAAGACTATCAATTCTGTACCAGGGAGAAGGAGTTGGCGCTAGCACACTAGTATCCATCCCGAATACCATGCAACGGGTGTTGGAATAGGTCCGGAGAGTGCGACCATGGGAGACTACACCTGCTTCCTTAGCAGTAACATCATCAGTGGGCTGTATACACACGAGAAGAGGTGATCCATCGGAATTAGTTGTCAGGCGCCAAATAGTATATGGGCGCTGCTCGTCCTCATGCTCGTGATCATCACCATCATCATCTCCCCCTTGGTTATAAAAATCTTCAAGTATAGGTGGTGGAATGTTCACAGGACCTTGGAAACACAAGAAGAAGGTTAATTAGTAAGGCTGGCCATAGTGGGGGTAACATAAGTAGTATCATGCACTTGGGACATGGAAACATGCTTATGTGGTAGGCAATTAAGGAAGAGAGAGATGGTTATAGTAACATAGGTAGATACCGTAACATAATAAATGTGATGCTACTATGTGTCATGCATGACAATAAATGAGACCACCTATGATACTAATCTAAGATACTATGCACTAAAGGGAAACTTGCTAACCCGCATGCATGTGGATGAAACAATTATAATTACGGTGGAAGACAAGCGTCAAAACAACGAGGATGCCATGCAAAAATAGTGCCACAGTGGTGGCAGCAAACACAAGGCCCTCGTGTTGAATTGCATCACAAGACTCATCTGTGTACATAAACTGATTTTGAGCAATATCCATCGGTCAAACCAGAGGGCGGCAACAAGCTTGTCGAAGATAGCAACAACTTCATAGTTGTTGCAATTCCAAGCGGTTGGGGACTCGAAATTGCTATCTTCCGTGAAGACAGTCACCATGATTGTAATTGAATGTGCGTACAATACGGTTTGCTCAACCTCTGGGCGATCTGCTGAGATTTTGGAAGTGGAACCCGGTCACGAGTGTACACATTCACAAGTTCCCACTCGCAGATTGGACCCAATGTAAACAAGCCAATCTCCATTTGCGCCTGCCCAAGCCTTGCCCTCAGCGATGGCATCTTAACATCATAATATCATTATCAAGCGGCATCAACTTGCACAGGGCGAGGCCTCCTTCGTGACGGCGCCAGTCATCAGGGTCACGACGAAGAAGATATGGGAGATCAAACCGCTCCTTGACTCTTGGGTTCCTTGTAATGATGCTATTAGTTGAGTCGAAAATGGGCTTGAACAAACCTGCCATGCTAGCCGAGGTCATGACGTTGCGCCGATCAATGAATTCCTCCACCACGTCATCTTTCAAATCGGGGCAAGAATAACGGGGTCGTTTCCGTCCTATTCCCTCCATGGAGAAGATGATCGAACAATGGCAGAAGAAAGGGTGAAGAGCTGAAGGAAAATGGAGGAGGAAGAGGAAGAGCGTGCGACAACAATTCCAAATCGAGAGGGAAAGGCGAAGAGTCGGTGGACGGTTGCCAATTTGCCACGGTTCACGAAGGGGCGCCCTGGCCTACACGTCGGTTCGGAAATACTCCTACTACTCGCCGTCGTTTCACTGATATGTGGAAGGGACCACATGTCAATGAAACATGGTGTGTAATTTCTCGTGCAAAATGCGATCTGGCCGCGTTGGCCCGAGGTGCCGCATTAGTTATCGACCTTTATTTTTTTAATGGCGTGCCGTTCAGTTTTGAAACACGACTAACTGGTACTGTACACAGAGAAAATATAAACTATTCTACCACTACTCCACCTCCAGTACTAGTAGTATAAAGAAGATATATAGGCTGGAGCTTCAGCGCTTTCTTGCCAAGGGCTGCCCACTTGCTTCTCACACTACCACCCTCTCTCCAGATATAAAAAAGACGGCCCCTCTCTCCCTCCTCACCGGTGGTCACAGATCCACCGGGGAAGAAAAGGACGTGCAGCATTGACACACTCGTCGTCGGCGAGCGAGGTCACACACTAACGACAAGGCCGTGCTCTCAGACCTAGCGCTCGCGCGGGATGGCCTCCGTCCCCAAGCTCGCTGCCGTAGTGTGTGCGGAGGACGACGATCACGAGCGAAGCCACTTCCCGCCGACCCTCGGGTATGCCACCTCTTTTCGAACCATACCCTTGTTCTATTGCCCCATCTGGCACGTCGTTGCATATGGATCTTTTTCCACTCCACCATCTTCCCAATTTGCTATCCTCTGCTCTGCTAGCCACACAGACGAAAACCATAATTTGCACTATTAAAGGAAACCCTACTTCATGCGAGACTAATGCATATGCAGGTTGAATAAGTAAAGGAAGGAGACTATCTTGTCCAAGAGAGTAGGCATCGAACCCGCATCTAGGTTGAAAAGGGGAAAACCAGTAGCTAAGGAGCGAGTCTCGTGTCTCTTGGTTGAAGAAGGGTAGAAAGGCATGACAACGCAATAGAGAATGACAGGCCGATCGGTTTGTTGTCCTCACATAGGAAAAAGGTGGCTAAAGAGAACAAAAATGGGGCGTAATCCACATATGCTGCTGGATCTTTGTTGCTCGGGCAACCATACCTTCCTCACCACTCTCCGTCCAGTGGAGGTACATCGTCTTGGTGCGCCTTGTCCAAATGGGCCTCCCATGCTCTTATTGCCACTTTTTTGTTGTTAGTATAACGCCAGGCAGTCAAGTCAAGCAATGCTGCTGCTAAAGTGATGCCACATTTAACTAATGCCGCTCTCGGTCTAATGCCACAGATAAATTTAAGCAGCGCCATTTAATGTCCTTTGGATCATTTCAGGGTTAGTGTTGATTGTGGATGTATTAAAGATTTTTCAGCTAAGGCATTCTAATCTTGTTGCACAGCCCGATATACCAACGATGAAACTTGTTACTACCTTCAGATTTTTGCCTTTATTAATGCTTATAGATTACATACCTCACTTTCATGAGATAAGTTAATTTTTTTGTACAGTGTCACCAAAATGCCAAGGCGCTGATGTCATTTTATTTTGGTTAAACTGCACAGACAATTATGAAGACAAGAGGAAAGGTCAAGAGTGGGCACCTCCTCCTCCGGCTGTTCTGTTGATTCGTTCGATCAAGTTTTTATGTTTGATAGATTATCAAGATTGGGATAGCAATTTTTAAGGTCCCCCCGAGTTTGAAATGTTATTTACCTTGGAGGTACATGGTTTGTAATTTTTTTATACTGTCATTAGTTAGTAATGCTAGTTACCTTCAGACTTCTGTATTTGGTTTAATGCTCATGCACAGCTAGTATACCAATCTGAAACTTGTTACCTTTACATTTTGTATTGTTAATTCTTATAGAAACCTTCCGATGCTAGAGTTTATTGAAATCTGTTGATAAAACCATTGTCTGTACAATCGTAATAAACTAACTACTCTACTATTGCACTAGCCACTGGATTAGTGTATATTTGTAGTATTCGAATGGTGTTGCATTAGCGTATGGACATAAATAAAGTGTGGCAAGCTTTCCCAGATATGTGCTCAAGAAAACTACTACCTATTTTTCTAAATACTAGATGTTTGGGTACTTTAAATTGAACCGCGAAAACGTCTTATATTAAGGAACAGAGGGTGTAGAGTTCACTCAAATTATCCCAGTAAAGCTAGTCACACCTTTGTTAAAATTAATGTTCATTATGTTATCGGAGGAGGTCTGTATGTTTGTCTCTAATGCATGTCTACTACATACCCGACATCATGATGTAATGTTAAGTCATTTCCTTTTGTACAGTGTCACTAAATTGTCAAGGCGGTGATGGCATTTTATTTTAGTAGAACTGCACAAAATTTGCTTAAAAGAAGAGGATAGGTCAGAATGGCTCAGTTTTTCGAGAAAAAATATGTATGCCTTCCCGACATCACCATTGTTGTTGCTATTTATTCCTTCAAACAGGTGGTTAGAAACAGTCTTGCTATCTTTTCCCATTAAGAAATTGGAATGCTTATATTTGTGAGTCTATGCTTCAACTAGTGCCATTTTTATAGCAATCACACTTTCAATATCTATGCAAACAGGGATGCTCGATTTTAGTGGAGCTGCACAAAAGTCCAACTGGTTCAACATTAGGAGCATGTTTTTTTCCAAACCTTTATATCCAATTGGTGGCACTATGAGCTGTTCATTACGAAGGTGCATGGTTTGCTACTATCTTGCTACTCTTTTTGTACTGTCATTAGATAGTAATACTAGTGGTTTGCATGTGAATTTATTGGCAGGGTGGACCTACATTGGAGGTGCAGGACAGGATTCAATGATTGGATGCTCAATCAGTTGTATCGATTCACCTCTTCCATCACTGCGAACATGGTGTGGTATATGTTTACTAGCTGCTTGATATTTGTGCGAGAGAGATGTCTCCCGTTGCTATTTGGAAACAAACAAAGTGTCCGCAATTTTGGTTGAACTGCACAAGAGAATAGTATAGTCATCGCATGCGATGCCATTTGAAAATAGACACAAAGATTGGATAGTCACTTCATGGACTGCAGAAAAGTAATCTTGTACTATTTATTGGCCAACACTAGGTGCTTCATTGCTCTGGTCTGATTATACAATGGGCATCATTTTCCCTAAGTTAAAGTTTGTATTTCGAAAATAGTCTCGGTGTGATGGAGAAAGCCAAATCATATTGCAAAGGATGTTCCTCCATCATGTGTGGTTCATTCTCATGGTTCCAAATGTTGGTGAAACCACTTACGTTTGCAAGAGGAATTGTAGACTTCACAAACAAATTTGTCTTTCATCTGTCTTGAATGTTGGCCAAGAGAAGCATCCATGTTAGTAGGAAGAACAGATGTTTTTCTAGATCTTTGCTTTTGGAGCTACATATTTGTATATGATCCGTGAATCATTGAGATGCATTACCACGTTGATCTTATGTATGGGAATCGTACTAGTTAGTTTTAGTTGCGACGCAAGATCCGAAGTGGCTGATCTTTGCTTTTGGAGCTACATATTTGTATATGATCGGTGAATCATTGAGATGCATTACGATTACTTATTTCTGTTACGCTCGGTGTTTACAAATTCTTGATCGATCACTAGCTAGGCTACAAATGCGCTCTGGCAGTTTTATTTGCGGCGCAAGATGCGAAGTGGCAGTATTTTGAATAAAATGCCTACCTCTGAAGAAACCGACAAGCTACACTATCGATCCTACGGATAAAAATGCCTACCTCTGAAGAAACCGACAAGCTACACTATCGATCCTACATGGATAAATAGCGAGATCACGCGTACTACCTCCTTTCCGGTTTGCGGGGCTCAATTCAAGAAACGACCTACTCGATCCTACACGAATAAATAGCGGATCACGCACGCATACTAGTACCTCCTTTCCGGTTTGCGGGGCTTAATTCAAACCTCTCACCAACCAAGGTACTCCCTCCGTCCGGGTTTATTAGTCCCGTGAGCAAAGCAGCAAGACCAAGGCATGGCAATAATTAACGGCATGCGAAGTTTAAGCCTAATTAATTCCAGCGATTTAAGTGGCTGCATGCGTGCCTCGGCTGTGACTCGTTGCATGCTGCTTCGCGTCTTGCTGCGGCGATTCGAGTGCTGCATGCAGCCAGCCATAATTAAGGCAGGTAACTGATGCGAAAAAAGATACGCTTTAATTGTTGCGGGCTTTTTAAATCCGTGAAATCATTATTGACAAGGAGGGAGATAATTTGAGTGCACTCGTTTGACCGCCATGCCGGCGTGCGACCCAGACGGGACGGGACAACACAGTCATAATTTCAGTTTCCCTAGTTTTCCACGGCAAGCTGGCGCGCTAAGCCATTATGCATTGAATTAGGATGACCGTCACGCTACCTTCCCCCTATAAGTACTGTTTCCCGGCCTTCTCAAGTGCCACCATGACCTAACTCGCCATATCCTCATAAGCCCCCACCGGCCCGACGTCGCTCTCCACATCCGCCATGCCCCTGCCCGTCCGCGATAGGCGACGCCGGAGGCGGTCACCGCCGGAACTAGTGTTCGGTTTTTCATCGGAAGGCAGACGGAGGGAGGAGGCATTCTATCTGTCTTTAGAAGGCAATGCGCAGATCGAGGAGTTGTTGGAGCGCGACCGCATGGCGGAGGAGCAGGAGTTGTTGGAGCACGAACGCCTAGCGGAGGAGCATCGTATCGCCGAATTGCGCCGCCAGGACATGGAGCAGCAGCGCACCGACGCTCTGAGTCGCGAGCAGAGCGCCCGCAACTGGGCCGACTACGTGGAGGCTGGCGCCCGACAAATAGTCCTGGAGGCTGACGGGCACGCACGCGTTCGCGACGCCGATTTTTACTACCAGCTCGTCAAGTGGGTTTCCCGCTTGGAAGCCGAAGCTTCGGTGGACCACGCCGGCATGGAATGGGCCAACACGCGCGAGCAACGCGCCCTATCGCACCTCTGGCAAGTCCGAGGCGAGGCGCAGGACGCCGGTGCCGGCGTTTAGCGTGTACCGCCGGCATCATCTAGTTAGCTAAGAGTAAGTTAGTACTTGTCTAGTGGGAGTAGATAGTTAACTTGGCTATGATGGTTGTCCACGTGGAAGTTCAATACTCTATATGTGGATCAGACCTGTTACTTTGCTCTCAATGTTGAACTTTCCGTTTGAACGTATGGAATGGGATGTTATTTTTTTAAATGGGTTGTATTTGTCCTCCACGGGTTTAGAGGCTGACTTGTTGGCCTAGCAAGTTGACGTGTACACAATCAGGAGATGATTGTACGTGGAGAGGATGACAGCAGGGACCCACCAAGGCCATGGCAGTACGCAAGCAAGTGCCTCCTTATTTCAAGCCAATAAAAATGGCTCCTCCTAGTGGATTTCGACATCTAGGTACCATGCCATTGTCAACGTAGTCAATAAGCGAGAGAATTACTGTGAGCGGTGACACGAGGACCCAAAGCTCACCCAGCTTATTTTTGTTTTGGGTTAATTTGATAAATGCCTCAGAAATGCCACTGCGATTTCCAAACTTTGAAAATGCCATTTCATGCCATTTCTAGTGGCATTTTTGAAGTCCTGAGTGGCGTTTTCAAAGTTTGCAAACTGCGATTGCCGTTTTCAAAGTTTGCAAAATTGCGATGGCATTTTCAAAGTTTGGAAATTGCAGTGGCATTTTATGAATCGCCATAATTGGAGTGGCATATATCTAATTTGTTTTTGAGATGAAGCGGGGTGTCAAGCTGGGCTGTGCGGGACACTCGGCTGTCTAGACAGCCTTTTCTTTTATGTTTACCACAGACCAGCCCAGAGTTTTTTTTTTTTTTGAAAATGGCTTGCCCAGTTTTTTGTGATTTGTCAAGTAAGTCACTTTATCGGCCTGTTGGGCTGCAAATCTTTCAAGACGAGGAGAGCTTCATTCGGCTGGCCGAGAAAATGGCCTATCAGTAATGAGAAATGGGATGTACATTTTTAAAACACATCAAACCGGCAATTAGTTTCAAATATCTTTTTTTCATTTCGAGATTTTAAATTGCATTGATTTTTATGCGTGGACAATTTATTGGATTTTATATTTATATACATTTATTCTTAAAATCAGTCTGAATGTGACTCGAAATTTCGGGATTAAAAACAGTTCAGACCGCACCGACATATGCAAAATTTCGTATAATTCTTTAACCGTGGCCACAATATGGGTTGTAATGCTAACAAAAAGAATATGGGCTCCAGAAAAACCCGTATGAATTAGCAAATGGGCTGTAAACTATTTGAAATAATGGAAGATGGGATGTATGCTGTTTTCCACAGATTTGAGGCTTTCCACAGATTTGAGGCTTTCCAGAGATGGCCTGTATACTGTTGGATGTCCATCCAACGGCCGTCGTGCTTCTTCAATCTCTGCTCTTCCTGCTCCAAATTTCAAACAAGCGCCCGGTGGACTGCTCGCTCCCTCCTCCTCATGGCGGCTGTGCTGCCCACAGAGCCTCACCGCCCCATCGTACTCCCATCGCAGGCCTCAACGCCCCACCGTACACACCCGGAGTATCAACCCTAGCCCTTCTAGCCAGCTCATGAGCCACGCGATTCGAATCACGCGCACAATGCTCAAAACTAACATGGCCAAAATTATTACAAATCTCAAAGCAATCATTAAGAATAGGGGCCACTACTGAATTAACTGAAATGCGTCCTTATTACGCATAAAATAATGATTCCTCCACGACAGCTAGGACCCACAGGAGGGGCCTCTGATTTCAGCGAAAAAATGTTCCCCACGTGACGGTCGGACCCACCAGCTATATCTTCGCACGCAAGGAAGTGCCTCCTTATTACGCCCAAAAAAATGAATACCCCCTGCTAGCTGGGACCCACCATATTGTTGGGCTGACTTGTGGGCCTACTAAGTTCACGGGGGACGGAGGGCTTTGTCAACTTAGTCAATACTCCAATGACCGTATGATGTCCATCCAACGCCATAGTGCTTCTTCAACCTCTGGTCTTCTTGCTCCGGCCGCCCAAAGCAGCGCCCGGTCGTGCCGCCGCTCCCGCCTCCGTGGCCCGGCTCCGCGCGTCCCCTTCCTAGGCCTCGTGTCGTCCACCGCCATGATGCTCTCGACGCGGCGTGGTCAATGTGGTCAACGACCGACTTCCATCGGAAGTAATCTTGTCACGGAGGAGGGCGACAAGCGGGTCCACGGAGCCGCAAGGAAGTGCCTCCTTATTATGTGGAAAATAATTATTCCTCCACCTGACAGCAGGGACCCACTGGACGGGCCAACAGTATTTTGCGAAAAAAATCATTTCCCCCTGACTGCTGGGACCCACCGGACGGGCCATCGTATTTCGCAAAAAAAACGTTCCCCCCCGCTGTCAGCTCGGACCCACCGAAAGTGCCTCCTTATTACGCACAAAAAAATGAATACTCCCCCGGCTAGCTGGGACCCACCTTGGTGGGAGGCTGTCTTGTGGGCCTACTAAGTTGACGGGGACAAAGGGCTTTCTCAACTTAGTCAATATGAACGATTCTAGCTCCAGTGACCGTACGATGTCCATCCAACGGCCGTAGTGCTTCTTCAACCTCTAGTCTTCTTGCTCCAACCGCCCAAAGCAGCGCCCATCGTGCCGCATGCTCCTGCCTTCCCTGGCCGGCTGTGCTGCCGCGGAGGCCTCACCACCCCCTACTATTCCCACCGCTGGCCAGGCCCTGCGGCGACGGCAGCCTCACACCGCAGCCGAACCAGTGAACCCTCGTACTCCTCTCCGCGCGGGCTTCCACTGCCGCGTCTTCCCCGGCTCCGCGTCGTCCCCTTCCTAGGCCTCGTCGTCTTCCACCGCCATGGTGCTCTCCGTGCGGCGTGGTCAACGTGGTCAAGGAACGACTTCCATCGGAAGAGTACTGTACGTGGAGAGGCTGACAGCTGGGTCCACGGCCACAACCCAGTTTTTTTTTTGTGATTTGCCAAGTAAGTCGCTTTGTCAGGCCTGTTGGGCTGTAAATATTTCAAGACGAGGAGAGCTTTCATGCGACTGGCCGAGAAAATGGCCCATCAGTAATGAGAAATGGGCTGTACATTTTTAAAACACATCAAACCGGCAATTAGTTTCAAATATATTTTTTCATCTCAAGATTTTAAATTACATTAATTTTTATGCGTGGAGAATTTGTTGGATTTTATATTGATATACATTTATTTTTAAAATCAGTTTGAATGTGAGTTGAAATTTCGGGATTAAAAACAGTTCAGACCGCACCAAAATATGCAAAATTTCGTATAATTTTTTAACCGTGGCCACAATATGGGCTGTAATGCTAACAAAAAGAATATGGGCTCCCAAAAAAACCTTAAGAATTAGCAAATGGGCTGTAAATTATTAGAAATAATGGCAGATGGGGTGTATGTTGTTTTCCACAGATTTGTGGCTTTCCTAAAAAAAAGGTTGACGCACAAGCAGTGACGGTTGGATGTCCATCCAACGGCCGTCGTGCTTCTTCAATCTCTGCTCTTCCTGCGCCAGCCGCTCAAACAAGCGCCGGGGACTGCTCGCTTCCTCCTCCCAGCAGCCGATGTCTTTGCCACAAGAGGCCTCACCGCCCCACCGTACTCCCATCGCTGGCCTAGCCATCCCTCTACTCACCCACACCTGTTGTTATTCTCCGGCGATGGCAGACGAACCAGTAAACCCTCGTACAGTCGTACTCCCCTCCGCGTGGGAAACAACTGCCGAGTCTTCCCTGCCTCCGTGTCGTCCCCTTCTTAGGCCTCGCCGTCGTCCACCGCCGTGGTGCTCTCGGCGCGGCGTGGTCAATGTGGTCAACGACCGACTTCCATCGAAAGAGTACTGTGCGTGGAGAGGCTGACAGCTGGGTCCACGACAACAGCAAGGAAGTGCCTCCTTATTACGCGCAAAATAATTATTCCTCCACCTTACAGTGGGGACCCACCGGACGGGCCACCGTATTTCGCGAAAAAACGTTTCCATACGACCGCTGGGACCCACCAGCTACACCTTCGCACGCAAGGAAGTGCGTCCGGGCAAAAAAAAAGATTTGCCCCCCTAACTGCTGGGACCCACCAGCTACATCTTCGCACGCAAGGAAGTGCGTCCGGGCAAAAAAAAACGATTCGCCCCCTGACTGCTGGGACCCACCAGCTACATCTTCGCAGGCAAGCAAGTGCCTGACAGTCGGGACCCACTGGTCGAAGCGTGCGTGGCGTTGTCATTCGGTCGCGAACGTGTACGTACATATATACTGGTGGATGTTGAGGCGCGCATGTGTCGTAGTAGAGGCGCGCACGTAGCATGTACATGTACGTACAGCGGCCAGGGTGCAAGAAAGAAAATATGGCCACGTATGTGTACATACGGGCAAGGTCTCGAACGCCTACGCGCGCATACGTACGGCGAAGGCTCATGTACATGGCTGGGTCGGAACGGAGAAACAGCGTCGTCGTCGTGTTCATGGGGAGGCAATGGAATGCGTCATGTTCATGGGGAGGTAACGGAATGCGTCATGTTCATCGGGAGGCAACGAAACGCGTGGGAGCCAACCGGCTGGGTCGGAACGGAATGCGTAGTCGTGTTCATCGGGAGGGCTTGGGCGGAACAGGCAATGGAAGCGAGGCTGGCGTCTCGCAGAAGCGGAGAAGCGGACCTCCTATGTTGGAGCAGGGTCTGTTGATCGGGAGGGTGTGGCGTACCGCAAAACGGAGGAAACAGACCTCCTACGGTCGAACCGGGGGTCCTGTTGATCGGGAGGGGTGTGGCGTACCGCAAAACGGAGGAAACGGACCTCCTATGGTCCAAACGGGGGTCCTGTTGATCGGGAGGGGTGTGGCGTACTGCAAAACGGTCGAAACGGGGGTCCTGCTCATCGGGAGGGGTGTGGCATACCGCAAAACAGGACTCCACGGGATACTGTTCATCTCCACCGTCGACCTCCTCCAGCGTCCACGGGCTACCGTTGACCTCCTCCAGCCTCCACGGGCTCCTGTTCATCCAGCCTCCACCGTGCGCTACTCCACCGGCTACTGTTCAACCACCCCTCCACGGGCACCCCTCCACACCACGGGGTCCTGTTCATCCAGAGGCAACGCCACCGCTCATCGCTCATCAACCCCCCGCAGCGCTCACTTGTTCATCAATCGATCGGCTTGATTAGCAGCAACAGCGAAGAATCGCTCCATCGGGTTCGATTAACACCATCGGTCGATCGCTTCGGGTTCGATAACGCGTAGCTGCGGTCTGTCGCCGGGTTGATTAGAGCCCAACGCCTCGCTTTCGGGTTCGATTAGCTAACGCCTCGCACACGCAGCAGACGTCTGACGAGAGAAACGCGCATCGCTCGGCCCCGACCTCCCACCGTGAACCGCAACTCCCCGAAATTTTCCTCGCCCTCGCTTCTACCACGGTTTTTTCCGTCATGGATGGCCCAAAGAATGTCATTCAGCTGCTTCTCCGGCCCGCCCAGGACGAAAAGCCCATTTTCTTTCATGATTTTTTGTCACAGAAGTAGGAGCCCACCACATCTATGAAGATACCGGGTTTTGTCACAATTATCGTCATAGAAGTGTCATATGTATGACATAATTTTTTTTCGTTCGGCCCAAAATGCCACGGATGTGTCTTTTTTTGTAGTGCATATACCTTCCTCAAAACAGCCACCATACCTACCTATCATGGCATTTCCATAGCCATTCCGAGATATATTGCCATGCAACTTTCCACCATTCCGTTTATTATGACATGCTCCATCATTGTCATATTGCTAGCATGATCATGTAGTTGACATCGTATTTGTGGCAAAGCCACCATTCATAATTCTTTCATACATGTCACTCAACGATTCATTGCATATCCCGGTACCCCGCCGGAGGCATTCATATAGAGTCATATTTTGTTCTAAGTATCGAGTTGTAATTGTTGACTTGTAAGAAAATAAAAGTGTGATGATCAACATTTTTAGAGCATTGTCCCAAGTGAGAAAAGGACGATGGAGACTATGATTCCCCCACAAGTCGGGATGAGATCCGAACGAAAAATAAATAAAAAAAGAAAAAAAGAGGCTTTAAAAAAGGCCCAAATAAAAAAATGAGAGAAAAAGAGAGAAGGGACAATGTTACTATCCTTTTACCACACTTGTGCTTCAAAGTAGCACCGAGATCTTCATGATAGAGAGACTTATACTAGTGGGAATTTTTCATTATAGAACTTGGCTTGTATATTCCAATGATGGGCTTCCTCAAAATGCCCTAAGTCTTCGTGAGCAAGCAAGTTGGATGGACACCCACTTAGTTTCTTTTGTTGAGCTTTCATATACTTATAGATCTAGTGCATCCGTTGCATGGCAATCCCTACTCACTCACATTGATATATATTGATGGGCATCTCCATAGCCCGTTGATACGCCTAGTTGATGTGGGACTATCTTCCCTCTTTTTGTCTTCTCCACAACCACCATTCTATTCCACATATAGTGCTATATCCATGGCTCACGCTCATGTATTGCGTGAAGATTGAATTTTTTTTGAGGATGTCAAAAGTATGAAACAATTGCTTGGCTTGTCATCGGGGTTGTGCATGATTTAAATATTTTGTGTGGGGAAGATAGAGCATAGCCAGACTATATGATTTTGTAGGGATAACTTTCTTTGGCCATGTTATTTTGAGAAGACATGATTGCTTTGTTAGTATGCTTCAAGTATTATTATTTTTATGTCAATATGAACTTTCGTCTTGAATCTTTCGGATATGAATATTCATACAACAATTAAGAAGAATTACATTAAAATTATGCCAAGTAGCACTCCGCATCAAAAATTCTCATTTTATCATTTACCTACTCGAGGACGAGTAGGAATTAAGCTTGGGGATGCCTGATACGTCTCCAACGTATCTATAATTTTTGATTGCTCCATGCTATATTATCTATTATTTTGGACCATATTGGGCTTTATTTTCCACTTTTATATTACTTTTGGGACTAACCTATTAACCGGAGGGCCAGCCTAGAATTGCTGTTTTTTTGCCTATTTTAGTGTTTCGAAGAAACGGTATATCAAACGGAGTCCAAATGGAATGAAACCTCCGGGAACGTGATTTTCTCACCGGACATGATCCAGGAGACTTGGACCCTACGTCAAGGAAGCCACAAGGTGGGCACGAGGTAGGGGGGTGCGCCCTACCCCCCAGGAGCGCCCCCACCCTCGTGGGCCCCACGAAGCTCCACCGACGTACTCCTTCCTCCTATATATACCTACGTACCCCCAAACGATCAAAGACGGAGCCAAAAACCTAATTCCACTGCCGCAACCTTCAGTACCCACGAGATCTCATCTTGGGGCCTGTTCCGGAGCTCCGCCGGAAGGGGAATCCACCATGGACGGCTTCTACATCATCACCATAGCCTCTCCGATGAAGTATGAGTAGTTTACCTCAGACCTTCGGGTCCATAGTTAGTAGCTAGATGGCTTCTTCTCTCTTTTTGGATCTCAATACAATGTTCTCCCCCTCTCTCATGGAGATCTATTCGATGTAATCTTCTTTTTGCGGTGTGTTTGTTGAGAACGATGAATTGTGGGTTTATGATCAAGATTATCTATAAACAATATTTGAATCTTCTCTGAATTCTTTTATGTATGATTGGTTATCTTTGCAAGTCTCTTCGAATTATCAGTTTGGTTTGGCCAACTAGATTGGTTTTTCTTGCAATGGGAGAAGTGCTTAGCTTTGGGTTCAATCTTGCGGCGTCCTTTCCCGATGTGATGGGGCGGCAAGGCACGTGTTGTATTGTTGCCATCGAGGATAACAAGATGGGGTTTTTATCATATTGCATGAATCTATCCTCTACATCATGTCATCTTGTTTAAGGCGTTACTCTGTTTTCTTGAACTTAATACTCTAGATGCATCTTTGGATAGCGGTCGATGAGTGGAGTAATAGTAGTAGATGCAAGGCAGAGTCGGTCTACTTGTCTCGCACGTGATGCCTATATACATGATCATACCTAGATACTCTCATAACTATGCTCAATTCTGTCAATTGCTCAATAGTAATTTGTTCACCCACCATAGAATACTTATGCTCTTGAGAGAAGCCACTAGTGAAATCTATGGCCCCCGGGTCTATTCTCATCATATCAATCTTCCATCACTTTATTATTGCTTTGTTTTTACTTTGCCTTTTATTTTACTTTGCATCTTTATACCAAAAATACCAAAAATATTATCTATTATCTCTATGAGATCTCACTCTCGTAAGTGACTGTGAAGGGATTGACAACCCCTAATCGCGTTGGTTGCGTTGAGCTATTTGTTTTGTGTACGTAGGTAAGAGGGACTCGCGCGTAGTCTCCTACTGGATTGATACCTTGGTTCTCAAAACCGAGGGAAATACTTACTCTACTCTGCTGCATCACCCTTTCCTCTTCAAAGAAATCCAACACAGTGCTCAAGAGGTAGCACATTCCGACAGTCCACCATTGATTGGAAAATGGTACCTACACTAAGCTCAGGTTTTTCCCTGTTCCACTCAATTGTTGGCATCTCATCACCATGGTATTCATCCTCGATTAAGCTGTCCATGTTCTCCACCTTCTCTTCATCGTCAGTGTCATCAAACCTAGCTTGGCTGATGGGCTCCTCCATATATTAGTCATCCATTGCTTGCTTGACCGGCTACATCGACCAGTTAGGAAACATCATCTCGTCTTCATCATCATTTGTAGGCCTTTGCCTCGTCGAGTTCTGCATCATCTTCTACACCAACTTGAAGGTACACGAAGCAGCGGCGGTGAATAGGAACCAGAATTGGCAGCGGGCATGTGGTGGCTCCATGAACCACTTGCTTTACTTGGTGTCGACCTACAAGGAGTGCCGGGGTGCTGGATATTAGCATAGACAGATGATGTCTGAACTCCCTTCCCCTTCGCCCGTTCTGCGCGTGGCTGAAGCACATCGATTTGGAGTTTACCGAATCGGCAGCCAGCAATCCCAGCAAAAAGCAACGGCATATGATCGTCGCAAGTTAGTGGAAGAAATCTTTGCTCAAATCCTTTGCTGAAGTAATTCAGTTCAACAACATCGGCATCACTCCAGGGATAGGTGTTTCGGAGCTCAGCTCGCAAATCTTTGAAAGATATGCTGGTTTCTACCACTTTGGGATAGAAAAATGATGAAATCAAATGCGGTTTAGTACCACGCAGCACACTAGTTTCCATTCTAATCGCCAGCCGGAAAGCCAGCGCGGGATCAATCCTATTTTCTTTGGGGAAGGAAACAAAGGCTTCAGTTAGCCGGGTAAAATCAAGGACAAATTCGAACGATTCAAGCAAACAGAAGTCAAATACGACCTACAATACGACTTAGAACGTCAATTCGAGAGGAAACAATGCTTACCTAGGTTTAATCCATGAATTATCTGCCGTGGATTCGACCCAATCCTCTCCACGGTCGACTGCATTCTGGGCGTCCTCACTCAACATCGCTATGTAATCCCAGATGGGAGGTGGGCTATATCTGGCGGAGACGCGGCGTCGCCGATGAATGGAATAGGGCATAGGGTGGAGGAAACAACTGCGGTGGACGCTGCACGACGCCGGCGGAGGGGGCGGGGCGGCGCGGTGCGATCGGACCTGTCTAGATCTGTTTGATTCGGACAAGCTGCCCAATCGTGTCTCCTTCGGTCCCACCGTCGGTGAAACAACAATCGAGACGAAGACTCGACCCAACTCGTCAGCAATTAACGGTCAATGGATGGTCAAGACGGCAAACGCCCGCTATTAGCATTTGTGAGAGTTTCAGCTAAGGAAGCGGGGAAAAGTGAGCAAACGTTTGGAGCGTGGGGAAAAGTGAGCACAACTAAGGAACCAGGGGCACTAATTTAAATATTCCTATTTTTATTCACCACATGATGTGTGTTTTGCTTGGAGCGTCTTGTATTATTTGAGTCTTTGTTTGTTAGTTTACCACAATCATCCTTGCTATACACACCTTTTGAGAGAGAGACACATGATTCGGAAATTATTAGAATACTCAATGTGCTTCACTTATATCTTTTGAGTTATATAGTTTTGCTCTAGTGCTTCACTTATATCTTTTAGAGCACGGTGGTGGATTTGTTTTATAGAAACTATTGATCTCTCATGCTTCACTTATATTATTTAGAGAGCCTTCAAATAGCATGGCAATTTGCTTTAATTAATATCATGAGAAATTTGATGCTTGATAATTGTTTTGAGATATAAAGGTGGTAATATCATAGTTGTGCTAGTTGAGTAATTGTGGAATTGAAAAATACATGTGTTGGAGTCTGTGATTCCCGTAGCATGCATGTATGGTGAACCGTTATGTAACGAAGTCGGAGCATGAAGTATTTGTTGGTTGTCGTCCTTTGTGTGGCGGTCGGGATCACGCGATGGTTAACTCCTACCAACCCTTCCCCTAGGAGCATGCGTAGTAGTACTTTGCTTCAAGGGCTAATAAATTTTTGCAATAAGTATATGAGTTCTTTATGAATAATATGAGTCCATGGATTATACGCACACTTACCTTTTGCAATTTTCTAGCCTCTTGATTGCAGCATTGCCCTTTCTCACCTTGAGAGTTGGTGCAAACTTATTTGGTGCATCAAACCCGTGATATGATCGCTCTATCACACATAAACCTCCTTATATCTTCCTCAAAACAGCCACCATACCTACCTATCATGGCATTTCCATAGCCATTCTGAGATATATTGCCATGCAACTTTCCACCGCTTCATTTATCATGACATACTCCATCATTGTCATATTGCTTTGCATGATCATGTAGTTGACATTGTATTTGTGGCAAAGCCACCGTTCATAATTCTTTCATACATGTCGCTCTTGATTCATTGCATATCCCGGTACACCGCCGGAGGCATTCATATAGGGTCATATTTTGTTCTAAGTATTGAGTTGTAATTCATGAGTTGTAAGTAAATAAAAGTGTGATGATCATTATTATTAGAGCATTGTCCCAAGTGAGGAAAGCATGATGGATACTATGATTCCCCCACAAGTCGGGATGAGACTCCGGACTAAATAAAAAAAAAGAGGCAAAAAAAGAGAAAAGGCCCAAATAAAAAAATGAGAGAAAAAGAGAGAAGGGACAATGTTACTATCCTTTTACCACACTTGTGCTTCAAAGTAGCACCGTGATCTTCATAATAGAGAGTCTCTCATTTTGTCACTTTCATATACTAGTGGGAAATTTCATTATAGAACTTGGCTTGTATATTCCAATGACGGGCTTCCTCAAATGCCCGAGGTCTTAAATGAGCAAGCAAGTTGGATGCACACCCACTTAGTTTCTTTTAAGCTTTCATACACTTATAGCTCTAGTGCATCCGTTGCATGGCAATCCCTACTCCTCGCATTAACATCAATTGATGGGCATCTCCATAGCCCGTTGATTAGCCTCGTTGATGTGAGACTTTCTCCTTTTTTGTATTCCCACATAACCCCTACCATTATACCTTATTCCACCATAGTGCTAGATCCATGGCTTGCGCTCATGTATTGCGTAAGAGTTGAAAAGTCTGAAGCGCGTTAAAAGTATGAACCAATTGCTTGGCTAAAACCGGGGTCGTACATGATATGAATATTTTTTCTGGGGAAGATGGAGCATAGCCAGACTATATGATTTTGTAGGGATAACTTGCTTTGGCTATGTTATTTTGATAAGACATAATTGCTTAGTTAGTATGCTTGAAGTATTATTCTTTTTATGTCAACATTAAACTTTTATCTTGAATCATATCAAATCTGAACATTCATGCCACAATAAGAAGAATTACATTGAAATTATGCCAAGTAGCATTCCACATCAAAAATTCTGTTTTTATCATTTACCTACTCGAGGAGGAGTAGGAATTAAGCTTGGGGATGCTTGATACGTCTCCAAGGTATCTATAATTTTTTATTGCTCCATGCTATATTATCTTCTGTTTTGGACATTATTGTGCTTTATTATTCACTTTTATATTATTTTTTGGACTAACCTATTAACCGGAGGCCCAGCCCGAGATTGCTGCTTTTGCCTATTTTAGAGTTTCGCGAAAAAGAATATCAAGCGGAGTCCAAGCGGAATGAAACCTTCGGGGACGTGATTTTTGGATCGAACATGATCGAGAGGACTTGGACCCTCGTCAAAGCTACAAAGGAAGCCACGAGGGGGGGCCCGCCACCCCCCCCAGCGCCCCTCCAACCTCATGGGCCCCATGTTGCTCCACCGACGTACTCCTTCCTCCTATATATACCTATGTACCCCCAAACGATCAGATACGGAGCCAAAAACCTAATTCCACCGCCGCAACTTTCTGTGCCCAATAGATCCCCTCTTGGGGCCTATTACGGAGCTCCGTCGGAATGGGCATCGATCATGGAGGGCTTCTACATCAACACCATAGCCTCTCCGATGAAGTGTGAGTAGTTTACCTCAGACCTTCGGGTCCATAGTTATTAGCTAGATG
This sequence comes from Aegilops longissima, assembly GCA_021605205.1. NCBI lineage: Eukaryota > Viridiplantae > Streptophyta > Magnoliopsida > Poales > Poaceae > Aegilops > Aegilops longissima. The sequence goes on from CM038679.1 coordinate 525,688,661, forward strand.
GCTTCTTCTCTCTTTTTGGATCTCAATACAATGTTCTCCCCCTCTCTCGTGGAGATCTATTCGATCTTTTGCGGTGTGTTTGTTGAGACCGATGAATTGTGGGTTTATGATCAAGTTTATCTATGAACAATATTTGAATCTTCTGAATTCTTTTATGTATGATTGGTTATCTTTGCAAGTCTCTTCGAATTATCAGTTTGGTTTGGCCTACTAGATTGATCTTTCTTGCAATGGGAGAAGTGCTTAGCTTTGGAATCAATCTTGCGGTGTCCTTTCCCAGTGACAGTAGGGGCAGCAAGGCTCGTATTGTATTGTTGCCATCGAGGATAACAAGATGGTTTTTTTTATCATACTGCATGAATTTATCCCTCTACATCATGTCATCTTGCTTAAGGCGTTACTCTGTTCTTATGAACTTAATACTCTAGATGCATGCTGGATAGCGGTCGATGTGTGGAGTAATAGTAGTAGATGCAGGCAAGAGTCGGTCTACTCGTCTCGGATGTGATGCCTATATACATGATCATACCTAGATATTCTCATAACTATGCTCAATTCTGTCAATTGCTCAATAGTAATTTGTTCACCCACCGTAAAATACTTATGCTCTTGAGAGAAGCCACTAGTGAAACCTATGGCCCCCATGTCCATCTTCATCATATTAATCTTCCAACACTTAGTTATTTCCATTGCTTTTTTATTTTGCTTTTATTTTACTTTGCATCTTTATCATAAAAATACCAAAATATTATCCTATCATATCTATTAGATCTCACTCTAAAGTGACCGTGTAGGGATTGACAACCCCTTATCGCGTTGGTTGAGAGGATTTATTTCCATACACTAGAAAAAAAGACACATCCGTGACATTTTGGGCGAGCGATTTTTTTTACATCATACATATGACACTTCTATGGCGATAATTGTGACAAAACCGGTATCATCATAGATGTGGTGGGCTCCTACTTCTATGACAAAAAATCATGACGAGAAAATGGGCTTTTCGTCTGGGCGGGCGGAGGCGCAGCTGCATGACATTCTTTGGGCCGTCCATGACGGAAAAACCATGGTAGAAGCGAGGGAGGAAAATTTTGGGGAGTTGCGGTTATGGTGGGAGGTCGGGGCGGCGATCGCGTTCTCTCGTACGTCTGCGGCGTGTGTGCGAGGCGTTAGCTCTAATCGAACCCGGCGGCGTTGGGCTCTAATCAACCCGGCGATTGCTGCTGCGAGCTACGCGTTCTTGAACCCGGCGATCGATCGATGGCTGTTAATCGAACCCGATGGAGCGATTCGCCGCTGCTGCTGCTAATGAAGCCGATCGATTGGATGAGCGATGGCGTTGCGGGGGGTTGGATGAGCGATGGCGGTGGCGTTGCCTCTGGATGAACAGGACCCCATGGTGTGGAGGCTGGATGAGCGATGAGCGGTGGAGGGTGGCCGTGGAGGGTGGTTGAGCAGGACCCGTGGTGTGGAGGGCTGGATGAGCGATGAGCGGTGGAGGGTGCCCGTGGAGGGTGGTTGAGCGATGGCCGTGGGGTAGCGCGTGGTGGAGGCTGGATGAGCAGGAGCCCGTGGAGGCTGGAGGAGGTCGGCGGTAGCCCGTGGAGGCTGGAGGAGGTCGGCGGTAGCCCGTGGAGGGAGGTCTCATGGTGCCCGTGGAGGCTGGAGGAGGTCGACGGTGGAGATGAACGGTATCCGTGGAGTCCGTTTTGCGATGCGCCACACCCTCCCGATGAACAGGACCCCGTTTGACCGTGGCGCTCCAACACAAGTCCGTTTAAATCCGTTTTGCGATGCGCCACGCCCTCCCGATCAACGGGACCCCGTTTGACCGTAGGAGGTCCGTTTCCTCCGTTTTGCGATGCGCCACACCCTCCCGATCAACGGGACCCCGTTTGACCGTAGGAGGTCCGTTTCCTCCGTTTTGCGATCGCCACACCCTCCCGATCAACGGGACCCGTTCCGAATGTAGGAGGTCTGTTTCCTCCGTTGTGCGATGCGCCAGGCCTCGTTCCATCGCGTGTTCCGTCCAAGCCCTCCCGATGAACACGACCGCATTCCGTTCCGACCCAGCGGTTGGCTCCCCATGAACACGGCGGCGGCGATGTTTCTCCGTTCCGACCCAGCCATGTGCGTATGCGCGGTAGGCGTTGAGACCCTGCCCGTATGTGCGTGCGTGGCGTATTTTCTTTCTTGCACCCTCGCGCTATACGTGCGTGTACATGCTACGTGTGCGCCTCTACTACGACGCGTCGCGCCTCTAGAATGACCGGTATGTGCGTACCGTTCGCGACGAGAATGACAACGCTCGTGCGCTTCGACCAGGTGGGTCGGTATCGAGCACTTCCTTGCTGCGAAGATGTAGCTGGTGGGTCCCGGCGGTCGAAGCGAATCGTTTTTGCCGGACGCACTTCCTTGCGTGCGAAGATGTAGCTGGTGGGTCCCAGCGGTCGAGAAGCGAATCGTTTTTTTTGCCCACTTCCTTCCTTGCGTGCGAAGGTGTCGCTGGTGGGTCCCAGCGGTCGAAGCGAATCGTTTTGTTTTTGCCCGACGCACTTCCTTGCGTGCGAAGATGTAGCTAGTGGGTCCCAGCGATCGGGGAAACTTTTTTTTAAGCGAAATCGATGGCCCGTCCGGTGGGTCCCAGTTGTCGGTGGAGGAATCATTATTTTCCGCGTAATAAGGAGGCACTTCCTTCTGCGGCCGTGGACCCAGTATCGGCCTCTCCACGTCTGATCCACGTCCGATGGAAGTCGTTCCTTGACCATGTTGACCACGCCGCGCCGAGAGCACCGAGGCGGTGGGCGGCGGCGAGGCCTAGGAAGGGGCGACGGGGGAGCAGGGAAGACAGCGGCGGTGGAAGCCAGCGGAGAGAATCTGAGGTTCACTGGTTCGGCTGCGGTGTGAGGCTGCCGTCGCCGCGAGAGGCACTGGCCAGCGGTGGGAATAGTAGAAGGCGGTGAGGCCTCCGCGGCAACCTGACCCGCCCACGGGAGGCGGGAGCATGCGGCACGACCGGCGCTGCTTTGGGCGGCTGGAGCAAGAAGACCGAGGTTGAAGAAGCACTACGGCCGTTGGATGGACATCGTCACGGTCCTTTGGAGCTAGAATCGTTCATATTGACTAAAGTTGACAAAGGCCCCGTCGATCAACTTAGTAGGCCCTAAGTCAGCCTCCCACCATGGTGGGTCCCAGCTAACAAGAGGAGTATTCATTTTTTGTGCGTAATAAGGAGGCACTTCCGGTGGGTCGGTGACAGCCTGAGGGAACGTTTTTTTGCGAAATCGCTGGCCCGTCCGGTGGGTCCCATCGGTCGGGAAACGTTTTTTCGCGAAATAAGGTGGCCCGTCCGGTGGGTCCTTCTGTCGGTGGAGGAATAATTATTTTGCGGCGTAATAAGGAGGCACTTCCTTGCGGCCGCTGGACCCAGTATCGGCCTCTCCACGTCTGATACTCTTCCGATGGAAGTCGATCGTTGACCACGTTGACCACGCCAGCGCCGAGAGCACCGGGCGGTGGTCTAGACAATGGCGAGGCCTAGGAAGGGGACGACGCGGAGCCGGGAAGACGCAGCAGGTGGTAGCCAGCGGAGAGAATCTGAGGTTCACTTGGTTCGGCTGCGGCGTGAGGCTGCCGTCGCCCATGAGAATAACGGGGGTGTGGGTGAGTAGAGGATACCTGGGCCAGCGGTGGGAGTAGTAGGGGCGGTGAGGCCTCCGGCATCACAGCCGACCACGAGAGGCGAGGAGCACGCGACACGACCGGCGCTGCTTTGGGTGGTGGAGCAAGAAGACCGGAGGTTGAAGAAGCACTATGGCCGTTGGATGGACATCGTCACGGTCCTTTGGAGCTAGAATCGTTCATATTGACTAAGTTGACAAAGCCCTCCGTCCCGTCAACTTAGTTGGCCCTAAGTCATCCTCCCACTATGGTGGGTCCCATCTAGCAGGTGGGTATTCATTTTTTGTGCGTAATAAGGAGGCACTTCCTTGCGTGCGAAGATATAGCTGGTGGGTCCGACATGTCGGTGGGGAACGTTTTTTCACGAAATCTGAGGGCCCTTCGGTGGGTCCCAGCTGTCGGTGGAGGAATCATTATTTTGCGCGTATAGTCCACGGCCGATGGATGTCGTTCGTTGACCACGTTGACCAGGCGCGCCGAGAGCACCATGGCGGTGGACGGCGGCGAGGCCTAGGAAGGAACGACACGGGCCGGGAAGACTTCGGCAATGGTTGCCCAGCGGTGGGGAGTCTGAGGTTTCTTGGTCCGGCTGCCGTCGCGAAAAATAACGGGAGGTGTGGGTGAGTAGAGGAATGGCACGGCCAGCAATGAAGTAGGGTGGGGCGGTGCGGCTGTGCGGCAAGCACAGCCCGACACGGAGGCGGGGAGCGAGCAGTCCCACCGAGCTGGTTTGGTAATTTGGAGCAAGAAGATCGAGATATTGAAGAAGCGACACGGCCGTTGGATTAACATCCAATGGTCCTTTGCTGCTAGAATCGTTAATGGACTAAATTTGAATCGTTTGTGGACTAAGTTGACAAAGCCAAAGTACCGTCAACCTAGTAGACCCACAAGTCAGCCTCCAAATCTGTCCCAAACAGCATACAACCCGAAATTTCTAGCGATTCAAATTAATTTTAAATCTAAATATACCTTAATTTAAATTCAATGAAATTTTACCCTTTACAAAAACAATGAAATTTAAAATATCAAAATCCGAAAGAAAACAGTATTTGGGAACTAATTGCTGTTTGATGTATTTTTTCATTTTACAACCCATTTATTATTACTTATAGCCCATTTCTTATTACTTATAGCCCATTTATTATTACTTATAGCCCATTTCTTATTACTTATAGCCCATTTTCTTATAGGGCAAAATGCATCCTCCTCGTCTTGAAAGATTTCCGGCCCAGCGAGGCGTAGAAAACAAGTAGGCCTATGTTGGTTATTACGCAAAAAACAAAATAGCTGGCTAGCCATTTTTGAAAGGAAAAAAACAAACTGGGCTGGTCATGTGCTAAACATATGAAATAAAAGCACAGGCTAGGCAGACCCACGGGTCCCTTTAACCCAGTTGATACCCTTCTCCGTCCCGAAAAAACAAAATTACTGCAGCTGCTCTTTGGGTCCCTCTTGTCATCCTCACCATGTACAGTCATCTCCTTATTCCTCTCGGTTGTTGACCATGTTGACAACACGGAGGGCGGCCTGTGTGGCCGAACCAAGCGCGGAGGGCGATGGTGAGGCCTCGGGCGAGAGCGAGCAGGGCAGGGAAGATCACAGACCAGCCGTGGGAGGCGGGAGGCGGCGGTCCCTTGGCGCTGGTTTAGCTTTGGCGGCTCGAGGAAGAAGAGATTGAAGAAAGCGCGACAGGCGTTGAATGTCAATCGAGCAGTCAAGGTTGGCACAATCGTTTTTGACTAAGCGGACACCAAGTAGCATACTTTTTATATATAGGAAGAAAACTGCGAGGAAAATCGTTAAATCTGCCGTCCTCCTCACGAGGAGCGTTAGCCACATAAGTGACTAGCACCCTTGGTTTTCAACCGAGAGGTCTTGGGTTCGAGTCAGGAACTCTCAATTTTGTCCTCCTTCCTTCCTCGCAAAAAAGGAAAAGAAAATCAAAGACTTGGGAAGGCGTCTGAGAACAAGCTAGTGTACCAATAAAGAGGCGTTGCGAGTTTTAGAAAAAAGAAAGGCGTGCTCCACATGCTGGTTCGAATCAAACCTAGACTATGACTATATATGGTGCTATGCTACTCTGCAAGTAATGGCCCGACATATCCAACGTTCGCTTCTCCTCTTCTCTACTTACTCGCCTAGCATCGAAGCTCGGCGCAGCAACCATGTCCGTTGGCTGCTCGTCCACCTGCTCTTGACGAGCAACAACCAGATATCGCCAAGTCGCCACCCGTACCATCGCTGTGGGTCTCATCACACCCCGCCGCAGCGCACCGCAGCCGATTGCTCATCGCAACCCGCTGCCGTTGGTGTGGTGCCACTCTGCAAATCACGCGAGTCATCCGTCGCGTCTCAACCACAATCCGCAACCTGGCGAGTCTTCTACAAATGCCGAATCATGGGGTAATAATATGTTTAAGTGTTGTTCTGCTGCTTTCGGTTGCTGATTTTTTAATAGTTTGGTTGATGATCTTCCAATTTGATTAAATGCGCGAAAAGGGAAGATTCGTGTGATTTGTATTTACGGGAAGTTGCTTGATGTGGGGAATGCAACTTCGCTGATTATTTGGTTAGCGAGGAATCCCAATACCAGCAGGTTGGGGTGTTGGACAAATGGCGAAGGAGCGGCGAAGAGGAAGATCTGAGCGAAGGTTAAAGATGCAGTTCCTCGATCATGGCCAAGCAACAGCTGCTGAGCGGCCTTGACAACAATGAGGAGATGAAAGAGCTTGTGAAGATAATGGGCAAAATCGATGTGCTCTGTAGGATGATTGTCTCTTTATTTGCGGTGTATGTAGCACTTGTGATGTATTCGATTAGCTACGACATGAGCACTTTGCTGAAACTAGTAATGAATGAAACACATGTAGCAGGCTGGGCGTAGTGTTGTGAACATCTAATGATTTCTATTAACGGAAATCAGGGGTATCCTTTTGCTCATATAAATAAATAAATAGCGAGAGGCCACATCGGGTCAGCTTTGTTCTCATTCGAAGGCGTCGAGCAAATTGCAGTCCAACAGCAAACTATGTCATCAAATTCAAGTTTCACAGCCAAATATGAGTACAACTAAACAACAATGTCATCATGTTTTAGTTGTCATACAATCACCAAACACAAATCAGCATACATAACAAGTGATGTTCTCACAGACAAAATACTAAACAACATGTTCATCAGGTTTGAGTTGTCATAGCAAACACAATTTCACATAGTAGATAAAAACGTCTTCGACGAGCCAAATCGACAAAAGCAATGTAATCATCATCCGCAGCAGCAGCGTCAACATCTTCGCCATGTGTATCGGTCTGAATCGTAATTCCCCATGGTGTCATCTTCTTCTTCGTCCTCAACGTCCTCGAGCGTTGGCTTCTTCTTGATCAACTCTTGTATGTCCACAGCCACGACGAGCAATCTTTTCGCGGCGTCATTGGCGTGATGGTTCTCAAAGATATTAGGAACATCTGTGTTATCTTGTACATCAGGGCGATGTAAGCATCATCTTGTTGTGCAACTTCATTAAGCAATTCCTCTGCTCAAACCTTTGCAATACTCTCCGATCATCGCTACGTGCAAATGTGTCTTCCAAGAAAAATATCTGTGTTGCTTGATTTGCCAAAATAAAAGGCTCGTTGGTGCGATACGCCGCCTTGACATTGATGGATTTGAAATAATCATCAGCTCTGGGTTTTGCGATCACGGAAAACAGGTTATACCAACGACAACTGTGAGAACCACACACGATGATCCTCGGCGGAGATATCTGCAAGCTGAACAATGTACATTATGTTAGCATACATTTCAGTTGTCTCTTTGTCATCGTATCCGTGCTCATGATGGCACTGTTTTGTGTCTTCACCCTTCGTCTCGTGCAAGGGTGTTGTAGCGCACATCTCCAACAACGCAAGATTCATAATGTCTTACCAGTATCGGGACCCATTGCTAGTGAGTAAAGGGCATCATCAACTGCCTGCCCATCCTCCGCATCTTCTTAACCTATGGTTAGAAAATAGACAAGCTGATCATCTTATGTACTCAATATATTAAAAAAGCGGCGATGCACTTCAAAAGCTTACATGGTTCTTGAACCATTTACAAATCCTGCCATAACCAGTTTGTCAATGTTTCTTGGATTTTGCGGCGATAACTCCTCTTTGTAGATGCTGCACAACATAGTGATCGCGTCAAACATCTAAATATATAAGAATGTGCTGCAAGTTTAGTAGATTACGATGTATAAGCTGCGATCTTGCACTTACTTGATATAAGGTAGTATCTCGGGACAGTTATTCAACACATACCAAACCATTTTGTCCAAATCTTTAGGTTTGTCCTCTTGTCGACTCTTCACTGTAACTCGAACAGAATAATCGAAAACATTGAGCCCGGGATTGTCTTCACCTACCTCTTTGCTAAGCTGATCAGCTGTTTCAATGTATTTTGAGCAGAATGTCTGCGCTTCTATAGCAATGTAGGCCTCTGCAATGGAACCCTCGGGTCTAGCTCTGTTCCTAACATAGCCCTTGAAAGTGCCTAGCCGCCTTTCAATAGGGTACATCCAGCCATCTTGTCTTGGACCTCTAAGTAGTGCCTCATCGGTAGATGAACAGCCAAATGCACCATCACATCAAAGAAGGCTGGAGGATATATCTTCTCAAGGTCGCATAGGATAGTTGGTATCTTGTCTCTAAGACGCTCCAAAGCATCTATCCTGATATTTCTACTGCAGAGTTCCCTGAAGAATTGTCCCAACTCTGCAACTGCTCTGTATAAGTCAGGGCGGCCCAATCCTCTAAGGATAACAGGTAAAACCCTTTGAAGTAGGACGTGGCAGTCATGAGTTTTCAACCCTTGTACCTTGTTTCCATCTGCATTGACTCTCCTTTCAGGGTTGGAAGCAAATCCATGTGGGAATCTCACACGTGACAGGACCTCATGAAATTCTTTTCTTTTACCTTGTCCAAGGCGTACACAGGTGGTGCCATATCCGTGGTTTACCTTCATCTTGCACATGCAAATCCTTTACGATACCAGTGTGTCAAATCAATCCTAGATTTTAAGGTATCTTTCGTCTTGCCTTCAATGTTAAGAAGTGTGCTGATAATGTTGTCACATATATTTTTCTCGATGTGCATCACATAAAGATTATGCCGCAGATCCAAATCTTTCCAATACTCCAAGTCCCACAAAGTGGACCTACGGGTAAACAATAATCTCTCTTCTACCGTGCCACGCTTCCTTTTCCGCTACCATTACCGGGATGGTTTCACGGTGTAATATACTGACCTTCTCTAATTCCACTTGCAACTCATCGGCGGTGAGCCTCTTTGGCGCATCACGGTTTTCATGCTTTGCATTGAACACATGTCTTGGTATTTTCTAGGATGCGGCTTGTCCTTGGCAAGAAAGCGGCGGTGTCAATGTAACAGATCTTGCTAAGTATTGCGTATGACAGTGATTCTGTCACAGCGAACACATGCATTGTAACCATGTGTCGTTCATACGACATAGTGCCCAAAGCGGATAATCATGGATGCACCAAATTACAACAACACGCAGAAAGAAATCAGCTGGTGGGCTGCTATATAGGTCTCGGTGAGAACACCCTTCCATAGCTGTTGAAGTTCCTCCACAAGAGGCTCCATGAACAAATCAAAATCCTTTCCAGGACTTTTTGGACCTGGGATGAGCAAGGCCATCATGTAGTTTGATTCTTTGGTGCAGACATTTGGAGGCATGTTGTAAGGGATAACAAGCACTGGCCACATGCTATATGTGGCGCTCTGGTGGCCAAATGGGTTAAATCCATCTGAAGCTAAGCCAAGTCTAATGTTTCTCGGGTCAGCAACAAACTCTTTGTGTTTATCATTGAAGCTTTTCCACTCACTACCATGAGATGGATGGCTCATTACATTCTGATCTCTGTACTCCTGGTTCCTAGAATGCCACAGTACATCCTCTCTTGTTTCACATCATGAAACAACCTCTGCAATCTTGGTGTAATTGGAAAATGTCTCGAGAACATTATGAGGAACCCTCTTCACAGCATCGCCATCTTTCCATCTTGATGATTTGCATTTGGGCATTCACTTAAGTTGGCATAATCCTTCGGAGCAGAACACAATTATTCTTACAAACATGGATCATATCATATCCAATTCCAACTGCATGAAGGAAATTCTTCATTTCTTTGTAGGTGTGTGGCAGCTCGGGCGCATCTGGGAAAGATTTGCGGAAAGCAGCCAACATCGCATCGAATGATTTGTTGGTCATCCGCTCAGATGTCTTCACGAAGAAAGGTGACCATAGCTGAGAATCTTGACAGCTTATTTCACAGGGGTGACAACAACGTTGCATTGTTCCAACATGCGGGCCCACCGTTTTTCTTCTGCGGTGAAAGTTCACGGAATGCACGAGCATTTCGTAGCATTGTTTCAATGTTGGTCAAACTCACTGGCTCCGCCACCACCACCTCCTCCTCCTCTTCCACGAGCATCGAGGCGGATCAAGATGGTGATCTGCTGCTTCCACGTAGTCAATAACATTGGCGTTCACAGCTTCACCATGATGAACCCACCTAGTATATGTGACCGACATCCCATACAAGTGTAGATGATTTTGCACAGTTGGTAGGGGTCTTGTAACTGAATTCATACAACTGCTACAGGCGAGCACATCTGATTTGGACCACCGTACTCAGCTCGATAAAGTTCATGAAGTTTTCAACCCCTCGACATATGCAGCGGAGAATCTTGAGCAGAAGTTATCAAGTCATGTCCATCATTGACATACAAATTAGTTCTTCTACTAGATATTACAGGAAAAACATATATGCTTTTTATGAAGTCGAGAAAAAAATACCTAGGTCGATGTCTAAAGCTATGGCAAGATATTTGGACGAGCAGATCTAAATAACGAAATATATGTAAAGCTAATTCAGCAAACAGATTTGAGTGCTAAATTATGGCAGGCTGTTTCAGCGATCAATGAGGCCGAGCACACAGCCATCAAACTATCGAAGGCCATCGCAGCAACAAAGATCGAGTATAAAGCGGTGTAGAGCTATTTCACCTAACAGATTGGCTACTAGACCATGGCAATCTCGTCACAATAAATATATGGCAGGATATTTTAGCAACTAATCGGCCTTGGCATGCCATCTCAGCTAAGCAGATTGAGTGCGAGCAGGGCAAGGAAGCTTCTTAAGCGAGCATATTGACGATAAACTACTTGACAAACAGTGAGATTAACAGCGTCTATCGGCTAACATTCAGCGCTACACCGACATGAGCAGGGCCTCGGTCTAGAATCGCGTACCGTGGGAGAAGCTGACCGCCGTGCGTCTCCACCTGACGTCGCCCGGTGGTGGCGGCGCTGACCGCCGTCGCCTCCACAAAACGTAGCGAGGTGGCGGCGCGGCTGAAGACGGCGATCTCTGAGCGTCTTGTGGGGCGAGAGGATCGCCGTCGTCCCTCGACGAACATGCGGCGCCGGCGTATCGGCGGCGCGGGGAGGCGGCTTTGGCGGAGCGAATGGAGTGGAGGGGGGGGGAGGGGTTTGGGGAATATTTGGCGAAGGCGGTTGAATCAATTTGGGGAATTTTGTGTGTGTGTGGGGGGGGATTTTTCGCGCGGTGGGCGGGGAGTTTGGCGCATGGTCGGTTTCTCCAAGTGCAGTCCCATGTGTCGGTGAAGAGGCAAGCGAAGCGCGTTCCGTTTGCGTGAGCCGTGTGCAGGACGAGCGTGTGTGGGGTGCAATCACGACCGCGACAGAAGTGTTGTGAGTGTACCGCCTTTTTCCTTTTAAACTAGGTGCTTCGCCCCTAAAAAAATGTTGCTTGCGCGATCCATCGATACTACTACTAGTAATCCGGTAATCCCGACTAAAGCAGCGCGGCGGGTCTTTTCCAGCGATATCTTTGGGAGGTTGGCTTAGTTGGGTTTTTAGATTTGTCTCGGTTCAATAAAAGCAGAGTTGGTGATGATGGTGTGCTGTCATCCTGCAATATAGGCCGTCCGATCTATATCTAACGGATAGGAAGGAAACTATGACAATTTACCGCACTCCTCTCCACATTTGCAGATAAGGCTTTCCCTCGTTCATCCTTTTCTCCCACAAGATCTTGATCTTCCGTACAGCATGCGAGGCATCTTACTAATACTCCTACAATATGTATATTATTGTGAAAGTTCATATACACGGCGAGATTAATGCAAACACGGCAGATTTTCATTACATTTCAACTTTTATAGGACAGAAAAATAAAAAAACCCGACCCTAAACCTATTCTACGGCGGCGACCGACGTCCATGTACGGGCGGGGTTCAAGACCCGTGAAGTGAAGGTGCGGTCTCCGGCGAGGAAGAGTAGAACACGGGATACGGACCGGCCAGTTGGCACACCATGCCCTGCCGCCTCCCATGCCCTACTCATCCTCGGAGGAGTCCCCGACCTCGGCGGTGCGGGCGTTGGGCGGCGGCAAGTAGGGCGCGTGGTGGCGGTGCTCCGTCGTCGGCCGCCAGCGTGGCCACCGCTTGTGCGATCGCGTCCCGTCCGGCTACGCCGCTATTGCGTCGCGAGGCGACTTGGCGGCGGCGACCTCGAGCTTCATCCCGAAGACAAGCTCTCCGCGAGCGTTCGCACTTGCGGTCATGGCGGATGTGGTGCGGTAGGAGGGCGATGCGCTATGGTGTGGAGGTTAGCTGGGCGTTGCCGCTTTAAGTAGCGCATTCGGTGAGGCCAAGCGTCCGGGTGCGTCATTAAGTCGCGGAGTTGGTTCCTCGGGCACCGAGCCTCTTAACGACGACATCTGAGCGAGCGGCATGAATGCGGGCAGCTGGCGCCGGCTGGGAACGCACCACCGCGACGGCGCGAGGGCGAGGGCTTTGGTGTGCGGGGTAGTCAGCTGCGGTCGTGGCAGCGTTGGAGATGCCCTTTGCTCAAATCGATCCCGCATGTCATTGAAAAAGCAAGACGACCGGCATGGTCTCAGGTCGGAGGATGCAGTTGGCGCGCTACACCACTCCAGCGGACGCGTCGCGGCGCCCGTGCATCCTCGGCGAGCCGGGTGTTGGGGTGTGTTTGGATTGTGGCCAAAGTGCACCTTACCAAAATTTTGGTCATGACCCAAAGATTGGTCTTTGTTTGGATGGTTGCCATTTCTTTGGCATGCCAATGAACTCTAGCCAACTCTAGTTCATTTTTCTTGCCAATGTCGGCCAAATCATGGGCAACCAATACCTCAACCAAAATTTTGGCTACCCAATGCTTTGATGGGGCAACCTTGGGCACAAACCAAACATACCGTTGGTGCGTGCCACAGCACTAACGCCACCCTCGGCACCTTGAAACCGACCGTGTCTATCGATGATATGGCGTGTAAGCTCACCGCGATCGCCGTGTCGAGGCGGTCTTGGAGCTGCGCCTGTTGTTGGCTAACGACCCACATGAGCGGTTGTCGGTGGCGAGGAGGTCATGGGCCAGCTCCTCCATTGGACTAGTCTGCGCTATGTCGGTTTCCCTGTTTTCCGGCCATATTCGGCGTCGATGCTCCGCGTTGCGCATTAGGCCTTTCACTATGTAGGCCAAGCGAGACAACTTATTGTTTATTTGAGCCGTTCAAGTGTAATCATGTGGCGTTTGCTTATTTCTCATTCCTCTCAACCCTCTTCTCCATCGATCATGTAAGCCCTCGATCGAGTCCATCCTCCGCATGCCTCATTTGAACATTCCACCGAGTATCATTCGCATGTACCCACCTAGTCCTCTTTCAATAGATCTCCGGACCCGAGATGAAATCGAGAGGAGCAGTGAGGCACGTGATACCTAAAGCGGATTCAAAATTTTGAACCGGTGATCATAGCATCCACAAATCATATATAAAGGGTATTCAATGTTCGTTTCGTTTTTGAACATACAATATACTCCCTCCTATCCTTTCTACTTTACATACTATGATAGGAGTATAAGTTTTATGTGTAGTCAAAGTATCTCTACTATGATAAAAAGGTATCAACATTCAACAACGCCCAATCAATATTGTTAGATTAAATGCGTACTCCTAGATTTGTACTCGAGATGGTTTCCAATTTGACTATTGACAAGATTAATAGTACTCCTTTCACATAGGTGAGTAAGTCATCTTAGGCTGTGCACCGTGACCAAGGAGGAGGGAAAAGCGAGAGACATTAATGTTTATTTGCTAATTAATAGTATTGCATGCAATGAACTAACCACTTGCATGTCATGTTTGATAGTCTCGGGTCATTAAAGCATGCACACCCTCATCTCTTATTGGTTCATATGTCAAGAAACAAGAAAGCGAGGTAGAAGTTAATGCACAGCGCCTCGTGTTTTGGGATTATTTGGTTTTAGTAAGATGACTTACACACCTAGGCGGAGGAGTACATGAGATGTATAATGTGAAAATTATATCATTGGAAACTCCTTTCACATCTGAAATTGACCATATGCTTTGTGTAAGTTGCATGTCATATATTATTACTCTAACATTTGGTCAAAGTTAGCCTCGAAAAGCGCATTAGACCCTGTATGCTTTGTGTAAGTTGCATGTCATATATTATTACTCTAACATTTGTGTAAGTTGCATGTCATATATTATTACTCTAACATTTGGTCAAAGTAGTATAGTGGAAGTGGATCCTCGGCGTAGGTATCCTGCCTTACCCTCCCTTTTGGTCACTTCTTGGCGGACCCCATGCTTGCTAGGCCCGCATGTCGGTTACTCAATGGGTTCGACCACGTCGAGGATCCTCATCCGTAGTATACTCCCTCTGTTTTATTTACTCCGCATAAAACGGAGGGTGGTGGTATAATAAATGGCGCGGGGGGGGGGGCTACACTTACGTAAATAATGTTACGTGTTTTATGTAAAGTGCAACGTGGATAATTAGTATTGGAGAAGGGAGGAAGGGCCCCACCCACCTGAAAATCGGGGTCGTTTTGCTCTCAAGGTTATGTTAGTCTTCCCTACGGCGCGTAGGATTATCGCGCGGCGTCGGTTTGCTCATTCGGTCCCTGGCGGCGTGGAGGTCCCATTCGGTGGCGGCGTGGAGGCCAGCGTGCGGGCTGCAACGCGACAAGAGCGATGTCAGTCAAAACCGATTGACGGTCGTCACGGAACCACTATTCACACGGAACCTTCGCTGCTCGGCCTCGCCAGCCACTGCCCTAAAACCACACCAAATCTCAGCCCATTCCCCACCTTTGATCCCTAGCCGCATCAAGCGTCCCTAGTTCGCGGAAAGCCATGGTGCGCCGCAAGATCACTTACTACAAGATCTTGGCGCGGGCGCCGCGCGCGAAATCGCGGCGGCGGTCGGCGCCACAGACCTCCGTTCCCAAGCTCGCTTTGGCGGGCCAATCCCGAGTTCTCTAGAGCCAAGCTACGAGGAGGAGGAAGCCGATCAATGTTCATTGCGGAGGTCGCGGCGCGAAGGCCCCGATGGGTATGAGATGATGGGCGTCGACTTTGTGCGGCGTCCGAGTCCCCCATGGTGCGAGCGGACCAGCGGTTCAACATGGCGATACTAAAGGAGGACCGGGGCGGAGGCTCAACTCGGCGGGCGCGCGCATGCCGCTGCCATCGAGGCTCTCTGCGGCGGAACCGGATGTCGTGGATGTGAACCGGCGGCGGAGGCTCAACTTGAGGCGGAGCGCGGGATGCCGCTGCCATCGAGGCCCTCCTGCGGCGGAACCGGACGTCTGGACATGAACCGGGCGGCGAGGCTCGACTCGGCGCAGAGCGCGGATGCCGCTCTCGCCGCGCCCTCCTGCGGCGGAACCGGAAGTCTGGACTTGAACCGGGCGGCGGAGGCTCGACTCGGCGCGGAGCGCGCGGATGCCGCTGCCATCGAGGCCCTCCTGCGGCGGAACCGGGCGTCCTCGACTTGAACCGGGCTGTGCTCTCGTCCGTGCAGGCGCCCGCGCTCCGCTTGAGCAGTAGGCTGGAGGCCGAGGACAACCACGGTGCGGAGACACACGTCGGCAGCGGCTGGTTCGCGCCGGCAGCCAAAGGCAGCGAGGCCGTCTCTTTCATGACGATGATAGTTTTTCTTTATGTTGTTGTTTTATGGATCTTTTGCTGTGTAAAACATACTATTTGTTATGCAAGTCGCTGACTTGGGTCATCTACCATTTCAGGCGGTTGGATGAATATCCTCGTCTCCTAACCCTTCTTTCCTTCTTCCTCACCTCTTCTTCTTCCCCAACAGACCACCGCTTGCGGGCGTCGGATACTCCCCAACATGCGGTTGGATAAACATACTCTATGAGCGAAAATTATGTGTCAGCGATAGGATGGCTGAGTTTGGTTTGTTCACATGCGACAACACGTGTCGGTGAGGGTGCGTTCCTTGGTTGGGTTTGCGGCGTGCGGGAGGCGGTGTGTGAGGTGCGGTGCGACCATGGCGTGCAGGAAGCGACCGTGTGAGGTGCGGTGCGACCCGCGACAGCCGTCTTGCAAGTGTACCTCCTTCTCATTTTGAAAACTTTAGGCAAGCTTGGCAAAAATGTGTGGCGAAGTTTGGCAATGCAAGGCCTAGACCCAAACAGGATAAATGCGTGCGTACTAGGAGTACTAGTGTTAAAAAAGAAAGGCGGGGTTTTCCTTGGCGGGATTTAATCGATACAAATCCTCGTTTCACGTGTCAATTAATGCGTATTTTTTCTCGAAAGACCAAAGAGCTAACCATCTCACTCCTCATCGCTTGATTAATGCAGCGCCATGCAAACGAACCTTCTCACTTCCGCATGCATGCGGGGATATTAATGTCCTTGGTTGCTAACCCCATCAATTTTGCCTCGATTAGTGTTAGTGGCCCTTTGCAAATTGTAATTTTGATATCTGGCCTTGTGTACAAAAAAATGGAGGTAGTAACTATATTTGAATTCCTTGCCCATTGCGGTGGCGTCGACGACTTTTTTTGTGGTTTGGCGAAGTCGTTCGACGGAGAACACCATTGAGGAGACCACGGTAAGTCGTTCATAAGTGCCGCTTTGCAAGCCGAGACAACCGCCTTATTTGCATCCAGAAGTCCTTTACTAGTACTACTACTAGGAGTACTAGTGCGGTGAATGGTTTCTCGAAGAAGGCGATGGAGAAGCGGAGTCGTGAAGAGTGAAATGATAGTTGCTTCGTCCGTGCTTTGTGATTTGGCGCCTCACTGCTTTGTGATTTGTGATAGAAGGGACGGGGAGTAGACTCATGCTCTATCTTGTACTACATGCGTCCAAGCATGGGAGAAAGAGGAGAGCGTTGCATTTTCTATTCCTTCAATCAATCAATCGAGGAGCTTGGTTCCATCTTTTGGCTTTAGCAACACCGTCCACAATGGTTCCCACGATGCCAAAAGCTATTTTCACATTTGGCTACACATTGTGGATGCCCTTAACCGTACCACTTGGTTTTGCTCATGTGTGCTATCTATACAAATCTCAATTATATTGATCTAAAAATTATAGAATCAAAGATTAGTAAAAGGAGGTGATTTTGCAGCGCGGATGGCGGGGAGGTTTCTTATTTTGGAGGGCGTTGTCTGGCGGTTTGCTAACATGCGGTCCCACATGTCGATGCTTTACCAAGCTGATCCGCGTCCCACATGAGGCAGAACAATGGTAGAAGCAACACGTGGTTAAGTTGAAGAAGATGAGGAGAAGCGGATTCAGCAGCGAGTGAAATGATGGTTGCTTCGTCCCTCAACTTCTTTTTTAGCATTATTACTTCGTCCCTCCAACTTAACTGCGGGAAAGGTGCAGCTTTGTGATTTGACGCCTCATTGCTCATTACTACGCCGCGCGCCATGGTGGGGTGCTTCACCCGGCTGCTCTACAATGTATTCGGTATGGCACGTGGACCCGGTAGCTTGATGTCCCACATGTCGTGACGGGACTAGAAGATTTATGAAAGCGGCGCTCCACTCTTCTGACGGAGGAGTAGGCGACCTGACGGCCCGTGAACTGTCACTTGTCTTGTATAGTACTATAGTTTTGCTGTTTCGCATACGATCCATCGATACAAACCCGATTAAGCAGGAAAGGCGGGATTTTTCCCGCGTGATAGATAATCTTGGCCATACATTTCAAAGGCAATTTTAATGTATGCAAACTGAATAATTATAAGTAACAATATGATATCTAGTAAAACTAAAACACATATGATTTATTGTGTTAGAGTGTAGTAGTAGTGCTGTATTGCATAGTTGTTAGATGTAACATGCGAGAACGTGTAGAGATGTAGTTTTGGAGGGCCTCTGAGAGAGAAAAGCGTATCGGTCACGAACTTCAGAATAAGCTGATTACGGTCACTATATCGTTTTGCGGTGATTATCCGGTCACTTGCTCACAGTTCAGCATCGGATTGCACTATGTTGACCGGCCAAATAGTCTGCATGGCGCCATGTTGACTAGTTAAATTGACCACGTTCCTTGTGGGTCCCACCTGTCGATTCGCATAGGGAAAAGGTCGATAAACACAAATTTACGCAGTAGCGACAAGGCTCCAACCCGTGCGCGGAATCACCTGGTTGTGTATGTATGCATCGGGGCCTGATGTGTGCGCATGCGTGTAGGTTGAGCACTTGGCGTGAGAGTGTGTGTTGGTGGTGTGGTGTCTTGGTGTGTGCATGCATGCGTGCGTGTGTGCGTGTGCTGTTGCGTGTGCGTGGCTGCGTGTGAGTGTTGCGTGCGTGCGTGGGTGCATGTGTTTGTGTGAGTGTTGCGTGGATGGAGTTTGTGTGCATGCGTGCGTGTGTGTATAATCACCACACCAGCTCGTGTGTGTTAAAACAGACAGCTCAGCATACCAATACAAGGCCACCTTGTCCGCTGTGCCCATGGTCATGACTTGAACCACCGTCAAAATATTTTTTGTCGTTTGTTTTCATTCTTACAAGCAAGATGCCCGTGCGTTGCACGTAACATCAAGATGCATTTGTATGACTTGTTTATCTTGTGAGAGAAAAGGATGAGCGAGGAAGGCCTTATTTGCAAATGTGGAGAGGTGTGTGGGTACCTTTTGCAAAATTGCCATAGTTTCTTTCCTATCCGTCGATATAAATCGGACGGCCTATATTGCAGGATGGCAGGCACACCATCATCACCAACTCTGTTTTTTATAAGTGTGTATTTTATAATAGTGTAGATGTAGAGTAGATACAAGTCGACAGTGGGCACGATGTTAGTGAGATAATGCGATGCAACACTAGAGGTGCCACGTGGGCGTTTAAGCTGGTCAACTAGTCATGTCATGAGCAAATACAAAGTTATACGGTGAGCCCGTGATTGTATAATAACCACTAAACGTAAGCGGTGACCGTAATGACTGGATTATGAAGTCCAATGTATGTATCGTGCTTTCGCTTCAAATACAATGATCGTCATTGCATATATCGCGAGAGAAAGATGAAACACGCGTGAATTTTCTGGGGGCTTACTTTTAGAGGACACGGAGATAGTTTTGTGTGCATACGTGAAAGGGGTGTAGGGGGGTATGCGATGGAGAGAGAGATGCTCTTCGTTTCTCTTTATTATGACTAACTTTGTATATAGTATAAAATATACAAATTCACAGTGCGGAATAAATATCATTGTGGGCACCATGCAATGCAAATTAGCGTTCGTACTCCTCCATATAACTTTGTAATGTTGTATATATGTAGAAACTCTAAAATAATTTTTTGGCCACACTTTATTCAAAAGGAATGTTGTATCTGAAATAAACGTGAAGAGAGGCTTTTTAGATCAATGGGGTACGTGATGTAACATGTGTGAATGTGTAGTTGATGCATTTGGCGGGGCCTAGAGAGGTATGTGTGTGTATTACGTGTTCGAGAGAGGCATGGATAGAGGGGCCGACGGGGGCGTGGGAGAGATAGCACGAGAAATGAGAGTGGTCTAGAGAGAGAGACGAATATGGCGTCACGACAAGAGATTCCATTCCCTTGAGTGTGTATATGCAAGGGGAGGAATAGAGGCACCAGGAGAAATTTTGTGTGTGTGGTGTTTGTGTTGGTATGTGTGGGTGTGAGAAGATAATGAGGCGTGGGGGCGGAGGGTGTGTCACGCGTGAGGTCCGATGGGTCGAGGTGAGGCCCTTCGTTCGGTTCCGTCCTGCGCCACATTGGTCGGCCCATGACACATTTAGGAAGACCCATGGATGACTAGTCGTACAAGACAAAGATAGCAGAATTGTGAAGGACTCTGTGTCCTTGACAAAGCCGGCTAGGATTTGTAACCCTAGGTTCTTGGACTAAGGTAACCCCTTTATCTCGATATTACTATTCATCCAACCTAACTTTAAGGGCATCCTACAAAATGCTCTGCTAGAATCATACTAAATCGATTAGGAAGAGAGGTGTGAGATAATGCGTGAGAGACAGGCGTAAAGATAATGTGCGTACATGAGACACGTAGGCAGGTCCATGTATATAGAAAGGGTCGATGAGGATTGTGCGTGTGTATGTTTGCGAGAGGAAGAGTGCTTGTGATAAAGGTTAGTGAAAACAGTTGTAAATGGTTACGAGAGGAGGGAGGGTTATATCTAGAGCATGTGTGCGAGAAAGACACCTCGGGAGAGAGTGTGTGAGCATGTGTGAGAGACCACCGATGGAGAGTGAAACTACACGTAAAGACTGCTCTACACATTGATTAAAGATATAAATTGTATCCAAATATTAGGATGGGATCATGATATTTGCAATTAGCGTAAGGCGGTCATTGATCCATCGGACATCTAGATTCTATCGAATTTGAGCATGTCTATGTTATTATTCGACACAATTGATCCACATAGTTAGTATTTTGAACTCCGGACAATGCATCGCTTTAGCAATCGAATATAAGCGTGAGTATAGTTCATGTTGTGTGTGTAAAGCACATTATACATACAAAAGTTACACAATGGACATTTATAAATAGCTACCTATGAACTAGCATACATTTGAATTCAACCTAAGGTGGTTTAAAAAATCGAATTCAACATGAAGTCCATTCAATTATTTGAATTTGATATCATGGCATTTGTAAACCATACCTAAACTATGGGGTACCAATCTTTGCTCTGATTTTGTACATAATAGCATATGTAGTCGTGTACAAAATAGATTCAAATTAGCTCCTCCATTCCAAAATAATCATAGTTATAGGATTTTCAAGTGTCAAAATTTCAAAAGGAAGCGGATAATTTAATGAGGTTTTCAAACATACAAGGTCAAATATAACGTTGTCTATTTAGGTCAATCCTCATAGTTCAAGAGTACTCTAAACGTGAATGCTTGTGTTTCAAAATTTGAGCGAGCGCCAAAAGAGCCTCTACTACTTGAAACGCGTGAGACCAATGTTTGGTAGTACAAGGAAATTACTTTTCTAATAACTCCGACCTGTGAAACCTACCGGCCCGACGTCCAAAGGTCTAAACCGGGGTAGGTTTGTAGCTTCATCTAGGCATGCGCAACCGCCTCCAAAAACATTCATACACAATGGCCGCCTAAGCACACATGCTGCGGCCGAAATCGCTCCGCCCACTATTTGGGACACAGGGATTACCATCCTACCCCGACCCATGATGGGTCCGAAATTTAAGAGGGGGCAAAGTTTGTACTTTCCCAAATTTCAAACAAGCGCGTCCCATCTTACATTCAAAAAGCCAAAAACAAGCGCGTCCCAGACGAAACATGGTTCCCCCACCCGTCCGATTCCCCATTAGTACTCGTGGGCGCCAAAACTACCTCTCCACCAGCCATGAAACCCGGCGTCCTCCGTCCGCCACCCCATCCCACCCATCAACCGCCGCCCCTCCTCCATCACGCCGAGCCGATACGCCGACGTCATCGTCGACCGCAACCTCAACCGCAACGCCCTCCACGGCTAGTAGTTGAAGCCGAGGCCGAGTCGTCCATACCCGAGCTAGTTCAACCACGCCGTCATGTGCCTCACCGCTGCCGCTCCAACATTGCCACCCTCCACCGCACCGGAGTTGTTCCTGCTATGCCGTCCTTCACCGCTTCGGATCTGCTTCCCCTCCACCGACATACGGCCACGACAACACAGTCAACAATTTGGCCATGGGTTCATCCAAGCCTGCACCCTCCAGAACATCGGTTTCCCGGTAAAAGAAGAAGATCGCGCGAC
Organism: Aegilops longissima; assembly: GCA_021605205.1. Taxonomy (NCBI): domain Eukaryota; kingdom Viridiplantae; phylum Streptophyta; class Magnoliopsida; order Poales; family Poaceae; genus Aegilops; species Aegilops longissima. The sequence continues at coordinate 525,710,492 of CM038679.1, forward strand.
ATGTGGAGGTGACCACACCGCAACCGAAGAAGGTACTCCTCTTCCCTTATTCGTGCAAATCTTACGTCTCTGCTTGCATGGTATTCATCCCACAGAAGACACTAGTTGACCGCTTCTTCTTGATACTAGATGTTCCTAGTAACTCGCGATGCACAAGGTTTCTCCTCATATACTATTTCACCTTAGCTAGAGGTCCGTCGCCCCCCTGAATTTCAATTTCTGGCCAGTTGATTCCCAATTAACGGAAGCATTCCCCGGCGTAACAAGCGCTAGTACAACTATTACACCGGGGAAGCAACGCCTTGGTGTTTATCTTAGGGGCGTCTGGGTCCTAGAGCTACTGGCGCCCGATCTGGAGGTCGACCGGGATTAAAGGGATGGCTTGTGGGCGCTGCCAAGCACGGCGGTGGTGTGAGGTCGATGGGAGGCCGGGGCGGTGGAGGCACGTGCAGGCCGGTGGTCGCTGGCTGTTCGAGAAAGATCGTCAACAATGGTGGCGGGAGGTAGAGCGAAGGCCATCTGCCCGTTCCTTATAGATCGGACGGTTCATTAAAAAATCGATGACCTATTTATTTTCAATCATTGTTATCTTAGATATGACCACATGTGGTGGTGTCTTTGGAGGAGTACACGCATTTCCTTTGCTCATATATTACAAAATCATACGGAGTAGAATCTAATTTTGTTTGCCATGCAATGTTGTAGAGCTATCATATGTCTCCTGTCATTTATTTTTCAGCCACCTGCTATCTGCTACTTTTACGATTGCACTAGTTACACACACTTCACCCTTACTCTCACTATTGTGTTTTTATGCAAGGGTATTTCAGACTCTTACGCCAAGAGAGAAGCCAAAAAGAAAAGAGAGAAGTCGCTCCAGCTTCATATGCTTGTAGGCAAGACACGTTACAACGCTATAAAGGGTGCGATGTCGTGAGATGGAGACGGTAAACGTAGCTCGGAGTTGATGACCTCGCTGCAATGAACCACCATCCTGTGCTTGCTTTAACCCAGCGTTGTCATATGTGGTTGCATGTTCCATATGGTGTCTAGCTTGTATTGAAAGGCGAAGTCGGTCTTTATTAAGATAAGGAAAGATATTTTTACATGAACCACCATCCGTGAGCACCGGAAGACAAATAGTTAGTCGAGGCACTTGGCCGAGCCAGTGACAAGCCCAACATAGACAGGCATCACCTGGAAGCCAACTAAAAAGCATGATGGTGGCGAAGCAGCCCGCCTCCCACCAGGCTCTCGGGTCCTAGATGATCATGTTCACCACTCCAGCCGGATGTCTAGCTTGTATTGCTTCCAATTTGGTTAAATTGCATCTGCTTAGCTTACACATTATACCTTTGAATATGACATGCCTTTACATTTTTGGTACATACTAGTACATCGTGTATTAACCATGTTCTTACATCAAACTAATGTTCTTGTGTATCCCTCATCAATCACTTATGATGAGGCAGGCAGGCAAGGGACTACTCCTCATTTAAAGAATGCAGCGTCGGCCTCCGACATGATTCTCAAGAAGCGAAATGCTAGATGAAGATAGTGAGCGTAGCTCAGTAGTTGATTACATCATTTCCCTACACTAGCATCACAGTGCTTGCTCTAACTTGGCAGCGTGATATGTGGTTGCATGTTGCATATGGTGTCTAGATTGTAATTCTTCCAATCTGGTTAAACTGCATGTGCTAGTCTGCTTAGCTTATACTCCTGTAAATGTGACATTATACTGTTAATGTGACATGCCTTCCTGTATTTAGTACATAGTACATCTGTCTATTAAGCATGTCCTTACATAAAACTATTGTTTTTTGTATCCGCATCAATCAATATGACAAGACACCTTTAGTATATGCAATGCGATATTAGTTGCATCTTTCATATGATTTATAGCATCGTTGCTTCTAATTTGTTGAAATTCCATTTATGATGGGGCGCTTTTAACTTGGCGAGTCATATTGGTTGCATCTTTCATGTGGTGTCTAGCTTGCATTGCTTCTTATTTGCTGGAATGGTTTACGCTTAGTTTACACAAACAGTTGTGAACATGCCATGCCGTCCTGTTTTTCGTACATATTCCATCCTGGTATCATGTGTTTGCCTTACATCAAAGTAGTGATTGTCAGTATCATGCATGAATGAGTTATGAAGAGATAATTTTATTGCTTTTTCTTGTCGGTTTTACTTGACAATTCAAAATCAATAAAGCGGAAGGAAGTTAGCAAGGCAGCGGATAAAGGTGCTCCTTCAAGCGGAGGGCCTCTATAGTTTCTACTCCTCCACACCCCAAGATGATTTCCAAGACAACACATGCATAGACACTCAACAAAGCTGTGTTTATGATGAGCACATCTCCCTAGTGCAGCATCACCGGTGCTCCCTCTAACTTGGCAATGTTATATGTGGTTGCATGTTATGTGTGATGTCTAGCTTGTATTGCTTCTAATTTTGTTGAATTCCATCTGCTTACTTTACACATTATACTTGAATAAGACACGTGTTCTGTTTCTAGAACATACAATATCTGTCTATCACACCATGTTCTTACATCAAATTACTACTGTTGTGTAACCTGCAACAATCACTTATCATAAGACACATTTGACTTGGTGTGATATAGGTTACATCTCACATTCTTTTCTAGCTTGTACTACTAATTTGTTGAAATGGCACTTATGACGAGACAGTTTTAACTTGGTAGAGTGATATTCATTGCATCTTTCATATGGTGTCTAGCTTTCATTGCTTCTAATTTGTTGAAATGCCTTCTCCTTAGTTTACACATCATAAGCTGTGAATATGCAATGGCACTAATGACGAGAGACCTCTAACATGGTAGTGTGATGTTGTTTGCATCTTGCATATGATTTATTTCTTGTCTTGCTTCACATTTGTTTAAACGCCATTTATCTTGAGACACTTTTTAACTTGGCGGAGCGATATTTGTAGCATCTTTCATATGGTGTCTACCTTCCATTGCATTGCTTCTAATTTGGTGAAATGTCTTCTTCTTAGTTTACACATCATAGTTCGGTTATCTCTTCCGTCCTGTTTTTATACATATTACATCCTCCTATCATGTGGTTGTCTAACATCAAAGTTCAGTTAAATGCATCACGCATCAATTTGTTACGAAGAACTAAATTGTTATTCGTTTTCTTGTCGGCTTGACTTAACATGGCACGAGAAAGAGGAAGAAACACAGAATGGCGGGGAATGAGAAGCGGATGAATCCTGCAGATTCTGCTGGTATGCGATGGTGCAATAGAAGGTGAAAGTCCAGCGGAAAATTCTACAAACACGGCATCCCATGCTACGAGCTGCAAAAAAGCCAAAGAAACAAATAGCTGCCACCAAACAAGCAGAGACAGCCCTAGTTCTTGCAACACCTACCACAGTACTACCAGCTGCACGACATACTCGTGCGTCAACTGAGCTAGCATCACGTTCCCAAGATCCCTTGCCACCTGGCACTACTTCCCAAACACTCTTGGCACAAGACGAGTTGGCAATATCAGATGAACCTTGTGAGCTTCAACAACAAGAAGGTAGTTGCTGAAGTCAAGTTACAGTTGCATGCTTCTTTATATGTAGTCTCACAGTTTGATGTACACTAACACTTTGTATGTTCGTTGTTGGACTAGCACCTAGGCGCAAGAGGAAACAAACATCGGGGATAATGCTCGATAGGTTAACTAAATCTAGAGGAGGAAGAATGGAGATCCGTTTTGAGGCAGGTTTAAAAAGGCCACGTGATGCTACAGAGTCAGCCAAGTTAGTATCAGAGGCAGCGGTTGTCGTTAGGTGTCATGTACGTATCCTCCCAACATGGATTCAGTACAGGAATGACAAAGACGAAACCCAGTTCAACACCTTCCTCGACCATTTATCTGTAAGTATGGTTATGTATGGAAACTAGTAATATCGTCTTGCTCATCCCATACTTTCTAGGTTGCTAATAATGAGACTCCCATAATTTTCAGCAGATGAGGTTCAAGTTGGATAGCCAAGATGATGCAACCGACAAGCTTGCACCCATGTTTTCAAGTCTGCTCTCGACGATGTCGGTATAACTTGAGGAAAACTCACTTTGAAGGCAAGGCTAAGAGTGAACTTTCCCAAACATCTCGATGGAAAATATATTGGATGAAGACCGGAGGGCCTTGTTAAACACCGGTCTGATCCAAGTATCGGTACATTATATTTATGTGATCGATCACATGTTGAAGTCCTATTGACGCATGTGCCACAAAATCTATCTTCTTGTAGGTGAACTGTTTAAAGAACAAGGCCAACCGTCAAAAGTGAAATTCCAACAGAACGACGGGATCTCGTAGCTATATTGCACAATCTTGAGGCTCTTGTAATTAGCTGCTGTTTCACTCTTTTCGCTGTACCATATTATCGATCCATATTGACTTGTTCAAATGCATAGGAAAGCCATAAGGACCAAAAAGTACCTGAACCAAATGTTGTGGAAATCTTCAAGGACTGTCACACCAGCAAGAAAAGGGCATGACTACACCGTCAAAGCCGCTGTTGTAAGTCCTTAATCCTCATGCCTTTTAACTACTACTTACTCTGACTTGTGCCTTGAACTGCATGGTTTGCAGCCAATGTCTATTACTCTTTTCAATTTTATACACAATTGTTTTAGCCTATCATTGCACCTTACAAGGTTTAAAAGGGAGGAGTGATGTTCCTTTGATCTTGACCCGTAATCTAGTTCCGTCTTTGGACTTGCCCACACAACGTTACAATTGCTGTTTGTCATTTCTCGGTTGTTTTGTGATATGAATGATGTCATACTATGCTTACCGTATTATAAACTTCGTCTCTTTATCCTTAGCCCTCAATACAATGTGAAGAAACATACAATACATTAGCGATGGTACTGTTGGGGAACGTAGTAATTTCAAAAATTTTCCTACGATCACGCAAGACCATGGTGATGCATAGCAACGAGATGAGAGTGTTGTCTACGTACCCTCGTAGACCAGCAACGGAAGCGTTGACGCAACGTAGAGGAAGTAGTCGTACTTCTTCCCGATCCAACCGATCCAAGTACCGAGCGTCACGGCACCTCCAAGTTCTGCACACGTTCAGCTCGATGGCGTCCCTCGAACTCCGATCCAGCCGAGTGTTGAGGAGAGTTTAAATCGACCTGACGGCGTGGTGGCGATGATGATGTTCCACGGCGCGGGGGCTTCGCCTAAGCTCCGCAGCGGTATATTCGAGGTGTAGTTTGGTGGAAGGGGCACCGCACACGGCTAAGGAACGATCTCAATGATCAACTTGTGTGTCATGGGGTGCCCCTGCCTCAGTATATAAAGGAGGGAAGGGAGGGGCTGGCCGCCAGGAGGGAGGCGCGCCAGGTGTCCTACTCCTACTAGGAGTAGGATTCCCCCAAATCCCAACTAGGGTTTGACCAAGGGAGAGGGAGAGAGGCGCCACCCCTTCTCCTAATCCTAATAGGACTAGGGAAGGGGAAGGCTGCGCCAGCATATGGCCCCTTTCTCTTTCCCACTAAGGCCCATCAAGGCCCATTGACCCCCGGGAGGTTCCGTAACCCCGGTACTCGGTAAAATTCCCAATTTCACCCGGAGTGATTCCGAGTCAAACATAGGCTTCCAATATATCAATCTTTATGTCTCGACCATTTCGAGACTCCTCGTCATGTCCGTGATCTCATCCGGGACTCGAACAACCTTCGTACATCAATATCATATAAACTCATAATAACCGCCATCGAAGCGTTAAGCGTGCGGACCCTACGGGTTCGAGAACTATGTAGACATGACCGAGACACCTCTCGGTCAATAACCAATAGCGGGACCTGGATGCCCATATTGGTTCCTACATATTCTACGAAGATCTTTATCGGTCGAGACCGCATAACAACATACGTTGTTCCTTTGTCATCGGTATGTTACTTGCCCGAGATTCGATCGTCGGTATCCAATACCTAGTTCAATCTCGTTCTTGGCAAGTCTCTTTTCTCGTTCCGTAATACATCATCTCACAACTAACACATTTAGTTGCAATGCTTGCAAGGCTTATGTGATGTGCATTACCGAGAGGGCCCAGAGATACCTCTCCGACAATCGGAGTGACAAATCCTAATCTCGAAATATGTCAACCCAACATGTACCTTCGGAGACACCTGTAATGTACCTTTATAATCACCCGATTCGTTGTGACGTTTGGTAGCACCCAAAGTGTTCCTCGGGCAAGCGGAGTTGCATAATCTCATAGTCATAGGAACATGTATAAGTCATGAAGAAAAGCACTAGCAACAAACTATACGATCAAAAGCTATGCTAATGGAATGGGTCATGTCAATCAGATCATTCAACCAATGATGTGATCCCATTAATCAAATAACAACTCCTTGTTCATGGTTAGGAAACATAACCATCTTTGATTAACGAGCTAGTCAAGTAGAGGCATACTAGTGACACTCTGTAGGTTTATGTATTCACACATGTATTATGTTTCCGGTTAATACAATTCTAGCATGAATAATAAACATTTATCATGATATAAGGAAATAAATAATAACTTTATTATTGCCTCTAGGGCATATTTCCTTGAGCCTCCCACTTGCACTAGAGTCAATAATCTAGATTACACAAAATGATTCTAACACCCATGGAGTCTTGGTGCTGATCATGTTTTGCTCGTGGAAGAGGCTTAGTCAGCGGTGCGCAACATTCAGATCCGTATGTATCTTGCATATCTCTATGTCTCCCACCGACCAAATCCGGATGGAGTTGAAGCGTCTTTTGATGTGCTTGGTTCTCTTGTGAAATCTGGATTCCTTTGCCAAGGCAATTGCACCATATTGTCACAAAAGATTTTCATTGGACCCGATACACTAGGTACAACACCTAGATCGGTTATGAACTCCTTCATCCGACTCCTTCATTAGCTGCTTCGAAGCAGCTATGTACTCAACTTCACATGTAGATCCATAGCGACGCTTTGTTTGGAACTGCACCAACCGACAGCTCCACCGTTTAATGTAAATCGTATCCGGTTTGCGATTTAGAATCGTCCGGATCGGTGTCAAAGCTTGCATCGGCGTAACCGTTCTGACGAGCTCTTTGTCACCGCCATAAATGAGAAACATATCCTTAGTTCTTCTCAAGTACTTAAGGATGTTCTTGACCGCTGTCGATGATCCACTCTGGATTACTTTGGTACCTGCTGCTAAACTTACAAACAAGGCACACATCAGGTCTGGTACACAGATTGCATACATGATAGAGCCTATGGCTGAAGCATAGGAACATCTTTCATTTTCTCTCTATCTTCTGCGGTGGTCGGGCATTGAGTCTTACTCAACTTCACACCTTGTAATACCGGCAAGAACCCTTTCTTTGCCTCGATCCATTTGAACTTTTTCAAAACTTTATCAAGGTATGTGCTTTGTGAAAGTCCTATTAAGCGTCTTGATCTATCTCTATAGATCTTAATGCCTAATATGTAAGCAGCTTCACCGAGGTCTTTCATCGAAAAACTCTTATTCAAGTATCCCTTTATGCTATCCAGAAATTCTATATCATTTCCGATCAATAATATGTCATCCACATATAATATCAGAAATGCTACAGAGCTCCCACTCACTTTCTTGTAAATACAGCTTCTCCAAAAGTCTCAGATAAAACCAAATGCTTTGATCACACTATCAAAACGTTTATTCCAACTCCGAGAGGCTTGCACCAGTCCATAAATGGATCGCTGGAGCTTGCACACTTTGTTAGCTCCTTTGGATCGACAAAACCTTCGGTTGCATCATATACAACTCTTCTTCCGTAAATCCATTCAGAATGCAGTTTTAACATCCATTTGCCAAATTTCATAATCATAAAATCGGCAATTGCTAACATGATTCGGACGGACTTAAGCATCGCTACGGGTGAGAAGGTCTCATCGTAGTCAATCCCTTGAACTTGTCGAAAACCTTTTGCAACAAGTCGAGCTTTATAGACAGTAACATTACCATCAGCGTCAGTCTTCTTCTTGAAGATCCATTTATTCTCAATTGCTTGCCGATCATCGGGCAAGTCAACCAAAGTCCACACTTTGTTCTCATACATGGATCCCATCTCAGATTTCATGGCCTCAAGCCATTTTGTGGAATCTGGGCTCACCATCGCTTCTTCATAGTTCGTAGGTTCATCATGTTCTAGTAACATGACTTCCAAAATAGGATTACCGTACCACTCAGTGCGGATCTTGCTCTGGTTGATCTCTGAAGTTCTGAGAAACTTGATCTGAAGTTTCATGATCATCATCATTAGCTTCCTCCCTATTTGGTGTAGGTGTCACGAAACTGTTTTCTCGTGATGTACTACTTCTCAATAAGGGAGTAGATACGATTATCTCATCAAGTTCTACTTTCCTCCCACTCACTTCTTTCGTGAGAAACTCTTTCTCCAAAAGTTTCGAATTTAGCAACAAAAATCTTGCCTTCGGATCTGTGATAGAAGGTGTACCCAACTGTCTCCTTTGGGTATCCTATGAAGACACATTTCTCCGATTTGGGTTCGAGCTTATCAGGTTGAAGCTTTTTCACATAAGCATCGCAGCCCCAAACTTTCAAAAACGACAACTTTGGTTTCTTGCCAAACCACAGTTCATAAGGCGTCGTCTCAGCGGTTTAGATGGTGCCCTATTTAAAGTGAATGTAGCCGTCTCTAAAGCATAACCCCAAAACGATAGCGGTAAATCAGTAAGAGACATCATAGATCGCACCATATCTAATAAAGTACGATTACGACGTTCGGACACACCATTACGTTGTGGTGTTCCAGGTGGTGTAAGTTGCGAAACTATTCCACATTGTTTCAAATGTAGGCCAAACTCGTAACTCAAATATTCTCCTCCACGATCAGATCGTAGAAACTTTATTTTCTTGTTACGATGATTTTCCACTTCACTCTGAAATTCTTTGAACTTTTCAAATGTTTCAGACTTGTGTTTCATTAAGTAGATATACCCATATCTGCTCAAATCATCTGTGAAGGTGAGAAAATAACGATATCCGCCACGAGCCTCAACATTCATTGGACCACATACATCGGTATGTATGATTTCCAATAAATCTGTTGCTCTCTCCATAGTTCCGGAGAACGGTGTTTTAGTCATCTTGCCCATAAGGCACGGTTCGCAAGTGCCAAGTGATTCATAATCAAGTGACTCCAAAAGTCCATCGAGATGGAGTTTCTTCATGCGCTTTACACCGATATGACCTAAGCGGCGATTGCCACAAATAAGTTGCACCATCATTATCAACTCTGCATCTTTTGGTTTCAACATTATGAATATGTGTATCACTACTATCAAGATTAAGTAAAACAAACCATTCTTCAATGGTGCATGACCATAAAAGATATTATTCATATAAATAGAACAACCATTATTCTCTGATTTAAATGAATAACCGTCTCGCATCAAACAAGATCCAGATATAATGTTCATGCTCAACGATGGTACTAAATAACAATTATTTAGGTCTAATACTAATCCGAAGGTAGATGTAGAGGTAGCGTGCCATTGCGATCACATCGACTTTGGAACCATTTCCACAGCGCATCGTCACCTCGTCCTTAGCCAATCTTCGCAATCCGTAGCCCTGTTTGAGTTGCAAATATTAGCAATGAACCAAGATCAAATACCAGTGCTCTGCGAGTATTAGTAAGGTACACATCAATAACAAGTATATCACATATACCTTTGTTAACCTTGCCATCCTTCTTATCCGCCAAATACTTGGGGCAGTTCCGCTTCGAGGACCAGCCTGCTTGCAATAGAAGCACTCGGTTTGAGCTTAGGACCAGACTTGGGTTTCTTCTCTTGATCAGACAACTTGCTTGCCGCTCTTTTGAAGTTTCCTTTTCTTTCCTTTGCCCTTTTCTTGAAACTAGTGGTTTTGTTAACCATCAACACTTGATGCTCCTTTTGATTTCTACCTCCGCTGCTTTCGGCATCGCGAAGAGCTCGGGCATAGTTTTGGTCATCCCTTGCATATTATAGTTCATCACGAAGCTCTTGTAGCTTGGTGGCGTGATTGGAGAATTCATCAATGACGCAATCATCCGGAAGATTAACTCCAGTTGAATCAAGTGATTGTTATATCCGACATTACGAGTATATGCTCACCGACAGAACCATTCTCCTCCATCTTACAGCTATAGAACTTATTGGAGACTTCATATCTCTCAATCCGGGCATTCGCTTGAATATTAACTTCAACTCTGGAACATCTCATATGCTCCATGGTGTTCAAAACGACGTTGAAGTCCCGGTTCTAAGCCGTAAAGCATGGCACATGAACTATAGAGTAGTCATCACTTTGCTTTGCGGACGTTCACAACTTCGGCGCAGCCCTTGCACCAGGCCTGGCACCTAACGGTGCTTCGGGACGTAATTCTTCCGTGCAGCAATAAGGATAATCCTCAAATACGGACCCAGTCCGTGTAATTGCTGCCATCATCTTTCAACTTTGCTTTCTCAAGGAACGCATTAAAATTCAACGGAACAACAAACGAGCCATCTATCTACACATCATAGACAAGCAAGATACTATCGGTACTAAGTTCATGATAAATTTAAGTTCAATTAATCATATTACTTAAGAACTCCCACTTAGAAAAATATCCTCCAATTCTCTAAGTGATTGCGTGATCCATATCAACTACACCATGACCGATCATCACGTGTGATGGAGTAGTTTCAATGGTGAACATCAATATGTTGATCATATCTACTATATGATTCACGCTCGACCTTTCGGTCTCCGTGTTCGAGGTCATATCTTATATGCATAGCTCGTCAAGTATAACCTGAGTATTCTGCGTGTGCAACTGTTTTGCACCGTTGTATTTGAGCGTAGAGCCTATCACACCCGATCATCACGTGGTGTCTCAAAGACGAAGAACTTTCGTAGCGGTGCATACTCGGGAGAACACTTCTTGATAATTTAGTAAGGGATCATCTTATAATGCTACCGTCAATCAAAGCAAAATAAGATGCATAAAGGATTAACATCACATGCAATCAATATAAGTGATATGATATGGCCATCATCATCTTGTGCTTGTGATCTCCATCTCCGAAGCACCGTCATGATCACCATCGTCACCGGTAGCGACACCTTGATCTCCATCGTAGCATCGTTGTCGTCTCGCCAACTATTGCTTCTCGACTATCGCTACTCCTTAGTGATAAAGTAAAGCAATTACATGGCGTTGCATTTCATACAATAAGCGACAACCATATGGCTCCTGCGCCATTGCCGATAACTCGGTTACAAAACATGATCATCTCATACAATAAAATATAGCATCACGTCTTGACCATATCACATCACAACATGCCTGCAAAAACAAGTTAGGCGTCCTCTACTTTGTTGTTGCAAGTTTTACGTGGCTGCTACGGGCTGAGCAAGAACCGTTCTTACCTCGCATCAAAACCACAGCGATACTTCGTCAAATAGACTCCGTTTAACCTTCTCAAGGACCGGCGTAGCCACACTCGATTCAACTAAAGTGAGAGAGACAGACACCCGCCACCACCTTTAAGCAACGAGTGCTCACAGCGGTGAAACCAGTCTCGCGTAAGCGTCTGGCGTAATGTCGGTCCGGGCGCTTCATCTCACAATACCGCTGAACCAAAGTATGACATGCTGGTAGGTAGTATGACTTGTATCGCCCACAACTCACTTGTGTTCTACTCGTGCATATGACATCAACGCATAAAACCAGGCTCGGATGCCACTTTGGGGAACGTAGTAATTTCAAAAATTTTCCTACGATCACGCAAGACCATGGTGATGCATAGCAACGAGATGAGAGTGTTGTCTCGTACCCTCGTGAGACCAGCAACGAAGCGTTGACGCAGCGTAGAGGAAGTAGTCGTACTTCTTCCCGATCCAACCGATCCAAGTACCGAGCGTCGGCACCTCCGAGTTCTGCACACGTTCAGCTCGATGGCGTCCCTCGAACTCCGATCCAGCCGAGTGTTGAGGAGAGTTTAAAAGACGACGGCGTGGTGACGATGATGATGTTCCACCGGCGCAGGGCTTCGCCTAAGCTCCGCAACGGTATATTCGAGGTGTAGTTTGGTGGAAGGGGGCACCGCACACGGCTAAGGAACGATCTCAATGATCAACTTGTGTGTCATGGGTGCCCCTGCCCTGTAGTATATAAAGGAGGGAAGGGAGGGCTGGCCGGCCAGAGGGAGGCGCGCCAGGGGTGTCCTACTCCTACTAGGAGTAGGATTCCCCCCCCAAATCCTAGTCCAACTAGGGTTTGACCAAGGGGAGAGGGAGAGAGGGGGCGCCACCCCCTTCTCCTAATCCTAATAGGACTAGGGAAGGGGAAGGCTGCGCCAGCATATGGCCCCTTTTCTTTCCCACTAAGGCCCATCAAGGCCCATTGACCCCGGGAGGTTCCGTAACCCCGGCACTCGGTAAAATTCCCAATTTCACCCGGAGTGATTCCGAGTCAAACATAGGCTTCCAATATATCAATCTTTATGTCTCGACCATTTGAGACTCCTCGTCATGTCCGTGATCTCATCCGGACTCAACAACCTTGGTACATCAATATCATATAAACTCATAATAACTCCATCGAAGCGTTAAGCGTGCGGACCCTACGGGTTCGAGAACTATGTAGACATGACCGAGACACCTCTCGGTCAATAACCAATAGCGGGACCTGGATGCCCATATTGGTTCCTACATATTCTCTGAAGATCTTTATCGGTCGACCGCATAACAACATACGTTGTTCCCTTTGTCATCGGTATGTTACTTGCCCGAGATTCGATCGTCGGTATCAATACCTAGTTCAATCTCGTTCTTGGCAAGTCTCTTTTCTCGTTCCGTAATACATCATCTCACAACTAACACATTTAGTTGCAATGCTTGCAAGGCTTATGTGATGTGCATTACCGAGAGGGCCCAGATACCTCTCCGACAATCGGAGTGACAAATCCTAATCTCGAAATATGTCAACCCAACATGTACCTTCGGAGACACCTGTAATGTACCTTTATAATCACCCGATTCGTTGTGACGTTTGGTAGCACCAAAAGTGTTCCTCGGCAAACGGGAGTTGCATAATCTCATAGTCATAGGAACATGTATAAGTCATGAAGAAAAGCACTAGCAACAAACTATACGATCAGGTGCTATGCTAATGGAATGGGTCATGTCAATCAGATCATTCAACCAATGATGTGATCCCATTAATCAAATAACAACTCCTTGTTCATGGTTAGGAAACATAACCATCTTTGATTAACGAGCTAGTCAAGTAGAGGCATACTAGTGACACTCTGTAGGTTTATGTATTCACACATGTATTATGTTTCCGGTTAATACAATTCTAGCATGAATAATAAACATTTATCATGATATAAGGAAATAAATAATAACTTTATTATTGCCTCTAGGGCATATTTCCTTCAGGTACATGGTCATATGTTTGGAACCTGGTTTTATTATGTACTTTGCAATAAAATACAACTAATATTTTACATGGGTTCACCAGAATAAGTTCTGTATATAGACCAAAGCTATTTTGTTTGGTTTTGCTACCTCCTTAATATCTTCTATTGTGGTACTACTAATGTAAAACCTCAACTTTTCAGCGAGCTATGGAAAAAATGGTGGAACCGCCACCTTCTGAAGGTGGCGAGGCAACTATAACCGCAATGTCAGCTCTTGCTGCGATGGGTCATACACATCCACTAACAAAGCCAAAAGCACGTTCTGCGTATCTTGGGTTGGTTGTTAAGGCAATATCGTCCAAACTGCCTCATGATCAAGATATGCAAGCTCAAAGCAATGATGTATCTGCGCTCCACACAAGTCCATTCCCTAATAGAGGCCCTTTGTGAAACAAGGAGAAACATTGCTCAATGTCGTCCAAGATATGCATGGTTTTGAAACCGACTATCGGACATTTGCTATGTTGTTCGAGAGCCTAGGGAAATGAAGGCGAGGGTTATGGTACTCCATCGGACAATACAGCATGAAAACGTTATAGTCAGGTCAAATGAACCGAGCTTCTGAACTTCTGGCGGTGCATTTATCTGCTAGACTGTTAAGTTTTATGCCAACCTTCCTTTTGTTATATAGTTGTAATTTGTTTTGGTGCGATACAAAATTTATTCTTAACGTGCAGCCACCGGCTGAAGAAAACAACAAGCCATTTTTGTATAGTGTAGGGTGTTCCCTATATTTGCATTGGTGGCGATCTTTGATGCCGAGTGGATATAATCTGTGCAATCGCCTTAATAGCCTAGCGTTAGTTTCGGCCTTATTTATTTCCTAGTCTTGTTTTTCCCTGGTTTGCTAGTGGCCGCAACTACCCATGGGCCATATACGGGCCGTAGGATCCATGGGTCTCCTACGGGCCGTCGATAAATGGGCATGTAATCGGTGGGCCTCGGGCCGTTGATAAATGGGCCTGTAATCTGGGCCTCGGGCCGTCGGATAAATGGGTCTACATGGGCCGTAATCGGGCGTAATTGGTATCGGCCCAACACGGTAACCGGCCGTTAACAGGCCGTAGGACTGCAAAATCTTAATTCTGTCACAGGCATAACGGGTCGTTAATGGGCCAGAATATAGGACGGGCTGGCTAGAAACGGGCCGACTCTTGCCATGGGCCGAATTTGGCCCATTAGGGTAACAGGCCAGTAACGGGCCCACTCTTGCCATGGGCCGAATTTGGTCCATTTGGGGAACATGCCATGTGGGTCGACTCTTGCCATGGGCGAATTTGGCCCACTAGGGAACAGCCGATGTGGGCGGAAGTGTCGAGGGTCGAAAAGGAGCCCAAGAACGTATGGGCGTCAATAGGCGAAAGCTAACACGGGCCGGAAACGGCCCATGTAAATCACTGGCCGTTAAACGGGTACAAAGAAAATTACTGTTCATTATGGGCTAGAGTCACCGTGGGCCTGTAAAGGGCCGAAAGATACAAATGCCTCATATGGGCCGAAAGACGTCGTGGGCCATACATGAGCCGAAAGTGAAATGGGCTGGTGTTATATTCGACGGCCCACATCACGTTGTTGGGCCGATTTCCTTTAGTGCCTAACGGGCCGTAAAATGGGTTATTTGCGAAGAGACCGTTAACAGGATTTTCATGGGCCAGCCCATTAACTTTTGACCAAGTCAAACGGGCCGGCTTTGTAGGCTAAATGGGCCAGTGGTGGAAATTTTCCATTGGTCGGGGCTGTTAACGGGTTATCGGATCCAAAACCCGACCCGATAGCTTAACGGCGTTCCGTTACGGTGGATGCCACGTGTCGGTCATCCTGACGAAAGCACTTCGTGGACGCGATTTATCGTCACGGAAGTGGACACTCCGTGATGATAATTTTGGTAATGTCATGGAACACTTCTACGACAGCACATGTATGACTATCTTGATTCTGTCATAAATTTGTCATGGATGTACATGCATGACAAAAACCGCGAACTAATGTGACAAACACGTATCATCACGGAAGTGTATTTTTTTGTTGTGATAACGGACTACGGGCTGTCGGTACGGCCTGCGGACGGCAGGGCCTACCTGTCAGCGAGAAGCAGAAGGCGGCGAGCCCCAACCAGTCGGCGTGGGGGAGGCTGACTCCTAGCAGGCGGCCCCCCCTTCCTCAAAGTCTGTGTGCCATTAACCAGAAGAGACGGGGAGTGGCTACAGTGAACACCCGCCTGGCGGCGGTACTGTAGCCATGCCTACCCCGACAAAGCATACGTCATCAGTGGCATTGCCACAGTAGTGAGCAGCCGGCAGGACCCTCCAGCGGCGGCGCGGCCTATCTGCTAAGTACGAGATAGCCGATGGGACCCACCAGGCGGCGGGCCCCAGCGGCCGGCGGAGAAGCCGGCGACCACAGTCACTGACAGCCAGGTCCCACACCCGGCCAAATTACCTTTGTACCCCTGGGGGTAGGCCTATATAACCCCCCCAAGGGCACCCATGCAAAGGGTTGAGACCTGAGTCCACCCACACCCACTATAGGGAGAGGAAGTTAGGGCTAGCCTTGTTCTTCTTCTTCCTCTAGAGAAACAGCTCAAAAAGCAAGCTTGTAGCCACCATTGTTGCTTGAGTGATCATGCGGAGACCCTGTAGAGCAGGAGTAGGGGTGTTATCTCCTAGGAGAGCGCCGAACATGGGTAAGATTCGCCGGCGGGCATGTCTGTGCCTTATCCCGTTTCCTGGCACCGGTGACGTATTATTAGCCCCCTCCATGATAAGCCATCATTTGGCATATGTCGCACGACACCCTCGACAAAGACACTGCTTAATTATTCCTCTAGCCGGCGTGGTTTCTCTCGATCTCCTCTCTCGCGTCTTGTTGTGGTAGCATCATCGTCGCCGTCGTTCATCTCGGCCTTCTCTCCATGATCCTACTGTAGTTAAGCCGGCATGGCGCGCATACTGACGGGGTTCTTGTCTCTGTTCTCTGCCACCGCCTGTCCACTGTCTTTGCGCAAGAACTCCAACTAGTTCGCCGACGGGGTCGCTCGCCCATGACTTCGTGCTCGTCATGTCGGACACGATGCCATGCTCACTGTCCACCGCACTGGCCATGGTCCGGCGCACACTGCATTTCTTCTCCCCCTTCCTCTGCTAGCTCTTAATCCTGTGTGCTAAGTGCAAGTGCTAGCTCTTAATCATACCTCATGCGTGCAACCAAACACCATGTTCATGTGGCGCTTGGGCCAATGCATGCAACCAAACAAAGATCACTTACGTATTACCTAATGCAGGGACCTTAGATGCAGGGAACCAAACAACTTGTGAATGTCGCATATGAGGCTATTTTTTCAAAGCTAGGTTGAGTGGAGAAATGTATGCAATTCAACTACTGTTCACTACCGCAACCAAACACGCCCTATACTACTCTAGGTTTATACGGCGAGTGGTTGTGAATGCAAGCCCGCGTTGCGTATGTGTACAAAAGAGAGGTCTCTCACGTTGACTCACCGCAAGGTCGTCCCTTTTACCGTACATCAAGAGTAGGAATCTTGAATCTTATTACAGCAAAGTACGGCTTATTACACTAGGCAAGATTGCGAAAAGTAAAATACACACACACATACACAAGGGCACCATGCAGCGAAGCAACCGAACAAGGTGCATGCATGACTGACTCGTTCTAGGAGTAGCGAGGCACGTACGTACGTGCGTGCTGACGGGGACGATCGATGGCTGCTGTGAGAGAGCTGCTGCCGTACGTTAATCCGATGACCGGTGCAGGTTTTAATTTTTAAACAGCGCTCTCAGGACCGGACGTGGCCTTGGTGACGCCGGTGAACTCAACCTTGGTGCCCAGCAGGTCGACCCCGACGTCGGCGGTGAAGGTGTCGTACCGGAGGAACAGCTCCACCACCAGGAGCCTGCCGACGAGCACCACCAGGTTCTTGCCGGGGCACTGCTTGTTGTCCACGCTGGGGCTCTCGGTCTCCCTCCCGTTGGACCAGTACACGTACTGCAGCAGCTTCCTTCCCTCTTCCCCGACGAACCGGTCGCCGACGAACTCCCTCGCCGTGGAGCCGAAGACGCGGGGGTCCCTGGTGGCGCACGGCTGGTACCCGAACAGCATCTCCCCCTTCTTCACGGCGAACACCGCGTCGTGGCTCTCGATGTTCATGTCCGCCTTGGCGCGGCCGTACTGGAACTTGACGGGCGGGTCCAGCCGCAGCGCCTCCCACACCGCCGACTTGGTCAGCTCCATCTTCTCCAGCGCCTCTATCGTCACCTTGCCGCCGGCGTCAGCTACGGCGGCGCGTATCTCCGCGACGAGCTTCTGGTGGAACTTCTCTCCGGCCCCCGCGATGCGCGCGAGGATCCCCGGGAGAAGCACCTTGAGGCCACCGTAGCTGTTGAACACGGTGGCGAACAGCAGGTTGTGGCATGCCTCGTCCCGCTTCAGCCCGAGGCCCTCGGCGGTGTCGAGCGCCTTGGTCGCGGCGGCGAAGAAGTACTTGTAGAGCGCCTTGTAGTCGCCGCTGACGAGGATGGGCGGGAGGTGCACCGTGTGGAGGAGCGGCTCCTCGAGGATCATGGGGAGGCCGAGCGTGACGAGCGGGTGGAGCTGGAATATGAGCCACTTGGCGGCCTTGGTCGGGCCGGTGGTACCTAGGTCCGACGCGGAGGGGAGCACGCCGAAGTAGGCGTCGCCGATGAACTCGAAGGAGGTGGCGTCGTTGAGCGTGTTGAAGTTGGACTTCTTGCTGAGAACGAGCTGCGACTCGACGGTGGCGAGGAGCGAGGAGAAGTGGGAGCGGAAGGCCGGGATGAAGGCGTCCTTGCGGGAGGCGAGGAGGGAGAAGAGCAGCTGCTTGACCTTGGTGTGGGTGGGCTCGGAGGGGTCGAGGTAGGAGCAGACGCGGAAGCCGCCGGTGAGGGAGGTGGAGGGCATGTAGGTGCCGGTGAAGAGGTTCTTCTTCTCGACCTTGTCGACGTCGAAGAGCACGGGGAAGCTCTTGGCGTCGAGCACGGCGACCACCCGCGGGTCGCGCGCCATGAAGGGGCCCGGCGGGACGTTGATGCGGACGACGGTGGAGCCGTACTTCTCGATGCGGGACTCGAAGTACTTGTCCCGGCCCTGGAAGTAGTAGAAGTCGAGGCGGTCGCGGATGGCCGAGACGAACGGCATGCCATAGCTGCCCGGCACCTCCCGCGGCACCAGGGAGCCCTCGTCGCCGCCCGCCATGCCGCTCTGGCTCGTCTAGCTCTGCTGCTGCTGGCTAGGCTGGTTTGGTTTGGAACTTTGGATCTCGCGCTCTCGATGCGGACAAGATTGGAGAGCGAGCAGGAGGCTTTGTCTGTGCGTTGCGACTAATGCCGCTCGGGGTTGGGCGTACAAATAGCCCGCGGAGGAAAGATCGAGCGATCATGCAGCGTGCATGGCATGGCTGACAGTGACCGCACGCGCGTGTTGCGCGTGCCGTGCAGGGTGGGCCAAGCGACAAGTCCCGGGCGGTG
The DNA here is from genome assembly GCA_021605205.1 of Aegilops longissima. Classification (NCBI taxonomy): domain Eukaryota; kingdom Viridiplantae; phylum Streptophyta; class Magnoliopsida; order Poales; family Poaceae; genus Aegilops; species Aegilops longissima. The sequence goes on from CM038679.1 coordinate 525,729,529, forward strand.
AAATAGGGACGGGATCAAATCAATAGTTGTTGCACCGTTCACCTACTCACCCTATGTAGGCGCGCGGCGCACCCGGCCGCATTTGCTGCGACTCCGTTTGCTTCGGAAATGATATGGTTAGGTCATACAACGAGCAGGTGTTTTTTTTATAAATCCAACGAGCAGGTGTTCTACTCCAGCCACGCCGCAACACACCCCCCGCCCCTCCCCAAGGTTTTTTTTTATCGCCGGCCTTGAAAAATCAACCCAATCACGTCCCCAGAAGCCCACTTTTTACCGGTTCGTGCCGAATTTGGCACCGGCGGACCCAGACCGAACCCGGTGTGTTGGGGGGCGCCCGGAGAAACGGTTGTTCGCGCGAAAACAAATGGGCCCATCGAGTCAACAACTTGGCGCCTTCGTCATCCTCATCGCCTCCGTTCCTGCGGGAATCAATGCAATGGCTGCCGCGCCGGTCATCCTTCCATTGATCTCACGGGCAGCGCAGTGAAGGCTCGCCGACGTGCGTCCCGCCCGCTCCGCCCACAGACACAAAGGCGTCGCCTTCGCCGCCACCGCTATAATAAAGCCGCCCTTCCTCGCCGGTGAACGCACACTCCCTCGCCACAGACCCTCTCCCCCTCTCACCGCCGACGCCCCTCGCCCTCTCACCGCCGACGCGTGTCTCCCCTCTCTCCCCTGCCGACGACCATGGCCGAGCGCAAACTAGGCGTCGGTGCGGCGGCCAACGGCTTCGGCTGTCGCCGCCTGCACGAGGACAAGGAACACCTCCTCTACGAGGCCGACTACCCGGCGCTGCCGGACATGTAGGTGTCGGGCTCATGAAAGCTGAGCGCCGGCGGCGTCCCGGTGCCTCTGACACCCACCGGTGCTGATCGGCGCGCCGAGATAGCGCGCATCCTGTCGTCGCTGCCGGAGCAAGCGTGGAACTAGCCGAGGTACGCCCTCGACATCCACACGTTATGGACGGCGTCGAGCCCCGCGGCCACCTCAACTCCGAGGGGCGGCGCCAATGGTGGGGCGTCCCCGGCCGCACCCTCGAAGCCGTCCTCGAGCACATCGAGGCCGGCAACACGCCGCGCTTGGAGTACCCGGTGCCCCCTCCTTCTCTCGCCGCAGCGGCAGCTCATGGACGCCGCAACGAATGGAGACGGTGACCTCCTCGTCGTCGGGCTCCCTTTCCTCCGGATCGCTGGCGCTCCGCCCCGTCAAGTCGAAGCCACAGGAGGCGCCGCTCGGGCGCCACACCCGCGGCGGCGCCCTCGTCATCAACGAGGGCGGCCGTGGCCCCTCGCCTCCCTCTTCCTGCTCGTCAGGCCAAAGACCGAGCTGGGGCTGCTCCCCGTGAGGAGGGAGCACGAGGACATGGTAGCCGACAATGAGACCGCCCTCAAATGGTCTTGGGAGGACTATGTCCGCGAGAAGATGGCGCGCCAATGTCGCGCCCTCGAGGAGATCGTTGCTTGGCGCCGCGGACGCGAGGAGGGCGGCATCGTCATCCTCGAAGACAGCGACGAGGAGGCGCCAGCCCCCAAGATCGGCGATACATCTCCAACGTATCTATAATTTTTGCTTGTTCCATGCTATTATATTATCTATTTTGGATGTTTTATATGCATTATTATGGTATTTTATATTATTTTTGGGACTAACTTATTAACCGAGAGCTCAGTGCCAGTTTCTATTTTTCCTTGTTTTTGAGTTTCGTAGAAAAGGAATATCAAACGGAGTCCAGGTGGAATAAAACTTCCGCGATGATTTTTCCTGGACCAGAAGACACCCACAGGACTTGGAGTCCAAGCCAGAAGAGTCACGAGGCGGCGGCAAGGTTGGAGGGCGCGCCCTAGGGGGGGGGGGCTCCCCCTACCTTGTGCCCCCCTCGGGGATCTACTGACCTAGCTTTTCGTCCTATATATTCACATATATTCCAAAACCCTCAGGGGGAGCCACAAAAATACTTTTCTGGCGCCACAACCTACTGTTCTCATGAGATCCCATCTTGGCGCATTTTCCGGCATCCTGCCAGAGGGGATTCGATCACGGAGGGCATCTACATCAACCCTATTGCCCTTCTGATGAAGCGTGAGTAGTTTACCTCAGACCTACGGGTCCATAGATAATAGCTAGATGGCTTCTTATCTCTCTTTGATTCTCAATACCATGTTCTCCTCGATGTTCTTGGAGATCTATCCGATGTAATCTTCTTTTGCGGTGTGTTTGTCGACATCCGATGAATTGTGGATTTATGATCAACTTATCTATGAATATTATTTGAATCCTCTTTGAATTCTTATATGCATGATTTGATATCTTTGTATTTCTCTTCGAATTATAGGTTTGGTATGGTTTGGCCAACTAGATTGGTTTTTCTTGCAATGGGAGAGGTGCTTAGCTTTGGGTTCAATTTTGCGTGATTTCACCCAGTGACAAAGTAGGGGTAGCGAGATACATATTGAATTGTTTCCATCGAGGATAAATAGATGGGGTTTTCATCCTATTGCTTGAGTTTATTTCTCTACATCATTTCATCTTACTTAAGGCCTTACTCCGTTCTTTATGAACTTAATACTCTAGATGCATGCTAGATAGCGGTCGATGTGTGAAGTAATAGTAGTATATGCAGGCAGGAGTCGGTCTACTTGACACGGATGTGATGCCTATATGCATAATCATTGCCTTGGATATCATCATAACTTTGCACTTTTCTATCAATTGCTCAACAGTAATTTGTTCACCCACCGTATTATTTGCCTTCGTGAGAGAAACCTCTAGTAAACCTATGGCCCCCGGGTCTATTTTCCATCATATTTGTTTCCGATCTACTATTTTGCAATCTTTTATTTTCAGATCTATAAACCAAAAACCCAAAAATATTTTATCTTTTGTTTAGTTTTATCTATCTCTATCAGATCTCACCTTTGCAAGTGACCGTGAAGGGATTGACAACCCCTTAACCGCGTCGGGTGCAAGTGTTTGACTGTTTGTGTAGGTGCATGCTACTTCTTGAGCTTGCGTTGTTTTTTCCCTTGAAGAGGAAAGGGTGATGCAGCTAAGTAGAGATCAGTATTCCCCTTAGTTTGAGAACCAATGTATCAATCCAGTAGGAGAAGAACACACAAATCACCAATACATGCACAAATAATCAAACACTTGCACCCAACGCGATAAAGGGGTTGTCAGTCCCTTCACGGTCACTTGCAAAAGTGAGATCTGATAGAGATAGATAAATAAAACTAAACAAACGATAAAATATTTTTGGGTTTTTTGTTGTATAGATCTGAAAGTAAAGATTGCAAAATAGTAGATCGGAAACTAAGATGATGGAATAGACCCGTGGGCAATAGGTTTCACTAGAGGCTTCTCCCTTGAAGGCAAATAATACGGTGGGTGAACAAATTATTGTAGAGCAATTGATAGAAAAGCGCAAAGTTATGATGATATCCAAGGCAATGATTATGTAATATAGGCATCACGTCCGTGTTAAGTAGATCGACTCCTGCCTGCATCTACTACCTGCCTGCATCTAGAGTATTAAGTTCATGAAGAACAGAGTAACGCTTTAAGAAAGATGACATGATGTAGAGGAATAAACTCAAGCAATATGATGTGAACCCCATGTTTTTATCCTTGATGGAAATAATACAATACGTGCCTCGCTACCCCTACTATCACTGGGAGAGGACACCACAAGATTGAACCCAAAGCTAAGCACTTCTCGCATTGCAAGAAAAACCAATCTAGTTGGCCAAACTAAACCGATAGTTCGAATAGAATTACAAAGATATAAAATCATGCATATAAGAATTCAGAGAAGATTCAAATAATATTCATAGGTAAGCTGATCATAAATCCACAACTCATCGGATCTCAACAAACACATCGTAAAAGAAGATTACATCAGATAGATCTCCAAGAACATCCAGGAGAACATGGTATTGAGAATAAAAGAGAGAGAAGAAGCCATCTAGGTACTAGCTATGGACCTGTAGGTCTGAGGTAAATTACTCATGCTTCATCGGAAGGGCAATAGGGTTGATGTAGACGCCCTTCGTGATCGAATCCCCCTCCGGAAGGATGCCAGAAAAGGCCCCAAGATGGTATCTCACGGGAACAGAAGGTTGAGGCGGTGCAAAAGTGTTTTGGTGGATGCTTCTGGTGGTTTGGGAATATATGTGAATATATAGGAGGCAGAGCTAGGTCACGGGGTCACTGATACGTCTCCAACGTATCTATAATTTTTTATTGTTCCATGCTATTATATCATATGTTTTGGATGTTTAATGGGATTTACTAAGCACTTATATATTATTTTTGGGACTAACCTATTAACCGAAGGCCCCGTGCAAATTGCTGTTTTTTTGCCTATTTCTGTGTTTCGCAGAAAAGGAATATCAAACGGAGTCCAAACGGAATGAAACCTTCGGGAGAGTTATTTTTGGAACAAACGTGATCCAGAGGACTTGGAGTGATCCAGAGGACTTGCGAGGAGGCCACAAGGCAGGGAGGCGCGCCTGCCCCCTGGGCGCGCCCCCCACCCTCGTGGGCCCATCACAGCTCCACCGACCTACTTCTTCCTCCTATATATACCCATGTACTCTGAAAACATTCAGGAGCACCACGAAACCCTATTTCCACCACTGCAACCTTCTGTACCCGTGAGATCCCATCTTGGGGCCTTTTCCGGCGCTCCGCCGCAGGGGGAATCGATCATGGAGTGCTTCTACATCAACACCATAGCCTCTCCGATGATGTGTGAGTAGTTTACCACAGACCTTCGGGTCCATAGTTATTAGCTAGATGTCTTCTTCTCTCTCTTTGGATCTAAATACAAAGTTATCCTCGATTCTCTTGGAGATCTATTCGATGTAATTCTTTTTGCGGTGTGTTTGCCGAGATCTGATGAATTGTGGGTTTATGATCAAGATTATCTATGGACAATATTTGAATCTCCTCTGAATTCTTTTATGTATGATTGGTTATCTTTGCAAGTCTCTTTGAATTATCAGTTTGGTTTCGCCTACTAGATTGATCTTTCTTGCAATGGGAGAAGTGCTTAGCTTTGGGTTCAATCTTGCGTTGCTCGATCCCAGTGACAGAAGAGAAACGACAGGTATTGTATTGTTGCCATCGAGGATAAAAAGATGGGGTTTATATCATATTGCTTGAGTTTATCCCTCTACATCATGTCATCTTGCCTAATGCGTTACTCTGTTCTTAGGAACTTAATACTCTAGATGGATGCTGGATAGCGGTCGATGTGTGGAGTAATAGTAGTAGATGCAGAATAGTTTCGGTCTACTTGTTGCGGACGTGATGCCTATATACATGATCATGCCTAGATATTCTCATAATTATGCACTTTTCTATCAATTGCTCGACAGTAATTTGTTCACCCACCGTAATACTTATGATATCTTGAGAGAAGCCACTAGTGAAGCCTATGGCCCCCGGGTCTATTTTCCATCATATAAGTTTCCAATCTATTTTTACTTTGCATTCTTTACTTTCATGTCATAAAAATACCAAAAATATTTATCTTATTATCTCTATCAGATCTCACTTTTGCAAGTGGGCGTGAAGGGATTGACAACCCCTTTATCGCGTTGGTTGCAAGGTTCTTATTTGTTTGTGCAGGTATAAGGCGACTTGTGTGTAACCTCCTACTGGATTGATACCTTGGTTCTCAAAAACGGAGGGAAATACTTACGCTACTTTGCTGCATCACCCTTTCCTCTTCAAGGGAAAAACCAACGCAAGCTCAAGAGGTGGCAAGAAGGATTTTTGGCACCGTTGCCGGGGAGGCTTACGCCAAGTCAAGTCAAGATTTGATTTTCCAGCATCTAGCCATCTCTAGCGCAGTCGCCAAGTCAATTCAAGACATACCAAGTACCCATCACAACTCTTATCCCTTGCATTACATTATTTGCCATTTGCCTCTTGTTTTCCTCTCCCCCACTTGACCTTTGCCGTTTTATTTGCCTTCTTCCCGTATGTCTTTGTGTTTCCGTGTGCCTTCTATTTTCTTGCATCTTTGCTTGCTAAAAATCTATTGATATGGATGCACTTAAAGTGTTCTACTTGGATCATCTTCGATCCTTATGCGCTCGTGCTGAAACCCCAACTAACCTAGTTGATGGGAAATCTTTAGATGAGCATACTCATTTTGTGCGTAACCGTTTGTTTGAAAAAGGGGGACTCTTATGGGATCAAATAAACAAATTGCTATGTTATGCTTGGAATCTTTGTGAAATTTATGATTTTACTTGTTGCTCTAAGAACCCTAAAAAACACCTTCCCTACCTATGTGAGTTTAATAAAAAAGAAATTTTATCTTCTTATGCAAAAGGTGTTTATAGTTACTATGATATCGAACAAATTGAAGAATATGTTGCTTTTAAGGGTGCTTATGAAGTTGCTTCTTTGATTGAAAAGTATGATATTACTCTCTACGAATCTGAAAATTTTGACATACTTAAATATTGCTATGAAAACTATGCTCATAATGTCTATGTCAAAGAATTTATGGAGAGAATGAGCGTTGCTTTGGAAAAAAAATAATGATATGCATGAATCTATAGATAATGATGATTCCGATGATTTGATTGAAATATCCCTTGATGAACGTGATGCTTGCTATTCTTGTGGCCATGATGCCAATATTTATGAAGATGAATTTGCTATAGTTCCTTATGTTAAACATGAGATCGTTGCTATTGCACCCATAATTGGGAGTTCCTTCGATGAAAAGCATGATTGCAATGATGTTACTATAAATTCTCTTGATGTCAATTGTGCTAATAATATGCAAAACCCTAAGCTTGGGGATGCTAGTTTTGCTATGTCTACTACTTGTTGCAACGATCATGATTGGGGTGATTCTTCTTATGATCTTGAAAATTTATTTAAGCCCATGATGAATATGAGATTGATAATAATGTTTGCAATAATATTGAAAGTGGGTTTGGAAGAGTAGATCCCACATATTTGGAGAATGTTCAATCTTATGAAGTTTTTGATAAAAGTGGGCTTGGAGAGGTCATGACTTTAGTTAATGTTAATCCCACTATTTTGGAAGAGAGGCAATGTAACATCCCAAAATTCTAAATTTTGGAATGTTATAATAAATAGATAGATTTGATTGATTGTTTGATTGATTGTGTGAAATTGACTGAAATTCGAAACTTTTTGAAAGTTAAATGAGAGGGAATAAAAGGACTTCCCCAAACTTTCATTTTGCATTCGTGATCTCCTTGAATTCAAATTCTTTTCACCACAAAACCCTGGAGAGAAGATGACAAGACTTCTTCCATTTATTTAAATGACAAGGGGTGTTGAAAATATTTGAATTTCATTTGGAAAATATTTCCAACCAGGAACTTTATGCAAATCAATGATTTTCATGAGCGAAGATAAAATGACTTCTCCAAAACATATGAAATATGAGTTGGGAGTTTCGAAGAATTAAATTCAAAGTTCTTTTGAATTTATTTTCAATTTGGAGTTACTTGAGTTTTATTTAAATTATTTTTCTCCAAAATAAAATATATGGAAAATAGGGTAACATGATTCCCTACATCAAAAATTGGAGAGAAATAAATTTGAATTAATTTTGGTATTTTTAAAATGATTTTTATGAGGTTTTATTGCAAAAGTAGCACTCTTTGCTTTATTTGAATTTGTGTATATTTTATTTGACTCTAGAAAAATGTTCAGCTTGTAGGAAATCTTTTTCTGAAAATTTTGATATATTATATGCCAATAGTATATTTTTAGTTTGATAGTTTATTTATTTCTTTTTGTCAGTTTTTTTTAAATTCCCTCCTCCACCGACTGGGCCGGCCCAGCTCCCAGGCCAGGCCATGGCCCAGCCCACGCGTCGCCGCCCCTGAGCTCCCGAGCGAGACCGCCGCCACCACGACAGCGCTTGCCGCCGTGTCCTTCCTGGACGCCGCCGCTTGACCCTCCTCCACGTCACCACCTCCTCTCCGCCTTTAAAAGGGCGAGACCGCCGCCGTGGATCCCTTTTCTCCTCCTCGCCTCGCCTCGCATCCCACGCCTCGCCGCCGCCGGCGAGATCCGCCGAGCTCCGCCGCCCGAAGCCGCCACCCTCGCCGCCGATGACCACCGCCGTCGCCCCCACCGCACCCGCCGCCCAGCGCCACCTCTCCACGACCACTTCGTCGACCTCGACGACCGCCGGAGCCGCCGCCCTTTCTCACCGGAGACCGCCGTCACCGGAACCGCCCGAACTGCCGCTCAACTCGCCGGTTTTCTCGGTCCGATAATGAACTACCCCTGTTCCCCGGTTTTTCCTTAGGGTTTCGGTTTTTGTTCAAAATGCGTTTTTTTATGCAGTTAGTTAAGTAGCGAACATTTTCTGTTTAGTTAGTTTCGGCGAACGTTTTTGTTCGTTAGCGTTCGGTAACGAACGTTCGTTATTTAGTTCTTTTTATTTTTATGTTAGTTTTAATCAGGGACTTCTTTGTTGATGTTTTATTTACAAATTTAGCCCCTGGACTTCAAACAAGCACAACTTTTTACTCGTTTGTCCAAATCCAACGAAACCAACGCCCACTTCTTCGTTACGATCTCCTCTATCCAGTAATCCAATTTAAACATGTTTTTGAAAGTTTTAAAATTTGAATTCAAACAGATTTACATTCAAACTTCGTTTGATCGTAACTTGAGTTTTATAACTCCGATTTAGTTGAATCTTTTTGCAAATCGAAGCTCTTGACCTAAACTTTATGATAAGGAAAATTCACATAATTTTGGTACTGTTAGAAATTGTTTTATGTTGCAAGAGTTATTTGCTTGGTTTTGATGTTTTCCGAATTGTTTTCTTCGTTCTTTCCGATCTTTTGAGTGATTGCTTATGTTTGGTTACTATTGCTTGCTTACGATAGATTGACCGGAGTGTGACGAGTAGAACTATCAAGAGTTTTGAGTGCGAATCATCTTCATCAACATTGCAGGCAAGTTCACACTTTGGTCATATCCCTTTTCATACCCAGTTTTTATGCATTAGATCAATCCTCAAACATTGCAGATCAATCCTCAAACATTGCATGATTAGGATCTAATTAAATTGTGGGTTTTGGGAAGTAGATGAGGTAGTACCTATTACCTGTTTTATTATCAAACCCTTGGGAGTTACTTCTACGTTTGTTTATTATGCCATGCTATGCTAGTAGACGTGGATTGGGTGAGTGTATCCATGACAGATGTGAGATTGTTTTAATGGTTTATTTAAGGTGGCAACTTAAACACACATCTGGGTGGATTGAGGTACCTGGGTATTCCAGGATTGCCTGTTTTTTTGGACCGCCACCCAGGCTCAAAGGGATCATGAGATTATTCATGCTAGAAACTTCCGTGTGCAGCCACAAGCTACTATGGGCTCTAGCATAGTTGATTAAGTCGTGCGAACTCTTACAGTGGTAGACTAGCAGATGTAGGGGATGTAGGTGTAACGGTCTACCCATCGTAAGGTGCTAGCGCTTCTGAAAGACTGTGTCTCGGTCATCCGTTTCTCAAACACCATGTAGTGCGAGAATCCCAATGGAGGAGATCGAGTCTTGTGGGGAAAAGTGCACAAACCTCTGCAGAGTGTACAAACTAATCATGGTTAGCCGTGTCCCCGGTTATGGACATCTTGAGTATCTAGTACTTGGATTATCATGTGAATCTCATCATGTTACTTTAAATAATTTTGTTGGGTTAATGATGATATTTTTAATTGGGATTGAGAATGCTGTCAACCATTCTCAATTTTTAACAACCACTATGATAGTTAAATAAAATTTATTCCTTTGTAGTAGGGAAAAATTGGCTTTTCGCAAAAACATTATAACCATAGAGATTTTCCACCAGCCAAATATGCATGTAGTGATAGCCTTTATTCATCATTATCCTATGGTGTGAATTTGCCAGTACATTCAATGAACTGACCCTTTGTGGATGCAACGTCTCATGTTGCAGGATCTTACGACGAGTAAGTGATACGTTAGGGTTACGATTTCTAGACTCAACTTTGCCGTTGGTGTTGATGGGAATCCACAACCTTATTACTTCCGCTATTTGGACTGAGGTAATAATATTTACGTTACTTTATACATGTGATTTACCTCTGTTATAAATCCTCGAGTACTGTGTGTGTCAGCATACCGATCCAGGGATGACACTTAAGCACATAGACTTGATCCATTCGGGTCGGGTCGCTACAAGATGGTATCAGAACACATGTTGACTGTAGGACGTGACCCTAGAAACTGGCAAGCCCATAGGAAGGATTTTCTCTAAAACTTTCTTTTTCAAAAAGATCTTTTACCTCTCTTCTCTTCTCAGCTTATTCAAATATTCCCTTTTAGAGAGACCATACCCCTTTTCCCTTTTGACCACTCAAAGATTCGGCTGATGAGACCACTCCAAGGAGTACAAGATATCAGGACAACCACGACCACTACGGAATGAAGGAGATTTTACCGTGCATCTAAATAATGGAAACTACAACGGTTGAAGACTCCGACGACTAGGAGAATTTGAGGGATATGAAGAATTTCCAGATTTAGTATGACCTAGGAAGGCTACCCTTATGGAACCTGGCAGACTATGGAAGCTGTCAATACCCGAGATCAAGGTGTATCGGAGAAAGACCAGAATATGGAGCGTTAGAACTCAAAAAATTTGTCAGGAAACCCAAGACATGAGAGATCAATTATGGAATTACAGCTCATGGCAGTAACATGGACATAGACACGCTAACCATGGTGTTATCGCCCGTTTATGCTATTGTCACCGTCCTGAGTTAAGCATGCAGATGCATGAAAGGATTGGATGGAAGAAGGCTGCTGGAGCATCTATCGGCAACGAAGGAAATTTTAACCTTAGCTGGTGTACCACCAGTATCTGGAGTATTACATCAAGAATTTTAAGATGGACCTTTAGGAAGCTATATTTGACAAGGAGCATTTCGTGAAGAATTCAGGATCCAGAAATTGTAAGTAGCCAAGTTGGAGGAGCAAAACCTCAAGATACCGAAGATTCGTCAGGAACTGAAAGACAGTAGGACCATGGTTCATGCCAAGGATGTTGAAACCCAGAAGTTTGGAATGCAACTCCAGAAATATTAAAGGATGTCATGATAGACTTTGCGACAACAGAGATGATCTGGCAAAAGAACTTGAGTAGGACAAGCATGATCGGAAGAAGCCATCAGAGACATGAACAAGAATCGAAGGATTGATGACTTTGAAGATTTATTGACCATTAGAAGCCCAAACCCCTATTATATACCTGCGTTAGATGCGACGATTGTGAGCTGTCATTTGTTTGATGTTTTTCTGACAGCCACAAATAAAATCTGTCTTTTCAAAACTCTTGTTTCTATTGTGTGTATCCCTCTCTATCTCTCTTATCCCACCCCAAAACCCATGGACCCCATAGAGGATGAATGGAGATGAGCTTGTATTGTCTGGACCAATGAGTCAATTGGAGATAGACCAATGGATTCAGAACATGGAGGATCACATGAAGAATAACCCTATAGTCAGAAAGGATATGGCCCAGCATGCTCTTCCGTTCTTGGAAAGAGGTGCTGCTACCTGGTGGAGGATGTACCAAACCATCAATGGATGGCAAGGAGTAACCGTTTGGGAAGAATTTCAGTTGACTCTGCTAAAGTCTCGGCTTGTGTACCAGAAGTTGAAGCCTTATGGAAATGATATGGAGAAAGTGCATGCAAGCTTTGTGGAGAAATAGGACACAACCATAAAGAACACCAGGATGAATACCCTCATAAGTGGGGGATTACCAAAGGAGTTAGCCAAGGATCTCAGGGAACTTCGGTTGGAGATTGTTCCCAAAGGTTTTGTTGCAGCAATGGAAGTTCAGTCTACATTGTTGGGAAAGATCCGTGAAGCTCAGAAGGATGATAAAGAGATTGCTGAGGTAAAAGAGAGGATGAGCAAAGGAAAGGCCAAAGGTTTTCGTAAGGATGAGCACGACACCTTATGGTTTGAGGATAGTGTACATGTACCCAATAATGCAGAGATCACGAAGTTAATACTTCAGGAGGCTCATGACTCACCATACTCGATTCGCCCTGGAAACACCAATATGTATTTGGATTTGAAGGAGCATTTCTGGTGGACTGGTATGATGAAGGATATTGCGGAGTATGTAGTCGTAGGCGATGTATGCCAGAGAGAGTAAAAGCAGAGCATCAGAAGCCAGCAGGATTACTACAACCTATGCCGATACCCGAATGGAAGTGGGATAAGCTTGGCATTGATTTCATTACCGGATTTCCCAGAACCCGAACGGGACATGATTCTATCTAGGTAGTAGTTGATTCGCTTGACCAAAGTGGCTCACTTTATCCCAGTGAAAACCACCTATACAAGTGAGAAGTTGGCCAAGATATATTTGACCAGGATCGTATATCTGCATGGAGTTCCGAGGATCATCGTATCAGATAGAGGAACACAGTTTACCTCAAAGTTTTGGAATCAGCTGCACCAGACTTTGGGTACCAGGCTAGAGTTCAGTACAACCTTTCATCCGCAGACATATGGATAAATCGAGAGAGTCAATCAGATTTTGGAGGACATGTTGAGAGCGTGTGCGCTAGATTATGGATCTAGCAGTGATGATAATCTACCTTACGCGGATTTCTCATACAACAACAGTTACCCAGCCAGTTTGAAGATGGCCCCTTTTTAAGCTTTGTATGGGAGAAGGAGTCAGACACCGTTGATGTGGGATGAAGTTGGAGACCGTCGCTTGTTTGGACCAAATGTGATCAAGGAGTCAAGAGAATGTTAAGTGGATTCGAGATAGATCAAGGTAGCTCACCAGCGGAAGAGTTATGCGAGACTAAAAAAACGCAAGGAGGTAGTCTATGAAATTGGAGATAGAGCATGTCTTCGTGTGTCCCCTCTGCGAGGAGTTAAACGATTTGGAGTTAAGGGAAAGTTAGCCCCGAGATTTGTAGGACCATACCGAGTTTTGGAGCGTATGGGAGAAGTGGCCAACAAGTTGGAGTCACCCGAAGGACTGTCAGGAGTTCATGATGTGTTTCACATTTACCAGTTGAAGAAGTGCCATGCAGAGATGGCCAATATTCCCCTGTAAGGACGTTTGACCCTGGAAAGGATAATGATGTTCCATGAAGTGGAGTATGGACTTCATAAGTATAAGTTTTTATCTCGGTATGTGGGATATCCCACGAGGATGAAGAGATGAATTACTATTGGATATAAAGGAGGTATGATGTTGGAAATATGGATCAATGGAAATTCCATGATGAGTCTGAGTAATCATGTCCTAGTTTGGTGCCAATAGAAGGAAGGAAGACAGTACAATTGGATGGATTTAAGAATACTAGGAAGTTGGAAGTTGAATAATGATTAGAAGCCCGAGGATAAGTTCAAGGACTACGAGTGATGAGATGGGCCATAACCCACAGGCCCCAGGACCTGCCAAGAAGCAAGCACATTCTTGCTGAAGGAAAAACCCTGGAAGAAGTTACGATTTTATCAACCGACGATTTTATAGGAGTTTACGCAAAACTTGAGAGTTGTTAAGGAACGATAGATGTTTCTTTGGCTTGCAGAATCAATGGATCTATCGGAACTTGGTTCGTCGACAAGAGAAATTCTGCAATGCTTGTGAGGATGACCGAGTGTTAGAATGCGAGATTCGCTAAACCATGTACAAGGTAATGATTTGGGTGCGGGATGGATTGATCACCATACCGACTTACTCTTATTGTTCGCCTTGCTATATGGGATGGTAAATCTGAGTGACTTACCTATAGTAGAGAGACGATGATCAAAACCCTGTTTAAACCTTAGAATGGTATAAGAATTTTCCCCTTGTACAAGGCAGCTTTTTCCAACCGTAGGATATACGGTGAGGTTCAACCCAGACCCATTTTCTGCAGGAGAAACCATAAATTGTTGACCACCATGAGATATCGATAGCTGATTAGTATTGGTGCCGGACCCGTCAGCTAAGAAGACCCAGTCTCGGAATAACCATGCCAAGATGAAAGGACAGAAGAATTGCGGTAAAGGTTATGCCACTACCAAAAGAGCCCAGAGAAGTAATTATCCAGAGGATCTGAGAAGATCGACACTGCTAACAATAAGGATGGAGTATATGAGTTTTGATGGAACCGTAACCATGCTTCTAAGGGTGGTAGTGATGAAGTCATGTACCTAGGGTAGGGTCATGGACCTGTCCAAGGTGCCCTCCCCAAGGACATCTCCTGAAGAAAACACCTTTCAGTCGACCTGGAAGGATTCCACTCGACGGACCTGAAGACACTCGACCGTCAGCTAACCACTCGACCGCCAGAAGATCTACCATCCATCTGCACGCAAAACGGTCGGTCATTAAGTGGCTTTATGGCCATCATAGCACTTTATGTGGGACGTTACCAGTAACTCCCTATCTTAATGTACCTTAATCCATGCATAACTGAGGGCGGGAGGGGTCTGGCGAACTCTATATAAGCCACGCCCCTCCTCGGTGTAAAGGGTTCGCACCCCTGTAACTCATACGCATATAATACAGTCGACCGCCTCCGGGCTCCGAGACGTAGGGCTGTTACTTCCTCCGAGAAGGGCCTGAACTCGTAAACATCTTGCGTATACAACTACTCCATAGCTAGGATCTTGCCTCTCCATTCCTACCCCCGATTCTACTGTCAGACTTAGAACCACGACAAGTAGCACCCGAGACCCCCGGAGACGATCGATGGATTTTTGAGAAGACCCCAAACCTAACCTATTTCTTTCTAGCCTCTCCGAATCTCGAGGACGAGATTCATTTTAAGGGTGGTAGATTTGTAACATCCCAAAATTCTAAATTTTGGAAAGTTATAATAAATAGATAGATTTGATTGGTTGTGTGAAATTGAGTGAAATTTGAAACTTTTTGAAAGTTAAATGAGAGGGAATAAAAGGACTTTCCCAAACTTCATTTTGCATTCGTGATCTCCGTGAATTCAAATTCTTTTCACCACAAAATCCTGGAGAGAAGATGACATGACTTCTTCCATTTATTTAAATGACCAGGGGTGTTGAAAATATTTGAATTTCATTTGGAAAATATTTCCAACCCAGGAACTTTATGCAACTCAATGATTTTCACGAGCGAAGATAAAATGACTTCTTCGAAACATATGAAATATGAGTTGGGAGTTTCAAAGAATTAAATTCAAAGTTCTTTTGAATTTATTTTCAATTGGAGTTATTTGAGTTTTATTCAAATTATTTTCTCCAAAAATAAAATATATGGAAAATAGGGTAACATGATTCCCTACATCAAAAATTGGAGAGAAATAAATTTGAATTAATTTTGGTATTTTTAAAATGATTTTTATGAGGTTTTATTGCAAGAGTAGCACTCTTTGCTTTATTTGAATTTGTGTATATTTTATTTGACTCTAGAAAAATGTTCAGCTTGTAGGAAATATTTTTCTGAAAATTTTGATATGTTATATGCCAATAGTATATTTTTAGTTTGATAGTTTATTTATTTCTTTTTGTCTGTTTTTTTAAATTCCCTCCTCCACCGACTGGGCCGGCCCAGCTCCCAGGCCAGGCCATGGCCCAGCCCACGCGTCGCCACCCCTGAGCTCCCGAGCAGGAGACCGCCGCCACCACGACAGTGCCGCTGCTGCCGTGTCCTTCCCGGACGCCGGCGCGCCTTGACCCCTCCTCCACGTCACCACCTCCCTCTCCGCCTTTAAAAGGGCGAGACCACCGCCCCGGATCCCTTTTCTCCTCCTCGCCTCGCCTCGCATCCCACGCCTCGCCGCCGCCGGCGAGTCCGCCGAGCTCCGCCGCCTGAAGCCGCCACCCTCGCCGCCGATGACCACCGCTGTCGCCCTCACCGCACCTGCCGCCCAGCGCCACCTCTCCACGACCACTTCGTCGACCTCGATGATCACCGGGGCCGCCTCCGGGCTCCGAGACGTAGGGCTGTTACTTCCTACGAGAAGGGCCTGAACTCGTAAACATCTTGCGTATACAACTACTCCATAGCTAGGATCTTGCCTCTCCATTCCTACCCCCCATTCTACTGTCAGACTTAGAACCACGACAATTGGCGCCTACCGTGGGGCAGGTGTCTTAGCGACTTGTTGGAGAAGTTGCAGTTTTTCCGAACCCCTTCATCATGGTTTCAGGCGGAGTTTTGGTTGAGGGCCGCGAGATCCGTCTCGGCGCGCTCATGTTCATCGCCGACGACTCCGCTTGGTTGCAGGAGGCTCCACTCGACGTTGACGCACTCCCCGTCCGTGGGGCAACGCACTTTCGCGCGTGCGTCCGCGGCGTCCTCCTGCGGCAACCTCGACCTAGCATCGGTCGGCTCTTGTGCCATCCTCCCTCCCAGTCTCGCGTCGGTGCAAGCGCTCCGGTCGGTCGAGGCTTCAGCGGTGGGTGAGGCACGCGGTGGCCCGCCAGTCGGCCACTCCCCAAGTCGCGGCAATTGAGCCCGACGAATCTCTCTACGGCCTGTTCGACTGGCTCCGCAGAGACTGCATCCAAGTGCGACAACAGCGATCCAGCGGCGGAGGTTCTGATGGTCGACGGACCACGTAGTCCTCCTGGTTTCCCCCGCGCCGACGGAGGCGTTGGCGGAGGAGAGCCGACGCAGGTTCACGAAGAGTACCCGCCCGAGCCCCTCACTTCGCTGCAGAGGGAGGAGCTTCGCCGCTGGGACATGGATGCGCTTCACACTCCTATCGTTGGAGAAACCCCGAGGCTCATGCCTTAGAAGATGCGCGTTTGGCCAACTTGGCTGGCGCTTTTCATTGGAAAATCTCCAGCGAGTCTTTGACGAACAGCGCAACAACGGGTCCCGTCGTCCGATCGGCGTCAACTCTTTCCACAACCGACTCAGGTATACGAACTCCCATTCAGAATCTAGCAGTCAGTAGCCCGTATAGCGAGTCCATTCAGCCTTCCCATCGGAGGCTGGCGAGGCTTACTCGGATCGAGATTTGCTTCGGGCAGCGGAGATCAAAATTCAGTTGTATCGCGATCGCGAACAGGATTCACAGCAGATCCGTGGCTGCGAATACAGTCCAGTCAGCACATAGCCCAAGATCGCCCCCGAGGCGTGAGGGACATGGGGGCCGGCCAGATCAGTATGAGGACCTATTCGATCGTGATGATCGACGTCGAGTGCCCACTCCTCCCCTAAGGGGTGGGTCATATGCGCCTCGACAAAGAAGATGACAAACGCCAAGACCGCGTGTTGGGCGAAGGATTCGGTCGACCCTAGGGAACCAGGCTTTGATGCGAGATCCGTCATCGTTCAAGGTCTGGTCGGCGAGAACAGAGCTAACCGAGAAGGCCATGACAGAAATCGCCCATCGCCAGCAGAGTACACGTCTCGGGACGAGTGTTTTAGCGAGCCATCGAGCGCGGTGATTCCTCCCAACTTCAGGTTGGTGGTCGGAGTCGATGGGTTCACTAGTGAGTCCAAGCCGGATACCGGCTTGAGGACTACCGAGTGGCTGTCAGTTAGCGGCAAGAACGATGAAGTGGCCATGAAACACCTGCCTCTTATGTTGGAGGGATCGGCGAGCATGGCTGAATCGGTTAGCACCAGAACATTTACACTTGGGAAGATCTTGCCCGAGTGTTTGTCGGACATTTGTAGGAACTTGCAAGCGGCCAGCGGGGTTGTGAGTTGCGATCGTGTGTGCGAAGTCGAATGAAACTCGAGTGATTACATCGAGAGATGGATCACTTTGCACCACACATGAGAGAATGTATCGATCATCGAGGCGATCTGTGCCTTCAAGGAAGGCGTTAAACGAGAGTTGAGTTTGAAATTGGTCGGACCGGAGATATGACCCTGAGTCGAATGATGGAGATTGCCACCAAATGCGCCAATGGTGAAGAAGAGGATCGGCTCGGAGTGGCAAGTACAAGTCAGCCGCTAATGAAACCGGGGAGGAACTCCAATCGGAAGCGAAGCGGAAAGCCAAGCCAGCTGCTCTGGAGAAGCCTTGGCGTGACTCGAGAAAGTTCAAGGGGAAACCCAAGGGCCTTGGAACCCCAAGAAAGTGAAAGACCAAGATGGAAATGATGTGTTGGACTTGCCATGTCACATTCACACGAAGAAAGATGAAGAGGGTAAACTCATTTACCCAAAGCATACCACTCGACAGTGTCGGCTCTTGATTCAGCAGTTCCAGGGGAAGCAGCCCAAGGACAAGGAGAAGGAGTCGGACAAAGTTGATGACAAGGAAGATAGTGACGGTGGATACCCCCAGGTCAATTCCACTCTGATGATTTTTGCTGACGTTGAAAGAAAAAGTCGATTGAAAGTTATCAACCGGGAAGTGAATATGGTCGCTCCGGCGACACCCAGTTATCTGAAATGGTCGCAGACCGCCATCACGTTCGACCAGTCTGATCACCCGACGCACATAGCCACCCCTGGGAGGAAAGCGTTGGTGGTCGACCCAGTCGTAGAAGGCACTCGACTAACTAAGGTTTTGATGGATGGTGGCGATGGCTCTGAACATCTTGTATGCGAGAGGCGTTGAAAGGGATGGGCATTCCGATGTCGGACTCATCACCGACAACATGAGCTTCCATGGAGTCATTCCTGGAAAGAAGGCTGAGTCACTCGGCCAAATTGCTCTCGATGTGGTTTTTTGTGACTACAAGAATTTTCGTACAGAAAAGTTGACCTTTGAGGCCGTGGATTTCCAGAGCACTTATCACGCTATCCTAGGGAGGCCGGCATATGCGCATTTCATGGCTCGACCATGTTATGTGTACCTCAAACTGAAGATGCCAGGTCCCAAAGGTGTGATCACATCGCGGCAATCGGAAGAAAGCGAAGAGTGTTTTCAGAAAGGCTCTAAGATCGTTGATGCTCAGATGGCAGTGGTAGAGCTGCAAGAGTACCAGAAAACTGCAGACCCGAGTGATTTGTTGCGAGCCAAGAAGCCCGCCATGGAGTCAGCATTTCAGTCGTCCGGGGAGACGAAACCGATTCATATTCACCCGACTGATCCCAATGCTGCTCCGACTCACATCTCAACAACACTTGACTCCAAATATGAAGAAGCGCTCATCCAGTTCCTCCGTGAGAACTGGGACATCTTCGCATGGAAGCCTGCTGACATGCCGGGTGTTCCCAGGGGACTGGCTGAGCATCGTCTACGAGTTGACTCAAAAGTTAAACCTGTCAAAGAACATCTTCGACGGTCCGCCGTCCAGAAGAGAAAGGCCATTCGCAAGGAGGTGGCTCGGCTCTTAGCAGCAGAGTTTATCCGAGAGATTTACCACTTCGAGTGGCTCGCCAATGTTGTCATGGTCCCTAAGAAGGACAAGTTACTTCGCATGTGCATCGAATTCAAACATATCAATCGGGCCTGCCCGAAAGATCATTTTCCTCTCCCCCGCATCGACCAAATAGTCGACTCGACTGCGGGATGTGAGCGGTTGTCTTTCTTAGACGCCTATTCCGGGTACCATCAGATCCGTCTATATGGACCCGACGAGATCAAAACAGCTTTCATCACTCCATTCGGGTGCTTCTGTTATGTCACCATGCCATTCGGCCTCAAGAATGCCGGAGCCACGTTCATGAGGATGATTCAGAAGTGTTTACTCACTCAAATCAGTAGGAATGTGGAAGCATACATGGATGACATTGTGGTCAAGTCCTTTGAAAGGTTCCGACCTGTTGGTGACCTTCTTTGAAACATTGCCAATCTCGGAGGTATGATATCAAGCAACAAAGTGCACATTCGGAGTTCTGGCGGAAAGTTACTCGGTTTTCGTTTCGAGCGAGGAATCGACGCCAACCAGAAAAAGTTGGCACTATACTCGAATGAAGCGCCATGTGCGTGTGCACGATGTCGAGCTTCTTGGATGCTTGGCGCTTTAAGTCGATTCATCTCTCGCCTCGGTGAAAAGGCATTGCCTCTTTACCGGTGATGAAGAAGTCGGACAAGTTCGAGTGGACTCCGAAGCTGATGCAGCGTTTGCGAGCTCACAGCTCGCTCTCCACCAACCGGTGCTTGATGCCCCAATCAGCAAGGAGCCGTTGCTGCTTTACATTGCAGCCATAGGACAAGTCGTTAGTACACTACTTACGGTCGAGAAGGTAGAGGAAGGAAAGGTCTTCAAAGTTCAGCGCCCAGTATAATATCTTTCTGAAGTATTAACCCCATCAAAGCAAAGATACCCTCATTATCAGAAGCTTGTGTATGGGATTTATATGACCGCGAAGAAGGTTGCTCATTACTTCTCTGATCATTCTATTACAGTCGTCAGCAATGCTCCATTATCAGAGATTTTGCATAACAGATATGCAACTGGTCGAGTGGCGAAATGGGCAATTGAACTCCTTCCCCTTGATATCAAGTTTGAGGCAAAGAAAGCCATCAAGTCCCAAGCAGTAGCAGATTTCATCGCCGAGTGGATCGAACAACAATTACCGACTCAAGTTCACTCGGAGCACTGGACCATGTTTGTCGTGGTTTTGTCACGGCAGATGTCCTCGTGAAAGGACTTAGTCGTGGAGCCATCGCTACGGGTTAACTTGAAGGGGTTAAAACGGACGCAAAGGCACGAGAGTTTATACTAGTTCGGTCCCTTCGATGAAGGTAAAAGCCTACGTCTAGTTGTGATGGGATTGATGTGGTTTCGATGACTAGGGAGCAAATAAGCTTCGCCTAGGCCTTGAGTTGTTGTCCGTCATCCTTGAACCGCCCCGGGTCGTCCCCTTATATACACGGGTGACGTGTAACGCCCCGGATTCGATGCGCCAGGTGTCCGCCAATTATTCGCCGTCTTTTCCATGTCATGTGCTTGCGTGTTGCACTTTGCCATGTCATCATCTGCATTTTATATCATGTCGTCATGTGCATCGCATTTGCATACGTGTTCGTCTCATGCATCAGAGCTTTTCCCCGTTGTCCAATCCGGCACTCCTATGTCTCCCGGCGCCCACTTTTGCCTCTTTTCGTGTGCGGGTGTTAAACTTTCTCGGAATGGCCCGAGGTTTTCCAAGCGGCCTTGGTATACCACCGGTAGACTGCCTGTCAAGTTTCGTGCCATTTGGAGGTCGTTCGGTACTCCAACGGTTAACCGGGTAACCGTAAAAGCCCATTTCTCCTTGCAGCCCAACACCCCTTTAAAAGTGGCCCAAAACCCAGCAAACTCCCCTCCATGCTCTCGGTCGTTCGATCACGATCGTGTGGGAGAAAACCGCACCTCATTTGGACCCTCCTAGCTCCCTCTACCTATAAATATGTGTCTCCCTCCGAAATTTCGGGTCCAACCCTAGTCTACTTCATCCTCGCGCCGCCGGACACGTCCGCGCCGCCACCGGACATGTCCAGCCGCCACGCCGGACGAATCCGACGCCGCCACGTCACCCAGCAGCCTCCTCTCTCTCCACCCACCGCGCCCCGCTGGGCAGTAGCAACCCGCCCAGCCCAAGCGCCCCGCCGCCTCGCCTCCCGCAGCTCCGCTCGCGGGCGCCGCCTCCTCCTCACCTCCGGCCGCCGCCTCCTTGGCCCGCACGGGCCCACCGCACCGCCCCAAGCTTCCTCCGGCCTCGCCCGCCTCCTCCGAGCCTCGTCGCCGGCTCCGCCCGCCAGATCTCGCGCCCATGCAGCTCAAGTGAGCCGCCGGATCCGCCGCGCCGCCGCCCGTCCGCCGCCGGTCCTCTCCCGTCGGCGCCGCCCGCCCTCGCGGAGCTCGGTCAGATCCGATCCAGGTAGCTGGGTGGATGAGATCCACCAGCTCCCCGAACCAAACGCCTCCCCTCCGTCCCGGATCCCTCCATCCCGCATGGCTCCGTCCCGGTTTCTGCGAGGTTGAAATCCACTAAGTCCTTTTTCCTGTCATATTATCATGCCATGTTCATCGCATCATAACTTGCTGCATACTGCACCGTTTCGTGCGTGTAATATGTAAAATTGTTCGTATCAACGAGTACATCATTTCATTCCATTGCACCATGTTCATTTGAGTTCATCTTGATGCCTGAATCTTCGTTGCAAGAGTGCTATATGATGTTAACCTGCTGAAACTGTTATAACTTGATGATTTGTCATTCTTGTTGCATTTGATGTGTGCATCCTATGAGGAAGATTTCTACATGTGTTTTGTACTATGTCATGCCATCTTCACAGCGGTGCCATCCATGTATTTTTGTGATTCCTATAGTGAGTGCATCAAGCTTGTTAAGTAGGGTACTTGTTGTTGTTGTTTTGCATGTCTGAATCTGCTATATCATGATGCTATGTTAACCTGCTTCTACAAGTCATTCTATGCATAATCTCGAGATGTTCACTAAATATGTTTTGTTACACATGTCATGCTCTATCCATCCATTCCCCATTTGGCATTTATAGCCGGCTGTAACATGTCGTTATCTTGCTCCAAACTTTCTAAGTAATGTTGCGGTCAGCCTGTTAACATTAAGTTCAATGTTGCCATGATTGTTGTTAGTGATCCATGCACTCTATGCACTTGCTCTTGCCATTCTTAGCTTCATAAACATGTCCTCTTACTGTTGGTTGCCTTGCCATTCCATGTATTGCTCTGTGGTGAGTGGTTCAAGCTCACCAACATGCCTACTTATTGTTGTTCCTGCCATGTATGAATCTGTAATATAACTTGCCATGTTTACATGAGTGCCATCATATTTTCTGTGCCCTTTTGGCTTATGGTCACTAAAGGACTTTCGTTCTATGCATTTAGTAGTATCATTCCATGCCTTTGTTTGCTATGATAAGTTCCTATAAAATGCTGTTTGATAGCTCTAAACATTGCAACCTGATGTTATTTCTGCTAAAGTCTGAAACTGTTATTATTTGCATTCTTGCCATGTCATTTTGAGCATGTTCTAGTGATTTCTGGAGATAGCTCAGTGTTCATGTTTTGTCATGCTTTACCTGTATATCATGACCATGTCTTTTGTTCTCACGTTAAGATGCTGTAGCATAGTGTTTTGATGCTTGCAATATGCCTACTTGCTGTTATGGACAGATTGTTGTTATGTCTTGTATAGGGTGTATGTGTTGAACCGTTGCTCCGTTTTGAGCGTGCTCTATATGAAACTTGCTTGATTTTGCATGTAGCTTCATATTATCATGTTGCATCCTTGTTTTGAGGTGTTTGCTTGATGTTTGGATGCATTTTGCATCAATGCCATGGTTAACTTGTTTTGCTCATATCTTCTAGGCCGTAGCTCCGAATTTAATAAACTTTATATGTAACTTGACTAGAATTTCGTGTAGATCATCTTGGTGCATCTTAAATTGCTGTTTAACAACTTGAACATAAGGTTTATTCAGATCTGGACCAATTTCGAAATTTGCATATGAGGACTTACCGGAATTGTTCTATGTTGTTTCCGGCCTCATTTAAACTTGCCTTGATGTGTTGCTCTTGTTTGCATCATCTCTTGCCATGAGTAGCTTCATGTAGCCTTTGTCATGCATCATGCTTGTTGTGCATCATGTCTTGTTCATGTGTGGAGTGTTTACTTTGTTGTGTGCTTCTTTTCGATAGTTCCCGTTTCGTTGCGATCGTGAGGATTCGTTCGTCTACGCTTGGTTCGTCTTCGTGGCTACATCTTCTTCATGGACTCGTTCTTCTTCCTTGCGGGATTTCAGGCAAGATGACCGACACCTTGGATCTCATTACTATCATTGCTATGCTAGTTGCTTCGTTCTTTCGCTATGCTGCGCTACCTATCACATGTTTATTCAAGCCTCCCCAAATTGCCATGAACCTCTAACCGTTCTCACCCTTCCTAGCAAACCGTTGCTTGGCTATGTTACTGCTTTGCTCAGCCCTCTTATAGCGTTGCTAGTTGCAGGTGAAGTTGAAGATTGCTCCATGGTGAACAGGATTATGTTGGGATATCACAATATCTCTTATATTATTAATGCATCTATATACTTGGTAAAGGGTGGAAGGCTCGGCCTTATGCCTGGTGTTTTGTTCCACTCTTGCCGCCCTAGTTTCCGTCATATCGGTATTATGTTCCCGGATTTTGCGTCCCTAACGCGGTCGGGTGATTTATGGGACCCCTTGACGATTCGCTTTGAATAAGACTCCTCCAAAGAAGGCCCAACATTGGTTTTACCATTTGCTTCACCACCACCTACTTTTCCTTGGGAGTAATTAACCCAAGGGTCATCTTTATTTTAGCCCCCGGGCCAATGCTTGTCTAAGTGTTGGTCCAAACTAGAAACCCTTTGGCGCCTCCTCGGGAAACTTCGAGGCCTGGTTTTAGTTGTAAGGACTGCTCATCCGGTCGTGGCACGAGGCGAGATATCTTGCTGCTACTATCGAGTGTCGGCACCCCAGAGGTCTTGCTGGTCTTGTTTTATTCTTGTCGAAATGTCTTGTAGTCGGGATTCGAGACTGATCGGGTCTTCGAGGAGAAGGAATATCCTTCGTTGATCGCGAGAGCTTATCATGGGCTAAGTTGGGACACCCTGCGGGTATAAACTTTCGAGAGCCGTGCCATGCGGTTATGTGGCGAGATGGAATTTGTTAATATCCGGTTGTAGTAAACTTGAAGTAAACTCTTCTAAAATACACCAACCGTGTATGCGTAACCGTGAGTGTCTCTTTTGGGGTTGATCGAGAGGATAACACGGTTTCGGGTTATGTCGGCGTAAGTAGGAGTTCGGGATCACTTCTTGATCATTGCTAGCTTCACGACCATTCCTTTGTTTCTCTTCTCGCTCTCATTTGCGTATGTTAGCCACCATATATGCTTAGTCGCTGCTGCAACCTCACCACCTTACCCTTCCTTTCCCATTAAGCTTTGCTAGTCTTGATACCCATGGTAATGGGATTCTTTGAGTCCTCGTGGCTCACAGATTACTACACCAACAGTTGCAGGTACAGGTTATGCGATGATCATGGCGCGAGAGCGATGTTTGCTTGTTTTGGAGTTCTTCTTACGCTTCTTGATCGGGGATAGGTTCGGTCGGCAGCCTAGGCTAGCAGGGTGGATGTCGTTTGAGTTTACATTTATGTTTCATCCGTAGTCGGATGTTGTTCTCATGTATGTTATTGATGTATTCTTGTGGCATTTGTGCCTTATGTATGTATCCCCATCTATTATGTAATGTTGATGTAATGATATCCACCTTGCAAAAGCGTCTTCAAGATGCGCTTCTATCCTTGGTGGGACCTTCGAGTTCCTTTAGGATAGAGTCGCATCTTGGGCGTGACAAGTTGGTATCAGAGCTTCGACCGACCTTAGGAGCCCCCTTGATTGATCGTGTAGTTTGGCCGTTGTTGATTCTAGAAGAAAACTATTTTTGGAGTCTAGGTATATCGGAGAGTAGGAATTCTTTTTACTCCTCAGCCCCTTCGTCGCTCTGGTAAGGAATCTTGACATAGGTGTTTTGAACTACTCCTCTTCCCCTTCAAATTTTTCTTTAGGTTCACGCAGTTGGTTTTCCGGTAGTTGTTCCTCAGCTCTTTTTATCCGGTGCATTTATCGTCAAGTTGACTCGAGCCTCTTCATCGTTGGCAAGTCCAATCCTCAGTTGTTTTCTTTTCCCGCCCGCCCACCCTTCTTCTTCTCGGAACCGGAGTCCGTAATTGAGTATCCATCCTACTCGTGTGAAGTTTTTGCTCTCTCTCCTCAATGATTTCAACCGGTGTTTTCTCTTCAAGATATTCGTCGATTTCCCCTTCCAAGTTATCTGTGTTTTCCCGCCCTCCCGCCCTCTTCTTCCCGGAGTCTGAACCTTTATTCAAGTAACCAATTTCATTCGTACGGAGCCTCTTCAGTCTTCTCTCATTTATTTCAACTGGTGAATCCTCGTCTCGTTCGTCATTCTTCATCCCTTTCTTTCCGGTGGATTTCAACTCAATTTTCTTGGTTCGATCATATTCTTTTCCTTGGATCAAGTGTTTTCCCTGCTCGTTCGCCTCTCGCCAATTTATCCTTCCGGAGTATTCAACACATCTCAGGAGATTCGTCTATATTTGAATTAATTCGAGGTTGTCACCTCATTCAAATATTTCAATTGTTCCGGTGCATCATCTATCTCTTCAACAATCCTTTTCAACGGTGTTTTTTTCTCTTCAGTGGGCCCTAACCCACAGGTCTTTTCCCAGGATCTTACCCGACTCTTCTAATTTCCCCGGAGTATCTCAGTAATTTTGGTGGTGTTTCTCCTAATCATTTGAAGATTGAAGAGAATTTTTTCTCTAAATCTTGCCCGTTCTCCCGAAGATTCGTGGTTCTAGCTTCATGCTATCCTCTCGAATTATTCCGTTTGTCAGATATTCTTTCTTACCCATCCAGAGTATGTCAGGAGTTGTTTTTCCATTTCTTTTTACCGGAGGCCATCATTCCAGCTATCGTCCTCTAATTATCCCGGTGCTTCGTTCAAGTGTTCTTTATTCAACTCATGATCTCTTTGTTCTTTTGCATCTAAATCCCCTCTAACATATTTATTCCTTCTAATTCTTCTGGTGATTATTTCTTTTTCGTCAGTCATTTTCGAATTCTTACGGTGATTCCTTCAGATTCCTTTTTCCTTGATTATCACTTTAATTCATTCGTTCTTTCGAATCCTACCGGTGGTTCATGAAGACCTTCTCAAGGTGGCGTTATGTCACTTCTCAATTCCTTTTCAAGAAGAATAAGTAGTATGCTAAATCCATTGCTTGTCATCAATTTAATTTGATGAAGGATAAGCATACAATAAATCTTATTCTTATTTCCTCTGAGTGATTAATCTCTTCCTTCGGAGTTTGTTCTTGATGAATAAATTCTAGTTCCAAGTGTTTTCATCTTTTCCGGAGTTCAAATTTCCTCGGCCATTTCGTCAGAATCCTCCATCTAATTCATCGCAGGCTCATCTTATTCTTTCTTCCTTCATTTTATCTCGTCATCCTTTTGTTACCGGAGTTCTTCATGGTGGTTCTTCAGGATTTAATTCATTCTTCAAGAGTTCATCAATATTTTGTTGGTGGAGTTCAAGTATCTTTTCTTCTCGCATCTTGAAGTGTAATTAATTCTTCGTATTCTTTTGAAGTGGAGTTTTGCATTTCTTCGTTCTTCTAAGCTATCCAATCATTTCAATTTGTGGCCGGTTATCACCTTATGATCTTGAGATGTTATCCATAAGTCCACAACAAGCTTATTCTTTCGTTGTTGATTTTCTCAACAACTCCAGTCAATCCTTCCTTCTAAGTTCTTTTCATTCAATTTTTCCAATTCTTCCGGAGGTATTGCGTTGCTTATGTCGTCAAGTGTCATTCCACCTTGTGAAGTTCGTGTTCTATTCTTTCCTTGTTCAACCGGAGTGCTCCCTAAATCGTTTCAGCCTTATTTGTTTCTTATCTCGTTCTAACCGGAGTTGTTTCATAGTCTATCTGTTTCCGTGAGCATTTGATTCTCGTCATTCTCGTCGTTCCTCTCTTCTTCTCGAGCGCTCTTGATTCTTTGCTTCTTATCTTGAGTTCTTGTTTCACCTCATCCCTTTTTACCTTCCGTCTCGGTCCTAAGATCTCGGGACGAGATCTCTTGTTAGTGGAGGAGTGTTGTAACACCCCGGATTCGATGCGCCAGGTGTCCGCCAATTATTCGCCGTCTTTGCCATGTCATGTGCTTGCGTGTTGCACTTTGCCATGTCATCATCTGCATTTTATATCATGTCGTCATGTGCATCGCATTTGCATACTATGTCTCCCGGCGCCCCCTTTTGCCTCTTTTCGTGTGCGGGTGTTAAAATTTCTCGGAATGGCCCGAGGTTTGCCAAGCGGCCTTGGTATACCACCGGTAGACCGCCTGTTAAGTTTCGTGCCATTTGGAGGTCGTTTGGTACTCCAACGGTTAACCGGGTAACCGTAAAAGCCCATTTCTCCTTGCAGCCCAACACCCCTTTCAAAGTGGCCCAAAACCCAGCAAACTCCCCTCCATGCTCTCGGTCGTTCGATCACGATCGTGTGGGCGAAAACCGCACCTCATTTGGACTCTCCTAGCTCCCTCTACCTATAAATATGTGTCTCCCTCCGAAATTTTGGGTCCAACCCTAGTCTTCTTCATCCTCGCGCCGCCGGACATGTCCGCGCCGCCACCGGACATGTCCAGCCGCCACGCCGGACGAATCTGACGCCGCCACATCACCCCGAGGCCTCCTCTCTCTCCTCCCACGCGACCCGCCCGGGGCCGGTAGCGCTGCCCGCCAGAGCCAGCGCCCTGCCTGCCTCGCCTCCCGCAGCTCACCATGGCAGGCCCGCGCCGCCTCCTCACCTCTCGGCCGCCGGCCGCCCGCCCGCCTCCGCCGCGCCGGGCCGCCACCGCCCGCCCCAAGCTTCCTCGGCCTCGCCCGCCTCCTCCGAGCCTCGTCGCCCGCTCCGCCCGGCCGGATCTCGCCATGCTTCCGGCCGCCGGGATCCGGCCGCACCGCCGCCCGGGTCCTCTCCCGCGGCGCGCCGCAGCCCTCGCCGAGCTCGGTCGAGATCCGATCCGGGTAGCTGGGTGGATGAGATCCACCAGCTCCCCGAACCAAACGCCTCCCCTCCGTCCCGGATCCCTCCATCCCGCATGGCTCCGTCCCGGTTTCTGCGAGGTTGAAATCCACCAAGTCCTTTTTCCTGTCATATTATCATGCCATGTTCATCGCATCATAACTTTCTGCATACTGCTCCGTTTCATGTGTGTAATATGTCAAATTGTTCGTCTCAACGAGTACATCATTTCATTCCATTGCACCATGTTCATTTGAGTTCATCTTGATGCCTGAATCTTCGTTGCAAGAGTGCTATATGATGTTAACCTGCTGAAACTGTTATAACTTGATGATTTGTCATTTTTGTTGCATTTGATGTGTGCATCCTATGAGGTTGATGTCTACATGTGTTTTGTACTATGTCATGCCATCTTCACAGTGGTTCCATCTATGTATTTTTTTGATTCCTGTAGTGAGTGCATCAAGCTTGTTAAGTAGGGTACTTGCTGTTGCTGTTTTGCATGTCTGAATCTGCTATATCATGATGCTATGTTAACCTGCTTCTACAAGTCATTCTATGCATAATCTGGATATGTTCACTAAATATGTTTTGTTATACATGTCATGCTCTATCCATCCATGCCCCTTTTTGCATTTATAGCCTGCTGTAACATGTTGTTATCTTGCTCCAAACTTTCTAACTAATGTTGCTGTCATCCTGTTAACATTAAGTTCAATGTTGCCATGATTGTTGTTAGTGATCCATGCACTCTATGCACTTGCTCTTGCCATTATTAGCTTCATAAACATGTCTTCTTACTGTTGGTTGCCTTGCCATTCCATGTGTTGCTCTGTGGTGAGTGGTTCAAGCTCACCAACATGCCTACTTATTGTTGTTCCTGCCATGTATGAATCTGTAATATAACTTGCCATGTTTACATGAGTGCCATCATATTTTCTGTGCCATTTTGGCTCATGGTCAGTAAAGAACTTTTGTTCTATGCATTTAGTAGTATCATTCCATGCCTTTGTTTGCCATGATAAGTTCCTGTAATATGTTGTTTGATAGCTCTAAACATTGCAACCTGATGTTATTTCTGCTAAAGTCTGAAACTGTTATTATTTGCATTCTTGCCATGTCATTTTGAGCATGTTCTAGTGATTTCTGTAGATAGCTCAGTGTTCATGTTTTGTCATGCTTTACCTGTACATAATGCCCATGCCTTTTGTTCTCACGTTGAGATGCTGTAACATAGTGTTTTGATGCTTGCAATATGCCTACTTGCTGTTATGGACAGATTGTTGTTATGTCTTGTATAGGGTGTATCTGTTGAACCGTTGCTCCGTTTTGAGCGTGCTCTATATGGAACTTGCTTGATTTTGCATGTAGCTTAATATTATCATGTTGCATCCTTGTTTTGAGGTGTTTGCTTGATGTTTGGATGCATTTTGCATCAATGCCATGGTTAACTTGTTTTGCTCATATCTTCTAGGCCGTAGCTCCGAATTTAATAAACTTTATATGTAACTTGACTAGAATTTCGTCTAGATCATCTTGGTGCATCTTAACTTGCTGTTTAACAACTTGAACATAAGGTTTATTTAGATCTCGACCAATTTCGAAATTTGCATATGAGGACTTACCGGAATTGTTCTATGTTGTTTCCGGCCTCATTTAAACTTGCCTTGATGTGTTGCTCTTGTTTGCATCATCTCTTGCCATGAGTAGCTTAATGTAGCCTTTGTCATGCATCATGCTTGTTGTGCATCATGTCTTGTTCATGTGTGGAGTGTTTACTTTGTTGTGTGCTTCTTTTCGATAGTTCCAGTTTCGTTGCGATCGTGATGATTCGTTCGTCTACGCTTGGTTCGTCTTCGTGGCTTCATCTTCTTCATGGACTCGTTCTTCTTCCTTGCGGGATTTCAGGCAAGATGACCGTCACCTTGGATCTCATTACTATCATTGCTATGCTAGTTGCTTCGTTCTTTTGCTATGCTGCGCTACCTATCACATGTTTATTCAAGCCTCCCCAAATTGCCATGAACCTCTAACCATTGTCACCCTTCCTAGCAAACCGTTGCTTGGCTATGTTACCGCTTTGCTCAGCCCTCTTATAGCGTTGCTAGTTGCAGGTGAAGTTGAAGATTGCTCCATGGTGAACAGGATTATGTTGGGATATCACAATATCTCTTATATTATTAATGCATCTATATACTTGGTAAAGGGTGGAAGGCTCGGCCTTATGCCTGGTGTTTTGTTCCACTCTTGCCGCCCTAGTTTCCGTCATATCGGTATTATGTTCCCGGATTTTGCGTCCCTAACGCGGTCGGGTGATTTATGGGACCCCCCTTGACAGTTCGCTTTGAATAAGACTCCTCCAAAGAAGGCCCAACATTGGTTTTACCATTTGCCTCACCACCACCTACTTTTCCTTGGGAGTAATTAACCCAAGGGTCATCTTTATTTTAGTCCCCGGGCCAATGCTTGTCTAAGTGTTGGTCCAAACTAGAAACCCTTTGGCGCCTCCTCGGGAAACTCGAGGCTGGTTTTAGTTATGCGGACTGCTCATCCGGTCGTGGCTCGAGGCGAGATCTGCTGCTACTATCACGGTGTCGGCACGCCAGGAGGTCTTGCTGGTCTTGTTTTATTGTCTGTCGAAATGTCTTGTAGCCGGATTAGAGACTGATCGGGTCTTCCGGGAGAAGAATATCCTTCGTTGATCGCGAGAGCTTATCATGGGCTAAGTTGGGACACCCTGCAGGTATAAACTTTCGAGAGCCGTGCCCATGATTATGTGGCAGATGGGAATTTGTTAATATCCGGTTGTAGTAAACTTGAAGTAAACTCTTCTAAAATACACCAACCGTGTGCGTAACCGTGAGTGTCTCTTTTCGGGGTTGATCGAGAGGAGAACACGGTTTCTGGGTTATGTCTGACGTAAGTAGGAGTTCAGGATCACTTCTTGATCATTGCTAGCTTCACGACCATTCCTTTGTTTCTCTTCTCGCTCTCATTTGCGTATGTTAGCCACCATATATGCTTAGTCGCTGCTGCAACCTCACCACCTTACCCCTTCCTTTCCCATTAAGCTTTGCTAGTCTTGATACCCATGGTAATGGGATCGCTGAGTCCTCATGGCTCACAGATTACTACACCAACAGTTGCAGGTACAGGTTATGCGATGATCATGACGCGAGAGCGATGTTTGCTTGTTTTGGAGTTCTTCTTCTGCTTCTTCGATCAGGGGATAGGTTCCAGGTCGGCAACCTAGGCTAGCAGGGTGGATGTCGTTTGAGTTTCTGTTTATGTTTCATCCGTAGTCGGATGTTGTTCTCATGTATGTTGTTGATGTATTCTTGTGGCATTTGTGCCTTATGTATGTATCCCCATCTATTATGTAATGTTGATGTAATGATATCCACCTTGCAAAAGCGTCTTCAAGATGCGCTTCTATCCTTGGTGGGACCTTCGAGTTCCTTTAGGATAGAGTCGCATCTTGGGCGTGACATGACGCCCGTCGGTTCACAGACTCCCAATCTCCGGTTCATACTCGTATCCGGGTTGGTCTCTCTCTATTCCTAACTTACAATACAAGTTTACATACCAGGCCGGTTTACGGCTACAGGTTCTAAACCGACTACAGGCCTTGGGCCCTTACCTTCATGCTTGGGATTTTACACGTTGAACTCATCGATGAAGTTAACCCGACCCGATAGGCGGTTTCGCCCGATAGTAATATCCCGACATTAGGCCCAGTTGATTTGAGCAGGTTCATGTCAATCCTTGATAAAAACCTTCATCTTCAACATCTTCTTGTAGTTGTTGAACCGCCGTGACGTCACCTTCTCTGGTTGCTGTAAACCGGCATGACGTCCCCATAAAGATAGCATTCATGATACCTTCTTTGTTTAACAGATCCGCAATAACCGAGGCGACAGCTCTGCTTCCCAGTTTTGGTGGTTCCTTGATTCACGCGCCTGACACAGGTCTCCTACCTTATAAATAGGACCGAAGGGTCATTCCTTTTCTCCCCTCCGTCCCCTTTCTCTTTGTCTTCCTCGCGTCACTAGCCTCGGAGCTCCGCCGCCGCCGTCGACCTCTGCACCGTCTTCGGCCGCTGCATCAACCTGAATGCACCAAAAAAATGTAGCGATCCTCCACATCTCCTCAACTCTGGTAGGTCCTCAGTTTCCCTCGACCTAGATTCGTTCTCGGGTTTCTTGTTCTTGCAGTGCTCCATTAACTGTTCATGCTCATACCAGACTCCTGGATAGATCTATGACACCTTGCTCTGATTAATAGTAGCTTTTAGCATCCGCCTGTAGTTTCGTGCTTACGTCCATAGATCTCGCATATTATTTCCTGCTCATTGCATCAATACTGCTTTGTTTTATTCTTTTTTGAATATTTTTCTTCTTTTCTGATCTGGCTTCAGATCCTTCGTTGTAGAGAAATCTTGTGAAACCTGTTTCTACACACTTAGCCGTTCGCAACCTCAATTGCTTTCAATATTTAGATCAGGCGGTTTAACTTAACATAGAAAGAATTAATAAACTGGTATACACCATTAGTCTCCTTGTTGAACCGCCAGAACTCCTTAACCAGACACTGTCGCTTCATAGAACTCCGGTTTAGATGTAGTTGTCTTCGATATAGCATTGTACACCGGTTCTCTCTTTGTCCCAACACATTTCTTGAACCGGATTTATATTTTTTGTAGATTTTATCATGGCCAAACAAGTATATGAGTGCAATTGGGCTCCTTCCCGTGTCACCGAAACTCAACTAAACAATCTGGTCTGGTGGCGCTTTAGCGGTAAAGATACTATCCATTGGAGAGTTCTGGCAAAGAATGTCCACCCACACCTCAAGAAGGAGAGGTTGTAGTTTTCAGATCACTTAGCCGGGGTTTTAACCCGCCGGTTCAAAATTTTACCGGGATGTCTTAGCCAATTTTCAACTCCGTCCATGAATCTGGCCCTAATTACATTACCAATATATGTCACTTCCAAGTGCTCTGTGAGGCATACTTTGAAGAAGAACCCACAGTTGAGCTGTTTAGAGATCGCTTCCATCTAAATCGCCGCACAGAATTCAGCGATGGGTCCAACACAGAATTGGGTGGTGTGGCGATTCAAAAAGGAAGGAGGTCACTTATCCTCATGCCAAACTGCACAGCCACCCCAAGGAATGGAATCAATCATGGTTCTATTGCAAAGACACCTCTCCCCCAATGAAAATCCTTTGCACGGCTTTCGTCCGGGCGACTCGATAATACACATCCCTTTCATAAAGATTAACCGCCAAGGAGAGAAGTAAATCGCTCCTCAACTCTCAAGCTCGAGCCTTCATGGCCAATGGTTTAACATGAATTGATCTCGCACGCTGTTGGATATCATGGAGCATACTGCCCCTCTCCCAGCGCTCCGTTTAATGTGTGAGTATACTGGTAGCGTCAACGACCCCCTCCGACATGTTAATATCCAGCTTACCAATGATGAGGTCACCGAGGCTGTGAAGAAAATGTTGAATGAACCGGAACACCTCTGTGCCCGAACCGGTCTGCTCCCCTTCTGTGCTACCAACAAACCACCATCTGTAAGACTCTGACTGTATTTTTACTGAATATATTACTGCCATTTCCGGTATATTTTTTAACATCAACTGCTGCTTAATCAGGGTGATGATCCATTCTGGAGCAAGAAACTTCCACAAGAGAAACCAAAGAAGCCAGACAAACCGGAAAGACCAATCCGGCAAAATACCAAAGTTGTTAAGAGGTCTGCTCATAAGAGGAAAACCACTGCATCTTCTGATCCGGTTGTGGATGATGATGTGGGTAATCTGGACCTTGTGGTAGAACTTGATTCACTTGGCTTACTTTTCATACGCCTAATTAATGATGATATTTGTCGGGGATGATCTTGAAGCGATGTCTGCTGATGTTGTAGAGGTAACTATTCTCTCCTCTGACTCAAATCCTTTGCCTTCACTAAAAATCCGTCGAGCAAACCGGAAAATTAAATTTTCTCATCCCCTTGCTTGCTTGGATCCCTAATTTCTTATGAAGACTCAACAACATGAAGTTCGCCGCACAACTCGGCACAACGGCCAGGTAGTTACCTCCGTCGATTTACCGAACAGTCCGGTTCGGAAACATCGTTTAGAGGTCTCTAATTTGCTTGTCAGTGCTAGTCCTAAAGCGGGCTGTTTTCGTCAACCTCTTAATCCATCTGACTCCGATTATTAGGTCACTTCCAATTCCTCATCTGGCGAGTCATCAGCTACTCAGCTGCCACCACTTAAAACGGTGCTTGGGTAAGTTATACATATCATATTGTTTCTATTGCATCACTGCGTAGTATATGATGTATTTGACTGTGTAAGTGCATCTAGTGCCCCTTAGTGATTTTGGTGTATTGAAGACTTATAGGTTAAGGAACTAATGCGTTTGTGAGTGTACACAGATCTATAAGTCTATGAGGAGTTTGATCTTCTGAGAGAAAGTCGACCCCTAAAATGAAGTTCTTCAATGAAGACTTTGATATTACAAGACTTTAGAAGACTTTGAAAGTGAAGAAATTGGTGTGACCTTGAAGACTTGGTATTCATTTGAGGAACATGAAGCGTGAAGACTTTTGTTTTCGTAGTTTCATTTTCTCTTTCTTGAGTCATAGGAAACACCGTCTTTGTTAAAGGGGTCGAGGAAATACTAAGGAAAAATTTCCATGTGATGCTCAACTCTAAATCCTACATCTACCAATCCTTGAGTGAAGCTTTTGGAAATCTCATACAGTTCAGTCAATTTCTTGATGGATGAGACGAAGTTCTTACGGTCACGAGAATTTGTTCGGCGAGGAGTTAGGAATTCGCCGGTCTGGAATTGCCTACACGATGAGGATCATGATAGCCCCGAGGAATTTGAGAGTCAAATTTCCGACCGTTCTTTGTCTTTTGGCTTGGCCACCTGTCCCAAAATATGTTATCCACCTAACGGTCATATCATTGAAGGGCATTTATGTCTTATCATGTCGGGATGCTCCCTAGGCTATAAATAGCCGCCCCCTACAACCACTAGCTGGTTGGCTGCTCCGAGAGAACTTGACACTTGTCATTTGAGAGCAACCCATCCTCCGAGGACTTTGAGCGAAAATCATCAAGTGAGGAAAAACCAAAACCAAACCCTACAAACCCAAAGTGATTGAGCATCATTGAAGAAATTGATCCTGCGTGGATCCGATGCTTGTTACCTTTGAAGACTGTGCTTCTTCCAGACGGTTAGGCGTCATGGTCTAGAGCATCCAAGAGGAATTGTGGATCGCCGAGTGACCAAGTCTTTGAAGGTTTGGAAGTCGCTGAAGACTTACCATGAGTGATTGGGCGAGGTCATGTGACCTTAGTTCAAGGAGAATCTGGTGAGGACTTGGTGTCTGAGCTGCATGCTCAGCGATCGGGTGTCCGGACTGTGTGCCTCGAGTTTAAATACTCAGCCGCTCCAACCAGACGTACAACTGAGACAACAGTTGGAACTGGTCTACCAAATCATTGTCTTCACCAACCTAACTGGTTCTATTTCCTCAACCCTTTCATTTCCTCAATACCGTGTTGAGTGTTTGTTCATATCTGTGTTTGAAGACTTTGACTGAAGAAGTTCTCAATTTCCTCAGTTCAATTTCTTCAGTCTGTTTGTCTTCATCTTGTGTTATCCTGTGATTACGCTTTATGTACTCTGTGATTGTCTTCATTTCATCATGATGACTATGCTTGTAATCTGTTATGCTTGCTTCTGAGTACTTATTCCGCTGCAAGTAGTTCTTCGCTAAGGAATTTCCTCATAGGAAAATTCCTCAGTGAAGAATTCATAAAAATCGCCTATTCACCCCCCCTCTAGTCGATATAACGCACTTTCAATTGGTATCAGAGCAAGGTACTCCCTTGTTCTGTGTGATTTTGGTTTAACCACCTGGAGTTTTAGTTATGTCGACCGCAGTATGATCAAGGTCTCGGCGGGTGTCCTACCTTTGATGGGACGGACTACCCCTCTTCGGAAGAACAAAATGCGAATGCATCTTGAAGCAATTGACAACGATCTACGGTATGTTGTGGAAAATGGTGTTCCCTCGGTCCACACCTTCTCACGAATGCTGCTGATGTGAAGAGATTCAAGTAACTCGATTCTCAAGCGAAGAATATCATATGTGGCCATCGAGCAAAGGTCAATATGGAAGAGTGAGTGCTTTGGAATCGCTAAGCTCATGTGGGACAAAGCTGTCCAAAGTAAATGAAGGTGTCTCAACTCAGCGTGACTCTCGAGTTGATGTTCTTGGAATCTCTTCAACCGCTTCAAAAGACTCGACAATGAAAATGTTTAACAAACCTTGATCGCCTCACCGACATCTAAAATGAGCTTCAAGCACTTGGCGCCATGACATCACCGACCATGAGGTGGTGAAGAAATTATTAAGATCGCTTGATTCCTCATTTGATACTCGCACCGATGATTCAAGAGCGAGCTGACTACAAGTCTCTTGATCCTGCCGATATCCTCGAAGGCTAAATACTCACGAGTTCGACTTCTTTGAAAGAGATCTCTATGGTTACGCCTATGGAAAACACGTGCCACGAAGGCCAAGGCTGTGTTCGAATCGAGTGTGAAGACTCGGTAGTAGCCTTGGAGATCTGAAGAATTAGGCGAGAGCTAGCACTTTCGTGAAGAAATTCCAGAAATTCTCAAGGCGTGGTCGCTTTGGAAAATCCTCAAGAAGCAGTGATTCCTCATCTAGTGACTATAAGAAGACTTTGTCACAAATGCAAGAAACCTGGTCACTACATCCAAGATTGTCCTCGATGGGAAAAGGAATTAAAGAAGAAGAAACACAAGGATTACAGATTCGATGACTCGAAGAAGAAGAAGAAATCATCAAAATCTTCATCATCAAAATCCTCAAAGTCTTCTTCTCACAAGAAGAGCAGCTCCAGAAAGGCTCGGGCATTTATTGGCAAGGAAATGGACTCTGAAGCTGAATCGAGGAACATGAGGAAGAGGAGGAGTCTCAAGAATCCGAATCTGGTGTGGCTAGTCGGCTCTTGCTCTCGCTTTTGTTAGCAAGTCCATCTTCAACATCAAGAAACTGACTCACCGACAAGCCCGATGAGGAAAATGATGACTCGCCCCACCTATTGCTTCATGGCAAAAGGTGCCAAGGTACTAAATTTCACCTCCTCTGAATCTAGTGAAAATGAATCGATGAGGATCTCAAGCCCAGCTACTCTAAACTTGCTAAGATTGCTATAAAACAACAAAGGGCTTTTGAAAAGGTTCAAAACATGCTAGACAAAAGTGATGATATGTTGGGTG
Organism: Aegilops longissima; assembly: GCA_021605205.1. NCBI lineage: Eukaryota > Viridiplantae > Streptophyta > Magnoliopsida > Poales > Poaceae > Aegilops > Aegilops longissima. Next base: position 525,767,383 of record CM038679.1, read on the forward strand.
AAGAAATGGATCGCACTAAAGCCACGATTGAAAATCTTGAGAGACTTGAGTCTAGGCTTGACAATCTTCAAGGTCATCATAACACTCTCTTATCGATCATGAGAAACTTTCTTATGAATTTCTTCAAAGAAAGCAAGATCTTGAGAAGCTAAGAGTGAGTTATGAAGATCTTCGAAGGAGCGCGATTCATTACTTGCTCAACAAATCAGCGCTTCTCAAGAAGAATTTGTTCCTCCATGCTTAAAGTGCATTGAGCGTGAATCGCTAATTCTTCACTGAATGTTCAAATGCTTCAACTGTTACAAATTCTTCACCTGCCTCTGCTATCACTAATTCCTCATCGAGGACATTGCTAGTATCCTTGACGATGCAGGATGAAGGAATTGTACATGACAGGCATGTACAAAAGCCTCAAAGGGCATCAGACTCTTTGTGATGTGCTTAAAAGCAGATCCTCAACAGGGAACCCTAGGAAAGAGGGTATTGCCTTTGAGAGGAAACTCAATGCTGATGGAACATATTGGAAGCTTTGGCGGTATCCCAAAACTTCATGGGTTGCTGCAAAGGACCTCCAGTTGATCCATCTACCTTATCTGACTTTACGTGCGAATTTCCTCATTCTGCGATGAGTCATTTGACTCAAACTATAAACTGTTCAAAAATCAGAATGGTGAAGTATTTGCTAGATATGTTGGCACTAAGCTGCAGAGCGGTTCCCCTATGAAGAAAATCTGGGTTCCCAAGAAGTGCCTTGAAAGTCTTCAGGTGAATGTCCTCATGACACCACCATTGAAGAATAGGAACCCCAGATCAAATTCTTCATATGGACCAAATTCTTCATATGGATCCAAGTCCTCATACGGACCAAATTCCTCACGTGGATCAAATTCCTCAAAAGGATCAAAGTCCTCACATGATCATCATCGTGCTAACGACTGCATTTGCAGGTAGAGCTAAGGGCTATGAATATGTGCATTACTCTTCAAATCAATATGTTCATAAGTCCTCGAAGAATTTCTCTGCTTATTCATATGCTTACCCTAACCCCTCTTATGTGAAGCGAAATGGTTTGGCTTCTATGCCACCATTCTCATATGGTGCTCGCATGAGTGATGAACTCTTTGCCACCCCTTCAGATGTGGGTGGTGAAGAAAAGAACTAATCTCTTCTGCAGGGTCAGGTCTCCATCGTGCCTTAACGTCTCAAGAATTTCTTTGGGGCACGACAAAATGCACGAAAGGACACGGGCTAATCATGATGAAATGAACTTTCATTTCACACGTCCTCATCTTGCTTATCTGAATCTTGATGATGAAATTCATCGATGAAATTGATATCATATTCTTCACCGATGAAGTATATGAGATCGTAAGTTATCTAATTCATCTGCAGGATGATCAACCCAAAACCACCGAGTGGGTTCTCGATAGTGGATGTACAAATCACATGACCGGTGATAAGAATCTATTGATGGATGCTCCCTTATCACCGTCACATCTGAAGCATATCATCTTTGCTGACAAAGGCAAAAGTCAGGTATTGGGTCTTGGTAAGGTTGCTATCTCTAAGGACATGCACATGGACAAAGTCATGCTTATTGAGTCCTTAGGATACAACCTCATGTCAGTCTCAATGCTTTGTGATCTCGATATGGTTGTTATTTTTGGCAAGTATCGTTGTGTTGTGATTATGGAAGCTGACAATTCCAAAGTCTTCGAAGGCTTTAGGAGAGGAGACTTGTATATTCTTGACTTCTCCACAGGTCCACAACCAGCCATGTGCCTACTTGCAAAAGCTTCAGAAGGCTGGCTATGGCATAGATGACTTGGTCACGCAGGCATGAGGAATTTACTGCCTTGCGAAGAAGAAGCATGTTATTGGCATTGAGAATGTCAAATTCCTCAAGGATCACTTATCACGAACTGTGAAGCTAGAAAAATGACCAAGGCCAAGCATCCAAATAAGACTATCATGACCACTACTCGTCCCTTGAATTGCTTCACATGGACCTCTTTGGTCCCAATCATTACTCAATTGTCACTAATGATGCATCTCTTTATGGCTTTGTTATTGTTGATGATTACTCTCGTTACACATGGGTACACATTGTTACTTACAAAAATCAAGTGCGGAAGTCTTCAAGCGATTTTGTTCGAGGGCTTCAACTAACTTTGGTGTGAAGATCAAGCACATCGGGTGACAATGGAACTGAGTTCAAGAATTCGGTCTTGATGACTATCTTGATGAACTTGGTATCACTCATGAGTTATCTGCTCCTTATACTCCTCGGCAAAATGGCGTCGTGGGCGCAAGAACAGAACTCTTGTTGAGATGTCTCACACTATGCTTGATGAATACAAAACGCCTAGTCGTTTACGGATTGAAGCAATTGACACTGCGTGCCACATCATCAGCAGTATATCTTCACAAATTCTTCAAGAAGACTGCCTATGAACTCCTCAACGACAAGAAACCTAATGTAAGTTATTTCAAAATCTTGATTGCTAAATGCTGGATTAGAGATCCTCACCACAACTCTAAATTTGCACCGAAAGCACATGAAGGTTTATGCTTGGTTACGAAAGGACTCGCACACCTCTGAGTCTTCAACATCACTCTACACAAGATTGTTGACCTTTGTAGATGTGCGGTTCGATGAAACTAATGGCTCGCAAAAGAGCACCTACCTACATGTTAGACTTAACCAGCACACGAGGATTCTATCAGGTTCAAGGCAGCCGAGGATGTCATTCCCTCTTGAAGAAACTGCTTGAAGAACTTCGTCCTGTCAGACGAAAGAACGTCGAGTGATGCACTGAAGATAATCTTTGAAGAAAATGGTCTTTGAGGAAAATGATCAAATTCCTCGGCGACAACCAGCTCATCCTCGCGTTGCAAAAGAAGTGCAAGTGGAGAAGATCATCGATGACATTAAAGCGCCAGTCCTCTCACTCGCTCAAAAGCTTCACATTTATCTAAATTTTGTGGGCACTATGCTTTTGTCTCTATCACAGAGCCCACTAAGGTAGATGAAGCATTTACGGGCCGGTGGATTCAGGCCATGCAAGAAGAATTACATCGATTCGAGCTCAACAATGTGCAGGAACTGGTCAAACGTCCAGATCCTCGCAAGCATAATATCATTGGCACAAAGTGGATCTACCGCAACAAGCAAGATGAAAATGGTCTTGTGGTGAGGAATAAGGCACGACTAGTAGCTCAAGGATACACGCAGGTTGAAGGAATTGATTTCGATGAAACTTTTGCACTGTTGCTAGACTTGAGTCTATTCACATATTACTCGCCTATGCTAACCATCACAATATCACTTTATATCAAATGGATGTGAAAAGTGCATTCCTCAATGGTAAGCTTGAGGAAGAAGTATATGTTGCTCAACCCCTGTGGTTTTGAAGATCCAAAGAATCTGACAAAGTCTTGAGACTCAATAAGGCCCTCTATGGCCTCAAGCAAGCCCTCGGCGTGGTATGATACATTGAAGGAATTCTTTGTGAAGAATGGCTTCACACCCGATTCACTCGATCCTACTCTCTTTACTAAATCTTATGATGGTGAACTGTTTGTGTGCCAAATATATGTTGATGATATTATCTTTGGCTGTACTGACCAACGTTATAGTGATGAATTTGCCTACATGATGAGTGAAGAATATCAAATGTCCATGATGGGAGAGTTGAAATTCTTCTTAGGTCTTCAAATTAAATCAACAACACAATGGCATATTCATATCTCAGAGAAATACCTCAAAGATGTCCTCAAGAAATTCGGCATGCAAGATTGCAAAGGTGTCAAAATTCCTATGCCCACAAATGGCCATCTATGCAATGATGAAAATGGTATTGACTTGATCACAAGGTATACCGCTCCATGATTGGTTCTTTATTGTACTTATGTGCATCTAGGCCAGATATAATTCTTAGTGTTTGCATGTGTGCCCGATTTCAAGCTACAGAAGGAATCACACCATAAGGCTGTGAAGCATATTCTTGATATCTAGCTCACACACCAACACTAGGATTATGGTACCCCAAGGGCTCTACTTTTGATCTCATTGGATATTCGACTCGACTATCTTTGGTGATCGTGTGGACGCAAGTCAACATCTGGTACTTGTCATTTCCTCGGACGATCTTTGGTCATTGGTCCTCGAAGAAAGCGAACTGCGTATCACTGTCTACTGCGGAAGCTGAATACATTGCTGCTGGCTCGTGTTGTGCTCAATTGCTATGGATAAAGCAAACCCTCAAGGACTACGGCATCAACGTGAAGAATGTGCCTCTCTATTGTGACAATGAGAGTGCCATCAAGATTGCTCACAACCCAGTTCAGCACTCGAAGACAAAGCACATTCAAATTCGTCATCATTTTCTTCGTGATCATGTGTTGAAGGGCGACATCTCCATCGAGCACGTGAAGACTGAAGAACAGCTAGCTGATATCTTCACTAAGCCCTTGGATGAGAAGAGATTTAGCAAGTTGCGGTGTGAGCTAAATATCTTAGAATCTTCGAATGTTCTTTGAAAAGGCACACATCCTAACACTTATGCAAAATTGATGACTTAGATGTGCAACACATGAAGAAACGTTTTTCTTCAATCAATGAAGAATAACACTCTAAATGTGAAGAAATTAATGAAGAATTTGATTCTCGTAACCCTCGACAATTGTGCGCGGTGTCTGAAATCATCATTCTTATCTGATGGAGTCACGCCACCAAAGTTGAAAATCTTCAATTTGAGTTTTCCTCGTTTTGAAATTCTTGAGTTTTCAAATTCTTCAACTTTGCAAAATCTTCACTGATTCCGTCATCTTTCTTCATTGGCTATATATATATGGGTTTATGTCCTCTACAGCATTCACTTATGGCTATTTCTTCAAGTCGTTTTTTCTGCTAAGTGAATGTGATCGGACCCTTCCCCCTCTATGCTATACTCAACCCAATCCATTCACAAATTCTTCATGTGCGTTCTATTTTGAAACTCGTTCAAAATCTTCACTGTGTCCTTGAAAGCTGAAGAAATTGCGAATGGAACTTTACAACTAATCTTATCCAAACTTTCTGTTTTGCCGCCCAAACCGTTCCGCATCCCACGATGCATTATTCTATTCACCCACGATCGTACACGATCTCCACTACGCAGTACGTGGGTGACACATGTCATGAGAAGGGAAATGGTCAGGGGCATGTTTGTCCTAAATCTTCGGGCGATCCGTTTTTCACCGCGTCTATAAATACCCCTCTCTCCCTTCCTCACTCTTTTACTCTGCTCGACCTCTCTCTCTCTCGCTCGAGCTCCTCAAACCCTAGCGCCGCCGCTATTCCATCGTCGCGGTGAGGAAAAGCTTCATTGCCTTGACCTTGTCGCCGACGTACTCGCGCCGACATGAAATCTTCACTCCGCCGTCGCGTAGCTGTCTTCCTCCGCCAAGTTAGGGCGTGGAAGATCTGAGCAGACGAACTTCCCAACTGTTCTTCTCGGTTAATCGTGTTCTTCACTTCGGTAATTAAAAGTTACTTTTATTACTCACTTTGATTCTCAAATCTTCTTCAAATTCTTCAAAGGTGTTTATTCTTCAAATCTTCACACATATGAACACCTCAAATCTCTTGATTCGTTTCTCTAAGCAATGATTTTCTTCAAGATTCCTCAATTGTGTGGATCCTCGATCTATACAACTCTGGAACCTAAGACAAAGAACGCTTAGTGAAATTCTTCAAAACTCATCTGGTCAAAATCCTCAAAACTTGTTTTTTTAAAACCTTACGAGAATGCATATGACCTCTCCAAATTCCTCGCACCTATACTCATTCACAGTACAAATGTCCGCTGCTGAATCCCTAGGTTCTCATCAACTTAACTCATTTGCAGCGTTCCTCGAAGAAAAACTGCATACTTCTTGAGAGAACTCAATTGTTCAATTTCCTCAAGCTGAAGAACATGGCGGACGGTAAGAAGCCACGAAAGGAGGAAAGAAACTTGAGGTTATGACTGCGTTTGAAATCCACGAGGAAATATATCTTGACTCATGCACACCGATGAAGAAAGCAAAAATCAGCATAAGGTGCGTATTCGAAGATTGAGCGGAGATGGGCACGGAATGGAGGAATATAGATATGTAACTCCTAAGTACATGAAGAAATTCGCTCTTAATCCTCCATGCCCAAGAGCTCCTTTGGCACTGCCAAGTAGCTGATCCCACAAGCATCAAGCGAGGTGAGGACTTTCACGATGAATGGGCTAAGCGCCAAGCAAAATTGGCAAAGCAAGCAAAGGAGGCAAAGAAGAAATTCAATGAGGATTCTGCCACTGCTATCGCCATCGAGGTCTCGGTCAAACCGAGAAATCTATGCAAAAGAAGCCTGCTCATAAGCCAAGTGCTTCACCATCTGCGCCCTCTCGGCCAAGTTCCTCGGCAGCACCTTCCAAGCAAATTCCTCACCGCTTCTGCTGCTCCACCAAAGTCCTCAACAGCTCCATCAAAATCTTGGTCCTTGTGCACTGCTACATGTCAAAGGACTGCTGGTTTCTCAATTGCCTCGAGCATTTCTCGCAAGTTCTCACCTGCTCCATTTCTTCATCTGGCCCGACTCATTTGAAGACCAAAGCAACAATGGGCGAGGTCCTCGGCCTAGCCAAGGAAGAAACAGGTTGCATTCCATGTGCCATCGATGATGAAGCGTCGATGAAGAACTTGCGGAAATCATCGAGACCGTCAAGTAAAGGCCGCTAGAGCCAAAGGTACATCTGTGCCACTGCTATTGGACCCAAAGAAAGTCCTCGACTTTATTGATCTCTGGCACAAGGATCCCAATACCCCTATGCCTGACCTTCATCTAACACCTGGACAAAGTCATATGTTGACTCACTTCATAGCTGAAGAAAAATGGAAGTTTGAGAAGGCAAGGAAATCAAAAGGCTCAATACAGGAAGGAGAAGTTCACGAAGAAAACGTTGTCAAGATGACACCGAGGAGCTTCTCAAGGTCCAGACTAAAATTCAAGACCTCAAAAAAACTTGATTCCTACTATGCTGATTGGCAAGGGGCCAAGGTCAGATTGTCAACTTTGACGAAGAAATTCACAAATGTTGCTGCCCGATGCAACATGAAATTCCTCAGTGGAGCCTCACTCACCCTCTTGAACATGCCAAGACACCGGCTGATGACGTTCAACCTGCTGATGAAAATGCTGATTCGTGGCTGATGATCCCATTCCACCCACCGAAGAAATAGCGGGGCACCCACTAGTGGTGCGCTGAAGAAATTGCTCAAGACAGGCAATCATCATCGATTGCTTTGAAAAGCTGAACCAAATTCCTCGGCTCCTCCTGCGCCAACTCCAACTCCAATTCTTCCATCGCCTCGATGTGAAGAAAACCAAGGCTGCGAAACGAGCTCTGTGAAGAAAAGGAAAGCATCAGTGCGTCGATTCTTGACTGCGAAGAAAATGAAGCCAATGACCAGCTCATTCGAAAATCCAATTGATGCTGTTCCAATTTCCTCCATACCATCAAAGGAAGTTGTTCCTTTTGAGAAGACTATGAGATCCCAATCGGATCCGATGAAGAACATCGATCTGCTGCTTCGTCGAGCAGGTTGATGAAGAAATTGAAGTGGATGCCATCCCTTCAACCCCATTATTTCCTCATCGGACTATGAAATTCCTCGAGCTGGTGTTGAGGAAATTGAAGATGAAGATGTGGATATTGGATGCACCACTCCGGTGATAAATGATGACTTTTGGGAAAGTCAGCATCCCAATACTCCTCTCTTCACCCGCTCAACAAATTCCTCGGTCCCTGCACAAACAGTCCAAATGGACTCAAGAAACTCAACCCACTGGTTACATGCATGAAGAAATTCCAGCCACTAGTCTTGATGAAACTGCTGCTGCTGATCCTCGATCGCATCTGTTGAGGAACAAGAAATTCCTCAGCCTGAAGAACCTGAACTTACGATTCCTGAGGTGGTGATGCAACTCACTGACGCCCCTCTGCCAAAACAAAAGAATCCATTTTCAAGCAAGCAAAAGTTCAAGGCTGAAGATTTCTTTGCCGAGCACGTGTTCTTCACTGAATATAATCCATATGATTCTGCTCGAATTAGGAAGAGGCGCTTCTGGACTGCCAGCCAAGCCAACTTCTATTCCTCAGTGCTCTTCAACAAGGATAAAATCTTCGATCATGCTCATATTCCTCATGTGGATATGGAGTCGCTGCCGAGCTTTGAGCCGTCCTCGGTGTTCTTCACGACGCATGACTTCTAAATTTCTGCCGATATCTTCTTTGGAGCGAAGAGCTAATTCTTGAGTTTTATGCAACGCTGCACATCACCGGAGGCGCTCAAGATGTGAACTCATGGGTCTTAGATTGGATGACTGAAAATACTCACTACAAGGCACCAACAATGAATTGCTTCGTGCCCTACCACTCGATCCTCCGCTTGATGGTGCACGTCGTATCTCGACGAACCGAACTTTCAAATCACTATATGCAAGTCTTGATGAAGCCTTTGAAGCCAAGGCAGGCCCCAAGAACCAAATTCCTCGTCAAGGAATTATTATATGTGCCTCGGACTGTCTATCGGATTACAGCGAAGATAATGAGTCCTATCAAAGGTCACGACTTCGACGATGAAGAAGTCGTTGGCATCATGAAGAATATGCTTTTCAACATCATCCATGGCGTTCCCGTCAACTTCCATGATTTCTTCATGAGGACTCTGGCAAACATTGCTATGTCACCATTTGAGCTGAAGCCTTATGCGCCTTGGATTATGAGATTCATCAGGTCAAGGTCTTCACTCAATTACAAGGCTGATACTTTGAACCACTACAGCTACTTGCCCCCAATTGAAGTCCTCAAACGGACCTTTACCTCAGCTGATGACAAGGGCAAGGCTACTGCTGTGATTGATGAAGGCATTCGTCCATTGGATGGACAGTTTCGCAAAGCAACATCCTACTCCACCAATGATGACTCTGCCACACATGACTCAGCCGCAAATACCTCAGTCAAGCAAAGTCCTCAATCTCACGCACCTGTGGTGATGATCGATCGTGAGTTACTCCTCGCCTTCATCGGAAGGTTGATCGTAATCATAAATGGGTCAAGCGTCGCTTTGGTACTCTTCTTTACAACATGACCTCCACACACAATGCAAAGAAGAAAACCACTACTACCTCCATGAAACCTTCAAGCGCACTGGGCTGTCCTTTCACATGTCTACAAAGAAGAAGAACTGACTTCAATGGGTCTCAAGGAAGAATTTGACTGGTCTGCACCTCCTCGAAGAAATTCAAGAAGGTCAAAGTTCCTTCCTTGGTGGCCAACTCCTATTCTTCATCTCGCGACACTGATGAAAATGAAGATTTGGAAGACACTGCGGCTGGTCCTACTACAACAACCGACCCCAACAATGCTGGCGCTCCGTCTTCAACTTGAAATTCTTCAGAGCGTTAGTCCTCGCCGATCCTTTTGGTCATTCGATGACAAAGGGGAGAAATTTGAGTTAGTCTTCAAGCGGGTCTAGTTTTTGTCTATATACAGTATTTTATTAAGTTACAACTCGCTTCTTCCGAAACCTTTTATTGGATCGAGTTGTAATCTTAAACCCGATGGTGCTTTGATACTTTTGATGCATTATGCTCTTGCTCTATGCTCGATTCTCGTGAGCTCCTTGAAAATCTTCATAGCAAATCGATTTGGGCTCGATACTCTTGATCGTTACCTTGCATAACATCAAGCACCATATTTCATCATGCATTTCAAATTCTTCATATTATATGTTAAATCGTGTATGAATTACAAGATATAGGGGAGATCTCCATGATTCAATTCTTCAAATGTGCATTGCCTCAAAAGCAAATTCCTCACTATGCACATCTTGAGGAGTTCTTCTATATCTTGCAATCAAATTCCTCATTATCGATATTTACACTTCATATGTTTATCCCGTTGAAAACTTAACCTATATTGTCATCAATCACCAAAAGGGGAGATTGTAAGTGCATCTAGTGCCCTTAGTGATTTTGGTGTATTGAAGACTTATAGGTTAAGGAACTAATCTTGTTTGTGAGTGTACACAGATCTATAAGTCTATGAGGAGTTTGATATTTACAGAGAAAGTCGACCCTAAAATGAAGTTCTTCAATGAAGACTTTGATATTACAAGACTTTACAAGACTTTGAAAGTGAAGAAATTGGTGTGACCTTGAAGACTTGGTATTCATTTGAGGAACATGAAGCGTGAAGACTTTTGTTTTCGTAGTTTCATTTTCTCTTTCTTGAGTCATAGGAAACACCGTCTTTGTTAAAGGGGTCGAGGAAATACTAAGGAAAAATTTCCATGTGATGCTCAACTCAAAATCCTACACCTACCAATCCCTTCGAGTGAAGCTTTTGAAATCTCATATAGTTCACCAATTTCTTGATGTGATGAGACGAAGTTCTTCCGGTCATTTGAGAATTTGTTCGGCGAGGAGTTAGGAATTCGCCAAATGCAATTGCCTACACATGAGGATCATGATAGCCCCGAGGAATTTGAGAGTCAAATTTCCGACCGTTCTTGTCTTCTTGGCCACCTGTCCCAAAATATCTTATCCACCTAACGGTCATATCATTGAAGGGCATTTATGTCTTATCATGTCGGGCTGCTCCTAGGCTATAAATAGCCGCCCCTACAACCACTAGCTGGTTGGATGCTCCGAGAGAACTTGACACTTGTCATTTGAGAGCAACCCATCCTCCGAGGACTTTGAGCGAAAATCATCAAGTGAGGAAATGCCCAAAAACCAAACCCCTACAAACCCAAAGTGATTGAGCATCACTGAAGAGATTGATCCTGCGTGGATCCGACGCTTGTTACCTTTGAAGACTGTACTTCTTCCAGACGGTTAGGCGTCATGGTCTAGAGCATCCAAGAGGAATTGTGGATCGCCGAGTGACCAAGTCTGTGAAGGTTTGGAAGTCGCCTGAAGACTTACCACGAGTGATTGGACGAGGTGCATGTGACCTTAGTTCAAGGAGAATATGGTGAGGACTTGGTGTCCCGAGCTGCATGCTCAGCGGATCGGGTGTCCGGACTGTGTGTCCTCGAGTTTAAATACTCAGCCGCTCCAACAGACGCATACAAGAGAGATAGCAGGTGGGAACTGGTCTACCAAATCATTGTCTTCACCAACCTAATCGGTTCTATTTCCTCAACCCTTTCATTTCCTCATTCTTTGTGTTGAGTGTTTGTTCATATCTGTGTTTGAAGACTTTGGTGAAGAAGTTCTCAATTTCCTCAGTTCAATTTCTTCAGTCTGTTTGTCTTCATCTTGTGTTATCCTGTGATTATGCTTTCTGTACTCTGTGATTGTCTTCATTTCATCATGATGACTATGCTTGTAATCTGTTATGCTTACTTCTGAGTACTTATTCCGCTGCAAGTAGTTCTTCGCTAAGGAATTTCCTCATAGGCAAATTCCTCAGTGAAGAATTCATAAAAATCGCCTATTCACCCCCCCTCTAGTCGATATAACGCACTTTCAGACTGTTATCATGCCTTTTCAGGGCTAAGCCTAGGCCGAGCAAAAAGGCTCGCCTGGATAAAGCGGCCGACGAAGAGACTGCCCCTGAACCGGACAGCGCCCCAAATCTTGAAGCCGCTATTTGTGAAGATATGCCCAATGATCCGCCACTGCAAGATGACGATTTTGTTGTTGAAGAAAGGCCTGTTGACACCTCCCATCCTGCTGACCAGCCCAGAAGCCCAACCCGGATTGAAAAATCCACCACCCAATCCGGCTCACGACAAACCGATTGTCCCTGGTCAAACCGGTGATACCAAGGATGATGACGTTGTGATTACTGGCTTTGGCCACAGCAAACCGGGTAATCCGGTCGCCTTATCCAAACATGCTGCCAAAGAAGAATTTGCCACTATGAGCAAGGGCAAGTGGAATGTTGATCTGGCAACTTACGCTGCTCTGAACCCCCAAGATCTTCATTCTGGCTACTTGAACCGGCTGTATACTAGCCGTGATTATGAAGCTGACCTGGTGAATATGATGAAAGAAAAGTTTGAGGTAACCTCATTGTTCTTTTTCCTTCTTGGATATTTCATTTTTTGTTAACTCTCCTAGCCCCCAAGGGCCTGTTTGTAATCTTCTTTCAAACCGGTACTTGATATAGAACTCAATACTTTCAGAATTCACTGATGTAGCCCCCAAGGGCTGGTTCAACTAAGTATAGTTAAACCGGGATTTTAACATAAAACTCAATGCTTCAGAATTCACTGATGTAGCCCCCAAGGGCCGGTTCAACTTAGTATAGTTAAACCGGGACTTTAACATAAAACTCAATGCTTCAGAATTCACCGATGTAGCCCCCAAGGGCCGGTTCAACTTAGTATAGTTAAACCGGGACTTTAATTTATATCACAGCATCAGAACATGTTTGAGCAAATAGCCATTAGCCCCCAAGTGCCAAGTTGAATACCTGTATTGAGCTTGGGACTTTGTGATTTTATTGACAGATGAAGATCAAATATGCATTAGCCCCCAAGTGCCAAGTGCATAACTTGTCATGTGGTTGGTACTTCAAATCTTGTACCGTTTGTTAAATCAGGTGACTGTCTGTATGTAGGCTGAGCTGAATACTAATGAAAGCCAACTCACCGATCTTCAAGAAAACTTGAAATCCCAACAAGCTGAAACCTCAAAGGCAGAAGAAGAATTGACCAGCGCTTTAGGCGTCATGGAACAGCTTAAGAAGGGCTTCAAAAAGGAGCGGGCGGATTGGGCCACTAAGAAGGCCGCTTTAACCAAAAAGTTGGAAAATGCTGAAGCTGCCCTTAAACCGGTGGTAGATGAGCTGACCAACGTGAAGCGGCAAGTGCATGCCATGACTGCTGCCATCTTTGGTAAGCTTCCTTTGGTTTCTATGATAACTTGGCCTTCTTATGATAAGTCCGGTTTGTGATCTTTCTTGCAATGCTGCAGGCTGCGCATTGGTCACTTGGGGTCGATGTTGGATGAAATTGAAAGCTGCCTACACTTTAATCGAACAATTTGTACCTTTGCGCAGCGGATCATCTCCACTGCATCACATAACAATCCGCACCCTCTTTAATTCAATATAATCTTAGGAGGTTGTTAATGCTTCCCGCCGGGTTGAAGAGCTGAAGAAATCTGCTGCTCGAACCGGTGCCATTAATGCCTTAATCCGCAAAAGCATGGGTGCGATTTCGATCTCGTTGAGGCAGCTCAGGGCTATCCTACTGAAGGAAGACGGTTCAGAGTTCAACGAAGATGACTGAGAGCGATAAACCGGCGGTCGCCCTCCGGCTTGCCAATTGGTCAAGAGGCAGACTTGTCGCATTATCAAGCTCAATATAACGATCGAACAGACGAGTAGCTGCACCTATTCCCAAGCGGAGAACCCGATCCTCCGATCCGTAAGCATACTTACGCTCCGATATTGAACCATCTTCCCTGATCCATGAGGAGGCTGTCTTTCAAGCTTTAATGGGAATCGATGGACCATCGTTGACTTCCACCACCGGGTAGGGATGATGAAGCTGAAGCGGCGCAGACGACCCACAACCGCCGGATCGGGGCGGCGAGCAAGCATGAACCGGAAGCCGGTTTAAATAGCTGCTTTATTATATTCCGCCAAGAAAACAATGATCTTATTTGGGCACCATGTTACCTTGTAATAGGATAGCCAACACTTTTTCTTTTAATATGCCTTCGTGCATAAGTGCTGATACTTTTGATTGAATGATCGAAACCTTCAATCTATATTGCCTGCAGTCACAAAATCTTAAACTGCCACGACGGTTTGTGCCGCCAGCCGGCTTGTGACGTTCATATATATATGCAATGAAATATTGAGGTAGATGATCAAAATTTGTGATACAAAATACCTGCCATCGCTGGGCATGAAGTTGGCGTAGCCACCAATCTTGAAGCGGAGGTTGTATAAACCATTACCTTCAAAGGAGAAAACAGCTCCTGTGTTTATAATGCCGGTTTACCATGTAAACCGTGCCGGGTCATGACAAGCCCCCTGTTACTCCATAATGGGATGTTAACAGAAAAAGTCATACCGGAAAAATTATCTCCGGATTAAAAATGGACCGAATTCCGTCAATTGATAGTTTGAACCGGTTTAAAAATGTTACCGGTTTAAAAAATGCAACAAAAAATCAAATAACAGTTATGAAAAAATATTGAAGCAAAGGCAATGATAAAACCGTTTGCAAAAAGAGGCTTTACTGAGGCGATCAGATGGTGTTACCATGGTCGGACATGACCAAGCTCCCAATAAAGTGTAGCTATGGTTCAAGTCAGCCAGTCCCCAATCGAAACGTGGCATTATGCCGATCAAGTGGCGTGGCAATGGTTGGGTTCGACCAAGCCCCAAGTGACTCTATGGCCTTAGGCCGATCAAGAGGCGTGGTGGTTCAGACTTGACCATGTCCCCAAGTGATCTGGTGGCTTTAGCCTATTAAAAGGTGTTGCATTGGTTCGGACACGACCAAGCCCCCAAGTGATATCATAAAGCTTTTGAAAAGCAAACTCAAGGGGTAAACCGAAGGCCGCTTTAAGACAGAACAACTCCATGTAACCACGCATGATGTAACAGAACAGATACCCGCTTTAGCCGAGGCTCGGTTTATTACTTTATTCATAATATATACACTGTCATAATATGTACATGAGTAGAGCCGATGGCTCAGGTATAATAAGGCCGAAGATGAGCTATGTTCCACGGCCTGTTGGTCTCCTCCTCCGATGTACGTGAGTCTTTATGCTCCCGAATATCGATCGATAGTATGACCCGTTGTGCGATTCTTGCTGACCACGAAAGGTCCCTCCCAAGGTGGGGATAACTTGTGCATACCACCTGGTCTTGGATGAGCTGAAGCACCAAATCTCCTTCTTGAAAAGTTCTGGTTCTGACCCGGCGACTATGGTAACGACGAAGATCCTGTTGGTAAATCGCCGAGCGGGCAGCTGCTATGTCACGCTCCTCATCCAACAGGTCCAAAGCGTCTTGCCGTGCCGTCTCGTTGTCCGCCTCAACATAAGCTGCCACACGAGGTGAGTCATGACGGATGTCATTTGGGAGAACCGCCTCGCCCATAGACCATAAAGAACGGTGTATCCTGTGGATCTGTTGGGCGTAGTGTTGATACTCCATAACATAGATGGTAGTTCTTCTACCCAACAACCCGTGTCCTCTGCAAAGGGACCATAAGCCGGGCTTGATGCCTCTCAAGATCTCTTGATTAGCCCTTTCGCTTGACCATTGGACTGTGGGTGGCTATCAAGAAACGCTGCCGGATGTGTTCACGTCGCAGAAATCTTTCATGGCGCCTTTGGACAAATTTGTACCATTATCTGTGATGATACTTGTGGAAAGCCAAACCGAAAATCACCTTTTGATGAACTGAACCGCCGTGGCGCGCCACACTTGCTAACAGTTCTGCCTCTACCCACTTTGTAAACTTGTCAACCGCCACCAGGAGGTGGGTCTTCTTGTCCTTGGACCTTTTGAAAGGTCCAACCATATCCAGCCCCCAGGTTGCAAACGGCCAAGTAATTGGAATCATCGTCAATTCTTGGGCCGGTACATGAGCACGTCTGGAAAACTTTTGGCAACCATCACATCGTCTGACCAGATCTTCCGCATCAGCATGAGCAGTCAACCAATAGAAACCATGGTGGAACGCTTTAGCCACCAAGGATTTTGAACCGGCGTGGTGACCACAATCTCCTTTGTGGATCTCATGCAATATTTCATAGCCTTCCTCAGGGGACACACAGCATTGAAATGCCCCTGACACGCTGCAATGATGCAATTCGCCATTAACAATGGTCATAGACTTGGATCGCCGGATTATCTGCCGGGCCAACGTCTCATCTTCTGGTAACTCGCCCCGGTTCATGTACGCAAGATAAGGAAGCGTCCAATCCGGAGTGACGTGAAGAGCCGCCACCAATTGAGCCTCCAGATCAGGAATAGCCAAATCCGCTTCACCAGGGAGCTCGACCGACGGGTTGTGCAGCACGTCTTGAAAAACATTGGGCGGGACCCGTTTACGTTGAGAGCCCAACCGGCTTAAAGCGTCCGCCGCTTCATTCTTCCGACGGTCCACGTGGTCCACCTAATAGCCCTTGAAATGACCTGCAACAATGTCCACCTCACGACGATATGCAGCCATGAGTGGGTCCTTTGAATCCCAAGTGCCCGACACCTGTTGAGCCACTAGGTCCGAGTCACCGAAGCACTTAACCCGGCTTAGATTCATCTCCTTAGCCATCCGGAGACCATGGAGCAAGGCTTCATACTCAGCTGCATTGTTAGTACAAGGGAACATTAAGCGGAGAACGTAATGTAACTTGTCACCTCGTGGGGAAGTTAATCGACTCAGCCCCGAGCCCTCCAATTGCTCGGATCCGTCAAAATGGATGGTCCTATGTGTGATCCGGCTTTTCTTGGTGCTTGCAACTCCGCCCAATCATTAATGAAATCCGAAGTGCTTGAGACTTCACCGCCGTCCGAAGTCACGTGCTTCGAACGCGGCGCCCAAGCTCTATAGCCCACTTGGCAATCCGCCGATCGCTTCCGGTTCAGATGATATCGCCTAAAGGAGCAGAATCCGACCACCGTGATGGGGTGCCTTGAAATATCGCTTCAGCTTCCGCTTGCCATGAAAACTCCATATACCAGCTTCGCCAATGCGGATACCTTTGCTTAGATTCAATAAG
Source organism: Aegilops longissima (assembly GCA_021605205.1). Classification (NCBI taxonomy): domain Eukaryota; kingdom Viridiplantae; phylum Streptophyta; class Magnoliopsida; order Poales; family Poaceae; genus Aegilops; species Aegilops longissima. The sequence continues at coordinate 525,784,166 of CM038679.1, forward strand.
TACCTCGCTGATATAGTAAACCGGCGTTGAACGGATGCTCCTTCCCGCCTCCTTCCGCTTCCACCACAATGGCCACGCTGACCGCTTCAGCGTTAGCCGCAACATATAGCGTAAGCGGCTCCTTGTCAATGGGAGCGGCGAGCACAAAGCGGTTGGCTAATTGCCGCTTTAAGTCCTCAAATGCCTTATCAGCCACGGACTCCATACAAACCGATCTGTTTTTTCAAAGATCTGGTACAAAGGATGGCCTTCTCCGAGGCGGCCGATAAACCGCTCAACGCGCAATTCGCCTGCCAAATGCTGGACATCGTTAATACACTTCGATTTAGCCAAGGAGGTAATAGCCGTAATCTTTTCCGGATTAGCTTCAATTCCCTGGACACGAAAACCCAATAACTTGCTCGCCGAACACCAAAACACATTTGGCCGGGTTGAGCATCATCTTGTAAACCCGTGGGTTGTCAAAGGTTTCTTCAAATCGCCAATCGTGTCTCTTTCTCCTTGACTTGACCACAATGTCATCTACATAGGCGTGCACATTACGGCCGATCTGCTTGTGCAGTGCAATTACATACACATCGCTGATAAGTTGCACGGGCGCTTTTGATCCCAAAGGGCATGGATACATAGCGTAAGGCTCCAAAGGGGGTGATAAACGCCGTTTTCTCCTGGTCCTTAACCGCCATTTTGATCTGATGATACCTAGAATATGCATCCAAAAAACTCAACCGTTCACAACCCGCAGTGGCATCAATAATCTGGTCAATGCGGGGGAGGGCAAAAGGATCTGCTGGACAAGCTTTGTTAAGGTCTGTGTAATCCACACACATACGCCAGGTGCCGTTTTTCTTAAGGACCAGCACCGGATTAGCCAGCCACTCAGGATGGAAAACTTCAACAATAAATCCAGCTGCCAAGAGCCTGGCTACTTCTTCACCAATAGCTTTGCGTCTTTCTTCGTTAAACCGGCGGAGGAACTGTTTCACCGGTTTGTACTTAGGATCCACATTAAGAGTGTGCTCAGCGAGTTGCCTCGGTACACCTGGCATGTCAGAAGGCTTCCATGCAAAAATGTCCTGATTCTCACGGATGAACTCGATGAGCATGCTTTCCTATTTTGGATCCAAGTTGGCACTGATGCTGAACTGCTTGGACGAATCGCCAGGCACGAAGTCAACAAGCTTAGTCTCAGCTACCGATTTGAATTTTAGGGCCGGATCATGCTCTGTAGTTGGCTTCTTCAATGGAGTCATGTCCGCCGGATCAACATTTTCCTTGTAGTACTCCAGCTCCTCGGTGGCACAAACCGACTCTGCGTAAGCTGCATCTCCTTCCTCGCACTCCAAAGCGACCTTTACGGCTTCCGTGAACCGTTATGGTCCTGCTAGACCCGCATCTTGAGCTGTAAATACACATAACAGGGCCGTGCATAAATTTGGCGTAAGCCGATCGCCTTAACAGGGCATGATATGGACTTTGATTTTACCACTTCAAACGCCAATGTTTCCGATTTGGAGTCATAATCATCACCAAAAGCCACTTCCAGAGCTATTTTACCAACGGGATATGCTGACTTGCCTGGTACCACACCATGGAACACTGTATTGGACGGTTTGAGATGTTTATCCGTTAGGCCCATACGACGGAAGGTCTCATAGTACAGGATGTTAATACTGCTCCATCCATCCATGAGTACCTTGGTGAACTTATAACCTCCCACCTGAGGCGCCACCACCAGGGCTAGCTGACCCGGATTGTCGACCCGAGGAGGATGATCCTCTCTACTTCATATAATTGACTGCCCGCTTCTGAACCTTCCGGTCTCGCTTGTCTAAGCTAGTGGTGAAGACATGGTACTGCCCACTATTCAACTGCTTTGGGTTGCTCTGATAACCCGACTGTTGCTGCTGCTAACTCGGCCTCCCTTCGTGACCGGGCCCGGTCCACCACTTCCTGAGCATCGCGAATACCGCCTGCCGGGTTATGGCCATGGGCCGCTTCACGGTGCCGTGCGTTGCTCGATACAGCCGGTTCATCCATACGCCTGCTGTAGCTCCTGCTCGCAAGTGGGGTGGAATGAATCCGGTCACGGCAGTACGAGTATGCTTCTTGTTGGATGAAAGCGTTCAAGAAGCTCCTTAACCCGGCGTGTTCTACCGCTCGCGGAGAATCTCCTTCGATCGGGATGGCCTCCAATCGTGAAGCGGCAACGACAAGATTGTCCATAGGATTAGAATAATGACCCGGAGGTGTCCGGACCGGCGAGGCATCATATTGTTCTGCCGAGGGGTTCCATGAGGCGGGTTGATCGGCGCGCTGCTCGCCCGCGCCTCGACTTGGTTTACCTCGGCGGATTATCGGTTCCCGCCAGGGTGTGAAAGAGGTTTCTAGCGCCGAAAACTGAAGGCAAACGTGACTGTGTTTCCGCTTTAAGACCTCATGCGACGCGTTACGGTCCAACATAAGCTTATAGGCCTGGGCATCCAAAGCGCCCGCCTGCGACCATCCCGCCGTTCTCAACGCCATGTCCGCTTTGGCCTGCGCGATCGCTCTCTCACCTTTGCAACTTCTACGCTAGGGGCATCTTGATCCGCCGGATTGGCCTCTCGCAATAAGCACAACTAGTCGTCGAACAGTGTCGATAAAACTTGAGCCGACGGGTGCACAGGACCTCCTGCCCCGGTTGCTACCGCCGCTGATGGTCTTGAGAGCATCGCCGCCGCAGTCGAAGACTGAAGCACCGCTTGTGTACCGGCCATAAATATTCCAACCCGGTTGGGCTGATCGGAGGGGTCCGGAATACTATCGCCATCGGAACAGCCCCTCATCTGGTCATCTTGCAACTGGTACAACGATTCGGTTTCTCCGGTCGAGGACTCGTCACCGGAATAGACGACGGTCTCGCTACCATACCCGATTCGCCCTCATGGTTTCTCCGTGGATGACTCCTATGAAGGCGCTTCTTCACGGCCGGTTTAACTCGGCAGATCCCGTGACGTTGAGCCGTCTCAACGAGGTCGGTGCAGATGTCCGGCCAGGCCCTCGCTAACCAATCTTGCCGATGAAAACGTATGCCACCAAAGGGGACCCGTATCCGTACTCGATTGAGCCGCCTCGGCCCCATCCTGCGTCGTCGATGTAGAGCTTGCCGCGACGACTCTTGGTCATCCGGCCCACAGCATAGCCTTCGAGTCCTTCAAACTTGCCCTCCAAGACCATCAAACCATCGTGCGATAGCCCTACGATGGCCGCCCAGTAGTAATATCCCCAACAATGTTCTTTGACGGTTCCAAGATGCTGAATGGTTCCGGTGCTGGGGCAGTGTTGGTTTCCCCCCGAGGAGATAAGCTCAGATATGTGCTCCAGATTCACTTTGATTCTTCCAACAATGAAGCAGCATACGAAGCACTGCTGTATGGGTTGCGTATGGCCATTTCATTCGGCGTCCGTCGTCTCCTGGTCTACGGTGACTCAGATTAGTGGTTAATCAAGTGATGAAGGAGTGGGACGTCAGAAGTCCAGCCTTGACTGGTTATTGCAATGCAGTGAGGAAGCTAGAGAAGAAGTTCGAGGGGTTAGAACTTCATCATATACCCCGACTGAAAAATCTAGCTGCTGACGATTTGGCGAAAATAGGGTCCAAGAGGGAAGCCATTCCTAGTGATGTGTTTTTGGAGCACATCCACACACCGTCAGTTCAAGAGGATCCTTTCACCGAAGAAGCTCCGCAGCCAAAAAGTGCCACTGATCCGACTGAAGTTGAGGTCCCAGCTGTGGTCGACCTGGTCATGGAAGTCGTGGTCATCACTCCCGACTGGACGGTGCCGTACATCGCATATATCCTAAGGAAAGAGCTCCCAGAGAATGAAGAAGAGGCTCGACAGATCGTCCGCCAATCCAAGGCCTTTACTGTGATCAAGGGACATTTATACAGAGAAAGCGCGACTGGAGTCGGCCAGAAATGCATAACGCCAGAAGAAGGTCAGATAATTCTTGATGATATCCACTCGGGGACCTGTGGTCACCATGCGTCCTCTCGGACCATTGTGGCTTAAGCATACCGAGTGGGATTTTACTGGCCAAAGGCAAATGAAATGGCAAAGGAAATAGTCGACAAGTGTGAAGGATGTCGGTTCTACTCCAATATGTCACAAAACCCGCCAAAGATTGAAGACCATTCCACTCGTCGGCCTTTCGCCGCTTGGGGGTTGGATATGATTGGACCATTGAGAATCGGCGAAGCGGTTTCACTCATTTGCTTGTGGCGATGACAAGTTTATGAAGTGGATCGAAGCTAAACCTATCAAGAACCTCGATCGTGCTTGCTATTAGTTTCATCAGAGAGTTGATATTCAGATATGGAGTTCCGCACAGCATCATCACTGACAATGGGTCAAACTTCGATTCCGACAAGTTCAAAGCCTTTTGCGCCTCTCAGGGAAAGCGAGTCGACTATGCTTCAGTTGCTCACCCCCAGTCGAATGGACAAGCAGAACGAGCAAATGGTCTAATTTCAAAGGATCGAAACCTCACCGATGCGTGATCTCAAGCATGCAGCAGGAGCGTGGGTCGACGAACTTCCGTCAGTTCTTTGGGGATTGAGGACCACTCCTAATCGGTCGACTGGGAGAACTCCATTCTTTCTGGTCTATGGAGTTGAAGCAGTTCTGCCGAGTGACCTGCTTCACAACGCACCCCGAGTCGAACTCTACTCTGAAGATGAAGCGGAGCAAGCCCGGCAAGACGCAGTCGACCTCCTTGAAGAGGAGAGAGAGATGGCCCTGATCCGCTCGACCATCTATCAGCAGGACTTGCATCGATTCCATGCTAGAAATGTGAAGAGCCGAACCTTTCAAGAAGGAGACTTAGTCCTCTGAGTGGATCAACAGAAACCACACAAGCTCGCTCCCACTTGGGAAGGTCCCTTCATCGTCACCAGAGTTCTCCACAATGGAGCATACCATCTTTACAACGTTGATCGCCAGATTGATGAGCCTCGAGCTTGGAATGCGGAGCTGCTCCGCCCCTTTTACACTTAAGTACTCACTCGGGTGAGATGTAATAAAAGTACCTCTGTAGTTTCTTTATCAAAGACAAGAATGTTATAATTTTCCTAGTGATTGTTATTACTTTTCGTTTACATAAGAATGGGTGGCTTAGCCACGAACCCGTTTCGCCTAAGTTTGTAAAAAAAATTCCTGCCGAGTGGAGAGCCAGCCTCCCACTCGAGGGCTTAGCTGCGAATCCGTTTCGCCTAAGTATCTGAAAATCCTACCAAGTGGTGAGCCAGCCTCCCGCTCGGAGGCTTAGCTGCAGTCCAAGTACTCGCCTAAGTGTCTAAAATCCGACCGAGTGGTGAGCTAGCCTCCCACTCGGAGGCTTAGCTGCAGTCCAAGTACTCGCCTAAGTGTCTAAATCCTACCGAGTGGTGAGCCAGCCTCCCACTCGGGGGCTTAGCTGCAGTCCAAGTACTCGCCTAAGTTTGAAAAATCCTACCGAGTGGAGAGCAAGCCTCCCACTCGGAGGCTTAGCTGCAGTCCAAGTACTCGCCTAAGTTTGAAAAATCCTACCGAGTGAAGAGCAAACCTCCCACTCGGGGGCTTAGTAGCAGTCCAGTACTCACCTAAGTTTGAAAAATCCTACCGAGTGGTGAGCCAGCCTCCCACTCGGAGGCTTAGCTGCAGTCCAAGTACTCGCCTAAGTGTCTAAAATCCTACCGAGTGGTGAGCCAGCCTCCCACTCGGGGGCTTAGCTGCAGTCCAAGTACTCGCCTAAGTTTGAAAAATCCTACCGAGTGGAGAGCAAACCTCCCACTCGGGGGCTTAGCAGCAGTCCAGTACTCGCCTAAGTTTGAAAAATCCTACCGAGTGGAGAGCAAGCCTCCCACTCGGGGGCTTAGCAGCAGTCTAGTACTCGCCTAAGTTTGAAAAATCCTACCGAGTGGAGAGCAAACCTCCCACTCGGGGGCTTAGCAGCAGTCCAGTACTCGCCTAAGTTTGAAAAATCCTACCGAGTGGAGAGCAAACCTCCCACTCAGGGGCTTAGCACCAGTCCACTACTCGCCTAAATATCCGAAAATCCTACCGAGTGGAGAGCAACCCTCCCACTCGGAGGCTTAGCTGCAGTCCAGTACTCGCCTAAGTACGAAGTTCATTCCAATCCGCAAGGATGATGAGGTGCAGGTCGACTGTTACCTTCTCCTTCGGAGCCGCGCCACAAGTACAATGTGCACTCCATCCCGATCCGCAAGGACGACGAGGTGCAGGTCGACTGCTACCTTCTCCTTCGGAGCTACGCCACAAGTACAACGTGCGCTCCATCCCGATCCGCAAGGACGACGAGGTGCAGGTCGACTGTTACCTTCTCCTGCGGAGCTGCGCCATAAGTACAGTCCAAACTCCATCCCTACCTGCAAGAACAACGAAGTGCAGGTCGACTGGATTTTCCACCTCAGAGCTGCATCTCAACCACCGAAGCATAATCCGAGTGAAGAACAAAGTTCACTCGAAGGCAAACAAAGGCATATTTCAACGATAAGTAAAGTCCGAATAACATCCTATGGATGCAGAAGTACCCAGGCCTCAAGCCTGTTAAAGTTTATCGATTACAAGATCACTCGGCATTCCGAGGCAAATTTAAGACGAATCATAGAAGTTTTTTTACTCCTCAGGTGGAGGACTGGAAGGCGCGACGAACTGGTGCAGGTCGATCCCATCAGCGATTCGGGTGGCAGCACCAATGGAAGTCTCCATGAAAGATCGGAAGTCATACTTCTTGGTATTGGCAACTTTGATGGACGCCAGCCTTTCCTCTCGCGCCTCCTTGTAGTGAACGCGGACCAGGGACAGAGCGACATCAGCACCACATCTAGCAGAAGACTTCTTCCATTCCTGCACTCGACTTGGAACATCATTCAGTCGAGTCATTAAAGACTTGAGGTCATTTTGAAGTGTTTCGCCTGGCCAGAGTGTTGAGTCGATACCCGACACCGCACCTTCAGTCGAGCGAGGTAATCCACCACAGCAGCAACACGAGACTCCAGTCGGAGCACATTCATGGCAGCTTCATCCTTCACGGGGGAGTTAATGGGGTCCAGGCTTGTCTCCACTCGACTAGTCTCTTCCTCGAAGTTCTGACATAATTCTGCAAATACAACTCGAGTTCAAGCTAATGGTGCTATGATGAGTCAGTGATAACAAGTCAGTCGGATAAGAGGAATTACCTTCAAGCATGAGGAATAACTTCTTGGCGAGCCCTCCCAGGTAAGCCTCTAAATCATTCCTCTTCCCCGCCGGTTCGCCAGCCTTGTCGCTTAGAGCTATCTTGTCGTTCTTCAGTCGGCTAACCTCCTTGTTGGCCGCGTCGAGAGCAGCTTTCAGATTGGCGTTCTCTTCTTCAAGTTTTCCGACTGAAGACAACTTTTCTTCCGCGAGCTTGGTTTTGTTCAAACCGTTTTCTGCGCCTCGGCAAGGTCATGATCCTTCTTCTTCAGAGCCTCCTCCATTTTGTCTGCAAAAAGACAGTGAGATCAGAATTAGGAAGGGACAGAAAGACAAAGATAGTCATCAAGATCTCACCAGCCATACCTTTTGCTTCGTCTCTCGCCTTCTGCAAGTTCTCCTGAGCAAGCTTCAAGTCAAGGTTGAGCTGGATCTGTTTGTTTTCCAATTCAGTATAGCGAGCCACAAGCTCGCAGGATTTCTGCAAAGAATCAATCGCGACATCAAAGATAGGTTACTTCAAGTGACTAAGAAAAATCATGCGTTTCTAAGACTACAGACGAATCAAAATATTCGACAGTAGTCTCGGGGACTACACCCAGTGGGTGCACTTAGCGTGCCCCCACTGGTCCTACTTACTCGGTTCGATCAGTCGACCGGAAAAAAAAGAGAGTTCTTCAGACTACGGTTACATCGCCAAGAGTCCACCATAGTCTCGGGACTACACCTGGGGTGCACTCAGCGTGCCCCACCGGTTTCAAGATTCCATTCGACATGGTCCGACCAGACCGAGTGAAGAAGATATCAAAGAAATATAAAGTATAAAACTACGGTCGACTGCCAGCAGTCCACCATAGTCTTGGGGACTACACCCAGTGGGTGCACTCAGCGTGCCCCCACCAGTCCAAAAATACAGTTGACACACCCAGTGGGTGTACAGATACGAAGATCTTCAGAAAGAAGAGTTTTCAGGTAGCATATCCTGATAGAACAAGTGGTGATCAACTAACGTGGACGTTGCTCCGAAGAGCTGAGCTGGCGTCGTAGGCCGCCTGGCCGGCCTCCCGAACCACCTTCATTTGCTCCATCATGATCCCCGCCTGACGTATAGCTTCCTTGGCAGCACCCACTTGATCCTCTGGGACGTGGTGTGTGGTGAAAAGGGAGGGCAGATCAGCAGTCGACGATGAAGGCCGGACACTCGTCAGCGGCACAGTGAAAGACACGAAAGTCCGAGTGGTGTTGCCACCGTCATGAATCAGCACCTCAGGCGCTGATGCAACCTGAGCAGTCTTGCCGGCAGGCGCCTTCTTAGTCCTCCTCTGCCTCAACGGCGCCTCATCATCATCATCAGGGAGATCAATGACATGAGGAGGGACTACAGGAAAGATTCAAAGTTAAAAACGGAAATCCAATCGACCAAAAACAAAATTACAGCGATCATACCAAGGTTAGAGGTAACAACATCTTCCATCTCCTGGTCTTCGTTCCTGACTGAGGTCTCAGAGGTGGCAGCGCTGCAGATTTCAGAAATCAGTTGATCAGTCAACAAGTCGACCAAAAGTATGTCCACTCTGAACAAGAAAGCACAAGTTCTGCTGTACCCGAAAATAGTGGGGATAGCCATCTTCATCTTGGGCAAAACCTTCATCGGCTTTGATGGCGTTGCTCGGGGTTGCTTCAGCGCTTTTTCAGTCGACGCCGGAGAGGTCATCCGAGGACGTTTCGTCGACTGCCCGACAGGCGCGATAGCCTTGCCACGCTCGACCGCGGGGTCATGCGTGAGCTTGGACCGCCTTTCCATGCAAGGAGGGTCGACTTCTTCCTCCTCTTCCTGCTCCTCCTCTTCGTCGGAGCTGTCGTCATCTTCGTCCTCCACACCGTCGGATTGCCATTCCTCCTGGCTTTAACCTCCGCTCCGTTCCTCCTCGACTGGTTCTTGCGCCCCGTTGGGCATCGAGTACATCTCAGTGGTGACCTGGAAGACGATAAACAAGACAAAAGTCAATCGAACGATTTAAAGCAAAACAAGATGGAGAAAGCAGGATAACAATCAAAGATGCAGGAATCGACCTTGTCTACTTCATAGGACTGGTCGAGTGGCGGGATCCTCCTGGCCACTCGAGGGTTGTCCTTGTTTCCTGTGATGCCCCCAAGACATCTTTCCAGCATGGCATCCTCGATCTCCTCCGGGTGGACCCGAGTGGTGTCCTTAGTGCCGGAGTACAACCACATCGGATGGTCTCGGGCTTGAAGCGGCTGGATGCGTCGTCGAAGGAAGACCTCCAAGAGATCCATGCCTGTTACCCCGTCTTGAATGAGCTAGACAACTCGTTCGACCAACACCTTCACCTGCGCCTTCTCTTCCGATATCACTTTCAAAGAAGATGGTTTGCTCACTCGGTCCATGGAAAAACGAGGGAGTCCAATGACCGCTCAGCGTTATTGGTCCTTGCAAGAGAACCAAGTCGATTTGCCATCCACGGACTGACTTCGGGTAAGATCATGGCGGAAAAGAGATTTTTCCTCTCATTTGGACCCCAAGACCCCCACACATCTGAATCACTTGAGTTCACTCATCACTCGGATTGGCCTTTTTCACCGTTTGGGAGCGACAAGTGAAAATGTGCTTGAAAAGGCCCCAATGAGGCCGGCAACCCAAGAAATTTTCACACAGCGACACAAAAGCAGCAAGATACACGATGGAGTTGGGAGTGAAGTGGTGAAGTTGTGCCCCAAAGAAGTTCAGAAATCCCCGAAAGAAAGGGTGAGGCGGCAGAGAAAACCCACGGTCGACATGGGTGGCCAAGAGAACGCACTCACCCTCCAGAGGTTGTGGCGTCCACTCCTTGCCCGGGAGCCGCGCCGTTCCATGGAGGATCTGTCCTTCATTGGCCATGTCCTCGAGGTCCTTCTGGCTGATCGTCGAGCGGATCCAGTCGCCCTGGATCCAGCCCTGCGGCAAGCCGGCCCTCGACAAGGATCTGCCCCGACTGGTCGCTCTTCCCTTCGCCTTCACCGACACCTTCTTCGCCCGCTCCAAAGCCGCCGTCTTGTCCTTCACCATTGTCGCCGACGGGATGCGCATGGAGCAGCAACGCGGAGGAGGAATCGCAAGCGGCGGATGAATCTAGAGAAGGGAGGAGGAAAGGGGAACGCACTGTTCAAAAACCCCCGTCCAAGGCCTTATATGAGGTTCCTTCTGAGTGACTGACTGGTAGGCCCGGACGATCCTGTCAAATCCCACAACAGTCGCCCGCGGGATACGTGGTGAAAAAGGTGGTGCGGAGATTGAGGCGTCCCTGCCTTATCCCGTCCGATTACCGTGGCTTCCTCCGCCCCGCTCGTTTCCCGAAAATTCGAATCCCGCTAAATCCGCGCGCCACAGAGCAAATCGTCAGACAGAAGATTTCCTCTGTCCTGTCACTCGGAGTTCACCAAGTACAAAAAACACACTCGACAGATACAAAGAATGGATCAAGATGACTGAAAAAGAAGTTGAAGCCGTCACCTAAGCTTATTGATCCAGGACAAGACGTGCTCATCGCACGAAAAGTGGGTCGGAAGGATTCTCAACTCCTTCCCCACTCAAACCTCGATCCATTCGGGGGCTACTGATGAAGTCATGTACCTAGGGCAGGGTCATGGACCTGTCCAAGGTGCCCTCCCCAAGGACATCTCCTGAAGAAAGCACCTTTCAGTCGACCTGGAAGGATTCCACTCGACGGACCTGAAGACACTCAACCGTTAGCTAACCACTCGACCGCCAGAAGATCAACAGTCAGTCTGCACGCAAACGGTCGGTGATTAAGTGGCTTTAAGGCCATCATAGCACTTTATGTGGGACGTTACCAATAACTCCCTATCTTAATGTACCTTAATCCTCTGAATCGAGGCGGGAGGGTCAGCGAACTCTATATAAGCCACGCCTCCTCGGTGTAAGGGTTCGCACTCAACTCATACGCATATAATACAATCGACCGCCTCCGGGCTCCGAGACGTAGGGCTGTTACTTCCTCCGAGAAGGGCCTGAACTCGTAAACATCTTGCGTATACAACTACACCATAGCTAGGATCTTGCCTCTCCATTCCTACCCCCGATTCTACTGTCAGACTTAGAACCACGACAGGTAGCACCCGAGACCCCCGGAGACGATCGATGGATTTTTGAGAAGACCCCAAACCTAACCTATTTATTTCTAGCCTCTCCGAATCTCGAGGACGAGATTCATTTTAAGGGTGGTAGATTTGTAACATCCCAAAATTCTAAATTTTGGAATGTTATTATAAATAGATAGATTTGATTGATTGTGTGAAATTGAGTGAAATTCGAAACTTTTTGAAAGTTAAATGAGAGGGAATAAAAGGACTTTCCCAAACTTTCATTTTGCATTCGTGATCTCCGTGAATTCAAATTCTTTTCACCACAAAATCCTGGAGAGAAGATGACATGACTTCTTCCATTTATTTAAATGACCAGGGGTGTTGAAAATATTTGAATTTCATTTGGAAAATATTTCCCCAGGAACTTTATGCAACTCAATGATTTTCACGAGCGAAGATAAAATGACTTCTTCAAAACATATGAAATATGAGTTGGGAGTTTCAAAGAATTAAATTCAAAGTTCTTTTGAATTTATTTTCAATTTGGAGTTATTTGAGTTTTATTCAAATTATTTTTCTCCAAAAATAAAATATATGGAAAATAGGGTAACATGATTCCCTACATCAAAAATTGGAGAGAAATAAATTTGAATTAATTTTGGTATTTTTAAAATGATTTTTATGAGGTTTTATTGCAAGAGTAGCACTCTTTGCTTTATTTGAATTTGTGTATATTTTATTTGACTCTAGAAAATGTTCAAATTTTGTAGGAAATATTTTTCTGAAAATTTTGATATGTTATATGCCAATAGTATATTTTTAGTTTGATAGTTTATTTATTTCTTTTTGTCTGTTTTTTTAAATTCCTCCTCCACCGACCGGCTGCCCCAGCCTCGAGTGCTGTGCCATGGCCCAGCCCACGCCGCCACCCCCGAGCTCCCGAGCAGAGACCGCCGCCACCACGACAATGCCGCTGCTGCCGTGTCCTTCCCGGACGCCGCGCCTGACCCCTCCTCCACGCCACCACCTCCTCTCCGCTTTTAAAAGGGCGAGACCGCCGCGGATCCTTTTCTCCTCCTCGCCTCACCTCGATCCCACGCCTCGCCGCCCGTGGCAGTCCGCCGAGCTCCGCCACTGAAGCCGCCACCCTCGCCGCCGATGACCACCATTGCCGCCCCACCGCACCGCCGCCCAGCGCCACCTCTCCACGACCACTTCGTCGACCTCGATGATCACCGGGCCGCCGCCCTTTCTCACGGAGACCGCTGTCATGAACCGCCCGAACCGCCGCTCAACTCGCCGGTTTTCCCGGTCCGGTAATGAACCGCCCCGGTTCCCCGGTTTTTACTTAGGGTTTCGGTTTTTGTTCAAAACGCGTTTTTTTATGTAGTTAGTTAAGTAGTGAACGTTTTCTGTTTAGTTAGTTTCGGCGAACTTTTTTGTTCGTTAGCGTTCGGTAATGGACGTTCGTTATTTAGTTCTTTTTCTTTTTCTGTTAGTTTTAATCGAGGACTTCTTTGTAGATGTTTTATTTACAATTTAGCCCCTGGACTTCAAACAAGCACAACTTTTTACTCATTTGTCCAAATCCAACGAAACAAACGCCCACTTCTTCATTACGATCTCCTATCTCCAGTAATCCAACTTAAACATGTTTTTGAAAGTTTTATAATTTGAATTCAAACAGATTTGAATTCAAACTTCGTTTGATTGTTGTGACGCCCCCGATTCAATCATACACTAATCATACACGCAACCGTGTATGATCAATATCAGGGACTCACGGGAAGATATCACAACACAACTCTAAAATTAAAATAAGTCATACAAGCATCATAATACAAACCAGGGGCCTCGAGGGCTCGAAAACAAGTGCTCGATCATAGACGAGTCGGTGGAAGCAACAATATCTGAGTACGTACATAAGTTAAACAAGTTGCCATAAGATGGCTAGCACAAACCGGGATACAGATCGAAGAGGCACAGGCCTCCCGCACAGGATCCTCGTAACTACTCCCCGGTCGTCGCCGGTGGGCTGCACGTAGTAGTAGGCACCTCCGTGGTAGTAGTCGCCATCGACGGTGACGTCCGCCCCGGCTCCATCGTCTGCTGCAGCAATCGGGTAAAGAAAGGGGGAAAAGGGGAACAAGGCAACCGTGAGTAATCATCCAAAGTACTACAAGCAAGGAGCTACACTACATATGCATGGATATATGTGTAAAGGGCCATATCGGTGGACCGAATCTGCGAATGCCGTAATAAGAGGGGATAGCTAATCACGTCAAGACTATGCTTCGCAGCCTCCGCCTTGCAGCATGTAGCGAGAGTAGTCTCAAGTCCTCCAAGTAGCATCGCATAGCAATAATCCTACCCGCGATCCCTCCTCATTGCCTGTTAGAGAGCGACCACCGGGTTGTATCCGCACTTGGAAGGTTGTGTTTTATTAAGTATCCGGTTCTAGTTGTCATAAGGTCATGGTACAACTCCAAGTCGTCCAGCCATCAAGATCATGGCTATTCAATAGATTAACTTCCCTGCAGGGTGCACCACATTACCCGACACGCCGATCCCATTTGGCGGACACACTTTCCAGGTCATGCCCGCCGCGAAGATCAACACGCCGCAGCCCCACCTAGGCACAAGAGAGGTCAAGACGCGGTCTAAACCTAAGCGCCAGGGTGCAGGCCCATCGCCTTAGCACACACAAGACGCTTGAACGCGACGGAAGCAGACCTAGCCTAGCAGGCGTTCCAGTCCAATCCGGCGCGCGCCGCTAAGTCGCTGACGTCATGAAATGCTTCGGCTGATACCACGACGCCGGTTGCCCATATCTTGTCCCACGTGGCGGTTCGTGCGTATAAGGTCAACGACCCAACTCAGATCAAATACCAAGATCTCGTTAAGCGTGCTAAGTATCCGCGAACGCCGAACAGGGCCAGACCCACTTCTCTCCTAGGCGGTCTCAACCTGCCCTGTCGCTCCGCCATAAAGATCCACACAGAGCCGTTGGGACAAAGGTCCTTTCAGCCCCCAATCCGTGAATCACTCGCGAGTGCTCCACAAGCCGACCCGACTTTAGTCACCACATGTATCATGTATAACGTATATAGTATATACCCATGATCACTTCCCGAGTGATCACGGCCCGATAGTATAGCACAATGCATTTTAAAAGAATGTAGGGCCACAGATGGAATACTAGCATCCTATACTAGGCATGTAGGATTGCGGTAAAGATAACAACAGAGTAACAAGGAAAGGCTATGCATCGTGATAGGATAACGGAAAGCAAGAATATGCTACACTACTCTAATGCAAGCAGTATAGAAGAGAATAGGAGATATCCGTGATCAAGGGGGGCTTCCTGGTTGCTCTGGCAAGAGAGAGGGGTCGTCAACTCCGTAGTCGTACTGGGTAGCAGCGGCGTCGGTCTCGGTGTCTAGCGAGTGAAGAGGGGGAAGAACAATGAATACAATGCAAACAGATGCGTAACGATGCATGACAAAGCAATGCGTGATGCTAGGCGTGCCCTAACACGGTATGAGGTGATATCGGTGAAGGGGGGAAACATCCGGGAAAGTATCCCTGGTGTTTCGCGTTTTCGGACAAATGACTCGGAGAGGAAAAGTTACATGTTCACTATGCTAGGGACGCGTGGCGGACGAACGGGCTGCGTATCCAGATTCGACTCGTCATTCTGAGCAACTTTCGTGTACAAAGTTTTCCCATCCGTGTTACGGATTATTTTATATTAATTTTTAAAGTTTTAAATCATTTTCTAGATTGTTTTAATTCGAAAATTAAATGTTTAATTGCTATGGGTACACGTATGTACCCACGTAAAACTTGTGTGGTGACGGTAGAGGCCCAGCTTGACTTGGTCAATCGCCCCAAGACAGATCGGTCGGTGGGGCCAGTCAAAGTCAACATCCCAGTCGGCATTGACCGTTGACTGGTCAAATTGACCAGTGGGTCCCTACTGTCATTGAAACATGGACTAACTAACAATTTAATTAGTTTAAGTAGTTATTAGGGTAATTAAACTTAATTAGATTAATTAAACAGGATTAATTGACTTAATTAACTCATTAATTAATTAATTACCAATTTTATTTATTTTAACACATTTTTATATACGCTACGGCTGGGTCCCTGCCGTTAACGGCCAAAGGCCATAGCGGGTTCGGGCGTTGCGGCAGAACAAGCGCCACGGGTGCTAGGACCCGGTTGGGCGAGGGAGGCCGCTCGAGGGAGCGAGTAGGGGCGGCCTTGGCCTGCAGCGCAGCGTCTTGGGCGGGCGAGGCAGGCCATGAGAGGCCATGGTGAGGCGCCATGGCGCGGGTTCTGGGCGCACCTGTGCGAGGCCAAGCCTGCACGCGTCTGGCGCTGGTGTGGGACGACGCGTGCAGCGACAAGGCGACGAGCGAGCCGGCGCCGTGGTGCCCAAGGACAGGACAGAGGGAAGAGGGAGCCGACACAGGGCGAGAGATGTGACGTGGCGGCGTGTAGCGCGTCACGGAGAACGGTGAGAGCGAGGCTCGGACGGGCATGGCGGTGGATCTGCCAGGAGGAAGAGGGAAGGAAGGGGCTCACAAAGCCTCAGAGTTGAGCGAGGCGTGCTCGAGGAGGAGGACGAGGACGTGTGCAGTCCGTCGAGGAGGTCCGCGAGGTCCGGCGGGTCGGGTCGGTGATGAGGCGAGGCAAGGCGTCGGCCGACGAGCCGAGGCGGCGAAGCCTAGCCCCGGCGGCAAAGCGCTGGCAAGCGGGAGGCCTGGGTGCTCGAGGCGATGGCGTGCTTCAAGGAGACGGCCGGTCTTCGGCAAGGGCGTCCGACGCGGGGTGCGAAGGAGGAGGTTGGCGATGTGAGGGGGTCGGAGCATGGCAGGGAGCCACGAGAAGGTGGCCGTGGCGTGGGGGGCCTTCTACGCCGGCGGGGTGGGGCGACGGGCGGCGGGATTGGCGATGGGGACGGCGAGGCGCGTCGGTGGCCTCCTCTCGATCCCGATCCAGATCGGGAAAGAGGAGGGGGAGGAGATATTTGCGGGAGAGGAGTGGGGGGTGTCGGTGGCCAGTGGGGGGAGTGGGGGAGGTTAAGGCGCGGGGTGGGCGGCTGGCGGCCGGTGGTTTGCGACTGGTGGGCGAAGCCAAAGGCGCGGGGGTTTCTCCTTCTTCTTTTTAGTTTTAGTTTTTGTTTTTCCGTTTTGTATTTTCCTTTCTTTTATTTCTTTTCCTTTTCTGTTTTTACTTATTTTAAAATACTTAGGCATTTTATAAAATTGTGTTTATTACACCATATTGACTTATGTAAAATATGGCATCTCCCGAACATTTTTGTTTTAAATTTTGAAAAACTTTTATTGTTTGACTTTATTTCAATTTTGAATTTTGAACGGGATTTGAATCATCGCAAGACTATCAACAGTAATCGTGGTGACGTGGCATCATTGGCGGAGGGTTACTGTAGTGTAACTACCCGGGCATCACAATTCTCCTCCACTACAAGAAATGTCGTCCCGATATTTAAGAGGCAGAGTAAGGGGGAAAGGTCTGGTTACATTATTTCTAACGGATCTTCTCGGTCTTGGATACTCTTCTCGAAGAAGTTAATCCCTTTCATTGATGTCTTCATTTATTTTCTTCAGGTCATCATGATGTAGTAAGCATCCTTTCTTCGGGATCTTCATCATACTTCCGAAAAGGATAAGGGGTAGCTTCGAAAGGACGGACCTCTACAAGGTTGCTTATCTGGTAGATAACATCGGGGGAGGTGGCGGAAAGTAACTCCCGAATTGAAACTTAAGAAAATATCGAGAGCAAAGTAAGGAAGGTACCATGGGAAGTTTCAAACGGGCAGTCAATCGTTCGATGCCTGAAATAGGGTGTGAAAGTGGCTCAAGGCAATGAAAATAAGTATTGCGCATGATACCAGAATTGATCACTAGGAAGGTGGCCCATGAATTACATACGAAATCAAGCGCGAGGAATAACTTTGGCAACAGGGGTGTACAAGAGAGTCAGGTTTCGATCCTGTGGAACTGTGGGTTATGGGCCCACCATTTGGGTTAAAAGTAGGAAGGGCGGAGACGTCTTGTGTGATCATGCAAGCAAGGCATGTCAGAGGGTAGCCTGTCGATTATGTCGGCAACAACGTCGATACCAAGGGCGAGGGACGAAGAGAACCATTTTCCTGCTCGTTGAACGAGGCGGACCAATAGGCAAAGTTCCCGTCCGTCGGTGGCTACCGAAATGTCATCAACACTAGAAACAGGGTCTTACTGGCAGAGTGGTACAACGAGGTGTTTACATAAGCAACAGAATATTACTGCTTAGATCATATAGCTCACCAGAAAGGTTAAACAAAACAACGGAAAGGAAAAGGTGATCATCAGATTAAACAGAACCATGGAAAGGAAAATGTGGTTAAACACATGTTTCAGCGATATATCCTTCCCAAGGTCAAATAGAGCATGATATCCAAGACAGGATTGAAAGTAGAAAACCCTTTTGATAAGAGGAAAGAAATTTCATGACATTACCCATACAACGGTGTTTGGGTAATTTCAACAAGAACATTTAGCATGGTGCTCCAAAAGTTCTTATTGAAAATCGGAGTACCATAGACATGCTTCAAGATAGCACTGACATGTTCTTCAAGCAAAGGTCAAACTTTAGATACACAAAGGATCCATCAGGAACAACTCATAGAATAAGTCTTGCAATTGGCCCTCCAACCAGGTGCGCTAGGCATGACATCACCTTATTGGGTTATTAGAAATACCAATGCTATGACTCTTGGAAAAAGTTCCAACCATCATATCAGACCGAGTTTCAGTTCTGATAGGTGGCAGGATACCTCAGACTCAGGATGCCTAAGAAGGAAAGGTGCAACACAAATTGACGATATGACACTGTTAGATTCTCAGAAATGAACTATGGAGGCGAGTTGTCAAACAAGAGTTCATCATTAAACCAAGGAGAGGATGAGGAGGTGGCTGATTGACTCAACGACAATTCATTGAGATCTCCAAATGATGGATTTCCACAGTTGTGTGAACAAGGAGATAACATTTGCCGGATCAAATGATATAAGGAAGTATGCTCGAGGAGAACATACACAACTAAACATTGGTTGAAAGGTGCGCCAGAAATATGGGTTGGGTTGTACGAACAATGTCAGAATGGTGATTCAATAATCAATAGTCTAAGAATGAACGGCCGACCATTAACTTCAAAGCAATAGGGTTGCTAGAAGTGCAGGATCCAAACAGCACCATTCACTTGTTGGTACCCCGGTTGGAATCAACACGAGGACCATGAAAAAATGGTGATGGTGAGAAGTATCACTATACCAAGAATTCTCAAGAGGCGGAACAAATCTCAGAACATTCTTGACATAAAAGATGGTAATACTCCAAGTTAAAGAAGAACAATTGCTGGATAGCAAGGAACTCAAGGTATAACACCAAACATGAACAAGCTTGTGTTGGTGGGAAGGCAATAAAGTGGTCAAAGATAACACAAATCATCGGGGGCAAGGATGGTATTTCTCATCATGAACTCAATTGATATCCAAGAAGAGCTCATAAGGTTGATGATGATCACGACACATTTGTCGATAGATTTCATGAAGATGTAATCAATCATCAATGACATCAAGTCAAAGGAATGATGAAGCGGAAGGTTATTGGAACCATGGGTAGGACACAAACTTGAAACCAAGCTTGTTGTTCAAGGCAAAATGATATGACGATGAGGATCGACGTAAGGTTAGTTCATCATCGAGAATCGTGCTCCGGGAAGAAGGACCAGGTAGCACGGTTAAAATTTAGCACGGTAATGATATAGCCGATCAGGCTAGGGAAGATGTGATCGGGTACAAACTCGTAAGCAAAGAAGATTACTAAGAGTTGTTTAATCACGATGCGGACTCGATTCAGTTATCGATGTCCTTGAGTGTTTAATAACTCGAAGCCCGTGAAAAATTGTAATCAGTGAGAATGTAGTACTTGATGAAGAACTCATAAGAAGTTATGCAGTTCCAAGATAATCTCTAGATACCAGGGGGTAATACTCGATGACAGATCAAAGTAAAGGTTGGACTGGAGCATTGCTCTGCAGAAGACAAGTGCTTAAACTCGCACGAGAAATGGTATTTAAAGGAGAAAATGGTCGGAACCACGATTGCAAAAAGGTCAGATCCCAGATATAAGATGATCTTATACCAAGGGAATAATTAATTTTAAAAGAAGCTTCGATGAGAAGATGTACATCGTGTCCATGGGCATGAACACAAAGTTCAAGGTCGACTCCCACTTCTCCAATGCACAACCTTTCATTCACTTCTCGCGTTCAATGAAGTTGTAGTGTTGAAACTTTATCTGGCAAAATACCAGAAGAGTACGACTCGTGAAAACTTTTGAGTTCACACATATTAAGGAAGGCATAGGTTCAACCCATCGGGGCATCTTAGAATCATATACCAGAATATTTATAAGTAATTAACTCAAGCTCGAAGGCAGAGCATGGTTGAGAAAGCAGAGGATACAATTTACCAAAGGCATTATGTATCAGAGGAAAGGCTCACAAGGTTATTGAATATGAAGGGCGTTGTCAGATAAAATCCAACAAAGGATCTGGTGGTCCACAAGGGATCTGACGTGAGCATCGGTACTCAACTAGAGGAAGAAGAATGCAAGGAGATCAGATTATAGAAACAACTGACTAACTCAATTGTCAAATGCAAAGGAATTATGATATCCAAATCTAGGGATCAAAAGCAATGCTCTGATTAGGGATGGATAAGTTGAATAGCCTTAGGGTACAATCAATGACAATTGGATTGGTCGAGAATCAATTCCAGTTAAAAGAATGGAAGCTCAGCCGAAAAGTTAATTTATAAGGATCAATGATGATTGTGTGTATTCGCAAACATATTGAGTCAACAGACTCAAAATGATAATGACAAGGAATGTCAATAAGACTACGAGACTTATGGGATTAACCATAATGCAAGCAAGCAAGAATTTCAAGAGCAAAAGGCTCCAGAGGATTTTCGGAAGATCGAATAGTATTTTGAAGACTTTTGTGAAACACATGAACAATCGATGATGGCGGATACTCGACAAGTGCGAGGATTTATTTGAAGGGGTATTCATGTGGCAAAGAACTGCTAGGCGGTAGGCACAAAGTATTCTCAGAACAATAGAGAAAACTTCGGGGTATCTTGTAATAACAAGATCAATGGGGGATGATCATATGAATGGCAAGTGTAAGTAGTTATCCATAAGGATTTATCGATGGTCGGGAATAGCAAAAGTGATGGGCACAAAGCCTCGAGAGAATATCAAAGAGTATCTCCGAAATCTTCTGGTGCAATCGGTGATCATCTGGACTGAATGGCCTCTCCGGGAGAAAGTATTTTCAAGAACCTAAAGTTAGGTTTTAGTAAAAATCGTTTAACCCGAATAGAAGAAAGTTCAGAATCCCAGAGTAAAGGTCGAGGAGTAAAAGATCCTAGTACCACCCAATGGCGACGTGGGCCCGTAAGGCACACAGCCATGTTAGTAAAAGTTTTGCAATGTCTAGACTCGACTTCGGCCAAGGAGTGTGGAAGGGGGATTCCTACAGGCAGTCGGCTCTGATACCAACTTGTGACGCCCCCGATTCAATCGTACACTAATCATACATGCAAACGTCTACGATCAAGATCAGGGACTCACGGGAAGATATCACAACACAACTCTAAAATTAAAATAAGTCATACAAGCATCATAATACAAGCCAGGGGCCTCCAGGGCTCGAAAACAAGTTCTTGATCATAGACGAGTCAGCGGAAGCAACAATATCTGAGTACAGACATAAGTTAAACAAGTTGCCATAAGATGGCTAGCACAAACTGGGATACAGATCGAAAGAGGCACAGGCCTCCTGCCTGGGATCCTCCTAACTACTCCTGGTCGTCGTCAGCGGGCTGCATGTAGTAGTAGGCACCTCCATGGTAGTAGTCGTCATCGACGGTGGCGTCTGGCTCATGGGCTCCATCGTCTGGTTGCAGCAATCGGGTAAAGAAAGGGGGAAAAGGGGGAACAAGGCAACCGTGAGTACTCATCCAAAGTACTCGCAAGCAAGGGGCTACACTACATATGCATGGATATATGTGTAAAGGGCCATATCAGTGGACTGAACTGCAGAATGCCAAAACAAGAGGGGGATAGCTAATCCTTTCGAAGACTATGCTTTTGGTAGCCTCCGCCTTGCAGCATGTAGCAGAGAGTAGTCTGAAGTCCTCCAAGTAGCATCGCATAGCAATAATCCTACCCGGCGATCCCCTCCTCATTGCCCTGTTAGAGAGCGACCACCGGGTTGTATCTGGCACTTGGAAGGGTGTGTTTTATTAAGTATCCGGTTCTAGTTGTCATAAGGTCAAGGTACAACTCCAAGTCGTCCTGTTACCAAAGATCACGGCTATTCGAATAGATTAACTTCCCTGCAGGCGTGCACCACATTACCCGACACGCTCGATCCCATTTGGCCGGACACACTTTCCTGGGTCATGCCCGGCCGCGGAAGATCAACACGTCGCAGCCCCACCTAGGCACAACAGAGAGGTCAGCACGCCGGTCTAAACCTAAGCGCCGCAGGTGCAGGCCCATCGCCTTTAGCACACCTGCATGTTGCGAACGCGGCCGAAGCGGACCTAGCCTAGCAGCGTTCGGTCCAATCACAGGCGCGCGCCGCTCGATCCATCGACGTCACGAAATGCTTGGTGATACCACGACGCGGTTGCCCATATCTTGTCCCACGTGGCGGTTAGTGCGTATAAGGTCAACGACCCAACTCAGATCAAATACCAAGATCTCGTTAAGCGTGTTAAGTATCCGCTAACGCCGAACAGGGCCAGGCCAACCTCTCTCCTAGGCGGTCTCAACCTGCCCTGTCGCTCCACCACAAAGATCCATACAGAGAGCCATTGGGACAAAGGTCCTTTCAGCCCCCAATTCGTGAATCACTCGCGGGTGCTCCACAAGCCGACCCGACTTTAGTCACCACATGTATCATGTATAACATATATAGTATATACCCATGATCACTTCCCGAGTGATCACGGCCCGATAGTATAGCACAGCAGACGGACAAGAATGTAGGGCCACAGATGGAATACTAGCATCCTATACTAGGCATGTAGGATTGCAGGTAAAGATAACAACAGTAGTAACAAGGACAGGATATGCATTAGGATAGGATAACGGAAAGCAGTAACATGCTACACTACTCTAATGCAAGCAGTATAGAAGAGAATAGGCGATATCTGGTGATCAAGGGGGGCTTGCCTGGTTGCTCTGGCAAGAGAGAGGGGTCGTCAATTCCGTAGTCGTACTGGGTAGCAGCGGCGTCGGTCTCGGTGTCTAGTGAGAGAAGAGGGGGAAGAACAATGAATACAATGCAAACAAATGCGTAACGATGCATGACAAAGCAATGCGTGATGCTAGGCGTGCCCTAATGTAGTATGAGGTGATATCGGTGAAGGGGGGAAACATCCGGGAAAGTATCCCCGGTGTTTCGCGCTTTTCGGATAGATGACTCGGAGAGGAAAAGTTACAGGTTCACTATGCTAGGGACGCGTGGCAGACGAGCAGGCTGCGTATTCGGATTCGACTCGTCATTCTGAGCAACTTTCATGTACAAAGTTTTCCCATCCGAGTTACGGATTATTTTATATTAATTTTTAAAGTTTTAAATCATTTTCTAGATTGTTTTAATTCGAAAATTAAATGTTTAATTGCTATGGGTACACAGAAGTGTACCCACAGAAGGGCTTGTGTGGCTGACCAGTAGGCCCAGTTGACTTGGTCAACCCGATCTACCGCATGCATCGATGGTGGGGCGATCAAAGTCAACAGCCCAGTCGGCATTGACCGTTGACTGGTCAAATTGACCAGTGGGTCCCTAGTGTCATTGAAACATGGACTAACTAACAGTTTAATTAGTTTAAGTAGTTATTAGGGTAATTAAACTTAATTAGATTAATTAAACATGATTAATTGACTTAATTAACTCATTAGTTAATTAATTACCAATTTTATTTATTTTAACACATTTTTTATATACGTTAAAATGGGTCCCGGTCATCAACGGCCAAAGGCCATAGCGGGTTCGGGCGTTGCGGCAGAACAAGCGCCACGGGTGCTAGGACCCGGTTGGGCGAGGGAGGCCGCTCGAGGGAGCGAGCAGGGGCGGCGCCTGGCCTGCAGCGGCGTCTTGGCGAAGGGCGAGGCAGCCATGAGAGGCCATGGTGAGCGCCATGGCGCGATTCTGGCGCACCGTCGCGGGGCAAGCCGTGCACGTCGCGCGCACGGTCGCGGGATGACGCGTGCAGCGGCAAGGCGACGGGCGAGCCGGCGCGGGGACAGAGGGAAGAGGGAGCCGACGCAGGACGAGGAGATGTGACGTGACGGGCGTGTAGCGCGTGCAGTGAGCACGGTGACAGCGAGGCTTGGACGGGCATGGCGGTGGATCTGCCAGGGAGGAAGAGGGGAAGGGAAGGGGGCTCACAAAGCCCTGTAGTTGAGCGAGGCGTGCTCGAGGAGGAGGACGAGGACGTGTGCAGTCCGTCGAGGAGGTCCGGCGAGGTCCGACGGGGTCGGGGTCGGTGATGAGGCGAGGCCGCGGCGTCGGCCGACGAGCGCCAAGGCGGCGAGCCTAGCCCCCGGCGCGGCAGGCGCGCGGGCAAGCGGGAGGCCTGGGTGCTCGAGGCGATGGCGTGCTGCAAGGAGACGGACGGTCTTCGGCAAGGGCGTCCGACGCGGGGTGCAAAGGAGGAGGTTGGTGATGTGAGGGGGTCGGAGCATGGCAGGGAGCCACGAGAAGGTGGCCGTGGCGTGGGGGGCCTTCTACGCCGGCGGGGTGGGGCGACGGGCGGCGGGATTGGCGATGGGGACGGCGAGGCGCATCAGTGGCCTCCTCTTGATCCCGTTCGAGATCGGGAGAGAGGAGGGGGAGGAGATATTTATGGAGAGGAGTGGGGGGTGTCGGTGGCGATGGGGGAGTGGGGGAGGTTAAGGCGGCGGGGTGGGCCGGCCTGGCGGCCCGGTGGTTTGCGGCCTGGTGGGCCGAAGCCCAAGGGGCAGGGGGGTTTCTCCCTTCTTTTTTTAGTTTTAGTTTTAGTTTTTCCTTTTTGTCTTTTCATTTCTTTTATTTCTTTTCCTTTTCTGTTTTTACTTATTTTAAAATACTTAGGCATTTTATAAAATTGTGTTTATTACACCATATTGACTTATGTAAAATATGGCATCTCCCGAACATTTTTGTTTTAAATTTTGAAAAACTTTTATTGTTTGACTTTATTTCAATTTTGAATTTTGAACGGGATTTGAATCATCGCAAGACTATCAACAGTAATCGTGGTGACGTGGCATCATTGGCGGAGGGTTACTGTAGCGTAACTACCCGGGCGTCACAATCGTAACTTGAGTTTTATAACTCCGATTTAGTTGATTCTTTTTGCAAATCGAAGCTCTTGACCTAAACTTTCTGATAAGGCCAAATTCACGTAATTTTGGTATTGTTAGAAATTGTTTTATGTTGCAAGAGTTATTTGCTTGGTTTTGATGTTTTCCAAATTGTTTTCTTCGTTCTTTCCAATCTTTTGAGTGATTGCTTATGTGTGCTTACTATTGCTTGCTTATGATAGATTCACCGGAGTGTGACGAGTAGAACTATCAAGAGTTTTGAGTGCGAATCATCTTCATCAACATTGCAGGCAAGTTCACACTTTGATCATATCCGTTTTCATACCCAGTTTTTATGCATTAGATCAATCCTCAAACATTGCATGATTAGGATCTAATTAAATTGTGGGTTTTGGGAAGTAGATGAGGTAGTACCTATTACCTGTTTTATTATCAAACCCTTGGGAGTTACTTCTATGTTTGCTTATTATGCCATGCTATGCTAATAGACGTGGATTGGGTGAGTGTATCCATGACAGATGTGAGATTGTTATTTAATGGTTTATTTAAGGTGGCAACTTAAACACATATCTGGGCGGATTGAGGTACCTGGGTATTCCAGGATTGCCTATTTTTTTGGACTGCCACCCAGGCTCAAAGGGATCATGAGATTATTCATGCTAGAAACTTCCGTGTGCAGCCACAAGCTACTATGGGCTCTAGCATAGTTGATTAAGTCGTGCGAACTCTTACAGTGGTAGACTAGCAGATGTAGGGGATGTAGGTGTAACGGTCTACCCATCGTAAGGTGCTAGCGCTTCTGAAAGACTGTGTCTCGGTCATCCATTTCTCAAACACCATGTAGTGCGAGAATCCCAACGAAGGAGATCGAGTCTTGTGGGGAAAAGTGCACAAACCTCTGCAGAGTGTACAAACTAATCATGGTTAGCCGTGTCCCCGGTTATGGACATCTTGAGTATCTAGTACTTGGATTATCATGTGAATCTCATCATGTTACTTTAAATAATTTTGTTGGGTTAATGATGATATTTTTAATTGGGATTGAGAATGATGTCAACCATTCTCAATGTTTAACAACCACCATGATAGTTAAATAAAATTTATTCCTTTGCAGTAGGGAAAAATTGGCTTTTCGCAAAAACTTTATAACCATGGAGCTTTTCCACCAGCCAAATATGCATGTAGTGATAGCCTTTATTCATCATTATCCTATGGTGTGAATTTGCCATTACATTCAATGTACTGACCCTTTGTGGCTACAATGTCTCATGTTGCAGGATCTTACGACGAGTAAGTGATACGTTAGGGTTATGATTTCTACACTCAACTTTGCTGTTGGTGTTCATGGGAATCCACAACCTTGTTACTTCTGCTATTTGGATTGAGGTAATAGTTTTTACGTTACTTTATACATGTGATTTACCTCTGTTATAAATCCTCGAGTCTTGTGTGTCAAAGATACCGATCCGTGGATGACACTTAAGCACAGAGACTTGATCCATTCGGGTCGGGTCGCTACAGTCAACTTTGCATGCATGTGGATCATGTTGAGAATATGTTATGTGATAGCTATATTGTTGAATTTGAATATGATTCCACATGTAATTATTACGAGAGAGGAAAATATAATTGTAGAAATTTTCATGATAATAAATTACCTCTAGTTATGTTGAGATTGCTATTGTTTCTTTCCACTTCCTTGCATATGCTAGTTTTTGCTTGCTATGATAATTTGTTTGCCTATAACATGCCTATGCATAGGAAGTACGTTATACTTAGATGTGTTTTTCATGTGTTTCATGATGCTCTCTTTGTGCTTTAATTCTGTATTTGATGTGAGCATCATTAAAAAAATTATGCCTAGCTAGGGGCGTTAAACGATAGCGCTTGTTGGGAGGCAACCCAATTTTATTTTTGTTTCTTGATTTTTGTTTCTATTTAGTAATAAATAATTCATCTAGCCTCTGTTTAGATGTGGTTTTGTGTTTTAATTAGTGTTTGTGCCAAGTAGAACCTTTGGGAAGACTTGGGTGAAGTCTTTATGATCATGCTGTAAAAAACAGAAACTTTAGCGCTCACGAGATTAGCTAAAACTTTTTACTGGAGAGTGATATTTAGTTGATTCTTTTTAATATGATTAATAGACAAATTTCTCACGCCCAGAAATTTATTTTAGAATTTTTTGAGTTACATAAGTATACGTTTGATCAAGATTACTACAAATTGTTCTGTTTTTGACAGATTCTGTTTTTCTTGTGTTGTTTGCTTATTTTGATGAATCTATGGATAGTATCGGAGGGTATGAACCATAGAGAAGTTGGAATACAATAGGTTTAACACCAATATAAATAAAGAATGAGTTCATTACAGTACCTTATGGTGGTGATTTGTTTTCTTATACTAACGGAGCTCATAAGATTTTCTGTTGAGTTTTGTGTTGTGAAGTTTTCAAGTTTTGGGTAAAGATTTGATGGATTATGGAATAAGGAGTGGCAAGAGCCTAAGCTTGGGGATGCCCAAGGCACCCCAAGGAAAAATTTAAGGACAACCAAAAGCCTGAGCTTGGGGATGCCCCGGAAGGCATCCCCTCTTTCGTCTTCGTCTATCGGTAACTTTACTTGAGGCTATATTTTTATTCACCACATGATATGTGTTTTGCTTGGAGCGTCTTGTATGATTTGAGTCTTTGATTTTTAGTTTATGAAAGCACAAGTGCTCCCTATGTGGTTTTGGTAATTAATGTCAACATATCTCTTGTTGGACTGACACCTTTATCTAGTATGTTTCAGATAAGTTCAACAATGGAGTGGCATGGACTAAAGGATGTGGGAACTCTTTCAAGATGCTAAGGACAAAGGATTGGCTCAAGCTTTAAGCTCAAGACTCTTCATTTTACATTTTAGTGATCGAAGATCACATTGAGTCTATAGTAAAAGCCAATACTATCAAGGAGGGATGAGGTGTTGCTTAATGAGCCTCTTGATTCATGTGCTTAGTGATATGCTCCAAAACCCTCAACTACTTTCCCACTTCCACACATATGACCTAAAACTAAAGTCAAACTCGGCCCTACCGATTCTTTCTATCCGGCGCCACCGAGTTCAGATGTCATAGCCACTGCCACAAACCCTAAGCAAATCGGTGTCACCGATAGGGATCTCGGTCTCACCGAGATGGGATTGTAATCTCTCTGTGTATGTCCATTACCAAAATCGGTCTCACCGAGTTTGTGCAATCGGTACAACCGAGATTACAATGTAAAGTCTTGGTTTCCTTTTTGTAACTTTTCGGTCTCACAAAAGAGCAAATCGGTCCCACCGAGTTTACCTGACCAACTCTCTGGTTAGATAATTACCAAAATCGGTCTCACCGAGTTTGTGTAATCGGTCTCACCGAGATTATGTTATGCCCTAACCCTAACCATATCGGTCCTACCGAGTTGCATGTCAGTCCCACCGAAAACCCTAATGGTCACTAGGTTTACTAAATTGGTCTGACCGAGTTTTATGATTCGGTCCCACCGAGTTTGGTAAATTTTGTGTAACGGTTAGATTTTGTGTGGAGGCTATATATACCCCTCCACCTCCTCTTCATTCGTGGAGAGAGCCATCGAACAAGCCTACACTTCCAAATCCTATTTCGAGAGAGAACTACCTACTCATGTGTTGAGGCCAAGATATTTCATTCCAACCATATGAATCTTGATCTCTAGCCTTCCCCAAGTTGCTTTCCACTCAAATATTCTTTCCACCAGATCCAAATCCTATGAGAGGGAGTTGAGTGTTGGGGAGACTATCATTTGAAGCACAAGATCAAGGAGTTCATCATCAACACACCATTTGTTACTTCTTGGAGAGTGGTGTCTCCTAGATTGGCTAGGTGTCACTTGGGAGCCTCCGACAAGATTGTGGAGTTGAACCAAGGAGTTTGTAAGGGCAAGGAGATCGCCTACTTCGTGAAGATCTACCGCTAGTGAGGCAAGTCCTTTGTGGGCGACGGCCATGGTGGAATAGACAAGGTTGCTTCTTCGTGGACCCTTCGTGGGTGGAGCCCTCCGTGGACTCGCGCAACCGTTACCCTTCGTGTGTTGAAGTCTCCATCAACGTGGATGTACGATAGCACCACCTATCGGAACCACGACAAAATCATCCGTGTCTCCAATTGCGTTTGAATTCTCCAAACCCTTCCCTTTACATTCTTGCAAGTTGCATGCTTTATTTTCCGCTGCCTATATGCTCTTTGCCTGCTTGCTTGCTTGTTATGTATTGAAAAAGTTAAACTTGTGCCTAAACTCCATTTAAACCAAAAGAAGTTAAAAACAGCAACTTTGGTACTTAGTGTCTAATCACCCCCCTCTAGACACCTCTTCTCAAGATCCTACAAGTGGTATCAGAGCTTTGGTCTCCATTGCCTTGGTTTAATCACCATTGGAGGAAGATGGATGAGTCTACTTTGGGGAGTCTTAGACATAGAGTGCCTATTCTTGATGGAGAGTATTTTCATGAGTGGAAAAATGAGATGCTTGTAACTTTCAATCAATATCATTTGAACAAGTACATTGCTAGCCCCTGTGCACCTCATGTTGATCCTATGCATCCTACTCTTGATGAATCCATTGACATGATTAGGAATCTTAGAACTGTTAATCTTATCACTAGAGGCTTGCCTAGAAACTTA
Organism: Aegilops longissima; assembly: GCA_021605205.1. Classification (NCBI taxonomy): domain Eukaryota; kingdom Viridiplantae; phylum Streptophyta; class Magnoliopsida; order Poales; family Poaceae; genus Aegilops; species Aegilops longissima. Next base: position 525,813,636 of record CM038679.1, read on the forward strand.
ATTAGAATCTTGCCTACTCTTGAGTGTGCCTACACTATATGGAAATTTCTTGAGGAACGCTTTCCAAATTATTCCTTGAAAAATCTAGATGAAATTCTCTATAAGTCTATTGCCTTGAGTAAGATGAATACTAGTGACCCTATGTTTGGTGATCGTCTATTTGAACTTACCGACCTTATGCGTGCCAATGGAGATGTTGGAATTATTGGTGATATTATTTCCGAAGCTATAAGAATTCATAAGCAAGATCGTTGTCAAGCTCACTCTAACGAATTACCCTCTCTAGGACTTGATCCACCACATGACGATGTTGAACATGGACACTATGATGAGGATGATGATAGTGACTTCGATCGTGATGATGCAATGAGACATTTTGGTCTTATGGCAAATCTTCGGGGATATGTGTCAGGAGGAAAGGAATGGGTTCTTGACAGTGGATGTACCGATCACATGACCGGAGATAAAGACATGTTTTGTGAGCTTGCTGAAAATGATAGTCCTCGAAAGTATGTCATAGACGACTAGGTCACGTTGGCATGAGAAATCTTGACAAGCTTATTAAAGGAAATCATATCCTTGGAGTTAACGATGTCATATTTGATAAGTATAGACTGTGCAGTGCTTGTCAAGCAGGTAAACAGGTTGGAGGGAGGCATCCCGTGAAGAACATCATGACCACAAGGAGGCCACTCGAGCTACTTCATATGGACCTTTTTGGTCCCAACGCCTACAAAAGCCTCGGTGGAAATTCTTTTGGTCTAGTTATAGTTGATGATTTTTCAATATTTACGTGGGTGTTCTTTCTCGATGATAAATCGCATGTCGAAAAGATCTTCAAAAACTTCGCTAGGAAGGCCCAAAATCAATTTGAAGTAAAGATCAAGAAGGTTAAATGGCGACAACGGACGGAGTTCAAGAACATAAATGTGGACACCTTTCTTGACGAAGAAGGGATTTCACACGAGTTCTCGGCTACGTACACACCTCAACAAAATTGAGTTGTTGAGAGAAAGAACCGGACGCTCATCGAAATGGCGAGAACGATGCTTGATGAGTACAAGACGCCGAAGCACTTTTGGGCAGAAGCGGTTGATACAGCTTGTCATGCAACAAATCGGTTGTATCTTCACAAGCTACTCGGCAAGACGGCATACGAGCTCCTCACCAGTAACAAACCCCAAGTTGGATACTTTCGAGTATTCGGCTCAAAGTGCTACATTCTTGATAAGCATCATCGTTCAAAATTTTCTCCTAAGTCTCATGAAGGTTTCCTACTAGGTTATGGCTCAAACTCTCACACTTACCGTGTCTACAACAATTTCACACGAAAAGTTGAAGAGACGGTAGATGTGAATTTTGATGAATCTAACGGCTCGCAAGTAGAGCAATTGCCAATTGATGTAGGAGACAAAGACCCTTCGGAAGCAATCCAAGACTTGTCTATTGGCAAGGTCCATCCAAGGAGGTGAAGGAGAGTACCTCGTCTGTCCAAGTGGAAGCTTCTACATCACGGCAAGGTGAACCGAGAGTTGATACAGAAGCATCCACAAGTGGAACACACCAAGATGAAGAAAACGAGGAAGAACATCACGAACGTCAACAACCTCCTTCTCCACCTCGACAAGAAAACTACAACGCCAACAATGAAGAAGAAGAAGAAGAAGAAGAAGAACAAGATGAAGAAGATGTTCAACCGAGACCCAAGCAAAAGCTTTCACGAGTTCGAGCAAGAATTGCTAAAGACCATCCCGTCGAGCAAATCTACAATGATATTCAAACCGGGAGAATCACTCGCCCTAAAACTCGTTTAGCTAACTTTTGCGAAAACTATTCTTTCATCTCTAGCATTGAACCTATGAAGGTCGAAGAAGCATTGGAAGATCCGGATTGGGTAAATGCTATGCATGAAGAGCTACACAACTTTGAGAGAAACCAAGTTTGGACATTGGTTGAGAAGCCCGACAACAACCACAACATCATCGGTACCAAATGGGTGTTTCGCAACAAGCAAGATGAAGATGGACAAGTAGTTCGCAACAAAGCACGTCTCGTCGCCCAAGGCTACACACAAGTTGAAGGTATGGACTATGGTGAGACTTATGCTCCCGTTGCTAGACTTGAGTCCATTCGCATCTTGCTTGCCTATGCTAATCACCATAATATCACCTTGTACCAAATGGACATTAAAATTGCTTTTCTAAATGGTGAAATAGAGGAGGAAGTTTATGTTAAACAACCTCCCAGCTTTGTTAATCCTAAGAAACCAAACCATATTTACAAACTTCACAAAGCCCTTTATGGTCTTAAACAAGCTCCTAGAGCTTGGTATAAATGCTTGACCAAGTTTCTTCTTGAAAAAGGCTTTGAAATTGGGAAAATTGATTCCACACTTTTTACTAAAAGGGTTAATGGAGAACTATTTGTGTGCCAAATCTATGTTGATGATATTATATTTGGATCAACTAACCCTCATTGTAGTGAAAAGTTTGGGAAGCTAATGTCGGAGAAGTTTGAGATGTCAATGATGAGTGAACTCAAATTCTTTCTTGGGTTGCAAATCAAGCAAACTAAGGAAGGTACTTTTGTCTCTCAAACGAAGTACACTAAGGACTTATTCAAGAAGTTCAATATGCAAGAGTGCAAAGGTATGTCTACACCCATGCCTACTAGTGGACATCTTGATTTGACCAAAGATGGTAAACTGGTTGATCAAAAGGTTTATCGATCCATGATTGGATCATTGTTATACCTATGTGCTTCACGTCCCGATATTATGCTAAGTGTGTGCGTGTGTGCAAGTTATCAAGCTGCTCCTAAAGAATGTCATCTTAAGGCCGTGAAAAGGATAGTGAGATACTTAATTCATACACCATTTTTTGGCATTTGGTATCCTAAGAGGGCCTCTTTCGATCTTGTTGGCTATTCCGACTCGGACTATGCCGGAGACAAGGTTGATAGAAAGTCCACTTCGGGTACTTGTCAATTTCTTGGTAGATCTCTTGTGTCTTGGTCCTCCAAGAAAGAAAACTCGGTATCCTTATCTACAGCCGAAGCGGAGTACATTGCCGCTGGTTCATGTTGTGCTCAATTACTTTGGATGACCCAAACTCTTAAAGATTATGGGATATATGTGAAACATGTTCCATTGCTTTGTGTCAATGAAAGTGCTATCAAAATTGGTCATAATCCCGTACAACATTCTTGAACTAAGCATATTGAAGTTCGTCATCATTTCATTCGAGATCATGTTGCTAAGGGTGACATTAAACTTAAGCATGTTTGCACCAAAAAGCAATTAGCGGATATATTTACTAAACCTCTTGATGAGAAAGTGTTTTGCAGGTTGAGAGGAGAATTGAACATCATTGATGCTTCAAACTTGGAGTAGAAACTCCATTGGATACATGCAAGACATGAGCTTATGACTAATCCATGATATCTTTTTATAATGAAAATATTATATCTTGGATATATTTGCATCTTGCATGTTATCTAACCCTTGTAGGTACTTGGTTGAATCAAATTCCATGAGATTGTAATCTACTCACATCTTGAGCAACCTCTACATCACCAAGTCTCTACACTATGGTGGCTGAATACAAGGAAGCACGAAATTACTCAAACATATCCTTTGACAAACTCTATGTTAAGCTTCATGATTATCATTTTTGGATATACAAGTGCTCTTCCTTGCAAGAACTAACCCATGTAGGTAGATGGACTCAAATTCCAAGTGGTGCTCCCAACTCTTGATGAGCTACATCAACCTTGAGCAACCCACACAAGTTCAACTACATGGTCAACACAACCAACCAAGGTATGTTATTCCATCTTAGAGAAGCTTTACTCCGAGTCATGAGCTAAAGCAACTCGACAAGATGAGAATACATCAAGATGCTTAAACAAAAAATGGTAACCCCATTTTGAGCTTAAACGATGAGTATGACCTATGATCAAGTGATCTCACTTGACTCCTAAGTCAATATACTCTAACATAGGTGACTTTGTCGCCGACCATCTCTAGATGAAGTTCTCTCGTGTTCCTTTCTGTGTTTTTTTGCATTTGTCTCATGCATATTTGTTTCCCCTTTCAAAAAAAACTTCATCTAGATTTCTTTCTGTTTGCTCTGCATTTCCTGCATCCAATTCATTGCACATCATTCAGTAAATTCCTTGCAAATCTTTGTGAGATCTTACTAGTCTAGTGAGCTGAGGTGACAAGTGCTTTCTCTGAGATGAACTCGGTTTCACCGATTTGTTGTTTTTGGTCCAACCGAAACCTTTCGGTACAACCAAATCATACAACTCGGTGCCACCGATTTCACAACAGGAAAAACAGTTTGCCACTTATTCCGTGTTTCTTCTGATCCAGCTCCACTCAATGAATCTTGTCCTCTACAAGCATCAAAAAATTTATCCAGTGCTTTGTGTTGTGACTCAAGGACCTAACCCATTCACAACAAATTCCAGAAGACCCTTCTTGGAAATTGATTTCAAAGGGGGAGAGAGAGATCACATCAAAGCTTATCACTTCCAAAAGGGAGAGAGTATTAAGGGGGAGAAAGAGATCTCCAGGGGGAGAGAATACTCAAGTAGAAAGTATTTCTCAAGGATCCCAGATGCTTGGTGTTCAAGAGGAGAGATGCCACATGTATTTTTGGGGGAAAGACATGTTCATGTGTGCTTATTTGCATTAAGCTCTGTTCATTTATATCTTTCAGCTCTGATCTTTTGTTCCCTATCTTCTCCTAGTATCCCATGCTAGATTCAGGGGGAGCAAGACATCTAAGGGAAAGGAATCATTCAAATTCATTTCATATCTTTACTCTTGGGGGACATGTCTAATCCAATGTGGTACTTAGTACTCACTCTCTACATGTCGTCCCAGTCTTGGTATTCTTGTGGTTTCTTCTGTTTGCTCTGGATAGTAGATGTACCTGTGTTATCTAACCTTGTTTGTGCAGGTTCATTTCACCCTAAGCCAACTCAAGACTACAAGGTAAGTATATGCATCACACTCATTTGTATGAGGAATTCTTGTTGATGTACATACTGCTTGCAAGAAGGACTCATGAGCATAAAGGTACTTTCTTTAATATTCTTCGCTCTTATGCATATGGCCTAGATACATGTAACACATTGCCTACTCTATCATGGTTATGCTCTCACATGCTTCTCTATTCCGTATTCACATGATTGCATACATATAGGGGGAGCCTATGCTTGTTACATGTCTTTCCAAAGCTTTACTTGCTACTCTTTATATCATTATCTAAAGCTTTGATGTATGTTGTCATCAATTACCAAAAAGGGGGAGATTGAAAGCACAAGTGCTCCCTAGGTGATTTTGGTAAATAATGTCAACATATCTCTTGTTGGACTAACACCTTTATCTAGTATGTTTCAGATGAGTTCAACAATGGAGTGGCATGGACTAAAGGATGTGGGAACTCTTTCAAGATGCTAAGGACAAAGGATTGGCTTAAGATTCAAGCTCAAGACTCTTCATTTTACATTTTAGTGATCCAAGATCACATTGAGTCTATAGGAAAAGCCAATACTATCAAGGAGGGATGAGGTGTTGCTTAATGAGCCTCTTGCTTCATGTGCTTAGTGATATGCTCCAAAACCCTCAACTACTTTCCCACTTCCACACATATGACCTAAACCTAAAGTCAAACTCGGCCCTACCGATTCTTTCTATCCGACGCCACCGAGTTCAGATGTCATAGCCACTGCCACAAACCCTAAGCAAATCGGTATCACCGATAGGGATCTCGGTCTCATCGAGATGGGATTGTAATCTCTCTATGTATGTCCATTACCAAAATCGGTCTCACCGAGTTTGTGCAATCGGTACTACCGAGATTACAATGTAAACTCTCTGTTTCCTTTTTGTAACTTTTCGGTCTCATCGAAAGAGCAAATCGGTCCCACCGAGTTTACCTGACCAACTCTCTGGTTAGCTAATTACCAAAATCGGTCTCACCGAGTTTGTGTAATCCGTCTCACCGAGATTACATTATGCCCTAACCCTAACCACATCGGTCCTACCGAGTTGCATGTCAGTCCCACCGAAAACCCTAACAGTCACTAGGTTTACTAAATCAGTTTGACCGAGTTTTATAATTCGGTCCCACCGAGTTTGGTAAATTGTGTGTAACGGTTAGATTTTGTGTGGAGGCTATATATACCCCTCCACCTCCTCTTCATTCATGGAGAGAGCCATCTGAACAAGCCTACACTTCCAGCATCCTATTTCTGAGAGAGAACTACCTACTCATGTGTTGAGGCCAAGATATTTCATTCCAACCATATGAATCTTGATCTCTAGACTTCCCCAAGTTGCTTTCCACTCAAATCTTCTTTCCACCAGATCCAAATCCTATGAGAGAGAGTTGAGTGTTAGGGAGACTATCATTTGAAGCACAAGAGCAAGGAGTTCATCATCAACACACCATTTGTTACTTCTTGGGGAGTGGTGTCTCCTAGATTGGCTAGGTGTCACTTGGGAGCCTCCGACAAGATTGTGGAGTTGAACCAAGGAGTTTGTAAGGGCAAGGAGATCGCCTACTTCGTGAAGATCTACCGCTAGTGAGGCAAATTTATTAGAATACTCTATGTGCTTCACTTATATCTTTTGAGCTAGAAAATTTTGCTCTAGTGCTTCACTTATATCTTTTAGAGCACGGTGGTGGTTTTATTTTATAGAAATTATTGATCTCTCATGCTTCACTTATATTATTTTGAGAGTCTTTTAGAATAACATGGTAGTTCACTTTGGGTATAAAATTAGTCCTAATATGATGAACATCCAAGATGGGTATAATAAAAACTATCATATAAAGTGCATTGAATACTATGTGAGAAGCTTGATACTTGATAATTGTTTTGAGATATGAAGATGGTGATATTAGAGTCATGCTAGTTGAGTAGTTGTTAATTTGAGAAATACTTGTTCTAAAGTTTGTGATTCCCGCAGCATGCACGTATGGTGAACCGTTATGTGATGAAGTCGGAGCATGATTTATTTATTGATTGTCTTCCTTATGAGTGGCGGTCGGGGACGAGCGATGGTCTTTTCCTACCAATCTATCCCCCTAGGAGCATGTGCGTAGTACTTCGTGTCGATAACTAATAGATTTTTGCAATAAGTATATGAGTTCTTTATGACAAATGTTGAGTCCATGGATTATACGCACTCTCATCCTTCCACCATTGCTAGCCTCTCTAATACCGCGCACCCTTCGCCGGTATCATACACCCACCATATACCTTCCTCAAAACAGCCACCATACCTACCTATTATGGCATTTCCATAGCCATTCCGAGATATATGCAACTTACCACCGTTCCGTTTATTATGACACGCTTCATCATTGTCATATTGCTTTGCATGAGCATTTAGTTGACATCGTATTTGTGCAAAAGCCACCATTCATAATTCTTTCATACATTTCACTCTTGATTCATTGCGTATCCCGGTACACCGCCGGAGGCATTCACATAGAGTCATATTTTGTTCTAAGTATTGAGTTGTAATTTTTGAGTTGTAAGTAAATAAAAGTGTGATGATCATCATTATTAGAGCATTGTCCCAAGTGAGGAAAGGATGATGGAGACTATGTTTCCGCCACAAGTCGGGATGAGACTCCAGACGAAAAGAAAAAACTGGAAGAAAAAAAAAGAGGCCATACAAAAGGAAAAAAGCCAAAATAAAAAAATGAGAGAAAAGGAGAGAAGGGACAATGTTACTATCCTTTTGCCACACTTATGATTCAAAGTAGCACTATAATCTTCATGATAGAGAGCCTCCTATGTTGTCACTTTCATATACTAGTGGGAATTTTAAACTATAGAACTTGGCTTGTATATTCCAATGATGGGCTTCCTCAAAATGCCATAGGTCTTCGTGAGCAAGCAAGTTGGATGCACACCCACTTAGTTTCTTTTGTTGAGATTTCGTACACTAATAGCTCTAGTGCATCCGTTGCATGGCAATCCCTACTCACTCACATTGATATCTATTGATGGGCATCTCCATAGCCCGTTGATACGCCTAGTTGATGTGAGACTATCTTCTCCTTTTTGTCATCTCCACAACCACCATTCTATTCCACATATAGTGTTATGTCCATGGCTCATGCTCATGTATTGCGTGAAGATTGAAAAATTTGAGAACATCAAAAGTATGAAACAATTGCTTGGCTTGTCATCGGGGTTGTGCATGATTAAATACTTTGTGTGATGAAGATAGAGCATAGCCAGACTATATGATTTTGTAGGGATAACTTTCTTTGGCCATGTTATTTTGAGAAGATATGATTGCTTCGTTAGTATGCTTGAAGTATTATTATTTTCATGTCAATATTAAACTTTTGTCTTGAATCTTTTGGATCTGAACATTCATGCCACAATAAAGGAAATTACATTGAGAAATATGCAAGGTAGCATTCCACATCAAAAATTCTGTCTTTATCATTTACCTACTCGGGGACGAGCAGGAATTAAGCTTGGGGATGCTTGATACGTCTCTAATGTATCTATAATTTTTTATTGTTCCATGCTATTATATTATCTGTTTTGGATGTTTAATGGGCTTTACTAAGCACTTTTATATTAATTTTGGGACTAACCTACCAACCGAAGGCCCAGTGCAAATTGCTGTTTTTTTTGCCTATTTCAGTGTTTCGCAGAAAAGGAATATCAAACGGAGTCCAAACGGAATGAAACCTTCGGGAGAGTTATTTTTGGAACAAACGTGATCTAGAGGACTTGGAGTGGACGTCAAGAAAGAAGCGAGGAGGCCACAAGGCAGGGAGGCGCGCCCCCACCCTCGTGGGCCCCTCGCAGCTCCACCGACCTACTTCTTCCTCCTATATATACCCATGTACCCCGAAAACATCCAGGAGCACCACGAAACCCTATTTCCATCGCCGCAAACTTCTGTACCCGTGAGATCGCATCTTGGGGCCTTTTCCGGCACTCCTCCAGAGGAGGAATCGATCATGTAGGGCTTCTACATCAACACCATAGCCTCTCCGATGATGTGTGAGTAGTTTACCACAGACCTTCGGGTCCATAGTTATTAGCTAGATGGCTTTTTCTCTCTCTTTGGATCTAAATACAAAGTTATCCTCGATTCTCTTGGAGATCTATTCGATGTAATTCTTTTTGCGGTGTGTTTGCAGAGATCCGATGAATTGTGGGTTTATGATCAAGATTATCTATGAACAATATTTGAATCTCCTCTGAATTCTTTTATGTATGATTGGTTATCTTTGCAAGTCTCTTCGAATTATCAGTTTGGTTTGGCCTACTAGATTGATCTTTCTTGCAATGGGAGAAGTGCTTAGCTCTAGGTTCAATCTTGCGTTGCTCGATCCCAGTGACAGAAAGGGAAACGACACGTATTGTATTGTTGCCATCGAGGATAAAAAGATGGGGTTTATATCATATTGCTTGAGTTTATCCCTCTACATCATGTCATCTTGCCTACTGCGTTACTCTGTTCTTATGAACTTAATACTCTAGATGGATGCTGGATAGCGGTCGATGTGTGGAGTAATAGTAGTAGATGCAGAATCGTTTCGGTCTACTTGTCCCGGACGTGCTGCCTATATACAGGATCATGCCTAGATATTCTCATAATTATGCACTTCTCTATCAATTGCTCGACAGTAATTTGTTCACCCACCGTAATACTTACGCTATCTTGAGAGAAGCCACTAGTGAAACCTATGGCCCCCGGGTCTATTTTCCATCATATAAGTTTCCAATCTATTTTTACTTTGCATTCTTTACTTTCAGTTTATATCATAAAAATACCAAAAATATTTATCTTATTATCTCTATCAGATCTCACTTTTACAAGTGGCCGTGAAGGGATTAACAACCCCTTTATCGCGTTGGTTGCAAGGTTCTTATTTGTTTGTGCAGGTATAAGGCGACTTGTGTGTAACCTCCTACTGGATTGATACCTTGGTTCTCAAAAACTGAGGGAAATACTTACGCTACTTTGCTGCATCACCCTTTCCTCTTCAAGGGAAAAACCAAGGCAAGCTAAAGAGGTAGCAGTCACCGAGGGTCCCACAAGGTAGGGGCGCGCCCTCCACCCTTTTGGCTGCCTCGTGGCTCTTCTGACTTGATCTCCAAGTCTCCTGGGTGTCTTCTGGTCCAAGAAAAATCATGGCGAAGGTTTTATTCCGTTTGGACTTTGTTTGGTATTCCTTTTCCGCGAAGCTAAAAAACAAGGAAAAAATAGAAACTAGCACTGGTCTCTAGGTTAATAGGTTAGTCCCAAAATAAAATAAAATAGCATATTAATGCATATAAAACATCCAAAACAGATAATATAATATCATGGAACAATAAAAAATTATAGATACGTTGGAGACGTATCAGTGCATCTATTGGGGACTTCCGCGTTTCTCCTACTGGATTGATACCTTGGTTCTTAACTGAGGGAAATACTTATCTCTACTTTGCTGCATCACCCTTTCCTCTTCAAGGGAGAAACCAATGCAAGCTCAAGAAGTAGCAGGAAGAATTTATGGCGCCGTTGTCGGGGAGATCTACGTCAAGCCTACCAAGTACCCATCATAAACTCTCATCTCTTGCATTACATTATTTGCCATTTGCTTCTCGTTTTCCTCTCCCCCACTTCTAAAACGTTTTTAGAAAAATACAAAAATATTTTCCTTTTTATTCGCCCTTCTTTCGTTCGTCTTTTCGTTTGCCCTTATGTTTTACTTGGTTTGTTTGCTTGGCATAATTGTGTATTTTATTGAAAAAACAGTAAGCAAAGAGTTTATGGATCCTCATCCACTTGCTAATCTTTCTAAGAGATCCAATTATGATGAGCCTATTGCTAGTGAGTTGAGTGCACTAGACTATCTTTATGAAGTTTTGCTTGAAATTTGTGAATCTGAAATATGTGATGAAGTGTTAAAAGAAGAAATTTTTGAAGTGATTCATGATAGCTCCTTGAATGAAAAGCATGATTGCAATGATGTTATTATAAATTCTATTAATGTCAATTGTGCTAATCATATGCAAAAACCTAAGCTTGGGGATGCTAATTTTGCAATGCCAACTACTTATTGTAATAATCATGATTGGGATGATTCTTCTTATGATCTTGAAAATTTATTTAAGCCTCGTGATGAACATGTTTGCAATAATATTGAAAGTGGGTCTGGAAGAGTGTCAACTTTAGGAAATAATGATCACACTACTTTGGAGATTGATACGCCTTATGATTTTTTTTTGATAAAAGTGGGTTTGGAGAGGTCATGACTTTATTTCATGATAATCCCACTATATAGGAAGAGTGTCAACTTTGTATGCATATGGATCATGTAGAGAATATGTTATGTGATAGCTATATTGTTGAATTTGATTATGATCCTACATGTAATTATTATGAGAGAGTAAAATATGGTTGTAGAAATTTTCATGCTACTAAATTACCTCTCGTTATGTTGAGATTGCTATTGTTTCTTTCTTCTTCCTTGCATATGCTAGTTTTTGCTTGTCTTGATAATTTGTTTGCTTATAAAATGCCTATGCATAGGAAGTATGTTAGCCTTAAACTTGTTTTTCACATGCTTCATGATGCTTTCTTCGTGTTTCAATTATTATCTTTCATGTGAGCATCATTAAAATTATCAATGCCCAGATAAAAGGCTTTAAAGAAAAGCGCTTGTTGGGAGACAACTCAATTTTTTGGTATTAATAAAATACACATTATTAACTCTGTAGTAATTGTGTTTTTATGTTTTAATTTGTGTTTGTGCCAAGTAAGACCTTTTGGATGGCTTATGGTGATAGTTGATTTGATCTTGCTGAAAAACAGAAACTTTTACGCCCAGTAAAATAATTCTCATTTTTAACAGAAGCGCGATAAAATACTGAGGGAAATACTTTTATCTACTATGTTGCATCACCCTTTCCTCTTCAAGGGAAAAACCAACACAAGCTCAAGAAGTAGCAGCGACGCTGGTCAGGCGTGCAGCAGGGATGGCGGCGGCACGCAGGACGGCGGCGGCGACTACACCAAGTTCTACAAGCTCCTTGGCATGTAGAAGCCGGGCGACGGTGGCGGCGTAGTAGTAGTATTTAGTATTTAGTTGTCATTTTTAGTAAGTTTTTAAATTATGTTTTCAGTTTTTGTACAAGTATCAATGAAATCGCCTAGTTTGGCCGAATTTGTGTCATGTTTGCCGAATTTTGGCTGAGTTTGATTTAAAAAAACGGCATATGAGGCGGCCTTGGGGCGGCAGTTGGGAAACCGACCGCCCCCACGCCGATTTTTTCGCCGGTGTGCCCCCAGACGGCGCTATTTCAAGCCCCTGGTGGAAGAACATGCGGTGCCCCCATGTTAGGTTTTGGTAATTGATGACATTCTCTAGGGAGTAATGGTTGCCTTGAGTTGTATTTGAAGGGTTTGTTTATAGGCTTTTTCTTGAAGTCCATTTGTTGATTTTAAGGAGTTTATGTGTTGGCCAAGCTGCACATCAGTGACCCCCACCTTGTCCTTGTTGCCCCTGCTTCATCATCGAAGACCCGTTCAACGGGATCGAAGACCAGGCCCCGACACTGCACATCACTTCCCCTTAGTTGCTCGACACTACTGGGTTACTATCGAGTACCGAGGGTGAGACCTCATCAACACTTCTGATGTTAACCCTGTAGTGTAGCTATTCGGTCGTGGTCATCGAGGGTGATTTCCTCTTTAACCACTTCTGATGCGACTCTGTCGTGCAACCCCTCAAGTGTGGACCTCGAGGGTGAATCCTCTTACGTTCACCTTGATGATTACATCGAGTGGAATTCACCGGGGGTGATTCCTCGGGCTTCCGCCTTGGTGTTTAGACACACAGTTACTATGATTACTATGACTTTACACTGAGCCATGTTACTAAAGACGGACGACCCTGAGGGGTGCCCGCGAGCTTAGTTCTGAGTGATGTGGAGTCGGGTTGACACGGAGGGTGCCCGCGAGATAATTACGGCGTGGCGGGCATTCCTAGCCCTTGCCGCAAGTCCTCGAGACAGGGCAACGGGGTCACATCTTTCGTGAGTCTCTGCTTGTTACCGCGCGTTCCTAATCCACTACGATTTGGATATTTGATCCGAGGGGCCTTTGGCCTGATAGCACTAACCATCACGTGGGCATAGTATTGGCGTTCTGTGTCGTATGCATCAGCCGAAGGTTAATAGACGTCAGCGACTGAACGGCGCGCGCCGGGTTGGACTTCGTAAGCACCTGCCTTGTTGAAGGAGGTAGCTAGGTTTGCTCACCGGCCGCGTACACAACGTGCAGGAGTTCCCGGGGAGATGGCCCATGACCCCTGGGGGCATAGGTTTAGTCCGGCGTGTTGGCCTCTCTATTAAGCCTAGGTCGGGTTGCGGCATATTTTTTGGCCGAGGCCGGGCATGACCCAGGAAAGTGTGTCCGACCGAGTTAATCGAGCGTGGTGGGTAAGTTGGTGCACCCCTGCAGGGAAGAAAACATCTATCGATAGCCTGTCCTACGGTAATGGACACTTGGAGTTGTATCCCGATCGATACAACTAGAACTGGATACTTATGATGAGATATGGATGGTAATGAGAAATGGATTTTGATGATAACTGGATAGTATGGATCTGGGATTGCTTTCTCGCAGGGAGTCGAGAAAGGATCTCTGGCCGAGGTTGATAACACTACTACTACTTTACTTTATGGTACTCTACTCCCTCCTATTTACTGCAAGATGGTGGTTTCCAGAAGATGCTGGTCTTGGATAGGACTAGGCCTTCTCTCTATTCTGGCATTTCTGCAGCCCAGTCCACATATACAGCCCATTTCATTGATACCGATGCATATGTAGTGTAGATCCTTGCTTGCGAGTACTTTGGATGAGTACTCACGGTTGCTTTGCTCCCCTTTTTCCCCCTTTCTTCTTCTTTCCGGTTGATGCAACCAGATGTCGGAGCCCAGGAGCCAGATGCTACCGTCGATGCCTACTACTCCATGGAGATCGCCGACGACCAGGAGTAGTTAGGAGGCTCCCAGGCAGGAGGCCTTTCCTTTTCGATCGTTGCTACTTTTGTGCTAGCCTTCCTAATGCAAACTTGTCTAACTTATGTTTCTACTCAGATATTGTTGCTTCCGCTGACTCTTGTGTATTCGAGCTTTTGTATCCGAGCCCTCGAGGCCCCTAGCTTGTAATATAAAGCTTGTATTATTTTAATTTGTATCTAGAGTTGTGTTGTGATATCTTCCCGTGAGTCCTTGATCTTGATCGTACACATTTGCGTGTATGATTAGTGTACGATTGACTCGAGGGTATCATAGTTGTGAAACAACCTATATTTCTGCCACTCCCAAAATTCCCAAATAATTCTTATAAATTGTTTGGGTAATATCTTCCACAAATTGTCAAAACTCTTCCTTGGCATCATCAAAGATAATTCACAAATATTCCTTTTCTCATTCTGCCCCAAGTGGCTTTTTGAGAAGGAAGTGTCATTTATCTTTGCTTGATTGACTCCAAACTTCTTGGACACCTTTTCCTGTCCATATCATTGCCCTATGCCAAAATTCAACTTAATTTTCCTAGTTAACCTTCCTCAGCAAATTTCCAAAGTTCCTGTCTGAGGGAAGCCTTTGTGAAGGAAGTACTAACTAGGGTAATCCAAATGAGTTGAAATTTTTCAAGTTCCTTCATTTGATCAAATCATCACTCTCCTCAACATTTGGGATCATGTCATCACTCTATGTGAACTCAACATCAAATCTTGGCTTCTGGTCAGATTTTCAGGTTGTGAAGCAACTATATTTTATATTGCTTCAATTAAGCTGAAACTTTACTATGACATTCTCCTATCTATATCAATTCTCTCCACCAAGTTGTGGCTCATTCCATTTAGCCAACTTTCCTCAGCTATTGTTCTTAAATTCTGTCCAAAGAGTTGCATTGTGAAGCAAGTACCATTTTGGTGTATCCAAATGGTATGAAACTTTTACAGTAGCTTCATATTATCAAATAACTCATCTCCACAAAAATGCAGCTCAATATCATTTTTCATGTGAGTGCCCCTTCTTATTTTGCATTTCTGACCAGTAGGGCACATTCTACACAGGTACCCTTTATCTTCATCCTAATGAGCTGAACATTTGCAGAAGTGATCATCTTAGTGTTTAATCACACCATGACAAAGCCCCGAGTCTATCCCCTCTTGTATCTTCCTCACACGACACAAACACCTTGCTGTTCATTTGGTTTCTTGCTCCCTGTGATCACATCTATGGGCGCTATTCTTGGCTCTCTCCTCCTTGGCATTCTACTCTGCTCACCTTGTCTCCTGGACATAATTTGGCTGAAAGGCTCTGTTGCACGCCACGGCCTCTTCGTAGTAGGTCACACAATGGGTCAACAGAAATAATAACCTGCTTAATTATAACCCTGGTTCGACGAGGAAAGAAATTTTTAATCTTCATGTGATCGTGAGAGGATCACAGTGGTATCATGGATACCGGAGCTGGTTGATGGTTGTGGTGTCATGTCAAGATCCCGGGTAAGGATCAAGCTCCTTGTGGTCATGTAATGATTACTACGGTATTGTTAATACCAAGCTTGATTTGATCCTGAGGTGATCATGTGATGACCATGATGGTAAGTGATACATGTGGTGGTTACGAGGTAACCCCGAGCAGAGTAAGTTGGTGCATGAAATTGTTAACATGTTGCATGCTAGTATCATCATATGCTCATGCCATGCTCATATGATATTGTTCTAGCGCTATTTTGTTCACCATGTCCATGCCATGTGTTCTAATAGTATCATGTTCAACATTGCTAAGTAACATGTTAATGAAGGAAATATGCCCTAGAGGCAATAATAAAGTTATTATTTATTTCCTCATATCATGATAAATGTTTATTATTCATGCTAGAATTGTATTAACCGGAAACATAATACAGGTGTGAATACATAGACGAACATAGTGTCACTAGTATGCCTCTACTTGACTAGCTCGTTGATCAAAGATGGTTGAGTTTGCTAGCCATAAACATGAGTTGTCATTTGATTAATGGGATCACATCATTAGGAGAATGATGTGATTGACTTGACCCATTCCGTTAGCTTAGCACTTGATCATTTAGTTTACTGCGATTGCTTTCTTCATGACTTATACATGTTCCTATGACTATGAGATTATGCAACTCCTGATTACCGGAGGAACACTTTGTGTGCTACCAAACGTCACAACGTAACTGGGTGATTATAAAGGTGCTCTACAGGTGTCTCCGATGGTACTTGTTGAGTTGGCATAGATCGAGATTAGAATTTGTTACTCCGATTGTCGGAGAGGTATCTCTGGGCCCTCTCGGTAATGCACATCACTATAAGCCTTGCAAGCAATGTGACTAATGAGCTAGTTTCGGGATGATGCATTACGGAACGAGTAAAGAGACTTGCCGGTAACGAGATTGAGCTAGGTATTGAGACACCGAAGATCGAATCTCGGGCAAGTAACATATCGATGACAAAGGGAACAATGTATGTTGTTATGCGGTTTGACCGATAAAGATATTCGTAGAATATGTAGGAACCAATATGAGCGTCCAGGTTCCGCTATTGGTTATTGACCAGAGACGTGTCTCGGTCATGTCTACATAGTTCTCGAACCCGTAGGGTCCGCACGCTTAAAGTTCTGTGACGATCGGTATCATGAGTTTATATGTTTTGATGTACCGAAGATAGTTAGGAGTCCCGGATATGATCACGGACATGACGAGGAGTCTCGAAATGGTCGAGACATAAAGATAGATATATTGGAAGCCTATATTTGGACGTCGGAAGAGTTCCGGGTGAAATCGGGATTTTACCGGAGTGCCGGAGGGGTTACAGGAACCCCCCCCGGGGGTTAATGGGCCTAGTTGGGCCCTAGTGGAGAGAGAGAGGGGCCGGCCAGGGCAGGCCGCACGCCCCCTCCCCCTCAGGTCCGAATTGGACAAGGAAGGGGGGCGCGCCCCCCCCTTTCCTTCTCCTTCTCCCCCTTGCTTTCCCCCTCCTAGTAGGAGTAGGAAAGAGGGTAGTCCTACTCCTACTAGGAGGAGGACTCCTCCTCCTGGCGCGCCCTACAAGGACCGGCCGGCCTCCCCCTTGCTCCTCTATATACGGGGGCAGGGGGCACCCTAGGACACACAAGTTGATCATTGATCTCTCCCAGCCATGTGCGGTGCCCCCCTCCACCATAATCCACCTCGGTCATATCGTAGCAGTGCTTGGGCGAAGCCCTGCGACGGTAGCTTCATCAACATCGTCACCACGCCATCGTGCTGACGAAACTCTCCCTCGAGCTCTACTGGATCTTGAGTTCGTGAGACGTCACCGAGCTGAACGTGTGCTGAACGCGGAGGTGCCGTACGTTCGGTACTGAGGATCGGTCGATCGTGAAGACGTACGACTACATCAACCGCGTTGTCATAACGCTTCCGCTTAACGGTCTACGAGGGTATGTGGATGACACTCTCCCCTCTCGTTGCTATGCATCACCATGATCTTGCGTGTGCGTAGGAATTTTTCTGAAACTAGGTAATTGCCCATGCGTTGCAAGGGGAGCAAACATATTAAAGTGGTCGAACACCAGTTACATCTTTGATTATTGTATAAATGTCAATATATTTGTACGCATATTTGTACTTATTCCCCCATCTGCCTCTCTGGTGACTCTGTGCAATCCTCTAGCTTTGTTACAAATTCTAGGTTTGTCTTCCTGTGTTGCCATGAGAGCAGAACAATTTTCCATGAAATAAGAGCTGCGTGAAGAAATACGATGGTCTTCGACAATACAATCTACCTGATCTTACAAACATGTTTATTGTGTCCACATGTTAATTGACAGCAGAGCGGCATGGAAAACATCGGATTTTATTTCACATGCATGTGTGTGTGTGTGGGGGGGGTGAGGAGGGACATTGCGTACGGATTTCCAATGCAGAAATTCTCTATATGATCTTGCTTCCTTTCTTTCTTACATACAATGAAACATAGAAATATGGAAAGACATCAAAAAGGGAAGAGAAAAGTATACTTTTCGTCCCTCAACTTATGGTGGAGTCTAGATTTGGTCCCTCAACTTCAAAACCAGACAACATGCACCATCAACTACCGAAACTGGAGAAGGTTCATCCCCGGTCTCAGTTTTGACCGGTTTTGGTACCGACTCACCCCGGTTTTGACCGGTGCTGACTCAAATTCACATATTTTTCTCATATTCGTGAACTTTTTGAAATTCACATACCCTTCTCATATCCGCGTAGTTTTTGCAAGGCCGCATAAGTTTTTCAAAAATAAACATATTTTTTTTCAAATCCATGAACTATTTTGAAATATGCGTACTATTTTAAAATCCATTTAAAGAAACAACTTGCGTACTTTTTGAAATCCGTGTATTTTTCCATGTTCATGTAATTTAATCAAATTTAAGGATTTTTTCAAACCATGAACTATTTTTGAATTTCGCATACTTATTTCAAATCTGCATACTTTAAAGTTCACGTATTATTTTAAAATCTGTGTTCCCTTCTCAATCGATGAACTTTGTCTGAAACTCACATACTTGTTTCAAATTCATGTATGTTTTCAAATTCACATATTTTTCCAATTTGCGTAAAAAAATAAAAATCCGTGTACTTTTTTGAAGTTCGCATAAATTTTTCAAATTCATAAACTCTTTCCAAAAAAGGTATGTGAATATGTAAAAGTACGTCCATTTGAAAAAAATACATGAATTTGAAAAAACTACATGAACTTTTAATAAGTACGTGGATTTGAAAAAATTACGTGAACTTTGAAAAAGTACATGGATTTAAAAAGAGTACAATTATTTTTAGAAGTTCACATTTTTGGAAAAGGTACCAGAATTCAAAAACATTACACGGACTTGGAAAAAGTACATGAATTTCAGTCGGCATGATCAAAACCGGGGTGGGACAGCACGAAAACCGGTCAAAACCATGAACAGGGATGAATCTTGTCCGGTTTTAGTAGTAAAAGGTGCAAGTTGTCCGGTTTTGAAGTTGAGGGACTAAATCTAGATTCCGCCAAGAATTGAAGGACGAAAACTATACTTTTGATCGAACCTTCTATTCTGTCTGACGATACACATAATGGAAAATAGTTGTCCCTAACAAATGAATGACTCAACTGCTCCCCACCTTATACTGTCTGATGAGGTTGTACTGTCGTCACATTCTTGTAAACATATAATTTATACTCCTAATCAACCTTCTCTTATACTTCAGATACATTACCATAATATATTGGCATAAAGTTGCAAATCCAAGAAACTCACTTTAATGTAAACTATGTTTGCATACAAACCACGCTTGCGAAAAACAATGCAATTTGTGAATAGTGCATGCTCGACTGTGCAACAGTGAAGGACGCCTCCAGCCATCTCCTTTCTTGCCATGCTCTACGACGGCCGCACGAACTCGTCGACCTATCCACGTGTTTGGTTGAATGGATTTGGTTCTTCTCCCATCTTATAAACGGAACAATGAGGTTACCTCTCACCAGTACGAGTCAGGCTGAACTCGATCGCTCATTGCCGTCGCCCAATAATCTTCTCTGCCTGTTCGCTGATGCTAGCTGCTGCTCCGCTCCTCCCTGGTGGCCTGGTCGCGACCACAAAGCTCCATCTGGTCACTGCTCCACTCCTTTAATTACAACAATATAAAATGCTAGCTACAATCAACAACTGAAAAGATCAAAGCACAAACATCAGTTCCTTGAGTATCACCATGCATATAAAATATTGTAAGTTTGGCAGTTGATAACATAACACAATCTGCATAGTAATGGCCAAATTAACACTTTTGGTGCTGCAGTGGCATTTTTCAATCTGAACAACAAAACAGGCTTACCTGCCTGGCGAGAGACCAAGTCGACCTATAATTTTCTTGTGATGCGGCGCTGTAGCCTCTCGGCCGCCAGCCCAGTAGCGGTACCTCGTTCGGGACGGAGCAGCTCGTTGCCCATCAATTTGTCGATCCGGATCCGTGCCGCACCCGCCAGCCACCCCGAACGGGAAGCGACGCCAGCGTTATCTGGATCGCAGCCCTACTCTTCTCTGGATCGGCCCGGTCCACCAACGCCAAGATGACCGCGGCTCCGTCCCCGCCTTCCCAGCATAATCGCAACATGCTCTCAGCAAGCGCTCCTCATCTGGATCCAGATCGAGTAGGGGACGGGGGTTTGGACTCAGGTGGTTCAGGATAGATGCAAAAACAACAAAAGATGCGGAGAGGAACGGTCATGGCGGTACTGAGGGATGACGAGGGGGCGGGGAAGGAGAAAAAGTGGCGGCGGAGGCCCTCTAGGGGAGGGCTACGCGATGGATGAGATGGACGGGTCGCTCGTATTGAGGGGTGATAGAGGGAGAAGAAGATGCCCACCCATGGCGGCGGCTCCATCCGGAGCCAGCGACGAGGGAAACTTTGGATCGCGGGGATGGCACATGTGATTGGAGAGGACGGGCGTGGTGGGAGGCGCCCGAGCCGCGGCGTAATCCATTGGCGGATCGCCGATGGGGAGGCGGCATATCAGAGGAAGGCCGCTAGGGTCGGCCTCAGGGAAGGCAGCCGGCGTTCGGAGGCGGCATGGCGGAGGAGAGGCAAGCCAGATGACTTAAGGCTATGTGGGTGAGTGGATTGTGTACGGGGGGACGAGGCACAAATTCAGGAGGAGATTATGGAGACAAATTAAAGCCTAATTAATGGTTTTCATTAAAAACTATGGAAAGCTGGAAAATCAAATCAGGAGAAGGGAGAGTCGGACGAAGGGACTAACGTAAGACGGGAAACGGAACCTTACGATTCTTTTAGGTAGTAGAGATTACTACGTTCCCCAACAATGGCATCAGAGCCAGGTTTATGTGTAGATGTTATATGCACGAGTAGAACACAAGTGAGTTGTGGGTGACACAATTCATACTTCTTACCAGCATGTCATACTTTGGTTCGGCGGTATTGTTGGATGAAGCGGACCGGACCGACATTACGTGTACGCTTATGCGAACTGGTTCTACCGACAACACTAACTTGACGAACTATCGTTGTGGTTTTGATGCGTAGGTAAGAACGGTTCTTGCTCAGCCCGTAGCAGCCATGTAAAACTTGCAAAAACAAAGTAGAGGACGTCTAACTTGTTTTTGCAGGGCATGTTGTGATGTGATATGGTCAAGACATGATGCTATATTTTATTTTATGAGATGATCATATTTTGTAACGAAGTTATCGGCAACTGGCAGGAGCCATATGGTTGTCGCTTTATTGTATGCAATGCAATCGCCATGTAATTGCTTTACTTTATCACTAAGCGGTAGCGATAGTCGTAGAAGAAATAGTTGGCAAGACGACAACAATGCTACGATGGAGATCAAGGTGTCGCGCCGGTGACGAAGGTGATCATGACGGTGCTTTGGAGATGGAGATCAAAGGCACAAGATGATGATGGCCATATCATATCACTTATATTGATTGCATGTGATGTTTATCCTTTATGCATCTTATTCTGCTTTGATTGACGGTAGCATTATAAGATGATCTCTCACTAAATTTCAAGGTATAAGTGTTCTCCCTGAGTATGCACCATTGCGAAAGTTCGTCGTGCCGAGATACCACGTGATGATCGGGTGTGATAAGCTCTACGTTCAAATACAACGGGTGTAAGCCAGTTTTGCACACGCAGAATACTCGGGTTAAACTTGACGAGCCTAGCACATGCAGATATGGCCTCGGAACACTGGAGACCGAAAGGTCGAACGTGAATCATATAGTAGATATGATCAACATAGTGATGTTCACCATTGAAAACTACTCCATCTCACGTGATGATTGGACATGGTTTAGTTGATTTGGATCACGTGATCATTTAGATGACTCGAGGGATGTCTATCTAAGTGGGAGTTCTTAAGTAATATGATTAATTGAACTTTAATTTATCATGAACTTAGTACCTGTGAAAGGATCGAGAAGAGGTGTCTAGAGGGGGGTGATTAGACACTAGGTACCAAAAGTTGCAGTTTTTAATTTCTTTAAGTTAAAATGGAGTTTTGGCAAAAGTTTAACAAACACAATACATATCAAGCAAGCATGCAAAGATTATATGAGCAGCGGAAAGTAAAGCATGCAACTTGCAAGAATGTAAGAGGAAGGTTTGGAGAATTCAAACGCAATAGGAGACACGGATGTTTTTGTCATGGTTCCGATAGGTGGTGCTATTGTACATCCACGTTGATGGAGACTTGAACCCACGAAGGGTAACGGCTGCGCGAGTCCACGGAGGGCTCCACCCACGAAGGGTCCACGAAGAAGCAACCTTGTCTATCCCACCATGGCCGTCGCCCACGAAGGACTTGCCTCACTAGCGGTAGATCTTCACGAAGTAGGCGATCTCCTTTCCCTTACAAACTCCTTGGTTCAACAGCATGCTGGGTGCCAGGCCTGCTGCAGATGCAACTGACGATGTTAAGAACGTCTGGTAGAGCAAAGTTGATGACTACTCGATAGTTCAGTGCGCCATGCTTTACGGCTTAGAACCGGGACTTCAACGACGTTTTGAACATCATGGAGAATATGAGATGTTCCAGGAGTTGAAGTTAATATTTCAAGCAAATGCCTGGATTGAGAGATATGAAGTCTCCAATAAGTTCAACAAATGCAAGATGGAGGAGAATAGTTCTTTCAGTGAACATATACTCAAAATGTCTGGGTATAATAATCACTTGATTCAACTAGGAGTTAATCTTCCGGATGATAGTGTCATTGACAGAATTCTTCAATCACTCCCACCAAGCTACAAGAGCTTTGTGATGAACTATAATATGCAAGGGATGGATAAGACAATTCCCGAGCTCTTCGCAATGCTAAAGGTTGCGGAGGTAGAAATCAAGAAGGAGCATCAAGTGTTGATGGTCAACAAGACCACCAGTTTTAAGAAAAAGGGTAAAGGGAAGAAGAAGGGCAACTTCAAGAAGAACAACAAACAAGTTGCTGCTCAAGAGAAGAAACCCAAGTCTGGACCTAAGCTGAGATCATGCGTGCTTCTCTGCAAACAGACTGGTCCTTTGGGCGGAACTGCCCCAAGTATTTGGCGGATAAGAAGAATGGAAAGGTGAACAAAGGTATATGTGATATACATGTTATTGATGTGTACCTTACTAATGCTCGCAGTAGCACATGGGTATTTGATACTGGTTCTGTTGCTAATATTTGCAACTCGAAATAGGGACTATGGATTAAGCAAATATTGGCTAAGGACAAGCTGACGATGCGCGTGGGAAATGGTTCCAAAGTTGATGTGATCGCGGTCGGCACGCTACCTCTACATCTACCTTGGGGATTAGTTTTAGACCTGAATAATTGTTATTTGGTGCCAACGTTAAGCATGAACATTATATCTGGATCTTGTTTGATGCGAGACGGTTATTCATTTAAGTCAGAGAATACTGGTTGTTCTATTTAGATGAGTAATATCTTTTATGGTCATGCACCCTTGAAGAGTGGTCTATTTTTATTAAATCTTGATAGTAGTGATATACATATTCATAATATTGAAGCCAAAAGATGCAGAGTTGATAATGATAGTGCAACTTATTTGTGGCACTGCCGTTGAGGTCATATTGGTGTAAAGCGCATGAAGAAACTCCATACTGACGGACTTTTGGAATCACTCGATTATGAATCACTTGGTACTTGCGAACCATGCCTCATGGGCAAGATGACTAAAATGCCGTTCTCTGGAACAATGGAGCGAGCAATAGATTTGTTGGAGATCAAACATACTGATGTATGTGGTCCAATGAATATTGAGGCTCGCGGCGGGTATCATTATTTTCTCACCTTCACAGATGATTTGAGAAGATATGGGTGTATCTACTTAATGAAACATAAGTGTGAAACATTTGAAAAGTTCAAAGAATTTCAGAGTGAAGTGGAAAATCATCGTAACAAGAAAATAAAGTTTCTATGATCTGATCGTGGAGGAGAATATTTGAGTTACGAGTTTGGTCTACATTTGAAATAATGCGGAATAGTTTCGCAACTCACGCCACCCGGAACACCACAGCGAAATGGTGTGTCCGAACGTCATAATCATACTTTACTAGATAAGGTGCGATCTATGATGTCTGTTACGGATATACCGCTATCGTTTTGGGGTTATGCTTTAGAAACGGTTGCATTAACGTTGAATAGGGCACCCTCAAAATCCATTGAGACGACGCCTTATGAACTGTGGTTTGGCAAGAAACCTAAGTTGTCGTTTCTTAAATTTGGGGTTGCGATGCTTATGTGAAAAAGCTTCAACCTGATAAGCTCGAACCCAAATCGGAGAAATGTCTCTTCATACAATACCCAAAGGAAACTGTTGAGTACACATTTTATCACAGATCCGAAGGCAAGACATTTGTTGCTAAGAATGGATCCTTTCTAGAGAAGGAGTTTCTCCCGAAAGAAGTGAGTGGGAGGAAAGTAGAACTTGATGAGGTAACTGTACCTGCTCCCTAATTGGAAAGTAGTTCATCATAGAAACCGGTTTCCGTGACACTTACACCAATCAGTGAAGAAGCTAATGATATTGATCATGAAACTTTAGATCAAGTTACTACCGAACCTCATAGGTCAACCAGAGTAAGATCCGCACCAGAGTGGTACGGTAATCCTATTCTGGAGGTCATGTTACTTGACCAAGGCGAACCTACGAACTATGAAGAAGCGATTGTGAGCCTAGATTCCGCAAAATGGCTTGAGGCCATGAAATCTGAGATGTGATCCATGTATGAGAACAAAGTGTGGACTTTGGTTGACTTGCCCGATGATCGGCAAGCCATAGAGAATAAATGGATCTTCAAGAAGAAGACTGACCTGGCGATAACGTTACTGTCTACAAAGCTCGACTTGTTGCGAAAGGTTTTCGACAAGTTCAAGGAGTTGACTACGATGAGACTTTCTCACCCGTAGCGATGCTTAAGTCTGTCCGAATCATGTCAGCAATTTGTCGCATTTTATGATTATGAAATTTGGCAAATGGATGTCAAAACTGCATTCCTGAATGGATTTCTAGAAGAAGAGTTGTATATGATGCAACCGGAAGGTTTCGTCGATACAAAGGGAGCTAACAAAGTGTGCAAGCTCCAGCGATCCATTTATGGACTGGTGCAAGCCTCTCGGAGTTGGAATAAACGTTTTGATAGTGTTATCAAAGCATATGGTTTTATACAGACTTTTGGAGAAGCCTGTATTTACAAGAAAGTGAGTGGGAGCTCTGTAGCATTTCTAATATTATATGTGGATGACATATTGCTAATTGGAAATGATATAGAATTTCTGGATAATATTAAAGGATACTTGAATAAGAGTTTTTCAATGAAAGATCTCGGTGAAGTTGCTTACATATTGGGCATGAAGATCTATAGAGATAGATCAAGACGCTTAATTGGACTTTCACAAAGCACATACCTTGACAAAGTTTTAAAAAAATTCAAAATGGATCAAGCAAATAAAGGGTTCTTGCTTGTGTTACAAGGTGTGAAGTTGAGTCAGACTTAATGCCCGACCACTGCAGAATATAGAGAGAAAATGAAAAGTGTTCCCTATGCTTCAGCCATAGGCTCTATCATGTATGCAATGCTGTGTACCAGACCTGATGTGTGCTTTGCTATTAGCTTAGCAGGGAGGTACCAAAGTAATCCAGGAATGGATCACTGGACAACGGTCAAGAAAATCCTGAAATACCTGAAAAGTACTAAGGATATGTTTCTCGTTTATGGAGGTGACAAAGAGCTCGTCATAAATGGTTACGTCGATGCAAGCTTTGACACTGATCCAGATGATTCTAAATCACAAACCGGATACGTGTTTACATTGAATGGTGGAGCTATCAGTTGGTGCAGTTCTAAACAAATCATCGTGGCGGGATCTATGTGTGAAGCGGACTACATAGATGCTTCGGAAGCAGCAAATGAAGGAGTCTGGATGAAGGAGTTCATATCCAATCTAGGTGTCATACCTAGTGTATCAGGTCCAATGAAAATCTTTTGTGACAAAACTGGTGCAATTGCTTTGGCAAAGGAATCCATATTTCACAAGAGAACCAAGCACATCAAGAGACGATTCAATTCCATCTGGGATCAAGTCCAGGTGGGAGACATAGAGATTTGCAAAATACATACAGATCTGAATGTTGCAGACCCGTTGACTAAGCCTCTTCCACGAGCAAAACATGATCAGCACCAAGACTCCATGGGTGTTAGAATCATTACTGTATAATCTAGATTATTGACTCTAGTGCAAGTGGGAGACTGAAGGAAATATGCCCTAGAGGCAATAATAAAGTTATTATTTATTTCCTCATATCATGATAAATGTTTATTATTCATGCTAGAATTGTATTAACCGGAAACATAATACAGGTGTGAATACATAGACAAACATAGTGTCACTAGTATGCCTCTACTTGACTAGCTCGTTGATCAAAGATGGTTGAGTTTGCTAGCCATAAAAATGAGTTGTCATTTGATTAATGGGATCACATCATTAGGAGAATGATGTGATTGACTTGACCCATTCCGTTAGCTTAGCACTTGATCATTTAGTTTACTGCGATTGCTTTCTTCATGACTTATACATGTTCCTATGACTATGAGATTATGCAACTCCTGATTACCGGAGGAACACTTTGTGTGCTACCAAACGTCACAACGTAACTGGGTGATTATAAAGGTGCTCTACAGGTGTCTCCGATGGTACTTGTTGAGTTGGCATAGATCGAGATTAGAATTTGTTACTCCGATTGTCGGAGAGGTATCTCTGGGCCCTCTCGGTAATGCACATCACTATAAGCCTTGCAAGCAATGTGACTAATGAGCTAGTTTCGGGATGATGCATTATGGAATGAGTAAAGAGACTTGCCGGTAACGAGATTGAGCTAGGTATTGAGACACCGAAGATCGAATCTCGGGCAAGTAACATATCGATGACAAAGGGAACAATGTATGTTGTTATGCGGTTTGACCGATAAAGATATTCGTAGAATATGTAGGAACCAATATGAGCGTCCAGGTTCCGCTATTGGTTATTGACCAGAGACGTGTCTCGGTCATGTCTATATAGTTCTCGAACCCGTAGGGTCCGCACGCTTAAAGTTCTGTGACGATCGGTATCATGAGTTTATATGTTTTGATGTACCGAAGATAGTTAGGAGTCCCGGATATGATCACGGACATGACGAGGAGTCTCGAAATGGTCGAGACATAAAGATAGATATATTGGAAGCCTATATTTGGACGTCGGAAGAGTTTCGGGTGAAATCGGGATTTTACCGGAGTGCCTGAGGGGTTACCGGAACCCCCCGGGGGTTAATGGGCCTAGTTGGGCCCTAGTGGAGAGAGAGAGAGAGAGGGGCCGGCCAGGGCAGGTCGTGCGCCCCCTCCCCCTCTGGTCCAAATTGGACTAGGAAGGGGAGGGGCCCTTTCCTTCTCCTTCTCCCCCTTCCTTTCCCCCTCCTAGTAGGAGTAGGAAAGAGGGGAGTCCTACTCCTACTAGGAGGGGGACTCCTCCTCCTGGCAGGCCTTACAGGGGCGGGCCGGCCTCCCCCATGCTCCTTTATATACGAGGGCAGGGGGCACCCTAGGACACACAAGTTGATCATTGATCTCTCCCAGCCGTGTGCGGTGCCCCCCTCCACCATAATCCACCTCGGTCATATCGTTGTTGGGGAACGTAGTAATTTCAAAAAAATTCCTACGCACACGCAAGACCATGGTGATGGCATAGCAACGAGAGGGAGAGTGTATGTCCACGCACCCTCGTGAGACCGAAAGCGAAGCGTTATAACAACGCTGTTGATGTAGTCGTGCGCCTTCACGATCCGACCGATCCAAGTACCGAACGTCGGCACCTCCGAGTTCTGCACACGCTCAGCTCGATGGCGATCCCGGGCTCCGATCCAGCAAGCGTCGGGGATGAGTTCCACAAGACGACGGCGTGGTGACGATGATGATGCTCCACCGACGCAGGGCTTCGCTAAGCTCATGACGATATGACTTCACGGCGCAGGGCTTCGCCTAAGCTCCGCGACGATATGACCGAAGTGGAATATGGTGGAGGGGCACCGCTGCACGGCTAAGGAACGATCCGTAGATCAACTTGTGTGTCATGGGTGCCCCCTGCCTCAGATATAAAGGATCAAGGGGTGCGGCCGGCCCTAGGGAGGCGCTGGGGCCGAGGAGTCCTACTCCCACCGGAGTAGGACTCCCCCCTTCCTAGTTGGATTAGGTTTGGGGAGGGAAGAGGAAGGGGGCCCCCTCTCCTTGTCCTATTCGACTAGAGGGGAGGCGCGCGCTGCCCTGCCCTGGCCGGCCCTCCTTTTCTCCCCTTATGGCCCATCAAGGCCCATTGACCCCGGGGTTCCGTAACCCCCGTGTTCCTAGAACATCCTGTTTTCATTGAACCTTTCAAGTCCAAACATAGGCTTCCAATATATCAATATTTATGTCTCGACCATTTCGAGACTCCTCGTCATGTCCGTGATCACATCCGGACTCAACAACCTTCGTACATCAAAACTTATAAACTCATAATAAACTGTCATCGAAGCGTTAAGCGTGCGGACCCTACGGTTCGAGAACTATGTAGACATGACCTAGAACTATTCTCGGTCAATAACCAATAGCGAACCTGGATGCCCATATTGGTTCCTACATATTCTATGAAGATCTTTATCGGTCAAACCGCATAATGACATACGTTGTTCCCTTTGTCATCGGTATGTTACTTACCCGAGATTCAATCGTCGGTATCCAATACCTAGTTCAATCTCGCACGCAAGTCTCTTTACTCGCTCGGTAATACATCATCTCACAACTAACTTATTAGTTGCAATGCTTGCAAGGCTTATGTGATGTGTATTACCGAGAGGGCCCAGAGATACCTCTCCGACAATCGGAGTGACAAAATCTAATCTCAAATACGCCAACCCAACATGTACCTTTGGAGACACCTGTAGTACTCCTTTATAATCACCCAGCCACGCTGTGACGCTTGGTAGTACCTAAAGTGTTCCTCCGTAAACGGAGTTGCATAATCTCATAGTTACAGGAACATGTATAGGTCATGAAGAAAGCAATAGCAATATACTAAACGATCAAGTGCTAAGCTAACGAATGGGTCATGTCAATCACATCATTCTCCTAATGATGTGATCCCATTAATCAAATGACAACACATGTCTATGGTTAGGAAACATAACCATCTTTGATTAATGAGCTAGTCTAGTAGAGGCATACTAGTGACTATCTGCTTGTCTATGTATTCACACATGTATTATGTTTCCGTTAATACAATTCTAGCATGAATAATAAACATTTATCATGATATAAGGAAATAAATAATAACTTTATTATTGCCTCTAGGCATATTTCCTTCAGCCTCCCACTTGCACTAGAGTCAATAATCTAGATTACACAGTAATGATTCTAACACCCATGGAGTCTTGGTGCTGATCATGTTTTGCTCGTGGAAGAGGCTTAGTCAAAAGGTCTCGCAACATTCAGATCCGTATGTATTTTGCAAATCTCTATGTCTCCCACTTGACTTGGTCCCAATGGAATTGAAGCGCCTCTTGATATGCTTGGTCCTCTTGTGAAATCTGGATTCCTTTGCCAAGGCAATTGCACCAAAGATTGTCACAGAAGATCTTCATTGGTCCCGATGCACTAGGTATGACACCTAGATCGAAATGAACTCTTTCATCCGCATTCTTCATTTGCTGCTCCAAGCAGCTATGTACTCCGCTTCACATGTAGATCCCGCCACGACGCTTTGTTTAGAACTGCACCAACCGACAGCTCCACCATTTAATAAAAACACGATCCGGTTTGCAATTTAGAATCGTCCGGATCAGTGTCAAAGCTTGCATCGACGTAACCATTTACGACTAGCTCTTTGTCACCTCCATATACGAGAAACATATCCTTAGTCCTTTTCGTATTTCAGATGTTCTTGACCACTGTCCAAAGGATCCACTCGATTACTTTGGTACCTTCCTGCCAAGCTTATTGCTAAGCATACGCCAGTCCGGTACACAGCATTGCATACATGATAGAGCCTATGGCTGAAGCATAGGAACATCTTTCATTTTCTCTATCTTCTGCTGTGGTCGGGCATTGAGTCCGACTCAATCTCACACCTTGTAATATGTAAAAACCTTTCTTTGCCTCGATCCATTTTGAACTTTTTCAAAACTTTATCAAGGTATGTGCTTTGTGAAAGTCCAATTAAGCGCCTTGATCTATCTCTATAGATCTTGATGCCCAATATGTAAGCAGCTTCACCGAGGTCTTTCATTGAAAAACTTTTATTCAAGTATCCTTTATGCTATCCAGAAATTCTATATCATTTCCAATCAATAATATGTCGTCCACATATAATATCGTAAATGCTACAGAGCTCCCACTCACTTTCTTGTAAATACAGGCTTCTCCAAAAGTCTCAGATAAAACCATATGCTTTGATCACACTATCAAAGCGCTTATTCCAACTCCGAGATGCTTGCACTGCACCATAAATTGATCGCTGGAGCTTGCACACTTTGTTAGCACCCTTTGATCAACAAAACCTTCCGTTGCATCATATACAACTCTTCTTCTAGAAATCCATTCAAGAATGCAGTTTTACATCCATTTGCCAAATTTCATAATCATAAATGCGCAATTGCTAACATGATTCGGACAGACTTAAGCATCGCCACGGGTGAGAAAGTCTCATCGTAGTCAACCCCTTGAACTTGTCGAAAACCTTTCGCAACAAGTCGAGCTTTATAG
This sequence comes from Aegilops longissima, assembly GCA_021605205.1. Taxonomy (NCBI): domain Eukaryota; kingdom Viridiplantae; phylum Streptophyta; class Magnoliopsida; order Poales; family Poaceae; genus Aegilops; species Aegilops longissima. The sequence continues at coordinate 525,844,524 of CM038679.1, forward strand.
ACAGTTACATTACCATCAGCGTCTTCTTCTTCTTAAAGATCCATTTATTCTCAATGGCTTGCCGATCATCGGGCAAGTCAACCAAAGTCCATACTTTGTTTTCATACATGGATCCCATCTCAGATTTCATGGCTTCCAGCCATTTTGCGGAATCTGGGCTCACCATCGCTTCTTCATAGTTTGTAGGTTCGCCATGGTCAAGTAACATGACTTCCGTAATAGGATTACCGCATCACTCGGTGCGATTTTACTCTGGTTGACCTCACGGTTCAAGAGCAACTTGATCTGAAGTTTCATGATCAACATCATTAGTTTCCTCACTAATTGGTGTAGTTGTCACAGGAACCGTTTCTTGTGATGAACTACCTTCCAATAAGGGAGCAGATACAGTTATCTCATCAAGTTCTACTTTCCTCCCACTCACTTCTTTCGAGAGAAACTCCTTCTCTAGAAAGGATCCGAATTTAGCAACGAAAATCTTGCCTTCAGATCTGTGATAGAAGGTGTACCCAACAGTCTCCTTTGGGTATCCTATGAAGACACATTTCTCTGATTTGGGTTCGAGCTTATCTGGTTGAAGTTTCTTCACATAAGCATCGCAGCCCCAAACTTTAAGAAACGACAACTTTGGTTTCTTGCCAAACCACAGTTCATAAGGTGTCGTCTCAACGGACTTTGATGGTGCCCTATTCAACGTGAATGCGGCCGCCTCTAAAGCATATCCCCAAAACGATAGCGGTAAATCAGAAGAGACATCATAGATCGCACCATATCAAGTAAAGTACGACACGACGCTCGACACACCATTTCTCCGTGGTGTTCCGGTAGCGGAGTTGCTAAACTATTCCGCATTGTTTCAAATGTAAACCAAACTCAGAACTCAAATATTCTCCTCCACGATCAGATCGTAGAAATTTTATTTTCTTGTTACGATGATTTTCCACTTCACTCTGAAATTCTTTGAACTTTTCAAATGTTTCAGATTTGTGTTTCATTAAGTAGATATACCCATATCTGCTCAAATCATCTGTGAAGGTGAGAAAATAACGATACCCGCCGTGTGCCTCAACATTCATTGACCACAAACATCAAGATGTATGATTTCCAACAAATCAGTTGCTCGCCCATAGTTCCGGAGAACGGCGTTTAGTCATCTTGCCCATGAGGCACGGTTCGCATGTACCAAGTGATTCATAATCAAGTGATTCCAAAAGTCCATCAAGATGGAGTTTCTTCATGCGTTTACAATCGATATGACCCAAACGGCAAGGCCACAAATAAGTTGCATTATCATTATCAACTCTGCATCTTTTGGTTTCAACACTATGAATATGTGTATTACTACTATCGAGATTCAATAAAATAGACCACTCTTCAAGGGTGCATGACCATAAAAGATATTATTCATATAAATAGAACAACCATTATTCTCTGTTTTAAATGAATAACCGCCTCGCATCAAACAAGATCCAGATATAATGTTCATGCTTAACGCCGCACCAAATAACAATTATTTAGGTCTAAAACTAATCCCGATGGTAGATGTAGAGGTAGCGTGTCGATCGCGATCACATCGACTTTGGAACCATTTCCCACGCGCATCGTCACCTCGCCCTTAGCCAATCTTCGCTAATCCGTAGTTCCTGCTTCGAGTTGCAAATATTAGCAATGTAACCAGATCAAATACCTAGGTACTATCATGCGAGTATTAGTAAGGTACACATCAATAACATGTATATCACATATACCTTTGATCACCTTGCCATCCTTCTTATCCGCCAAATACTTGGGGCAGTTCCGCTTCCGGTCCAGCTTTGCTTGCAGAAAACACTGCTTCGTGCTTAGGTCCAGACTTGGGTTTCTTCTCTTGAGCAGCAACTTTCTTGCTGTTCTTTTGAAGTTCCCTTCTTCTTTCCTTTGCCCTTTTCTTGAAACTAGTGGTCTTGTTGACCATCAACACTTGATGCTCTTTCTTGATTTCTACCTCCGCTGCTTTTAGCATTGCGAAGAGCTCGGAATTGTCTTGGTCATCCCTTGCATATTATAGTTCATCACGAAGCTCTTGTAGCTTGGTGGCAGTGATTGGAGAATTCATCAATGACACTATCATCCGGAAGAGTAACTCCCAGCTTGAATCAAGTGATTATTATACCCGCACATTTTGAGTATATGTTCACCGATGTAACTATTCTCCTCCATCTTGCAGCTATAGAACTTATTGGAGACTTCATATCTCTCAATCCGGCATTTGCTTGAAATATTAACTTCAACTCCTGGAACATCTCATATGCTCCATGACGCTCAAAACGCCGTTGAAGACCCGGTTCTAAGCCGTAAAGCATGGCACACTGAACTATAGAGTAGTCATCAGCTTTGCTCGCCAGACGCTCACAACTTCTCGGCGTTGCTCTCAAAAGAGTTCTGCACCCAGCGGTGCTTCCAGATGTAATTCTTCCGTGCAGCAATGAGGATAATCCTCAAGTTACGGACCCAGTCCGTAATTGCTACCATCATCTTTCAACTTTGCTTTCTCAAGGAACGATTAAAATTCAACGGAACAACAAAGACGAGCCATCTATCTACAAAGAAAATAGACAAGCAAAATACTATCGTACTAAGTTCATGATAAATTTAAGTTTAATTAATCATATTAAAAACTCCCACTTAGACAGACATCTCTCTAGTCATCTAAGTGATTGCGTGATCCAAATCAACTTAACCATGTCCGATCATCACGTGAGATGGAGTAGTTTCAATGGTGAACATCACTATGTTGATCATATCTACTATATGATTCACGTTCGACCTTTCGGTCTCCGTGTTCCGAGGCCATATCTGTTATATGCTAGGCTCGCCAAGTTTAACTCTGAGTATTCCACGTGTGCAACTGTTTTGCACCCGCTGTATTTGAACGTAGAGCCTATCACACCCGATCATCACGTGGTGTCTCAAAGACGAAGAACTTTCGCAATGGTGCATACTCGGGAGAACACTTCTTGATAATTTTAGTGAGAGATCATCTTATAATGCTACCGCCAATCAAAGCAAGATAAGATGCATAAAGGATAAACATCACATGCAATCAATATAAGTGATATGATATGGTCATCATCATCTTGTGCTTGTGATTCCATCGCCAAGCACCGCCATGATCACCATCGCCACCGGTAGCGACACCTTGATCTCCATCGTAGCATCGTTGTCGCCTCACCAACTATTGCTTCTACGACTATCGCTACTGCTTAGTGATAAAGTAAAGCAATTACATGGCGTTGCATTTCATACAATAAAGCGACAACCATATGGCTCCTGCCATTGCCGATAACTCGTTAAAAAACATGATCATCTCATACAATAAAATATAGCATCACGCCTTGACCACATCACATCACAACATGCCCTGCAAAAACAAGTTAGACGTCCTCTACTTTGTTGTTGCAAGTTTTACGTGGCTGCTACGGGCTGAGCAAGAACCGTTCTTACCTACGCATCAAAACCACAATGATAGTTTGTCAAGTTGGTGCTGTTTTAACCTTCGCAAGGACCGGGCGAGCCACACTCGGTTCAACTAAAGTGAGAGAAACAGACACCGCCGGTCACCTTTAAGCAACTAGTGCTCAAGCGGTGAAACCAGTCTCGCGTAAGCGTCTGCGTAATGTCGGTCCGGGCCGCTTCATCTCACAATACCGCCAACCAAAGTATGACATGCTGGTAAGCAGTATGACTTATATCGCCCACAACTCACTTGTGTTCTACTCGTGCATATGACATCAACGCATAAAACCAGGCTCGGATGCCATCATTGGGGAACGTAGTAATTTCAAAAAATTCCTACGCACACGCAAGACCATGGTGATGGCATAGCAACGAGGAGAAGTGTATGTCCACGCACTCGTGAGACCGAACGGAAGCGTTATAACAACGCTGTTGATGTAGTCGACGCCTTCACGATCCGACCGATCCAAGTACCGAACGACGGCACCTCCGAAGTTCTGCACACGCTCAGCTCGATGACGATCCCCGGCTCCGATCCAGCAAAGCGTCGGGGATGAGTTCCACAAGACGACGGCGTGGTGGACGATGATGATGCTCCACCGACGCGGGGCTTCGCCTAAGCTCCGCGACGATATGACTTCACGGCGCAGGCTTCGCCTAAGCTCCGCGACGATATGACGAAGTGGAATATGGTGGAGGGGGCACCGACACGCTAAGGAACGATCCGTAGATCAACTTGTGTGTCATGGGTGCCCCCTGCCCCGTATATAAAGGAGCAAGGGGGTGCGGCCGCCCTAGGGAGGCGCTGCCGAGGAGTCCTACTCCCACCGAGTAGGACTCCCCTCCTTTCCTAGTTGGATTAGGTTTGGGGAGGGGAAGAGGGAAGGGGCCGCCTCTCCTTGTCCTATTCGGACTAGAGGGGAGGGGCGCGGCCTGCCCTGGCCGCCCTCCTCTTCTCCCCTTATGGCCCATCAAGGCCCATTTACCCCGGGGTTCCGTAACCCCGTGTTCCGATAACATCCTGCTTTCATCCGAACCTTCCAAGTCCAAACATAGGCTTCCAATATATCAATCTTTATGTCTCGACCATTTCGAGACTCCTCGTCATGTCCGTGATCACATCCGGGACTCCGAACAACCTTCGGTACATCAAAACTTATAAACTCATAATAAACTGTCATTGAAACGTTAAGCGTGCAAGGGACCCTACGGTTCGAGAACTATGTAGACATGACCTAGAACTATTCTCGGTCAATAACCAATAGCGGAACTTGGATGCCCATATTGGTTCCTACATATTCTACTGAAGATCTTTATCGGTCAAACCGCATAACGACATACGTTGTTCCTTTGTCATCGGTATGTTACTTACCCGAGATTCGATCGTCGGTATCCAATACCTAGTTCAATCTCGCTTACCGCAAGTCTCTTTACTCGCTCCGTAATACATCATCTCACAACTAACTTATTAGTTGCAATGCTTGCAAGGCTTATGTGATGTGTATTACCGAGAGGGCCCAGAGATACCTCTCCGACAATCGGAGTGACAAAACCTAATCTCAAATACGCCAACCCAACATGTACCTTTGGAGACACCTGTAGTACTTCTTTATAATCACCCGATTCGCCAGTGACGCTTGGTAGTACCAAAGTGTTCCTCCGTAAACGGAGTTGCATAATCTCATAGTTACAGGAACATGTATAGGTCATGAAGAAAGCAATAGCAATATACTAAACGATCAAGTGCTAAGCTAACGGAATGGGTCATGTCAATCACATCATTCTCCTAATGATGTGATCCCATTAATCAAATGACAACACATGTCTATGGTTAGGAAACATAACCATCTTTGATTAATGAGCTAGTCTAGTAGAGGCATAATAGTGACTATCTGTTTGTCTATGTATTCACACATGTATTATGTTTCCGGTTAATACAATTCTAGCATGAATAATAAACATTTATCATGATATAAGGAAATAAATAATAACTTTATTATTGCCTCTAGGGCATATTTCCTTCAATCGTAGCGGTGCTTAGGCGAAGCCCTGCGACGGTAGCTTCATCAACATCGTCACCACGCCATCGTGCTGATGAAACTCTCCCTCAAGCTCTACTGCATCGTGAGTTCGTGGGACGTCACCGAGCTGAACGTGTGCTGAACACTGAGGTGCCATACGTTTGGTACTGAGGATCAGTCGATCGTGAAGACGTATGACTACATCAACCGCGTTGTCATAACACTTCCTCTTAACGGTCTACGAGGGTACGTGGACGACACTCTCCCCTCTTGTTGCTATGCATCACCATGATCTTGCATGTGCTTAGGAATTTTTTTGAAATTACTACGTTCCCCAACAGTGGCATCAGAGCCAGGTTTATGTGTAGATGTTATATGCACAATTACAACACAAGTGAGTTGTGGGCGATACAAGTCATACTGCTTACCAGCATGTCTATCCTTTGGTTCGGTGGTATTGTTGGATGAAGCGGCCCGGACCGACATTACGCCTACGCTTACGTGACACCGGTTCTACCGACGTGCTTTGCACACAGGTGGCTAGCGGGTGTCAGTTTCTCCATCTTTAGTTGAACCGAGTGTGGTTACGCTATGGTCCTTGAGAAGGTTAAAACATCACTAACTTGATGAACTATCGTTGTGGTTTTGATGCGTAGGTAAGAACGGTTCTTGCTCAGCTCGTAGCAGCCACGTAAAACTTGCAACAACAAAGTAGAGGACGTCTAACTTGTTTTTGCAGGGCATGTTGTTATGTGTATGGTCAAGACATGATGCTATATTTTATTGTATGAGATGATCATGTTTTGTAACGGAGTTATCAACAACTGGCAGGAGCCATATGGTTGTCACTTTATTGTATGCAATGCAATCGCCATGTAATTGCTTTACTTTATCACTAAGCGGTAGCGATAGTCGTAGAAGCAATAGTTGGCGAGACGACAACGATGCTACGATGGAGATCAAGGTGTCGCGCCGGTGACGATGGTGATCATGACGGTGCTTTGGAGATGGAGATCAAAGGCACAAGATGATGATGGCCATATCATATCACTTATATTGATTGCATGTGATGTTTATCCTTTATGCATCTTATTCTGCTTTGATTGATGGTAGCATTATAAGATGATCTCTCACTAAATTTCAAGGTATAAGTGTTCTCCCTGAGTATGCACCATTGCGAAAGTTCGTCGTGCCGAGACACCATGTGATGATCGGATGTGATAAGCTCTACGTTTAAATACAACGGGTGTAAGCCAGTTTTGCACACGCAGAATACTCGGGTTAAACTTGACGGGCCTAGAATATGCAGATATGGCCTCGGAACACTGGAGACCGAGAGGTCGAACGTGAATCATATAGTAGATATGATCAACATAGTGATGTTCACCATTGAAAACTACTCCATCTCACGTGATGATCGGAGATGGTTTAGTTGATTTGGATCACGTGATCATTTAGATGACTCGAGGGATGTCTATCTAAGTGGGAGTTCTTAAGTAATATGATTAATTGAACTTTAATTTATCATGAACTTAGTACCTGTGAAAGGATCGAGAAGAGGTGTCTAGAGGGGGGTGATTAGACACTAGGTACCAAAAGTTGCAGTTTTTAATTTCTTTAAGTTAAAGTGGAGTTTTGGCACAAGTTTAACAAACACAATACATATCAAGCAAGCATGCCAAGAGTATATGAGCAGCGGAAAGTAAAGCATGCAACTTGCAAGAATGTAAGAGGAAGGTTTGGAGAATTCAAACGCAATAGGAGACACGGATGTTTTTGTCATGGTTCCGATAGGTGGTGTCATCGTACATCCACGTTGATGGAGACTTGAACCCACGAAGGGTAACGGCTGCGCGAGTCCACGGAGGGCTCCACCCACGAAGGGTCCACGAAGAAGCAACCTTGTCTATCCCACCATGGCCGTCTCCCACGAAGGACTTGCCTCACTAGAGGTAGATCTTCACGACGTAGGCGATCTCCTTGCCCTTACAAACTCCTTTGTTCAACTCCACAATCTTGTCGGAGGCTCGCAAGTGACACCTAGCCAATCTAGGATACACCACTCTCCAAGAAGTAACAAATGGTGTGTTGATGATGAACTCCTTATTCTTGTGCTTCAAATGATAGTCTCCCCAACACTCAACTCTCTCTCTCACAGCATATGGATTTGGTGGAAAGAAGATTTGAGTGGAAAGCAACTTGGGGAAGGCTAGAGATCAAGATTCATATGGTAAGAATGGAATATCTTGGCCACAACACAAGTGTAGGTGGTTCTCTCTCAGAAAATGTAAGTTGGAAGTGTAGGTTTGTTCTGATGGCTCTCTCCACGAATGAAGAGGAGGTGGAGGGGTATATATAGACTCCACACAAAATCTAACCGTTACACACGACTTGCCAAACTCGGTGGGACCGAATTGATAAACTCGGTCGGACGGATTCAGCAAATCTAGTGACCGTTAGGATTTTCGGTGGGACCGACATGCAACTCGGTAGGACCGATATGGTTAGGGTTAGGGCATAACATAATCTCGGTGAGACCGATTACACAAACTCGGTGAGACCGATTTTGGTAATAAGCTAACCAGAGAGTTGGTTAGGTAAACTCGGTGGGACGGATTCCCTCATGTCGGTGATACCGAAATGTTACAAAAGGGAAACAGAGAGTTTACATTGCAATCTCGGTAGGACCAATTACGCAAACTTGGTGAGACTGATTTTGGCAATGGATCCATACAGAGAGATTGCAATCCCATCTCGGTGAGACAGAGATCCCTATCGGTGAGATCGATTTGCCTAGGGTTTGTGGCAGTGGCTATGACATCTGAACTCGGTGGCGCCGGATAGAAAGAATCGGTGGGGCCGAGTTTGACTTTTGGTGTAGGTCATATGTGGAAGTGAGAAAGTAGTTGAGGGCTTTGGAGCATATCACTAAGAATTTTGAGCAAGAGCCTCATTAAGCAACACCTCATTCCTCCTTGATAGTATTGGCTTTTCCTATAGACTCAATGTGATCTTGGATCACTAAAATAGAAAATGTAGAGTCTTGAGCTTTGAGCTTGATCCAATCCTTTGTCCTTAGCATCTTGAAGGGGTTCCACATCCTCTAGTCCATGCCACTTCATTGTTGAACTTATCTGAAACATACTAGGTAAAAGTGTTAGTCCAACAAGAGATATGTTGACATTAATTACCAAAACCACCTAGGGAGCACTTGTGCTTTCAATCTCCCCCTTTTTGGTAATTGATGACAACATACATCAAAGCTTTAGATAAATATATAGAATATAGTAAGTAAAGCTTTGGAAAGACATGTAACATGCATAGGCTCCCCCTACATGTATGCAATCATGTGAATATGGAATATAGGAGCCTGTGAGTGCATAAACATGACAGAGTAAGCAATATGTTACATGTATCTTGGCTATATGCATCAGAGCAAATGATGTGAATATGAGAAATGTACCTTCATGCTCATGAGTCCTTCTTGCAAACAGTATATACACCAACAAGAATTTCTCATACACATGACTGTGATGCATATACTTACCTTGTGGTCTTGAGTTGGCTTAGGATAGGATGAACCTGCATAAACAAGGTTAGATAACACAGATACACCTACTGGCCAGAGCAAACAAAAGAAACCACAAGAGTACCAAGACTGGGATGACATGTAAAGTGAGTACAAAGTACCACATTGGATATAGACATGTCCCCAAAGGTAAACATGTGCAATAAATTCAAGGATTTCCTTCCCTTAGATGTCTTGCTCCCTGTTGAGGATATAACTACTGAGGGTAAACCGCCCAGGAGGGGCCGGTTTACGCTCAACTATATTGAAGCTTAGGAAGACAAAGAAGATGGCGCTTTACTGATAAGGTTAGAGGCCCAGAGCCCGGAGGTGGATTAGGGCCCATAGGCGGTGAACCGCCATGTTTGTATAACTTGTATTATAAGTTAGGGAAAGGAAGAGACCAAGCCGGACACTTGTATGAGCTGGCTTGGGGACTCTGTAGACAGGCCGGACATCACCCTGTCTATATAAAGGGATGACCCGGCGGCGGTTCAGGAACAGACAGACAACAACAACTCGAGACTCAGGCAGAGCGTATTCGCTCCCTGGTCATTGAAACCCCAATAATCCCATCACAAACTAGACGTAGGCTTTTACCTTCATCGAAGGGGCCGAACTAGTATAAACTCCTGTGTCCCTTGTCCGGTTTAACCCCTTCAAGCTAACCCGTAGCGATGGCTCCACGACTAAGTCCTTTCATGAGGACATCTAGCGTGACAAATCCACGACAGTTGGCGCCCACCGTGGGGCTATCGCATGATGGTTTCGAGTGTTTGAAGGGCAGCTTTGAAGGACTGAAGGGGTACGCGGTTGGCCGGATGACCAAGAGTCGTCGCGGCAAGCTCTACATCGACGACGAAGGATGGGGCCCCGAGGCCGGCTCAATCGAGTACAGGTACCGGGTCCTCTTTGGTGGAATTCATGTCTTCATCGGCAAGATCGGCGAACCGGGCCCTCAGCCGGACACCTGCACCGACCTCGTCGAGACGGCTCAGCGTGCAAGTCCTGCCCGGGTTAAGCCTGCCACGAAGCGTGTGTTCGTAGGATGTGTCCATGGGATCGGATCTGAATCAGTGTCTGAAAGCGAGACGGCTGTTTATTCCGACGGCGAGTCATCCACCGGTGAAACCGAGTCCTTATACCAAGTTCATGATGGTGTGTTCGGAGGCTATTCCGACGGCAACAGTATTCCGGACCTCCTAGAACCGCCGAGTCGAGTTGCTATCTACATGGCCGGGACACAGCCCGCTTTGCAATCTTCATCTACCACAGCCATGATTTCTGGATCAGCGGCGGCGGCAGGAGGCTCGGTGCGCCGGCCGGCTCAAGTTCTCTCCAATTTGATGGATTCCTGGATGACCTTGTTAACCACGGCAGTCACCCCCAAGACACAGGATCAGCACAATGCGGAAATTGCTAAGCTGAAGGACCAGATAGCGCAGGCTAAGGAGGACCTGGCAGCTGAGGTTGCCAGGATGGCTGAAGAACGGGCCGCTTTGGATGCCCAATCACAGCAGATACATGCACAGAATTTCCGGTGATGCTTTGGACCGGGGCGCCAAGCGGCGTGATCTGAAGGAAGTACCGATCGTGTATGCAACCGGGCTTCGAAGAATTAAATCTCTTTAATACGCCGGGGGCTGGGACGAGTAAACCGGCCGCTGCAAACCGAACCGATGCGCCTGGAGCAGCGCCGGATCAACCACGGATAATGGAACCGCCTCGATGAACGGACAATCCGCCGCCGTATGTGCCAACACCACCAGGTCACTTTTCAAGCCCTTTGGATAACATGATTGCCGCGGCATCTCGCCTGGCAGCTATTCCGATGGAAGGCGATTCACTTGCGGCGATTGAGACACGGCGGGCCAGGGATCTTCTTCAAACCGCCGTGGTGCAGCAGCAGGCTTATTCCTATAGACGAGATAGAATTCATTCGACCCCTCGTCCGAGCAAGAGCTATAGTAGGCACATGGATGAACCGGAGGTGTCTAACAGCGCTCGGCGCCGTAATCCGGTGCAGGATGTGGTGGATAATGGCAGAGCACGAAGGGAGGCCGCATTAGCAACACCACATGCGGGTCACTATCAAACCTCCCCGATTCAGCCAGCGGCATCAGTGGACCGGGGCACCGGGCTTGCTTTCAGTTCCTGGGGAGTGCCGTGTCTTATCCCGGCTCTCCGTAATGTGCGACTGCCTAAGGATTTCAAGGGCCCGCGTAAGGTACCAAATTACACTGCTGATCAGCCACCTGAGGCGTGGGTCGAGAGTTATGAGATGGCAATGGAGATGCTGGATGTGGTTGAACAGCCTGCGCAAAGTATTTCACAATGATGTTTGAAGGGACAGCCCGTACTTGGTTGAAGAACCTACCAGCCAACTCCATCGAATCATGGGATCAGTTGAAGGCCCGATTTATAGCCAATTTCAAGGACACCTGCAAACAGCCTATGTCCATTGTGGATCTGGATACCTGTGTTCAGGGGGAGAACGAGTCAGCAACTCATTGGGTGCGGTGGGTTTCAGAAGTGTTGCATTCGTCAGACCGGATTAATGCTGGCCAAGCGATCATAACGCTGGAACGTAATTGCCGGTTTAAGTCACTAAAGATGAAGTTGGGACGGCTCAAGTGCCACTGCAATGACATGGGAACACTTATGGCAGCCTTGGTCAAATATGCCGATTCTGATAATACCAAGGATCCCGAGTCTGATGAGGAGAAACCGGAGAAGGGAAAGAAGAACGGCGGTGCAAAATGACAACATCACAACCAAGGAGGCCATGGGAATAATGGTAAGTGCAAAGTAGATAATTCAGATTTTGTGGCTAACACCAATATGCAGCGCCGTAAAGGTAAACCGCCCCAGCGCGGTGGAGGGATGAATCTGGAGCGGCTGCTAAACCAGCCCTGCCCAAAGGATGGGACTAAGGAGGCCCCTTCCACACATCTTTGGAAAGTTTGTTACATTATGAAGGAGTTCAAAAACTCTGATCTCTAAAGGTATGATCAGGGTCCGCTGGGCGGTTCAGGTCCAGGTTTTCATGGTAGTGGCGGTTCAAGCTCTGGATTTCAGAATAATCAGGGCCACCAGAATAACCAAGGTGGTAATAATCAACAAAGTAATCAAGGGAATCAGCAGCAGTCAGGTTATCAAAGTCACCCCAAGCAATTGAATGGTGGGCAGTATCATGTGTTCACCACTAGCATGTGCAAGCGCGATCAGAAGCTTCACAAGAGGGCAGTCAATTCTATTGAACTGGCAGTGCCACGCTATTGACGGTGGTCCGAGCAGCCCATTATGTGGAGCAGAGAGGATCATCCGCCCCGGGTTGACAATCCGGGTCAACTAGCTTTTGTGGTAGCACCTCAGGTGGGATGTTATAAGTTTACCAAAGTTCTGATGGATGGAGGGAGCAGTATCAACATCTTGTACTATGAGACTTTTCGCCGCATGGGGTTGACAGATAAGAATCTTAAACCGTCAAACACTGTTTTCCATGGTGTAGTACCAGGTAAATCGGCATATCCTGTTGGAAAGATCGCTTTGGAGGTCGTAATTGGAGATGAGCATGATTCCCGGTCTGAAACGCTGACCTTTGAAGTGGTGAAAATCCAGAGCCCACATCACGCACTGTTTGGACGGCCGGCTTATGCAAAATTCATGGCAAGGCCCTGTTATATCTATTTACAGCTCAAGATGCCGGGTTATAAGGGAACTATCACAGTACACGGAAGTCGGAAGATCACTTTGGATTGCGAGGAAGGTGAAGCGGCCTATGCTGAGTCAGTTTGTGCTACAGAGGAGCTGAAGTTTTACAAAGACAATGTTGATCCGACAGATATGACCCCTCTGAAGAAGCCCACCACTGAGCATGACCCAACCCTGACGTTCAAAATGGTTGATGAGACTAAACTTGTTGATTTTGTCCCTGGCGATTCATCCAAACAGTTTAGCATCAGCACCAATCTGGATCGGAAATAGGAAAGCGCGCTCATCGAGTTCATCCTTGAGAACCGGGACATTTTTGCATGGAAGCCTTCTGACATGCCAGGTGTACCGAGAGAACTCGCTGAGCACACTCTCAATATTGATCCCAAGTTTAAACCGGTCAAGCAATTTCTTCGCCGCTTTAACGAGGAAAGACGCAAGGCCATTGGTGAGGAGGTAGCCCGGCTGTTGGCTGCTGGTTTTATCGTTGAAGTATTTGATCCCGAGTGGTTGGCTAATCCAGTGCTCGTTCTCAAGAAAAAGGGCACTTGGCGTATGTGTGTGGATTACACCGATTTGAACAAAGCCTGTCCGGCAGATCCTTTTGCTCTCCCGCGTATTGATCAGATTATTGATGCGACGGCGGCTTGTGAGCGCGTGAGTTTCTTGGATGCTTATTCAGGTTATCATCAGATTAAAATGGCAGTTAAGGACCAGGAGAAGACATCCTTCATCACTCCCTTTGGAGCCTTCTGATATGTCTCTATGCCCTTTGGGCACAAAAGTGCCCATGCAACCTATCAGCGTTGTGTGCAAAATTGTCTTCACACGCAGATTGGGCATAATGTTCATGCCTATGTGGATGACATTGTGGTAAAATCTAGGAAGAAGGAAACCTTGATAGACGACCTCAAGGAGACGTTTGATAATCTTCACGTTTATAAAATGATGCTCAATCCGGACAAATGTGTTTTTGGTGTTCCGGAAACTCTTGGGTTTTCTCGTGTCCAACAGAGGCATTGAGGCCAATCCGGAAAAAATCAAGGCGATCACATCTTTGGTTAAACCGAAATACATCAATGATGTTCAGCGTTTGGCAGGTGCAAATTGCAGCCCTCAGCCGGTTTATCAGCCATTTGGGAGAGAAGGTGATTCCTTTGTATCAGATGTTGAAGAAAACGGATGATTTTGTATGGAGTGATGCAGCCAATGCGGCATTTGAGGATTTGAAGCGGCAGCTGGCTGAACCGCCCGTCCTTGCTGCTCCGGTTGATAACGAGCCTCTGTTATTGTATGTGGCTGCCAATGCCCGTGCGGTCAGTGTGGCAATTGTGGTTGAGCGTAAGGAGGCTGGGAAAGAATATCCGGTTCAACTGCCAGTTTATTATATCAGTGAAGTGCTGATCGAATCAAAGCAAAGGTATCCGCATTGGCAGAAGCTGGTGTATGGATTTTTTATGGCAAGTAGGAAGCTCAAGCAATACTTTCAAGGCCATCCCATCACAGTGGTTAGTTCTGCTCCTTTTGGCGATATATTCCAGAATAGAGAAGCAACTGGTCGGGTTGCAAAGTGGGCAATTGAGCTTGGTCCACATGGATTAAAGTATATGCCTCGAACGACCATCAAATCTCAGGCGCTGGTCGACTTCATCAATGATTGGACGAGTTCACGAGCACCGAGTACAAACCGGACAATACATCTTGGACTATTCACTTTGATGGGTCGAGTAGTTGGAAACTTCGGGGCTGGAGTTGTCCTTACTTCCCTCGAGGTGATAAAATTTGTTATGTTCTCCGCAATGTTTCCTTGTACTAACAATGCTGCGAGTCGAGGCCTTACTCCATGGTCTCCGTGTGGCTAAGAAATGAACTTAAGCGGGTTCGCTATCTTGGAGATTACGATCTGGTGGCTCAGCAAGTTTCTAGTACTTGGGATTCTAAGGATCCACTCATGGCGGCTTATCGACGCGAGGTGGATATTGTGGCAGGTCATTTTAAGGGTTATCAGGTTGAGCACATTGACCGGCACAAAAACGAAGCTGCAGATGCTTTGAGCCGGCTGGGATCTCAACGTAAACCGGTACCACCCAATACCTTTTTAGATATCTTGCATAACCCGTCTGTTAAGCTGCCTACAGAGGAGGATTTAGCTGTTCCTAATCCGGAGGCCCAATTGGTAGCCGCTTTACACATCACGCCGGATTGGACGGTTCCATATTTGGTGTATCTAAACCAGGGCGAGTTACCAGATGATGAGCTCCTTGCCAGGAAAATAATCAGGCGGTCCAAGTCCATGGTTGTTCACAATGGCGAGTTACACCATTGCAGTATTTCAGGCGTATTCCAACACTGTGTTTCTCCTGAAGAAGGGCAAGAGATTCTACGAGAAATCCATGAAGGAGATTGTGGTCACCATGCCGGTTCAAAATCCTTGGTGGCTAAGGCTTTTCGTCATGGGATCTACTGGTTGACAGCTCATGTTGATGCGGAGGATCTGGTAAAGTGGTGTGATGCTTGTCAGAAGTTTTCACGTCGAGCTCATGTTCCGGCTCAAGAGCTACGCATGATTGCCATCACTTGGCCGTTTGCCACTTGGGGGCTTGATATGGTTGGACCTTTTAAGCGCTCCAAAGATAAGAAGACCCACCTGTTGGTGGCAGTTGACAAGTTCACTAAATGGGTTGAAGCGGAGCCCGTCGGCAAGTGTGATGCAGCCACGGTGGTTCAATTTCTCAAAAGGGTTTTGGTTTTCCACACAGCATCATCACAGATAATGGTACGAACCTTTCTAAAGGTGAGATGGAGGAGTTTTGTCAACGAGAGCACATCCGGCTCGATGTAGCGTCCGTGGCTCACCCCCAGTCCAATGGTCAAGCTGAGAGGGCGAATCAAGAGATCCTGAAGGGTATCAAGCCCCGGCTTATGGTTCCTTTGAAGCGGACGTCGGGTTGTTGGGTGGAAGAATTACCATCTGTGTTATGGAGCATAAACACCACCCCGAACCGGTCTACGGGTTATACACCTTTCTTCATGGTTTACGGGGCTGAGGCTGTCATCCCCAGTGATATTCGTCATGACTCGCCCCGGGTTGCCAATTATGTTGAAGCGGATAATGAACAAGCATGCCAAGAGGCACTGGACCTGTTAGATGAGAAACAGGACATGGCTTTGGCTCGATCGGCGGTTTATCAACAAGACCTGCGGCGTTATCACAGCCGCTGGGTTAAGTCAAGGACCTTTCAAGAAGGCGACTTAGTGCTCCGGCTCATCCAGGATCAGACTGATATGCACAAGTTATCCCCACCTTGGGAATGACCCTTTGTGGTTAGTAAAAATCTACGTAACGGCTCATACTACCTCATTGACGTTCGAGAAGACTCACACAGTTCTGAGGAGGAGACCCGGCGGCCATGGAACATAGCTCTCCTACGGCCTTACTACACTTGAAGCCACAGGATTTTCTTATGTACATATTCCAACAATGTATATATTATGATTAATATAATAAACCGGCATCCTTGCTATAAGCAGGGTCTCTGCCGTTTTCTTCAAATCTCTGTTTACATGGGGGCTTCAGCTGACAAAGTGAAGTACTACCTGTTAAACCGGCTATCATGCCACCACATAGCTTGGGAGCTTCACACCCAAGGGGCCAAAGAGAGTCCTATTGCTTAAATCACGACTCAAACATAGGCACCCATTGAGCACAGCTCACAAAGTTACTTGGGGGCTCTTTGTGTAAAATACCAAAGAGTTTGAAAGGACCCTTGTAACCGGGAATCGACCCACGGCTTGGAAGCCTGGTGTATTCACCTAAAACCCCGGGTTAACCTGCCTTCATCAAGTAAGCCACTCCTATCCAGGTAATCCTGGCATGACCCGTCGAACGTTTGACGGTTACTCTCATTGAGACCCTGAACTTTTCAAAGTTAAAACGATGAATGGTTAGTTGGAGGCCCATCTTAAAAGGCTTTGTCAAAACGGTTTAACTCAGCGGCCTGGCACTCCATGAAAAGCCTCGAATTTGGGCCTGGTAGCCCTTGAAAAGCCTCGACTACACGGTTTTATTTGCCTTTGTCTAGTTTTTTCTCTTTTGATAATTCTATGTTGAACCGGTGTCTATTGACCCGGCATGACTATCAGTCATCAAATTAACCCGGTGTCTATTGACCCGGCTTGATTTTCAACTACAAGTTGTTACATCATATTCATGTTAATCCGGTGTTTGTTAACCCGGCTTGGTTGTCAACTATAAGTTTTCAGACCTTATTCTTTGTCAAACCGATGTGTTACAACCCGGGCTGGTTTTGATTACATATTATCAGTACAATCATCCGGTGTTCATTACAACCCGGTTCTCCTTCATACATACCAGCACTGCATGGTGGAAGTTGGGTGTTCACCCTCACTACAAACATAAATTGGTAAATCAACTAAGTGATTTTAAATCACAGGTATGGTTTATTTCATGTTTTTAAAGCTCTTGGTTATTAGCCTGGCTTTACATGGGGCATTGTGACCCGTCCGGCGGTAAACCGCCTGGGCAGATTTTTTTTTCTGCAGACACAGGGATTGCATAGTATTATGAAGATATATAAAGCCAGCTCTGAAAATGTCATGGCGGATCAAACAAAGTATATCCCAGTGCACGATGGTAGCAGATCAAAGTATTTTCACTAGCCTATTACAAGGCGCTTTAAGGCCCAAAATATGGTGTTGTTTCTTCCCACAGAGCAAAGTTTGTGAAGCATCAACCAGATTTCCGGATCAAGCCTCATCACCATGTTGACGTGAAGTTGATGGATCATCTGGCATCGGTTCAGCATCCTCCTCCCCATCTAGTGGTTGGAAGTCCACGGTGGTCCAGTCAATCCGAGTTAAAGCCTGAAAGACAGCCTCTTCACTTATATGTTCGGAAGGATCAACGTTAGGGGCGTAAGTGTGCTTACGAATTGGCGGAATAAGATTTTGCACTTCCGGCATGACAGTGTTAATCCATTTGTTGTTGGCATCATAGAAAGACCGGGGAACAGTCAAGTTAGCTTCTTCTGCCAGTTGACTCGCCAGAGGACGCATCTCCCTTGTCACATTTTTAAGGGCTTCATCATCAAAATCTGCCCCATTTTCTTGTGCACTAGGAAAGCCCTTGGCGATGTCCACCGGATCTAGGTAGGCTATCAATGCTTTCGCTCGGGTAAGTGCCAACAAAGCGCCAGCCCTGGCAGCGGACCGCTTCATCTCTTCTATCTGTGCTGGCGTCATGGATAACTTTGCTAGCGTGTCCTTGATCAGTGTTGGGGCCGGATTGTTGTATGACGCGGCACAGATAACCCGTTGGGCACCGGTATACAGTTGTTCAATCAGAGTATATGTTGCCTTCAACTTCATCCGCATATCAGAGCCCAGATGAGCAATGCGGCTACCTACAACGGTTTCAGAATTTCATGTTAAACCGGCAAATTATAAGGTTAGTCATTCAAGAAGCCTTGGCAAGAGTACTTACCAAATACTGCAGAGGTCATGGCATTTACTTGGCGCTTCAACCCAGTAAGCTCTTCCGCCACTGGTTTAAGAGCCGACTCAGCGTCTTTAGCCCGCTTCAGCAATGCAGTCTTTTCAGTATCCCAATTGGCACGCTCAGTCTTGAACCCTTCTTTAAGTTGTTCCATGGTGGTTAAAGCGGTTTTTAGCTCATCCTTGGCCTTGGAAGTCTCTGCTTGTTGGGTTTTTATACTCTCTTGAAGATCAGCAATTTGAGTGCCTTGGTATATCAGCCTACCACAATCAGGGGAGCATATACATATTTTATCAACAAAAAAGTCCCAAGCATACAACCAGTTATATACTTGGAACTTGGGGGCTAGTGCGGATTGCTTCTCTACTGTTAATTATTTGAAGTCCCAATGATTAATACAAGTTTTAATCTTGTCACTTGGGGGCTAATGTGTATTTGATCAGGAAAATACGCAAGAAAAAGAAACAAAGTACAGTTTGGAAAATGAAAGTCCCGGTTTGTCTCTGCAAAGGCAAACCGGCCCTTGGGGGCTACAATACAGTAAAGGTACAGAATAAGGATGAATGTGTTTACCTCATAGCGTTCCTTCATCAGGTTTACCAAACCGACTTCATAATCTCAGCTTGTGTAAATCCGGTTCAAGAATCTGGAATGAAGATCCAGAGCCGGAAGATTAGCATAGTTTGACAAGTCAGTTGCCCCCTTCCCCTTGCCCATAGCAACAAATTGGTCCTTGGCGGTATGTTTTGACAAAACAACTGGATTGTCCGGGGCGGTATAAGCAGTGCCAGTAACAACAATGTCATCATCTTCTTTGGCTGGGCTCGATTGATTGACACTATCTTTGGCTGGGCTTGGCGGAGTGGCAGCAGGGCTTGGCGGATTAGCAGTTGAACTCAGCGGATCAACAACTGGACTTGCAGGCGTGGCACGTGGACTTGATGTGTCCACATGTGTAGCCGGATCAGTTTCCGGCGGTTCGAGATCGATGGCTTTGGGTCTTGCGGGGCAGAGTCATCCATGACAATATCAGGATTTTCACCGGCATTTTCGGGGGTCTTCTCCGGTTCAACATCGTCAGTGGGGTCGCTGGTCTTGGCTTTCTTGCTTAATCGGGCCTTGGTACTACAACGTCAAAATAAAGATTAGTACGGTAAACCGATGCATGAAGAAACACCGAACAGTAAGAACACTTACCCAGCGACGGTTTTAAGGGGAGGCAACTGAGTGGTTGATGAACCGCCGGATGAATTGGAAGACACCTGATAATTCGAATCAGACGGATTGAGAGGGTATCGGAAGAAACCCTTCAAAGGATAAAGTTTTTCAGGAGAACAAGCAACATCTGGATGACGTTTCCAGGTTGGTGTGTCTGGTATACCGGAAGAGGTGACTTGCTGACCACTGTGTCGGGTTGTGCAACGCCCGTCAGGTTGCTGCGTCTTCAAAGAAAGTTTTGGATCCAGATAAGCAAGAGGGTGAGAGTATTTCACTTTTCGAACTGCATGGCGAAATCTTTTAACTGGCACCAGATCTGAATCGGAAGAAAGAGCTATTACCTCAACATGGTCTGCATGGCTGGCCTCCGCATCATCCTGGGAATAGTTATTGTCAATAAGGTGCACGAAAAAGGAACCAAGGGAGTCAAGTTCTACCTCTTCAGCCGATTCATCACCATCTTCTGGCGGATCAGAAGATTCGGCAGTTTTCTTCTTGGTAGTTTTCTTAATGACTTTACTTTTGGCACGAGGAGCCCTGGCCGGTTTATCTTGAGTTTTCCTTTTCCAGAAGGAGCTATTAGTCTGCAAGATTAAAGTAAAGGATAATTATATTTCTGTTAAAGCGGAGATGGATTAAAAATGTACAAGGTTAAAGTCATTACCGCTGGCGGTTTGTTGGAGACGCAAAAAGGGCGCAGACCGGTTTGGGTGCATACGGCGATCGGTTCGTCAAGTAT
Organism: Aegilops longissima; assembly: GCA_021605205.1. Taxonomy (NCBI): domain Eukaryota; kingdom Viridiplantae; phylum Streptophyta; class Magnoliopsida; order Poales; family Poaceae; genus Aegilops; species Aegilops longissima. The sequence goes on from CM038679.1 coordinate 525,864,794, forward strand.
CTTTTTAACACTTTCAGTGACTTCATAATCAGTCAGTTCTATTTCGTTAAACAGTTGAGGATCATTGGTCTTGCTGGTATATGCATACATCAAACCGGGGCGGCGGCTTAAAGGAAGGATGCACCATGAAACCCAACAGCGAACAAGATCAACACCAATTAAACCGTTGGCAAGGAGAGCCCGGAGTTTGGCGAGTTGAGGTGCATAAGCTTGTCGTTCTTTGGCAGTCATTCGTGGAGGTAAAGGGTGGCCATTTCTAAGCGGTGGCGCGTAGCCCGCAAAGGGTTTTCTCCAGCGAGGGCAGTGTTCTGACAATAAAACCAAGTTTGGTTCCAGTCTTTAGGGTGGCGGTGAAGTTTGGCATGAGGAAAATCAACCTCTTTCCTTTTTTGAATTGATACACCACCAAGCTCAATATTGGGGACGTCAGAGAACTCAGTGCGGCGGTTTAAGTGGAAGAAATCCCGAAAGAGGTCAACCGTTGGTTCTTCTTGCAGATAAACCTCAAAGAATACTTGAAAGTTGTAGATGTTGGACACTGAATTTGGTCCAATATCCTGGGGATGGAGTTGGAAGCTGGCAAGTACATCCCAGAATTTTTTTGATCCGGGAGGACTGAAACCCCGGGATAGATGTTGCATAAATACAATCACTTCTCCATCTTGAGGCTCAGGAGGGCACTCAGGGCCAGGGACTCGCCAATGAAGGACACTTTTTGGAGCTAAAGCGCCCGTTACAATGAATCCGTTGATTTGTGTTTCCGTAATCCGGGATGGAACCCAGTTGCAGGCAGAAAATTGCTTGGTCATCTTGAAGAGTAGAACTGTAATGGCGCTTTACTGATAAGGTTAGAGGCCCAGAGCCCAGAGGCGGATTAGGGCCCATAAGCGATGAACCGCCATTTTTGTATAACTTGTATTATAAGTTAGGGAAAGGAAGATACCAAGCCGGACACTTGTATGGGCTGGCTTGGGCACTCTGTAGACCGGCCGGACGTCACCCTCTATATATAAAGGGACGACCCGGCGGCGGTTCCGGAACAGACAGACAACAACAACTCGAGACTCAGGCAAAGCGTATTCGCTCCCTGATCGTCGAAACCCCAATAATCCCATCACAAACTAGACGTAGGCTTTTACCTTCATCGAAGGGGCCAAACTAGTATAAAATCCCGTGTCCCTTGTCTGGTTTAACCCCTTCAAGCTAACCCGTAGCGATGGCTCCACGACTAAGTCCTTTCATGAGGACATCTGCCGTCACAAATCCACGACACTCCCCCTGAATCTAGCATGGGATACTGGGAGAAGATAGGGAACAGAAAATCAGAGCAAAAACAGAGCTCAAAGGAAATAAACAGAGCTAATGCAAACGAGCAAATATGAACATGTCTTTCCCCTCTTGAAGACATGTGGCTTCTCTCCTCTTGAACACCAAGCATCTGGGGTCCTTGATGATTACTCTTTCTTCCTTTGAGTATTCTTTCCCCCTATAGATATGATTAAGGTTTGATGTGATCTCTCTCTCCCCCTTTGACATCAATTTCCAAGAAGGGTTCTTCTGGATTTTTGTCATGATTGGTTTGGTCCTTGAGTCACAGAACAAAGCAGCAAGTTGAATGGGATGCTGGTCGAGGACAAGATTCATTGAGTGGAGTTGGATCAAAAAGAATGCAGAAACAAGTGGCAAGATGTCTTTCCTGTAGTGAAATCGGTGACACCGATTTGTATGGTTCGGTTGTACCGAGAGGATTTGGTTGGACCGATAGCATCAGACCGGTGAGACCGAGTTCATCGCAGTGAAAACACTTGTCACCTCAGCTCACTAGACAAGTAAGATCTCACAAGGATTTGCAAGGAATTGGATGCAAGGAATGCAGAGCAGAAAATAAAATAGAAGAAACTAAAGAAGAAAGGAATCTAGATGAAGATTTTTTTATTTAAAAGAAGGGAAACAAATATGCATGAGACAAATGCAAGAGCACAGAAAAGAACACAAGAGAACACAAGAGAACTTCATCTAGAATTAGTCGGTGACAAAGTCACCTATGTTAGAGTATATTGACTTAGAAGTCAAGTGAAATCACTTGATCATAGGTCATACTCATCGTTTAAGCTCAAAATGTGGTTACCATTTGTCGTTTAAGCTTTTTGATGTATTCTCATCTTGTCGAGTTGCTTTGACTCATGACTTGGAGTAAAGCTTCTCTAAGATGGAATAATATACCTTGGGTGGTGGTGTTGATCATGATCATGTAGTTGAACTTGTGTGGGTTGCTCAAGGTTGATGTAGCTCATCAAGAGTTGGGAGCACCACTTGGAGTTTGAGTTCATCTACCTACATGGGTTAGTTTTTGCAAGGAAGAGCACTTGTGTATCCAAAATGACAATCATGAAACTCAACATAGAATTTGTCAACGGATATGTTTGAATGGTTGCGTGCTTCCTTGCCTTCATCCACCATTGTGTAGAGACTTGGTGATATACAAATTTCTTAAGAAGTGAGTGAGTTGCAATCTCATAGATTTAGATTCATCCAAGTACCTACACGGGTTAGATAACATGCAAGGTACAAATATATCCGAGACATGAGATAGTCAACATGAGAGAAATATCAAGGATTAGTCATTGGATCATGCCTTGCATGTATCAAATGGAGTTGCTACTCCAAGTTTGAAGCATCAATGATGTTCAATTCACCTCTTAACCTGCAAAACACTTTCTCATCAAGTGGTTTCGTGAATATATCAGCTAACTGCTTTTCAGTGCGAACATGCTTAAGATTAATGTCCCCTTTGGCAACATGATCTCGAATGAAATGATGACGAACTTCAATATGCTTAGTTCGAGAATGTTGCACGGGATTGTGAGCAATCTTAATAGCACTTTCATTGTCACACAGCAATGGAACATGTTTCACATATATCCCGTAATCTTTAAGAGTTTGGGTCATCCAAAGTAATTGAGCACAACATGATCCAGCGGCAATGTATCCCGCTTCGGCGGTGGATAAGGATACCGAGTTTTGTTTCTTGGAAGACCAAGACACAATAGATCTACCAAGAAATTGACAATTACCCGAAGTTGACTTTCTATCAACCTTGTCACCAGCATGGTCCGAGTCTGAGTAGCCAACAAGATTAAAGGAGGCCCTCTTTGGATACCAAATGCCAAAATTTGGTGTATGGATTAAGTATCTCACTATCCTTTTCACGGCCTTAAGATGACATTCTTTAGGAGCGGCTTGATATCGTGCACACATGCACACACTTAGCATAATATCGGGACGTGAGGCACATAGATATAACAATGAACCAATCATAGAGCGAGAAACCTTTTGATCAACCGGTTCACCATATTTGGTTAAATCAAGATGTCCACTAGTAGGCATGGGTGTAGTCATACCTTTGCATTCTTGCATATTGAACTTCTTGAATAAGTCCTTGGTGTACTTCGTTTGAGAGACAAAGGTACCTTCCTTAGTTTGCTTGATTTGCAAACCAAGAAAGAATTTGAGTTCACTCATCATCGACATCTCAAACTTCTCGGACATTAGCTTTCCAAACTTTTCACTAAAATGAGGGTTAGTAGATCCAAATATAATATCATCGACATAAATTTGGCACACAAATAGTTATCCCTTAACCCTTTTAGTAAAAAGAGTAGAATCTACTTTTCCAATTTCAAAGACTTTTTCAATAAGGAACTTGGTCAAGCATTTATACCATGCTCTAGGAGCTTGTTTAAGGCCATAAAGAGCTTTGTGAAGTTTGTAAACATGATTAGGTTTCTTAGGATTGACAAATCCGGGAGGTTGCTTAACATAAACTTCTTCCTCTATTTCACCATTTAGAAAAGCACTTTTAATGTCCATTTGGTACAAGGTGATATCACGATGATCAGCATAGGCAAGTAAGATGCGAATGGACTCAAGTCTAGCAACGGGGGCATATGTCTCACCATAGTCCATACCTTCGACTTGAGTGTAGCCTTGGGCGACTAGGCGTGCTTTGTTGAGGACGACTTGACAATATTCATCTTTCTTGTTGCGAAACACCCATTTTGTGACAATGATGTTGTGGTTGTTGTCGGGCTTCTCGACCAATGTCCATACTTGATTTCTCTCAAAGTTGTGTAGCTCTTCATGCATAGCGTTTATCCAATCCGGATCTTCCAATGCTTATTCAACCTTCATAGGTTCAATGCTAGAGATGAATGAGTAATGTTCACAAAAGTTAGCTAAATGAGTTTTAGAGCGAGTGATTCTCCCAGTTTGGATATCATTGTAGATTTGCTCGACGGGATGATCTTTGGCGATTCTTGCTCGAACTCGTGGGAGCTTTGGCTTGGCTCGGGGTGGAACATCTTCTTCATCTTGTTCTTCTTCTTGGCCTTCTTCATTGTTGACGTTGTCATTCTCTTGTCGTGGTGGAGAAGGAGGTTGTTGATGTTCATCTTGGTGTGCTTCCTCATTTTCTTCGTCTTGGTGTGTCCCACTTGTGGATGCTTCCATATCAATTCTTGGTTCACCTTGTCGTGAGGTAGAAGCTTCCACTTGGACGGACGAGGTACTCTCCTTCACCTCCGTTGGACGAATCTTGCCAATAGACAAGTCTTGGATTGCTTCCGAAGGGTCTTTGTCTCCTACATCAATTGGCAATTGCTCTACTTGCGAGCCGTTAGATTCATCAAACTTCACATCTACCGTCTCTTCAAACTTTTGGGTGAAATTATTGTAGACACGGTAAGTGTGAGAGTTTGATCCATAACCAAGTAGGAAACCTTCATGAGATTTAGGAGCAAATTTAGAACGACGATGCTTATCAAGAATGTAGCATTTTGAGCCAAATACTCGAAAGTATCCAACTTGGGGTTTGTTACCGGTGAGGAGCTCGTATGCCGTCTTGCCGAGTAGCTTGTGAAGATACAAGCGATTTGTTGCTTGACAAGCTGTCTCAACCGCTTCCGCCCAAAAATGCTTTGGCGTCTTGTACTCATCAAGCATCGTTCTTGCCATCTCAATAAGAGTCGGGTTCTTCCTCTCAACGACAACATTTTGTTGAGGTGTGTACGTAGCCGAGAACTCATGTGAAATCCCTTCTTCGTCAAGAAAGGTATCCACGTTTGTGTTCTTGAACTCTGTTCGGTTGTCACTTCGAACCTTCTTGATCTTCACGTCAAATTGATTTTGGGCCTTCCTAGTGAAGTTCTTGAAGATCTTTTGGACCTGCGATTTGTCATCAAGAAAGAACACCCACGTAAATTTTGAAACATCATCAACTATGACTAGTCCAAATGAGTTACCACCGAGACTCTTGTAGGCATTTGGACCAAAGAGATCCATGTGAAGTAGCTCGAGTGGTCTTCTCGTGGTCATGATGGTCTTCGCGCGATGACTTCCTCCAACTTGTTTCCCTGCCTGACAAGCACTACAAAGTCTATCCTTGTCAAATATGACATCTTTTACTCCAAGGATATGATCACCTTTAATAAGTTTATCAAGATTTCGCATACCCACATGACCTAGCCTTCTATGCCACAGCCAACCCTTAGAAGATTTAGCAATTAAGCAGGTTCTAGTTTGAGCCTTTTTTGTGAAATCAACAATGTAAAGATCACCTCTACGTATACCGGTAAAGACCATTTTACGATTGTCTCTACGAAACACTTGGCAATCTACTTCAGTGAATAGGACATTGAAACTGAAATCAGCAAGTCTAGAAACTGAAAGTAAATTGTACCCAAGAGATTCAACGAGCATGACATTTTGTATGGAGCTATCATGTGAGATGGCCATCTTAACGAGGTCAACCACGTTACCCTTTGAGTTATCACCAAAAGTGACATATTTTCGAGGGCCGTCGTTTTCAGCAAGCTCACGGAACATATCTTTATCTCCGGTCATATGATCTGTACATCCACTATCAAGAACCCATTCCTTTCCTCCAGCCATGTAGCCGTGAAGATTTTCCATAAGGCCAAAGTGTCTCATTGCATCATCAAGATCATAGTCACTATCATCATCCTCATCATAGTATCCATGTTCAACATCATCTTGTGATTGATCAATTCCTTGAGAGGATAATTCATTAGACAAATGATCATTTCTATGATTGTCTTTATGGATTCTAATAGCTTCGGAAATGATATTGCTAATTATACCAACATCTCCTATGGCACGCATGAGATTGGTAAGCACAAATAGACAATCACCAAAGCCAGGATCACTATAATTCATCTTACTCAAGGCAATAGACTTATGGAGAATTTTGTCTAAATTTTTCAAGGAATAATCTGGAAATCGTTCCTCAAGAAATCTCCATATAGTATAGGCACAATCAAGAGTAGGCAAACTAGCAATCAAATTTTTGGGCAATCCTCTTATGATAAGATTGATAGTTCTAAGATTGCGAATCATGTTAAGATCCTCTTCGGGTGTGGGATGCAAGGGATCAATATGAGGTGCACAAGGGCTAGTAATGTACTTGGTCAAATGATATTCATTGACAATCTCAAGCATTTCATTTTTCCACTCATGAAAATATTCTCCATCAAGAATATTTACTCTATGTCTAAGACTCCCCAAAGTAGACACATCCATCTTCCTCCAAAGGTGTTTAAACCAAGGCAATGGAGACCAAAGCTCTGATACCAATTGAAAGGATCGAGAAGAGGTGTCTAGAGGGGGGATGATTAGACACTAGGTACCAAAAGTTGCAGTTTTTAATTCCTTTAAGTTAAAAGGGAATTTTGGCACAAGTTTAACAAACACAATACATATCAAGCAAGCATGCAAAGAGTACATGAGCAGCGGAAAATAAAGCATGCAACTTGCAAGAATGTAAGAGGAAGGTTTGGGGAATTCAAACGCAATAAGAGACACGGATGTTTTTGTCATGGTTCCGATAGGTGGTGTTATCGTACATCCACGTTGATGGAGACTTCAACCCACAAAGGATAACGGCTGCACGAGTCCACGGAGGGCTCCACCCACGAAGGGTCCACGAAGAAGCAACCTTGTCTATCCCACCATGGCCGTCGCCCACGAAGGACTTGCCTCACTAGCGGTAGATCTTCACGAAGTAGGCGATCTCCTTGCCCTTACAAACTCCTTGGTTCAACTCCACAATCTTGTCGGAGGCTCGCAAGTGACACCTAGCCAATCTAGGAGACACCACTCTCCAAGAAGTAACAAATTGTGTGTTGATGATGAACTCCTTGCTCTTGTGCTTCAAATGATAGTCTCCCCAACACTCAACTCTCTCTCACAGGATATGGATTTGGTGGAAAGAAGATTTGAGTGGAAAGCAACTTGGGGAAGGCTAGTGATCAAGATTCATATTGTAAGAATGGAATATCTTGGCCTCAACACAAGTCTAGGTGGTTCTCTCTCAGAAAATGTAAGTTGGAAGTGTAGGTTCGTTCTGATGGCTCTCTCCACGAATGAAGAGGAGGTGGAGGGGTATATATAGCCTCCACACAAAATCTAACCATTACACATCACTTGCCGAACTCGGTGGGACCGAATTGATAAACTCGGTCCGACCGATTCAGCAAATCTAGTGACCGTTAGGATTTTCGGTGGGACCGACATGCAACTCGGTAGGACCGATATGGTTAGGGTTAGGGCATAACGTAATCTCAGTGAGACCGATTACACAAACTCGTGAGACCGATTTTGGTAATAAGCTAACCAGAGAGTTGGTCAGGTAAACTCGGTGGGACCAATTCGCTCATTTCGGTGAGACCGAAATGTTACAAAAGGGAAACAGAGAGTTCACATTGCAATCTCGGTAGGACCGATTACGCAAACTTGGTGAGACCGATTTTGGTAATGGATCCATATAGAGAGATTGCAATCCCATCTCGGTGAGACCGAGATCCCTATCGGTGAGACCGATTTGCCTAGGGTTTGTGGCAGTGGCTATGACATCTGAACTTGGTGGCGCCGGATAGAAAGAATCGGTGGGGCTGAGTTTGACTTTTTGTTTAGGTCATATGTGGAATTGAGAAAGTAGTTGAGGGCTTTGGAGCATATCACTAAGCATTTTGAGCAAGAGCCTCATTAAGAAACACCTCATCCCTCCTTGATAGTATTGGCTTTTCCTATAGACTCAATGTGATCTTGGATCACTAAAATAGAAAATGTAGAGTCTTGAGCTTTGAGCTTGAGCCAATCCTGTGTCCTTAGCATCTTGAAGGGGTTCCACATCCTCTAGTCCATGCCACTTCATTGTTGAACTTATCTGAAACATACTAGGTAAAAGTATTAGTCCAACAAGAGATATGTTGACATTAATTACCAAAACCACCTAGGGAGCACTTGTGCTTTCAACCTGATAGTATTTTGCTTCTCTATGTTGTTGTAGATAGACGGCACGTGCCGTTGTTCCTTTGAATTTTAATGCATTCCTTGAGAAAGCAAAGTTGAAAGATGATGGTGGCAATTACACGGACTGGGTCCGTAACTTGAGGATTATCCTCATTGCTGCACAGAAGAATTATGCCCTCTAAGCACCGCTGGGTGCCAGGCCTGCTGCAGATGCAATCGATTTACATTAAGAGCGTCTGGCGAGCAAAGCTGGTGACTACTCGATAGTTCGATGTGCCATGCTTTACGGCTTATAACCGGGACTTCAACGATATTTGAGCGTCATGGAGCATATGAGATGTTCCAGAGTTGAAGTTAATATTTCAAGCAAATGCCGGATTGAGAGATATGGAGTCTCCAATAAGTTCTATAGCTGCAAGATGGAGGAGAATAGTTACACAAGGGTGAACATATACTCAAAATGTTTGGGTATAATAATCACTTGATTCAACTGGGAGTTAATCTTCCGGATGATAGTGTCATTGACAGAATTCTTCAATCACTGCCATCAAGTGATGAACTATAATATGCAAGGGATGGATAAAACAATTCCCGAGCTCTTTGCAATGCTAAAGGCTGCGGAGGTAGAAATCAAGAAGGAGCATCAAGTGTTGATGGTCAACAATACCACCAGTTTCAAGAAAAACGGTAAAGGGAAGAAGAAGGGCAACTTCAAGAAGAACAGCAAACAAGTTGCTGCTCAAGAGAAGAAACCCAAGTCTGGACCTAAGCCTGAGACTGAGTGCTTCTACTGCAAACAGACTGGTCACTTGAAGCGAAACTACCCCAAGTATTTGGCGGAGAAGAAGGATGGCAAGGTGAAAAAAGGTATATGTGATATACATGTTATTGATGTTTACCTTACTAATGCTCGCAGTAGCACCTGGGTATTTGATACTGGTTATGTTGCTAATAATTGAAACTCTAAACAGGGACTACGGATTAATCGAAGATTGGCTAAGGACGAGGTGACGATGCATGTGGGACATGGTTCCAAAGTCGATGTGATCACAGACGGCATGCTACCTCTACATCTACCTTCGGGATTAGTTTTAGACCTGAATAATTGTTATTTGGTGCCAGCGTTAAGCAAGAAGAATATATCTGGATCTTGTTTGATGCGAGATGGTTATTCATTTAAATCAGAGAATAATGGTTGTTCTATTTATATGAGTAATATCTTTTATGGTCATGCACCCTTGAAGAGTGGTCATATTGGTGTAAAGCGCATGAGGAAACTCCATACTGAAGGACTTTTGAAATCACTTTATTATGAATCACTTGGTACTTGCGAACCATGCCTCATGGGCAAGATGACTAAAACGCCGTTCTCCGAAACAATGGAGCGAGCAACAGATATGTTGGAGATCATACATACTGATGTATGTGGTCCAATGAATATTGAGGCTCGCGACAGGTATCATTATTTCCTCACCTTCACAGATGATTTGAGCAGATATGGGTATATCTACTTAATGAAACATAAGTCTGAAACATTTGAAAAGTTCAAAGAATTTCAGAGTGAAGTGGAAAATCATCATAACAAGAAAATAAAGTTTCTACGATCTGATCATGGAGGAGAATATTTGAGTTACGAGTTTGGTCTACATTTGAAACTATGCGGAATAGTTTCGCAACTCACGCCACCCGGAACACCACAGTGAAATGGTGTGTCCGAACATCGTAATCGTACTTTACTAGATATGTTGCGATCTATGATGTCTCTTACTGATTTACCGCTATCCTTTCGGGGTTATGCTTTAGAGACGGCCGCATTCACATTAAATAGGGCACCATCGAAATCCGTTGAGACGACGCCTTATGAACTGTGGTTTGGCAAGAAACTAAAGTTGTCATTTCTTAAAGTTTGGCGCTGCGATGCTTATGTGAAAAAGCTTCAACCTGATAAGCTCGAACCCAAATCGGAGAAATGTGTCTTCATAGGATACCCAAAGGAAACTGTTGAGTACACCTTCTATCACAGATCCGAAGGCAAGACATTTGTTGCTAAGAATGGATCCTTTCTAGAGAAGGAGTTTCTCCCGAAAGAAGTGAGTGGGAGGAAAGTAGAACTTGATGAGGTCACTGTACCTGCTCCCTTATTGGAAAGTAGTTCATCATAGAAACTGGTTTTTGTGACACCTACACCAATCAGTGAAGAAGCTAATGATATTGATCATGAAACTTCAGATCAAGTTACTACCGAACCTCGTAGGTCAACCAGAGTAAGATCCGCACCAGAGTGGTACGGTAATCCTATTCTGGAGGTCATGTTACTTGACCAAGGCTTTGGTGAGCCTACAAACTATGAAGAAGGGATGGTGAGCCTAGATTCCGCAAAATGGCTAGAGGCCATGAAATCTGAGATGGGATCCATGTATGAGAACAAAGTGTGGACTTTGGTTGACTTGCCCGATGATCGGCAAGCCATAGAGAATAAATGGATCTTCAAGAAGAAGACTAACGTTGACGGTAATGTTACTGTCTACAAAGCTCGACTTGTTGCGAAAGGTTTTCGACAAGTTCAAGGAGTTGACTATGATGAGACTTGTTCACCCGTAGCGATGCTTAAGTCTGTCCGAATCATGTCAGCAATTGTCGCATTTTATGATTATGAAATTTGGCAAATGGATGTCAAAACTGCATTCCTGAATGGATTTCTGAAAGAAGAGTTGTATATGATGCAACCGGAAGGTTTTGTTGATCCAAAGTGAGCTAACAAAGTGTGCAAGCTCCAGCGATCCATTTATGGACTGGTGCAAGCCTCTCGGAGTTGGAATAGACGTTTTGATAGTGTGATCAAAGCATATGGTTTTATACATAATTTTGGAGAAGTTTGTATTTACAAGAAAGTGAGTGGGAGCTCTGTAGCTTTTCTAATATTATATGTGAATGAGATACTGCTAGTTGGAAATAATATAGAATTTCTGGATAGCATTAAAGGATACTTGAATGAGAGTTTTTCAATAAAAGACCACGGTGAAGTTGCTTACGTATTGGGCATCAAGATCTATAGAGATAGATCAAGACGCTTAATTGGACTTTCACAAAACACATACCTTGACAAAGTTTTGAAAAAGTTCAAAATGGATCAAGCAAAGAAAGGGTTCTTGCCTGTGTTACAAGGTGTGAAGTTGAGTCAGACTCAATGCCCGACCACTGAAGAAGATAGAGAGAAAATGAAAACTGGTCCCTATGCTTCAGCCATAGGCTCTATCATGTATGAAATGGTGTGTACCAGACCTGATGTGTGCCTTGCTATTAGCTTAGTAGGGAGGTACCAAAGTAATCCAGGAATGGATCACTGGACAGCGGTCAAGAACATCCTAAAATACCTGAAAAGGACTAAGGATATGTTTCTCGTTTATAGAGGTGACAAAGAGCTCGTCATAAATGGTTACGTCGATGCAAGCTTTGACACTGATCTGGACAATTCTAAATCGCAAACCGGATACGTGTTTACATTGAACGGTGGAGCTGTCAGTTGGTGCAGTTCTAAACAAAGCTTCGTGGCGGGATCTATGTGTGAAGCGGAGTACATAGATGCTTCGGAAGCAGCAAATGAAGGAGTCTGGATGAAGGAGTTCATATCCGATCTAGGTGTCATACCTAGTGCATCGGGTCCAATGAAAATCTTTTGTGACAATATTGGTGCAATTGCTTTGGCAAAGGAATCAAGATTGCACAAGAGAACCAAGCACATCAAGAGACGCTTCAATTCCATCTGGGATCAAGTCCAGGTGGGAGACATAGAGATTTTCAAAATACATACAGATCTGAATGTTGTAGACCCGTTGACTAAGCCTCTTCCATGAGCAAAACATGATCAACACCAAGACTCCATGGGTGTTAGAATCATTACTGTATAATCTAGATTATTGACTCTAATGCAAGTGGGAGACTGAAGGAAATATGCCCTAGAGGCAATTATAAAGTTATTATTTATTTCCTCATATCATGATAAATGTTTATTATTCATGCTAGAATTGTATCAACCGGAAACATAATACATGTGTGAATACATAGACAAACATAGTGTCACTAGTATGCCTCTACTTGATTAGCTCCTTGATCAAAGATGGTTGAGTTTCCTAGCCATAGACATGAGTTGTCATTTGATTAACAGGATCACATCATTAGGAGAATGATGTGATTGATTTAACCCATTCCGTTAGCTTAGCACTTGATCGTTTAGTTTACTGCTATTGCTTTCTTCATGACTTATACATGTTCCTATGACTATAAGATTATGCAACTCCCGTATATCGGAGGAACACTTTGTGTGCTACCAAACGTCACAACATAACTGGGTGATTATAAAGGTGCTCTACAGGTGTCTCCAATGGTACTTGTTGAGTTGGCATAGATCGAGATTAGAATTTGTAACTCCGATTGTCAGAGAGGTATCTATGGACCCTCTCGGTAATGCACATCACTATAAGCCTTGCAAGCAATGTGACTAATGAGCTAGTTGCGGGATGATGCATTACGAAACGAGTAAAGAGACTTGCCGGTAACGAGATTGAGCTAGGTATTGAGACACCGACGATCGAATCTCGGGCAAGTAACATATCGATGACAAAGGGAACAACGTATGTTGTTATGCGGTTTGACCGATAAAGATACTCGTAGAATATGTAGGAACCAATATGAGCATCCAGGTTCCTCTATTGGTTATTGACCAGAGACGTGTCTCGGTCATGTCTATATAGCTCTCGAACTCGTAGGGTCCTCACGCTTAAAGTTCTGTGACGATCGGTATTATGAGTTTATATGTTTTGATGTACCAAAGATAGTTTGGAGTCCCGGATATGATCACGGACATGACTAGGAGTTTCGGAATGGTTGAGACATGAAGATTGATATATTGGAAGCCTATATTTGGACGTCAGAAGAGTTCCGGGTGAAATCGGGATTTTACCGGAGTGCCGGAGGGGTTACCGAAACCCCCCGGGGGTTAATGGGCCTAGTTGGGCCCTAGTGGATAGAGAGAGGGGCCGGCCAGGGCAGGCCACGTGCCCCTCCCCCTCTGGTCCGAATTGGACGAGGAAGGGGGGGGGGGCCTTTCCTTCTCTTTCTCCCCCCTCCTTTCCCCCTACTTGTAGGAGTAGGAAAGAGGGGAGTCCTACTCCTACTAGGAGGAGGACTCCTCCTCCTAGCGCGTCCTACAGGGGCCGGCCGGCCTCCCCCTTGCTCCTTTATATACGGGGGCAGGGGGGCACCCTAGGACACCCAAGTTGATCATTGATCTCTCCTAGCCGTGAGCGGTGCCCCCCTCCACCATAATCCACCTCGGTCATATCGTAGCGGTGCTTAGGCGAAGCCCTGCGACGGTAGCTTCATCAACATCGTCACCACGCCATCGTGCTAACAAAAATCTCCCTCAAGCTCTACTGGATCATGAGTTAGCGGGACGTCACCGAACTGAACATGTGCTGAATGCGGAGGTGCCATACGTTCGATACTGAGGATCAGTTGATCGTGAAGATGTACGACTACATCAACCGCATTGTCATAACGCTTCCGCTTAACGGTCTACGAGGGTACGTGGACGACACTCTCCCCTCTCATTGCTATGCATCACCATGATCTTGCGTGTGCGTAGGATTTTTTTTGAAATTACTACGTTCCCCAAGAGTGGCATCAGAGCCAGGTTTATGTGTAGATGTTATATGCACGAGTAGAACACAAGTGAGTTGTGGGCGATACAAGTCATACTTCTTACCAGCATGTCATACTTTGGTTTGGCGGTATTGTCGGATGAAGCGGCCCGGACCGACATTACGCTTACGCTTACGTGAGACTGGTTCTACCGATGTGCTTTGCACACAGCTGGCTGGCGGGTGTCAGTTTCTCCAACTTTAGTTGAACTGAGTGTGGCTACGCCCGGTCCTTGAGAAGGTTAAAACAACACTAACTTGACGAACTATCATTGTGGTTTTGATGCGTAGGTAAGAACGGTTCTTGCTCAGCCCGTAGCAGCCACGTAAAACTTGCAACAACAAAGTAAAGGACGTCTAACTTGTTTTTGCATGGCATGTTGTGATGTGATATGGGCAAGACATGATGCTATACTTTATTGTATGAGATGAAAATGTTTTGTAACAGAGTTATCGGCAACTGGCAGGATCCATATGGTTGTCGCTTTATTGTATGCAATGCAATCGCCATGTAATTGCTTTACTTTATCACTAAGCGGTAGAGATAGTCGTAGAAGCAATAGTTGGCGAGACGACAACGATGCTACGATGGAGATCAAGGTGTCGCGCCGGTGACGATGGTGATCATGACGGCGCTTTGGATATGGAGATCAAAGGCACAAGATGATGATGGCCATATCATATCACTTATATTGATTGCATGTGATGTTTATCCTTTATGCATCTTATTCTGCTTTGATTTACGGTAGCATTATAAGATGATCTCTCACTAAATTTCAAGGTATAAGTGTTCTCCCTGAGTATGCACCATTGCGAAAGTTCGTCGTGCCGAGCACCACGTGATGATCGGGTGTGATAAGCTCTATGTTCAAATACAACGGGTGTAAGCCAGTTTTGCACACGTAGAATACTCGGGTTAAGCTTGACGAGCCTAGCATATGCAGATATGGCCTCGGAACACTGGAGACCGAAAGGTCGAACATGAATCATATAGTAGATATGATCAACATAGTGATGTTCACCATTTAAAACTACTCCATCTCATGTGATGATCGGACATGGTTTAGTCGATTTGGATCACGTGATCATTTAGATGACTCGAGGGATGTCTATCTAAGTGGGAGTTCTTAAGTAATATGATTAATTGAACTTTAATTTATCATGAACTTAGTACCTGATAGTATTTTGCTTGTCTATGTTGTTGTAGATAGATGGCCCGTGCTATTGTTCCGTTGAATTTTAATGTGTTCCTTGAGAAAGCAAAGTTGAAAGATGATGGTAGCAATTACACGGACTGGGTCCGTAACTTGAGGATTATCCTCATTGCTGCACAGAAGAATTACGTCCTGGAAGCACCGCTGGGTGCCAGAACTCTTGCAAATGCAACCGGCGGCGTTAAGAATGTCAGCGAGCAAAGCTGATGACTACTCGATAGTTTAGTGTGCCATGCTTTACGACTTATAACCGGGACTTCAACGACGTTTTGAACGTCATGGAGCATATGAGATGTTCCAGGAGTTGAAGTTAATATTTCAAGCAAATGCCCGGATTGAGTGATATGGAGTCTCCAATAACTTCTACAGCTGCAAGATGGAGGAGAATAGTTCTGTCAGTGAACATATACTCAAAATGTTTGGGTATAATAATCACTTGATTCAACTGGGAGTTAATCTTCCGGATGATAGTGTCATTGACAGAATTCTTCAATCACTGCCACCAAGCTACAAGAGCTTTGTGATGAACTATAATATGCAAGGGATGGATAAGACAATTCCCGAGCTCTTCGCAATGCTAAAGGCTGCGGATGTAGAAATCAAGAAGGAGCATCAAGTGTTGATGGTCAACAAGACCACCAGTTTCAAGAAAAAGGGTAAAGGGAAGAAGAAGGGCAACTTCAAGAAGAACAGGAAACAATTTGCTGCTGAGGAGAAGAAACCCAAGTCTGGACCTAAGCCTGAGACTGAGTGCTTTTACTGCAAACAGACTGGTCACTTGAAGCGGAACTGCCCCAAGTATTTGGCGGATAAGAAGGATGGCAAGATGAACAAAGGCATATGTGATATACATGTTATTGATGTGTACCTTACTAACGCTTGCAGTAGCACCTGGGTATTTGATATTGGTTCTGTTGCTAATATTTGCAGCTCGAAACAGGGACTACGGATTAAGCGAAGATCGGCTAAGGACGAGGTGATGATGCGCGTGGGAAATGGTTCCAAAGTCGATGTGATCACGGTCGGTACGCTACATCTACATCTACCTTCGGGATTAGTTTTAGACCTGAATAATTGTTATTTGGCGCCAGCGTTAAGCATGAACATTATATCTGGATCTTGTTTGATGCGAGACCGTTATTCATTTAAATCAGAGAATAATGGTTGTTCTATTTATATGAGTAATATATTTTATGGTCATGCACCCTTGAAGAGTGGTCTATTTTTATTAAATCTCGATAGTAGTGATACACATATTCTTAATATTGAAGCCAAAAGTAGCAGAGTTGATAATGATAGTGCAACTTATTTGTGGCACTGCCGTTACATCATATTGGTGTGAAGCGCATGAAGAAACTCCATACTGATGGACTTTTGGAATCAGTTGATTATGAATCACTTGGTACTTGTGAACCATGCCTCATGGGCAAGATGACTAAAACGCCATTCTCCAGAACAATGGAGCGTGCAACAGATTTGTTGGAGACCGTACATACTGATGTATATGTTCCAATGAATATTGAGGCTCGCGGCGGGTATCATTATTTTCTCACCTTAACAGATGATTTGAGCAGATATGGGTATATCTACTTAATGAAACATAAGTCTGAAACATTCGAAAAGTTCAAAGAATTTCATAGTGAAGTGGAAAATCATCGTAACATGAAAATAAAGTTTCTACGATCTGATCGTGGAGGGAATATTTGATTCTGAGTTTGGTCGCATTTGAAACAATGCGAATAGTTTCGCAACTCACGCCACCCGGAACACCACAGCGAAATGGTGTGTCCGAACGTCGTAATCGTACTTTACTAGATATGGTGCGATCTATGGTGTCTCTTACTGATTTACCGCAATTGTTTTGGGGTTATGCTTTAGAAACGGCTGCATTCACGTTAAATAGGGCACCATCGAAATCCGTTGAGACGACGCCTTATGAACTGTGGTTTGGCAAGAAACAAAGTTGTCGTTTCTTAAAGTTTGGGGCTACGATGCTTATGTGAAAAAGCTTCAACCTGATAAGCTCGAACGCAAATCGGAGAAATGTGTCTTCATAGGATACCCAAATGAAACTGTTGAGTACACCTTCTATCACATATCCGAAGGCAAGACATTTCTTGCTAAGAATGGATCCTTTCTACAGAAGGAGGTTCTCTCGAAAGAAGTGAGTGGGAGGAAAGTAGAACTCGATGAGGTAACTGTACCTGGTCCCTTATTGAAAAGTAGTTCATCACAGAAACCGGTTTCTGTGACACCTACACCAATTAGTGAAGAAGCTAATGATATTTATCATGAAACTTCAGATCAAGTTACTACCGAACCTCGTAGGTCAACTAGAGTAAGATCCGCACCAGAATGGTACGGTAATCCTATTCTGGAGGTCATGTTACTTGACCAAGGCGAACCAACGAACTATGAAGAAGCAATGGTGAGCCTAGATTCCGCAAAATGGCTAGAGGCCATGAAATCTGAGATGGGATCCATGTATGAGAACAAAGTGTGGACTTTGGTTGACTTGCCCGATGATCGGCAAGCCATAGAGAATAAATGGATCTTCAAGAAGAAGACTGACGCTGGCGGTGATGTTACTTTCTGGAAAGCTTGACTTGTTGCGAAAGGTTTTTGACAAGTTCAAGGAGTTGACTACGATGAGACTGTCTCACCCGTAGCGATGCTTAAGTCTGTCCGAATCATGTTAGCAATTGCCACATTTTATGATAATGAAATTTGGCAAATGGATGTCAAAACTCCATTCCTGAATGGATTTCTGGAAGAAGAGTTGTATATGATGCAATCGAAAGGTTTTGTCGATCCAAAGGGAGCTAACAAACTGTGCAAGCTCCAGCGATCCATTTATGGACTGGTGCAAGCCTCTCGGAGTTGGAATAAACGTTTTGATAGTGTGATCAAAGCATATGGTTTTATACAGACTTTTGGAGAAGCCTGTATTTACAAGAAAGTGAGTGGGAGCTCTGTAGCATTTCTAATATTATATGTGGATGACATATTGCTAATTGGAAAAGATATAGAATTTCTGGATAGTATTAAAGGATACTTGAATAAGAGTTTTTCAATGAAAGACCTCGGTGAAGTTGCTTACATATTGGGCATCAAGATCTATAGAGATAGATCAAGACACTTAATTGGACTTTCACAAAGCACATACCTTCACAAAGTTTTGAAAAAGTTCAAAATGGGCCAAGCAAGGAAAGGATTCTTGCCTGTGTTACAAGGTGTGAAGTTGAGTCAGACTCAATGCCCGATCACTGCAGAAGATAGAGACAAAATGAGAAGTGTTCCCTATGCTTCAACCATACTCTCTATCATGTATGCAATGCTGTGTACCAGACCTGATGTGTGCCTTGCTACTAGCTTAGCAGGGAGGTACCAAAGTAATCCAGGAATGGATCACTAGACAGCGGTCAAGAACATCCTGAAATACCTGAAAAGGACTAAGGATATGTTTCTCGTTTATGGAGGTGACAAGGAGCTCGTCATAAATGGTTACGTCGATGCAAGCTTTGACACTGATCCGGACGATTCTAAATCGCAAACCGGATACGTGTTTACATTGAACAGTGGAGCTGTAAGTTGGTGCAGTTCTAAACAAAGTGTCGTGGCGGGATCTATGTGTGAAGCGGAGTACATAGATGCTTCAGAAGCAGCAAATGAAGGACTCTGGATGAATAAGTTCATATCCAATCTAGGTGTCATACCTAGTGCATCGGGTCCAATGAAAATCTTTTGTGACAATACTTGTGCAATTGCTTTGGCAAAGGAATCCATATTTCACAAGAGAACCAAGCACATCAAGAGACGCTTCAATTCCATCTGGGATCAAGTCCAGGTGGGAGACATAGATATTTGCAAAATACATACGGATCTGAATGTTGCAGACCCGTTGACTAAGCCTCTTCCACGAGCAAAACATGATCAGCACTAAGAATCCATGGGTTTTAGAATCATTATTGTATAATCTAGATTATTGACTCTAGTGCAAGTGGGAGACTGAAGGAAATATGCCATAGAGGTAATAATAAAGTTATTATTTATGCTAGAATTGTATTAACCGGAAACATAATACATGTGTTAATACATAGACAAACATAGTGTCACTAGTATGCCTCAACTTGACTAGCTCGTTGATCAAAGATGGTTGAGTTTCCTAGCTATAGACATGAGTTGTCATTTGATTAATGGGATCACATCATTAGGAGAATGATGTGATTGACTTGACCCATTCCGTTACCTTAGCACTTGATCATTTAGTTTACTGCTATTACTTTCTTCATGACTTATACATGTTCCTATGACTATGAGATTATGCAACTCCCGATTACCGGAGGAACACTTTGTGAACTACCAAACGTCACAACATAACTGGGTGATTAATAAGGTGCTCTACAGGTGTCTCCCATGGTACTTGTTGAGTTGGCATAGATCGAGATTAGAATTTGTCACTCAGATTGTCGGAGAGGTATCTCTGGGCCCTCTCGGTAATGCACATCACTATAAGCTTTGCAAGCAATGTGACTAATGAGCTAGTTGCAGGATGATGCATTACGGAACGAGTAAAGAGACTTGTCGGTAACGAGATTGAGCTCGGTATTGAGATATCGACGATAGAATCTCGGGCAAGTAACTTATCGATGACAAAGGGAACGATGTATGTTGTCATGCGGTTTGACCGATAAAGATCTTCGTAGAATATGTAGGAACAAATATGAGCATCTAGGTTCCGCTATTGGTTATTGACCGGAGACGTGTCTCGGTCATGTCTACATAGTTGTCAAACCCGTAGGGTCCGCACGCTTAAAGTTCTGTGACGATCGGTATTATGAGTTTATATGTTTTGATGTACCGAAGATAGTTCGGAGTCCGGATATGATCACGAACATGACGAGGAGTCTCGAAATTGTCGAGACATATTGATTGATATATTGGAAGCCTATATTTGGACGTCGGAAGAGTTCCGGATGAAATCGAGATTTTACCGGAGTGCCGGAGGGGTTACCGGAACCCCTCGGGGGTTAATGGGCCTAGTTGGGCCCTAGTGGAGAGAGAGAGGGGCCAGCTAGTGCAGGCCGCGCGCCCCTCCCCCTCTGGACCGAATTGGACTAGGAAGGGGGGCAGCGCCCCCCTTTCCTTTTCCTTCTCCCCCTTCCTTTCCCCCTCCTAGTAGGAGTAGGAAAGAGGGGAGTCCTACTCCTACTAGGAGGAGGACTCCTCCTCCTGGCGCGCCCTACCTCTGAGGGGCGGCCGGCCTACCCCCTTGCTCCTTTATATACGGGGGTAGGGGGCACCCTAGGACACACAAGTTGATCATTGATCTCTCCCAACCGTGTGCGGTGCCCCCCTCCATCATAATCCACCTCGGTCATATCGTAGCGGTGCTTAGGCGAAGCCCTGCGACGGTAGCTTCATCAACATCGTCACCACGCCGTCGTGCTGATGAAACTCTCCCTCGAACTCTACTGGATCGTGAGTTCGCGAGACGTCACTGAGCTGAACGTGTGCTGAACGCGGAGGTGTCGTACGTTCCGTAATGAGGTTCGGTCAATCATGAAGACGTACGACTACATCAACCGTGTTTTCATAACGCTTCCGCTTAACGGTCTACGAGGGTACGTGGACGACACTCTGCCCTCTCTTTGCTATGCATCACCATGATCTTGCGTGTCGTAGGATTTTTTTTGAAATTGCTACGTTCCCCAACAGTTAATGCCATGCTGTTGTTTGTTTTGATTGCTTTGGTTGTTGTGAGCTTGCAAGTACATTCAACGTACCGACCTGGCGTGTCATGCCAGTTTGCAGGTCATGCCTTGTCTGCTTGCTTGTTTGACGTGGATCCCGAGTTTGCGAGCTAGGATAAGCATTCCAGCCAGAGTCCCTGCGGAGTGGAGTCCATCATTGTCGTCATTGTTACGCTGCTAGAAGTTAATCCACTTCTACGAGTTGTTCTGCTGCTTGCAGAGAGCAACCCTTGCAGGCGTAGTGTTACCGTGCCGATGTAATTCCCTGTTATATCGTAACCCTTGTATCCATATGATTTGTAATAAAGTTCTGATTTGTTCTATGCCAAGTAGTGTCGTATTCCAGTAGACTTGATCTCTGGGCTGGAATACTGGGCGTTCCGGTCTCTTTGAGCTGGGGTGCCACAAGGCTTGGTATGAGAGCAAGTCTGGTTGTAGGACGCCCTAGTCCGCGTGAACATTAGAAAATGCTAGTATAGAGTCTTGTCAGGCTGCCGCATTTGGTTGTTGCATTTGTTTGTCGCATAGCATGCATATAGACTCATTATCTTGTCACTAATGCTTAATCTTGTGAGTGTTGGTGGCATCAGTTTCGATCTACTACCTGCACCCCTCCAGTTTTAGATACCTGCTCTTAAGTGTTTGGCATGATCTCTGTCCCAGTGGAGTGATGCCGAGGAAGTGTTCCAGACACCAACTGCGGGTATCGTATCCATATGTCTGCCAGCCACCCATATCGTTTCGATGATAGGAATGGCTTGTTTCTATCCCGGATCGTGCCATTCATCTCGTCGTGTTGGCAACCCTTACTGATCTCTGCTGTCATAAAAGGGCGATGCCAGCAGGCCTTGTTTTTCACCTCTACCCTACCTTGTCACCCATTCTTTGGACATGTACGATTTTCATCCGTCCGCTTGATGATGATGTGATCGTAACCTCTGTGTTCCGCTACATGATCACCAAGTTCATCCTCACCTCATAAGCCCATTCAGATGCAACCAGTGTTAAGCCAGCGCTTGGTGTAGCCTTGTTTACACCAACCTTTCCACACATGGATTCACTTTCATGCACACCGCCACTGCATAATAGATCACAATACCGGAGTTTCCACGAGATTTGTGTGCTTAGGTATGCATGCATATTATTGTTGTGAGTAGCGGTAATATGTGATGCTGCTTGAATATGATATTATTTGTATGCCTTGTGTGCTTTTGTTTCTTTTGTTTATTTCTTTGGGCCCTCAGTGTTACCTTATTTTCCCCTTATTAAAGTTGCTCATCAACAAACACCGGACTCGAAGAATCAGTAAGGAGACGAATAATTGGAAGCTCAACAACATTATGGAATTCACAGTCAACTGCATTAATTTGGGAATATCTATTCCGAATGGAAATGATACAATGGCATGGCTACCAACATCCAGCTTACATCAATGTTGCAATCTTCACATCAGTATGATTAAAACATTTGGAAGACAAGTGGTGCGCAAGACCAACAGTATATTATCGAGTCAAATGTATGGTTCATATACAAGGTTGATTCTGCTATGAGTAAGATTTGAAGCATGCTATACACTGGAAAGCTGCCAGAATGTACTATGAATTCAGTGCTCAGCAAGAAGGATAGTCGAACAGCCTTTTTCATATGAGTAATCGGCAGTAGAAATATAAAAGGGTATATATATGGCATGCAGTCAGCATACCATAGTAAGAAGCTTCTGGTGTAAGCAACTCAGTCTTCCCTCACAAGCTACACGAGAAGCTTCCAATGCAATATTCCTCTATCTTCCCGAGTACGATATATGGATGACTTCCAATGCACGATACTCAGGCTTCTTCCGTAAGCTACTGCAAAAGCTTGCGGCACAAGGTATTGGGTCTTCCCCAGCAAGTCTTTAAGGGGGGAAGCTTCTAAAGTACGTACCCAACCTTCTTAGCAAGTTTTCTGACGAAAGCTTCGAGCACAAGCTATTAAGTCTTCCTCGGCACGATGGCATTCAACACAAGCTTCCTCAGTATGGCACTGGTACAAGGTATTACACAGCGAGTTGACAGCATATGGCAGTGCATCTCAAAAATCAGATCCAACAACAGTTTGGTCAGGAACACAAGCCAGTCCAGACATGAGTGTCTCCCTCAGGAACCAAATGCTGAGCTACACACGCTTTCATTGTGAGCATACAACCAAGGTCTTGCAAGTCACTCGAACGATGATGTAAATATAATCTGACAACCACATGAGTATTGTTAAAAGAAGGAAGCCAGTTATACACGTCAGTGTGACAAAGGACTATGAAGATTGATGACAACAGTGAGCTCTATGCAAGTGCATGTGAACCTGGTATATGATCCTGATGAGCCCTTGTCCACTTTTCTCCGATAACGGCACCACGCCTGTGTCCTGAGCTGTTTTTGGCCGTCCGGGGTGGATGCCGACTTTATATTTCTCTATTCAACAACTGTCACGAGTTCTGAGCTGCTTTCTGGTCGTCTCATACAGTGTCGAGTTTCTTGTTGTGATAGTGGCCCTATGCTCTGAGCTGCTTTTCGGCCGTCTTAGGGCACTGCCACTTTCTTCTTATCAACACGGTCTCATGCTCTGAGCTGCTTTTCGGCCGTCTTGAGCCGTGGTTGAGTTATTTCAGTAATGTCCCAGATCTGAGTTGTAAAGACCGTTCTGGTGGCTATTGATTTATTTGCTGATTTCTTGCAAGGGTTCGGATGATCATTTCCCTACGGTTTAAACTTGAGAGATGATGAACTTGCCATTTAAACGATGTTACCATGTCCGGAGATGAGGATAAAAGTACGCCTGCCGCAATATTGCACCCGATATGTAACCTATATATATATATATATATATATATATATATATATATATATATATATATATATATATATATATATATATATATATATATATATGGCCAAGCCCTCCACACTTTATCGATTACATGGATACTATCATTACAAGGCCGTACCCTTTATCTTTGGACACGATGAGCGGCAGTCAAATCTTTGGTACGAATTGGATACTCACGACAGTGGAGCTAGCCAAGATGATTCAAAAATCCCTGCGACAAATCTGAATCAGTCAGAAGAACAGTTATGATTCACAGCACTGTTTTGGACCCAGAGGAAATGCATCTTTTTGAGCAACCCAATGCAAGGAGTAAAGGGAAGTTTGGTTCGCATCCTGGCTTGCATGCCTGGCAAAATGTCACGCCTGGATGCAGCCTGGAAAGTTGAAATTTTGTGCCTGGCCAGGCATGTGTCGTTTAGTTCGAGACACGGCACGGAGAGAGCTTACTAGAAAAAGGCGTTGATTTGAGAGCTGGCCCACAGGAGAAACGGCGAATCGCAGCAGGATTAGGGCGAGGCAGGTGTGATTGGGATACCAGGCAACCAATTTCTAACGCCTTATGGCGACCCGACCTCGGGACGGTCAAGCCTACGTGTTCTTTGTGCCATCCACGGATCGGTATCTTTGGCACACACAGTACATCAATGTATATATCAAAGAGCAATCACATGTATAAATAACGTAAAACGATATATACCTCAATAGTCTCGGCCGAAACAAGTAATCGGTGTGGAGTCCCATCAGCGCCATCGGCAGGTTGAGTGTAGACCGTAACCACTGCACCGTATTCTTACTCGTCGGAAGAAAGTATACGCAACATGATACGTTGCAGCCGTGTAGGTCGATTACATTGAATGTACCGCAAGATCACAATAAGAGAAAACAGATGATAAACTATACTATATGCAGTATGGCTTTGTGGCTCTATATCTGAGTTTTGTTTGCGTAAAAGCTAGTTTTATTTTCCCTACATCAAATAATAACTGAAGTCTGTACTATGGAGTTTTCTATCATGACATGGTTCCGCCAACCGATGTCTCATAGCCCAAAATCATCATAAGTTGCCCACAATTAAGTTATCAATCCGGTGTTGAGAGTTCCGAGATAGATCCAAGTCCAGATGCTCAAATTGTCCGTAACCGGGGACACGGCTAATCGATTAGGTTATAACCCTCTGCAGAGGTTTGTACACTTTACCCGCAAGATTCGATCCCTCTTTTTACGTTCTCGCACTTGAGGTGTTTGAGAACAAAGCGATCAAACATGGTCTTCGAAGAGTTCCTCGACCACTTTGTCGGTACTCATCCCATCCTACCGTAGTTCTACATCTGCTAGCACCGTCCCAGCCAGAGTCACAACTAAGGTCAACCAAGCGAGCCCATAATGACTTGCGGTTGCACGGTAAGCTTCGGGCATGAAGTATTCTTCCGTCTCTTTGAGTCTGGGTGAAGCTTTCCGCAAGATGTCATGGCGCTTCTCCATGCATCCCGCCAACCACTGGTTTCTCCAGGTGCCCGTCAACGTCCTTCACCCGATGGTGTGTATTGAATTCTTGGCTTGAGTCTTGAAGTCTTGAGGCCTTGAAGATGCAGTCCTTGCAGATTCCATCATGGAGTTATCGTCATTGGCGTAGATCCTCCATTCTCACACCACTCCAGTACTCATACCAACCCGTCTACTATAGCATAGCATTTAAATAAATAACGTCCGGGCTTGGTAACAGGGTGATGGGTTCCTACCTCATGCATACTACTCAACTACAAGGATTCAATAACACTCTTGAGGGTGGTTGCAAAATGTCACTAAATGCAATAAATCATAGGTATGAAAGCATGGTCAAAGTGAACTTGCCTTGCTGACGATCTTCGAAAACTAGGGACTCTTGGTAGCAAACTTCGCACTCCGGAAATTCTACCGAGACAAACAATAATCACCATAAGCATATAGCATATGATCACTTCACACAATAGCATAGCAACATAACACACCAAAACAAACGAATCAAAAACCCAAAAGAAAACTCGAAGAAATCCAACTCAAAGTTTTTCGTATTTCAAGCAACAACTAAAATAGTTTTATATAACAAAATTTTTTCTTAACATAACCTAGGCATGGTTTTATGTTACCCAACAGAAAAGAATGCATTACGTAACTAGGAGCAAAAAGAATCAATTCAAAAGCTATTATAAAACTCCTATTAGGCCTAAATTCAAATTCTATTAAGAAAAATAAAATGAAAGTTTTATTTATTATAAATAAAAGTTCATCCCATAAAGTGACATAAACTATCCTAGAATAATCAATCACATGTGAAAAATAAATTATTTTGCTAATTAAAATAATAAGAAAACAGTAGCTAGTTAATTAATTAAGAATAACAAGATTCTGCTAGAAACTATTTTTTATTAATCCTAAAATACCCAAATTAATTCCTACGGTTAGGTAATGTCAAAACAAAGTTGGGACAAAAGAATCAGTAAAAATAAATTTCCTAACTCATTTTACAACAGATTTACTATTCTGTCTAAATTTAAAATAAAGCAATTATAAATAATTTTAACATAGCTAATAATATTTTCTACAGAAACTATAGGAAATTTGCAAACCAACAAAAAAGAATCACTTAAAAATATTAAGTAGAATAAAAGATATGAATTTTCAAATCTGAAACTATTCTGTTAAAACAGAAAAACAAAATAAAGAAAAACGACTAAATGGGCCTAACTAACGACCGAGCGTAATATAGCTAAGCGGGCCCTAGGGTTAAGCGAATCGGGCGATCTAAATAAAACCTAACTAAAATAAACCGCATACGAACCGGACCGAACCGGTTTTTAATAAAGAACATACCCCTTGAGGGTTCTAATCTGGATCGTCGAGACTAGATCGGACGGGGAGGTGAACTCGGTGGCTTACCGTCGTGGCGGGCGGAGGCTCGGCGGCGATGGTTCGGCGACTCGGTGGTCGGGCGCGGCGGAGGTCTCCGGCAGGTGCAGCGCGAGGGAGTCGGGGTGGGGTCAGGCGAGCTCGGGGTGGCAGGGAGGTCGGGCGGTGGCAATGGCGGCGGCGATCTCGGGCTCGGCGAGGCCTTGAGGGAGAGGAGAGGTCGCGAGGGGAAATGGGGTGAGGAGGGCTTTTATAGGGCGGGGCGGCGATGTCTGTGAAGCGAATCGGGAGGGATCGGTGGATCCGGAGATCCGGGATCTCCGTGGCGGCGCGTCTCGTCTTGAGGGGCGAGGGGAGAAGGAGGTGGGGTCCCACCGTCGAGAGAGAGAGGGTGCTGGCGCGGTCGGGCGACCAAGCCTTGAAGGATTCAGGCGGGGAGGCGTTTGGCTCATGTTGGGCAGCTCGGTCGCGCTGGTGGGCAGTGGGCCGCTGGCCCTCTTGGTGCCTCAGCTGGCTGGGCGATGCTTTGGTGGCGCTGGGGGGTTTAATAAAAACAAAACAGAGATAACTTATAAAATATAAATAATTTATATAGGACATATATATACCAAAATGATCAGGGAATATTCCTATCATTTGAACATTTTCAAAGGCAAAATCCAAACTTTATAAAAACTCATTTTTTCAAATTCAAATAAAACTCAAATTTGAAAAGTGTTTTCAAGATACTTTCAAATGACTTTCAATTTGATTCTTTTAACTTCAACTCATATTTCATATAATTGAAGAAG